>CM034002.1:12295245-12476567 GCA_019603395.1 Cyrtorhinus lividipennis | reverse complement strand
TAATTCCAAGGTACTTCATTTCGTTTATATGTTGTTCGAGTTACAATCACATCCTCACGCCCACGTTCCAGTCAATTTGTCAAGAATGGCTTTAGCTGCAGCGTGTTTGGCCTCTTTCTTGGAACGGCCTGTCCCCATGGCTACAAATAACGGAAATATTAAAAGATCATTAAAAGGACCAGGACGGAAGGAAAATACGGATTCCAAAATATGAATGAGTAACAATGTACACAATGGAATATGTAATGCATAAAGGTTTTTTTTTCAGTAGACAAGACTGCTTGCTTATGCTTCTATGGTTGTGGATGCCTGACAGGTGGAGAGAAGGCGATCAGAGTCCTGAACTCCCTTCAAACCCCACCGATTAAGTCGTCAATGACTTCATTGGGGCGAACGGTCATAAAATGCTGACCCAGTGATCTGGCAAACTGATGGTTCCAGAATGGAAACAAGGGCAAGCGCTGGGGTGTATGGGATCAAACCTAAGTGGCAATACGCCACACCACTAGAAACTCAACTCCCTATTTCCAGGCCTAAATTCTGGCAATCAACACATGCGCCCTGGAGAGTCAGAGGATAGGGCATACAAATGCAGACCTACGGATTTTTTTCTGACAGCCTGGCGTCGATAAAGGCCCTCACAGCACCCAACATCTCAGCGTGCAGTGGCAAAACCCCACTTATCACTCACCAAGGACCTACTCAGACATGAGCGCAGTGACCTAAAAGCAATAGTTGGCCTTTCAACCGGCTACGCTCATCAGCATTTCATCTGAACCGCGTAGGGGTGACACAATCGACAACCCTATGCAGACTTTGTGAGGAAGCAGACGAAACTGCAACTCACACAATTTTCGAGTCATGGAAGAAACCATGTTCCGAGTGCCCAGCACTCACATCCCGCAGGTACACCCTCTGTGGGGCACAAATCCCAAAGTAAAGCATTCCCTGCAAATAGTTAGTCCACAAACAAATAACCCTCAGCAAGGGACTGGGGCTGATTATGGACTAACAAATAGGACATCCACGAGAAGCACAACAAGCCAAAAGGTTACCGCATTTAGGGCCCCTTCAAACGCCTTCTCTGGGTGTTTGCTACCAACTACCATCTATATAAATAGTGCTTACCCAATACTTCTCCTACAGTCACCCTGTACCGGAAAGTTGGCTCGTGAATGGCTCCCTCCACTTGAACCAATTCGTACTTAGGAGTCGAACCCCGTCGGCTGAGAAGCTCTTGGAGGACAGACACGGGCGTTTTAGATGGCATTGACTGGAGCTCCTGGAACGAACGAGAAGGAATTATCACATGAAATGAAATGAAATCACCCAATACAGCGTTCAATATTTTACAAAACCTTAAAATTAGGTGGACTTAATTTTACGCCTTCACACCTATCGCTCATATGAAGAGCTCATGTGATTGCAGTGTATATTACAGCCTGGATTAAAACACTCGTAATAACAAAACTTCTGCAGTCTTCCTACGGTTTTCATTTCTACAGAACAAAAACAATTTGATCCACGAGACGTAAATAAGACCAATACTTGACGTTTCTTCTTGCTCACAATTTCTTGTAAACAATCCCTTCGCTACCTTACTTTCTGAAGAACGCCAGAACAGGATCTTAATGTTATGAGAAGGAGCAGGACCGCAAAAGTATAACCTGGTGCTCACACGGAGAAAAGCGGTAGACCATAACATACATGAATTCAAGAGTACATCTATCTTCGATCAATGAATGAGTAACTTTCAACTTACAGCTTTGCGGCTTCTTCTAAAGGAAGCGAGTCAGGAGGCGGGCATTCTATGCTGGCCTCCTCTCCCACGACGGTGAGCGCCTCTGAACGACCCAGCGCCAGGGCTGATCGGCAGAGGACCCGGTGACTGTCCACCAGCAGCCATTATCGCGATGCCGGGTCCTCCGACATCATCAGATATAGGCAAGCCCTGCATGGTGGCCACTCGGAACGATTCAGTCGACGAAATTCCTCTAGAAGGCAACAATGAAACCACACTACTACACTCAACACTTGATATTAGATACGTTGATGAGATTGCGACAAAAGTACGTTCATTCGTTGCAGAACTAGAAATAGCGAATAGCAAGCTCAACTTGAAACCAAACAACCGCTAAGCATCTAAAACGATCTACAGTTCAATACACCAAAAATGTCAATAAAATCGAATTTCATACCAACAAATATAATGGCGACCTCACGGCACGCTCGGAAAATGGAAAGAGCGCACAGCACAGGTTATACTGGATGAAGATGGAGATAGAAAATTGATTACCGGAATGCGAAAGGAGAAGAGTGGGTGAGTGGGAAAGCGCAAATCCAGATATCGATATTGTCCTCTCGAGATTGACCAATCGAACCAACGATTGTGTAGAAAAATCGGGACCAGTTCCCATACACTTGTATAAACACAAATAAACAATACTTGAAATTGGTTTGGAACGAGATTAAATTAATTTGATAAAAAGCGCTATCTTTGACAGGCGATATTTCGCACTCCTTCAAATGATTGAACTGAAGCATAGATTATCCCTCCATGGCGAATTGATTATTGTTTTCAGCTTGTAGGATCTACGTATTCACCACTCACGCTGAATTGCTTTGAATTTTCTCATAAATAAACTGTATATGCTGTCTTTCTACTCATATCCTAGTGCGCCAGAACGCTTATGTATTTTGAAGGGTCATTCATCCAGAAGGTAAATAGTGGACGACGCTCTATGCCGACTTGTACAAATCCCCCTTGAGAAAAATGAAGGTATTGAAATATTGATGTTGTGAAATTATTTTATTTATTTTTTTAAATATTTTGAGCGCCGTTTAAGGATAAAAAAATGTAGGTACTAAACACTGGCATAGTAAGCTCATTCAATACAGCCAGGGTAATAAAACTACATCAAGTCCCAACTCAACACGAATACTGTACCTGCTGATGTAGAACCTCCCCGCTGTAGATGTTTTTGTTTAGTTGGGAAATGATGGTGTTTTATTAGGTCAACGACACGGTTTTCTTCTTATACCTATCAGTTCGATCAAGTCATTTTGCCCTTCCTCCTCTCTCGAGATACCCGTAGATTAAACGAACGGTATTTACTTTTAGTTCAAAACTAATCTCAAGCAGGGAATCTCTCTCCGTTGGAAGTTTAACTTATACATCGTTCCTAGATGGTAACATTGTGTTGACCTAGGTGAGTTCAACCTACCTTGTCATTAGAATTCTCGCCTATTTTTGAATTATGCTTGACCGCTCCACTCTTGCACAGGATTTCCTCTATAAAAATTAATTCCCAAAATAATGGTGGACGTCGGAGTCTGGGAAGACAGCACTTCGAAAAATTTCGATTGCGTAGAATGCCCTGAGATCCCTCAATACGTCAACGAAGTGGTAGATTTCAGTTCGCAGTACGGCAGTGACATAAGTATTTCGTACACGGCTTACAATATTACTGGGAAACCCAGTAAATTTCCAGACTATGGCGACTTCCCTCAGGCATTCGTCATGGTAAGTTATAAAATTGATGAAATGTTAACGTTTTGTTCCGTCAATGTTCAATTTGTTGGATCATATTATATCAGGCCAATTTTTTTGGCATTGAACTCTTTCTCGTATTCAAGGAAAAGCCTTTTTTTATCGGAGTGCATTGAATTATTCTGTTGTCTTCTTATTCGATCAGAGGACGTACGGGAAATGGTGGTATGACGCTCCCTCTAGGCCCGAGCCGATTATGACACAGAACTTCGGCATCCCCAGCCAAGATTACATTGGTGAGTTGTCAAATTGACGATATTTGTGAAGGATAATTCGTGTCTCAACACTTGTGGACAAATTGAACGCAGAAACAGAAACTCATCACGACATTTCACGTCTGTTTCAGATGTTTCCTTCGAACAAAAGGTGTACCCAGAGCAAGTGACATTGTACGAAACGTACAATCCCGGATCGGTTGTTCGAATTTGGGCTGGAGATGGCCTCGGGAAGTGGAAACTCCTTTGGGAAGGGGAACCACAAGTGGTCGAGCATGGATCGAGGAAGTTTTCCCCACCCATCGCATTCGTCGATTTCATGACCAAGTAAAAATATTTTTAAATACGTTCAAAAAAATATTTTAACATGATTTGGTTGAAATGCACTGTCGGGGGCCCCTTGATAACACGCTTGATAAAGCGTCTAAATATTTCGACTTCGAGATCGATTATCGATGTCCGTTACATTTATTTGGCGGTGACATATTTGCGCTTGTCAATACGTCACTGTAATCATGCGTTATGATTGGCCATTGTCCTAAAGAGTGTGAAAACAAAAACGGTTACATTTATTAGGCGCCTAGACCTAGTTCATTGTGAAGATTAGTTCAGTGAAGACTAGACCTAGTTCATTGTTTTGTATAATTCTTTGTGTCGTTTCTTCCAAATTAGACGGGTTTCCCTTTTTGTTGGAATGGAAGTGTTTAATTTGTTTTCATTGAGGTGTTTGAGGCATGAGCGACCTGAAAGAGTGATTGAGATTTGTATGGATCTGGGATTGATTGCGAGAGTGTACGTGTGTCCTGAATGTGGGAACTGGGAAGAATATGTCTCTCAGACCATGTCCTTCAAAACAGATATATACCATATATATATATACCATATACTTCAAAGATAGGTTTGAGTGGGTCTGCAGGACGTCAATTCCTGACATCCTGCTACTGACACATTTGTTGATTAACCGAGTCGAACACTCTTTTATTATGCGTGATATGAGTGTGTATTCCCATACGGAGTGTGATTGGCATAGTTATATCAGAGAAGTATGTTTGGAGGAGTGTTTGGGAATAAATGAGCGTATAGGTAGACCTGGCGTGATTGTTGAGATAGATGAGAGCAAGTTTGGGAAAAACTATCGATTATCTCGCTTGACAGGACATATCGATACATTAGGGCGCCATGACAGGGGCCCCCAACAGTGCATATTTACCCATGATTTTTTAAGGTCCTTGGAGAGCTAGGCACACTTATGGGGTATAATTGTCGACCAAATGTTGAACGCTACTCATATTGAGAATGGTCTCGCACCTAATTACGCTAATTAGATAGGTACCCATTCTGGAGTCCTCAAAGGTATGCTTTTCTACACGAGTGAGATGATATGAGAGACTAATGAGTTTTAATTCTCATGGTATCTCACCATACGCTTTGAAAAATATGATTCAATCGATTCAAATAATTTGAACATACAGCTGAAGTATGAATTAGTTCACCTATCACAAAACAACGTGAACTGTGAATTAGTTTACGACCTTATTTATAGAAATCAAAATGTGCCTGCCTCTGTTTTGAACTTTCAGCCTCTGTATATTTCCTTTCCATCTATTGAACAGCTCTTTAAGTTATCAGTTTTACCTGTTACAGCTTGCTCCGAGTGGAATTCAATCATTCGAGGCTTGATTATTACACCGAACTGGATGCAATCCTTCTTGTTGGATCGCTCAGCAACAACGCCGCGAAGTATTCCAACAGAATACAGGAAGAGTTTAGCAAGATCGCGACTCAAATCAAAGCGTTAAATATCGACGTGGTCTCTGATTATGTGAGTTGTCATTGGTACCACGGATACTGACTTAGTACGGTAGGGATTACGATGCCGAGGCTCGGGTAAACCCGAATCAGTCTGCGGTCCCAAGCTCTTCATTCTCGCTCTTGCATTCATTTGTGCGGTCCTATTTGTTCGAAAAAATAAATTAAAAATTGCTTAGGGCAGCTCTTCAAAAGATCAGGAAGATGCTGTCGACAGACTCTACAATTCGAGAGATGAGAGAAATCGAAACTTCTCCCTTTCCAAAAAGGGTCCCTCCTGATTATAAACAGCACCCGTGGCTTGTACAAAGAACTGAAACGTGTGGTGCGCACATATCTTATGACATCCAGTTGCAACCAAGATGTTTTTGGAGAGTTTTTTCATAAATACGTGGAATCGGAAAATGTTCAACACAGTTTCCCATACAATAAATTCGCTACTGTTAAGTCGTAATGCTGGTACAGTTATGAACAGCGAAAATGTCCGAAGCGACATGGAACTTGATACCCTTGCTATATGGTGGCAGATGTCGCTGAAAACTTTTCTTTCCAAAAATGAAGCAGCCTCAAAATTGAGGGTTCCTCCAGGTCGCACCTTTGAACATTTTTTCTGACGAGGGTCCCAATTCAGTGGTGGACAGATTACTGGCTGAGAATTTGGATGAGATCAGGTACCATCGGATAAGAGAAGGAACTTTAGAAAATCGTAGCCTATTACATCGCAAAAAAAAAAAAAAAAAATCCAGAAAGGGCAGACGACAAAGGGCCTGGGTGGCCGAGGTCGTTAAGGTGTCGGTCCCTGGGGCTCGAGACTTATCTGGTTGAGGTTTCGAGGCTGCTGGTTCAAATTCAGCTCTCGAAAGCTCTCTTGACCAACTCTCACCTTTGGGCGAGAGGATGTTGGATGGGCGCTGAACAGCCCCTGCTGACGTCCTCTCACCTGAGGGTGATGGGGTCGGAAAGGGCTTTCAGAGCCCATACGACTTCCCTTCTGTAAGCGCGGGTACAATAGACCCTTAGGGGTTGCAATGCATAGGGGCAGCAACTGCCCCACGCCCTTCAGTTGGAGGCCAAAGGACAAAAAAGGGCAGATAATTACGATTGTTTTATCAAAGATGTATCTACGTTGATAATAAGAACTGGCTTCAAGCACTGTCTCGAAGACGCTTAATGAAGCATTCCCACGACTGCTGCCCCATTACTTTAATCGAAAAAGAATTCAAAAAGTTCCTTGAAGAAGACTCAAATCGTCGTCCAGACGTTTTTCCAGACTAGTCGAACAAATTCCACAGAACCGTCCCAGCATTGAAAGCTTTGTTGTGTCCTTATGAGAACATTCTTGAGAATGAGATGCATAAACGTGAAAAGATCAGAGGGAAAACGGCAGCTCGATAAGATAATGGAAAAATTGTTAAATAATAACTTTTTTACAGATTGTAGTTGAACCGTTGTATATAGTGTAATGATTGAACTGTACAGCAATGCATACTTCATGGACAAATTTTAGGTTTTAATTTCGAAAAAAATGTGTTATTTGAGCATCACTGTGTAATTTTAATGGGACGGCCAAGCAGGCTTAGGGCCGCGTTTCTCGTGATCCCTACCGTACTAGTTCATTACCCATCCGAACAGTATCCGCGAACGAAAACGACGCTATTTGTTGAGTATTAGATAATGACAAATCGTTTGTGATGCCGATTTCTTTTCAGGTTGATATGACGACAACTTTGTACAGCTTGACCACGTTGGCTCAGCAGTACAGTTCGATGCTCGATGATATCAACCAAGAGCTTGAGTTGAGCTCCAAACCCACCAGTGGATTGTTTGACAGTCTTCCGGTAAGGCCATCACTGTTCAGGACTCACCTAAATTTCCATCTGTGGAACTGCGTATATTTGGTCATTTCCTTATCCCCTTATCACTGCACACCACTCATAACCAAAACATTTGATAGGAGAAAACTAGAGGCATCAATGGTGCCAACATAACCGCCAATACTTGGCAATTTAATCAATAATTTACGACTTACAGGTATACAAATATTAATCTATAACTGTTCAACCTAAATTTGAAATTAACCTTACATTATTTTATTATTCTCACACCAATCTACCTAAAATCAAATCACCTGATGAATTCCCCCTCATCAACAACCACCTGTTCGCTGTAACCTCCCAAATCCTCCTTGCATGCGGTACCGGTACTTCGCATCGTCCTCGTGTCGACTACGTCGCAAAGAAGGTAACTACCCATATTCCTGTCCTCCTAATTCCATTCCTTCCTCATCTTAGATATAATTAATCAAGTAAATCTGGTCCTTCGGAAAACCGCAAGTCATAAATCACCCACCCTTTTCTCGGCTCCTTCAGAGCCTCTCTCATCAACATATTAACCTTCAAACAATACAATCACTATAGACTGACGCCTCAAGTTTCCGGCTACAGCCAGTTTAGACAAAATCCGTTCAGGACGCAGGTTGTTTCGACAAGAGAAGTAACCCGTTTAGCCAAACCAGATTTTGTAGCTGAGAGCCCATTTCGAAAAAAAAAATGAACGTGGGAGACTCACCTCATAAAATGTCTTCACAGCTTAGAAACCAATGCGTGTGAGGAGTGACGCAGGTACTTAGAGCGGAGTGGGAGAGTATCTGGTGCCGACATTAGCCAGACAGCATGCTACCTCCATTTCCAAGTCAACGGATTCGAGGAGAGATTCCCAGCACTGTTGCACAAGTCCAATAGTTGCTGCAATTCTCGCCTAAGAGGGTTTTAATGCCTTTCTTCAGGCTCCGTATTATCAGCTTTCCACTTGTATTCCGATCAAAACGCGAATCACTTGATAAATATCAAGGTGACGAGAGTGAAATTGGCTCTTTTGGTGAGACGACCCGTGACTCGTTGGGCTACCTTTGTCGAAACGATCACTACCAAGAAGGTTGTTTCTACAACCGGTTTGTCGAAACGGCGTGTAGCGAAGTTTCCATCCTGTGTTTGGACATCCCACCCTTCTTGGCACCTGACTTCAATATATGACCTCATATGCGCTAAATTTAAAATGAATGAATAAATTGTAGAGAAATGGCAGATGACTCCAAACAACCAAACGTCACTGTTCTCCAAAATAACAGTCTTCAGCGCGAATCTGAGCGGAGTTGTGGCGTCACAAAGATGAGTCACGCTTGCTGCATAAATCCCTGGGATGGATTGTAAGATTTGCCCCTAGTTCATTGCCTATCAAGAGGCCCCTCTCATTAGATCAACCCCCTCCCCTCCCCCTATCCTTTTAGAGTTTTCCTGTCAAGGCCCCGAGTCTTCACCAAATCTGGTCATTTTTCTAAAAATTGCATGTATTTTTGGGAAGCAATTTGGGTATTTGACCACAATTTCTCCTAGTGGAAGGCTGTGGGGAAGCGTCCAAATCACTTCACATACAATTACCAGAGAGTCATATAAAATATTTTGTTTTTGTTGTTTGCAGGATGAAACGGTGCTTCGCATCTTAAGTTATTTGGATCTAGTTTCTTTGAGTCGGTGCACTCGTGTGAACAAAAATTTTTATCGACTTGCAAGCGATACGATGTTACACACTGCCATGAATTTGAAGGTAATTATGATGAAATATATGACAGAGACTGCTGGAATATCGCTTAAGGTGTGTAAATATTGTAGCTTATAAGACAAAGTTCTTAATAAATGTCGCCGTAATCAAGGTTGGGACCAAACTAGTATCAAATATCGCTAGATAATGCGGTTTCACCCGCCACTCCGAGGAGTAATCCGTGGGGGGATTTCAGTGCGCATAGCGCTTATTGAAGAAGGCTTATGCGTTCGGAGAAATTTGAGGTCAAAATGTGTTTTTTAGAAAAAATGGATTTTTTGAGGTTTTGAAGATCTTATCGACTTTGCACTCACCCGAAGAGGTTATGGGTCAAATAGGTATCTATCTACCCATTTTGAAAGTGGGGTTTCGAGATTTCTGGCACCTAGGCGTGTGGGGTATCATTTTCCATTAAATTTTGGACGCAGAATCCAATGAGACGGGTCTTGGAACGACTGGCATCCACCGGAAGAGGTTATGGGTCAAAATGGGTATCTACCTACCCATTTTGAATGTGTGATTTTGAGATTTCAGGTACCTAGGCATGTGGGGTACCATTCTCGACTAAAGTTTGGACGCTGAATCCAATTGGACGGATCCCAGAACGATTGACATCTACTGGAAGAGGTTATGGGTCAAAATGGGTGACTGTCTACCTATCTCAATGGTAGGGTTTCAAGATTAATGGTACCTAGGTGTTTGGGGTATCATTTTCCACTAAATGCTAGTCACAAAATGAGGAATGAGTCCGAAAGGATGGAACCAGGGAGGCCCCTGAGGAAACAGGACTCGCTTTACTTGCCTATACCTCCAGTTAAGCAGGAGCTTACTTAGATAACCGCTAGATAACACTGAAAACCCCCCTGAGTTTGCTCTTAGGGTCGTAATCTTCCTCCGAGCTGTTGCGGCGTGCTTCTGCTACAGCATCAAGTTTGGCAAAGGAGATTTGCATCCCTGCGTATGTCAGGAAGTTTTGGGCAAACCAGGAAATGGCAGCAATTTTGATCCTTCACCCTGCGCATGTTTCTCAACAAAATCTTGGGGTTTGCCACTTCTTGACAGCTTGAGGTTGGGAAACAAACTTTGGCTGCGCAGTTTCAAGTCTCCCCTGTCGTCCACAGCGCCCACTACGGTTTCATCTCATCATCTTTCAACGCTCTCATCATAACGCGCCCATACTTAATAATTATCGGATTTGTTTCAGCCGTACTGGCATATCGTTGACGCGAGGACTCTGGATTATCTCTCGCCAAGATGTAAATATTTACAAAAAATTGATCTCTCTTGGTGTGGTAATTACGGACAAATCTCATCTTCCGAATTCACCTCGTAAGTTTTTGTTCTTCTTGTTTTATCTTACTTCATGTTATTATTTCGAATAACATTACCGCCTATTTTACAGGTTCATCGAAAAATGTGGGAAACAAATCACCAACATACGCCTCGACTGTTGCAAATTCATTGATAACGACTGCGTCAAGAGCATCGCTGCTACTTGTCGAAATCTGAAAGGTTCGCCAGAAAATGTTTCTTAACTGATTAGTTTTTTTTTTTTTTTTTCTTAAATGACGAATTACTGTGGTGTCACCTGAGTAGCGTATGTGCAGACGAGAGCAGGCAGAGTTAGTGATCTCCTGGAAGAACAGCTGTCGTCTTGTTGCTCATTTGAAGGCATCTTGAGGGCTACTTATGATATTGTAGTAGTGGCATTTAGCCTCTTCAGGACCTACATTCACTTTTGCCGAATAGGACGATGTAAGGGGGTTTCTTATCTCACTCCCGCTATGTAGCCTCCTGGATAGAGAGAAATGAAAAAGACCATTTGACTCTCCTCAGGACGCCAGTCCCTACTGAGAAAACGAAAAACTAAAATAGTTTGTTGTCCCAACTGACTCCCAGAGGTTCAGGCCATGTGTTCGAGTGATTTATACAAATTGTTCTTTTCACATTAGAGACTTAGTGCTGTAATGACGATTAGAACGTGAAACCGTTGGACATCTTGTCGAATGCCTCACCTAAATAGGGGGGGGGGGGGGGGGGGGGAACGCTGATTTCACAAAGGTTTCTCAACTCATTCCCGCTATGTAGCCTCCTGGATAGAGAGAAAATGAAAAGACCATTTGACTCTCCTCAGGACGCCAGCCCCTACTGACTGAATGAAAAACTAAAATAGTTGTCCCAACTGACTCCCAGAGGTTCAGGCCATGTGTTCGAGGGATTTATACAAATTGTTCTTTTCACATTGGAGAATTAGTACTGTAATGACGATTAGAACGTGAAACCGTTGGACATCTTGTCGAATGCCTCACCTAAATAGGGGGGGGGGGGGGGAACGCTGATTTCACAAAGGTTTCTCAACTCATTCCCGCTATGTAGCCTCCTGGATAGAGAGAAAATGAAAAAGACCATTTGACTCTCCTCAGGACGCCAGCCCCTACTGACTGAATGAAAAACTAAAATAGTTGTCCCAACTGACTCCCAGAGGTTCAGGCCATGTGTTCGAGGGATTTATACAAATTGTTCTTTTCACATTGGAGAATTAGTACTGTAATGACGATTAGAACGTGAAACCGTTGGACATCTTGTCGAATGCCTCACCTAAATAGGGGGGGATTTCACAGACGCAGTAGCCTCCTGGATAGAGAGAAAATGAAAAAGACCATTTGACTCTCCTCAGGACGCCAGCCCTATGACTGAAAAAAACTAAAATAGGTTTCCCAACTGACTCCCAGAGGTTCAGGCCAGTGTTCGAGGGATTTATACAAATTGTTCTTTCACATTGAGAATTAGTCTGTAATACGATTAGAACGTGAACGTTGGACATCTTGTCGAAGCCTCACAATAACGCTGATTTCACAAAGGTTGCATTATTCCACAGACCAGAGCATGGAGAAAACGAGGGAAACAGTGAGTGTGAAGTGACCCAGACTTATTCCAATCGATTCAGCGTCCAATATTTAGTGGAAAATGATCGCTGAAAATCTCGAAAAGCTCATTTTTAAGCCCCCTCCCGCTTCCGATTTGATGAAACGTAAACTCTCAAAACTTTTAGCCCATTCGGACAGAAATTTGGCGGGGTAGGGGTCAAAATGTGTATTTTGAAAAAATGCATTTTCAAGATTTTAGGCGTATGGGGTATCATTTTCCACTTAATTTTGGACGCTGAATCCAATAAAAAGGGTCCCAGAACGGTTGGCGCCCACCGAAAGAGGTTATGGGTCAAATTGGTGACCCGTTTGGGATATGTGTTTTCGTGATTTCTGGAACCTAGGCGTGTGGGGTATCATTTTCCTCTAAATTTTGGACGCTGAATCCAATGAGACGGGTCTTGAAACGATTGGCACCCATTGGAAGAAGTTATGGACGCTGATCGATTGAATGAGTCTCCATGCGCTTGGTCCGAGGAATAACCAACCTCTGCGAAATAATTCACAGCGCTTTTTTTCTATTCGTGCTGAATTTGGATTTTCGTATCGGCGTTCCGTACTTCTCGCTCGAAGAGTTGAGTTTTTTTCTTCTTCAAACTAGCGGAACATATTTTTCAGAACTCTCGATCAGAAATTGTTTGAAAATCTCCAGAGAAGGCTTTGAAGGTCTGTCGTCCATCACCACCTTCCAAAGGTTGGATTTTTATCGTACCGGTATCGAAGCCGAACCACTAGTCAAATTACTGAAGCAGAATCCTAATCTTCAGCACATTAATTTAGGTAAGTGAAGTGGATTCATCCCCTAATTTCTACGTTTGACTGATGGCCTTTCGATTGTTTCCCTTGGTCGCCAGATATTTTCGTCGATAACTTTATGTTTTTTGCAGGTTCTTGTGTCGCTTTGTCAAGTATGGACACTGTGGCTCAATGTTTGGGTGCTCACAACCACGAGTTAAAATCAGTGGACTTTTGGAAAACCTACAGTCTGACTCCTATTGGAGTGAAAGCGTTGGCCAATTGTTGTAAATTAGAAGAAGTCGATCTCGGATGGTGGTAAGCACTGTATCATGCATGGTAATTAGTAGCCAAGTGATGTTTTATAAAGTGTGGCAGACGAGATGGCCAATTGACGAGTTTTGAAGAATCATTGCTTGGGTTCTGTTGGGGTCTGTAGTGCATCTCCCCAAGAGCAACTTTTTTCAGTAGTGATGAGGCACATTTTCACTTCAGTGGAAGAGTGAATAAGCAGATTTTTCGGTACTGGGCTGCAGTTATCCTTGTCAACACCATGAAAGATTACTCCACTCACCTAAGGTCACTTTGGTCTCTTTAGTGTGCTTCAGAAGGCTCATACTTTTTCGAGGAGGAAACTGCCACGGTGACTTCCCATCGGTATATTTCGATGTTAGAAACCTTCCTACAGCCTGAATTGTAAGAACTTGCTGAAGAAAACAATTCGGGTTCCAGCAGGGTTCCAGCATCTCATTAGCTGTTTTGGGACATGTTCCCGGGGCGACTGGTCTCACTGAGAGGGGTCGTGGGCTGGCCAGCGCGCTCACCTGATTTAAGCATCTGTGACTTCTTTCTTGGGCGTTATCTTGAATATTAGGTTTTTCAACAACGTCCACACATCCTGCCTCAACTCAAACATTGAATAACCGAATAAATCCGGGCCATACCGCTCGATATATGCCGAAAAACTGTCGAAAACATCCCCAATCGGCTACATCAGTGTACTGCTGCTGGCGGCGGCCATCTTAGCAATATCGTATTCTGAACTTGGATTTAAAAAAAAAACTATATAAATTTCATTCTGATTCGAATAGATGAAACCGCTTATCCCTAACTTTTACTTTATTCCCTTCGAAACTCGTCAATAGGCTCTGCCGCACCCTGTTTTGTATATTAATTATATCAGTCTGGCTTCGTGTTATAATACTTCAATTTGTCGTATTCGTTTGCTGAGCTTTCAACAAACGGTACAATCAATGTTTTGAGTGGAAGCTGCCTAAAAAACTCAGGTTGACGAAAGGTCGACAGACCAGTCCCTCAGGACAAAACAGAGAGAGAATTTCAACATAAATTATTTGTATTTGCGCAGCTTGGGCGTTTCTATCCCCGGCGACAGCATGATCTCATTGGCTGCTGGTTGCCCGAAGTTGCGAAAACTGTTTCTCGCTGCTCTCCGAGGTATTACCGACCGAGATTTGGCCCCTTTTATGGAAAACTGTCCTCACTTGCAGCAAGTTGATCTACTTGGAGTTCGAAGCATCACGCCGCATTTGTGCCTGAGGTAAGCGCGTACGCTGTGGTGAAAATGTGTTTTTTGAAAAATAGATTTTTGAGAATTTTGGCGATCTCGGCGTGTGGGGTATTATTTTCCATTAAATTTTGGATGCTGAGTCCCATGAGATAGGTTCTAAACCGATTGTCGCCCACTGGGGGTAGTTATGGGTCAAAATGGGTATCTATTTCCCTACTGTGAAAGTGGGCTTTCGAGATTTTTTGGTACCTAGAGGTGTGAGGTCATTTTCCACTAAACGTTGGACGCCGAATTGATTGGAATGAGCTCCACACTCACTGTTTCCTCCCATTTTCTCCATGATCCTCGTCCGATGTATAACCAACCCCATAAGCGGTCAATACATGTTTTAAAAAACACATTTTTGATCCATCCCCCACCCCCAAATTTGGCTTAATCGACCAAATTGTTGGGTCTTGGAGTAAAGTTTGAAAACCATGCGCATATTATACTTACCTCGTCATACGTACCTGCATCCCTTCATTTTCCCAGGTTTTTGGAAACGATGAAAGAACTTCAGCTGTTTGACATCAGTTTTTGCGATCAAATTCAAGACGAATTTGTTCAAGAGTGGCGCCGCTGTTTCCCTAAAGTCAGCATCAAACGAAGTTCTCAAAGCGACGGGATCCCTTCACCTTTCCAACACTATTGATAACTCGGCCCAGTTCGATAAGTCGGTAAATTGAATTACTATCGATTAGATATTACTTGGTTTATACATTAGCTTTATGTAGTTCTTCAAGACAGCTTATTGTGGTAGACGAATACGTTTGAAATTAGTTTAATGTTAGTTTGGACTGACAAACTAACTCTTCAAAAAAGACTTTTCCTGTGATTTCACCTAGGAGTTATATAATATATAACTTGTAATATTATTACAAGGCCATACTGTGCGTAGTAGGTTGTGAAACTGACTGGTTATTGATCAGAAAGTGGCTGCATTTTGTATAGAAGTGGCACCCCTGGACTAAATTCTTTTCTTGATCACGCAAATGATGGTGATGATGTTTCATGATGCAAGCTCGTTCCTGTAAGAATTTATGTAATTGTTTCTTTGAAGTCAAGTTGCCTTCTGTTGTATCATGCGTAATGATACAAAACAGATTTGATTCATGAAATTGTTGCTGAGCATTGATTTAAGGTGTTTTTAGAGAGGTGAATTCAGGAACTAGTTCTGCGCAGTCGCCGTGCGCAGGAAGGGTGCGGCCAAAGTGCGAATTGTGTTCCTAGCTTTCCACACCATGAATTTAAGTTTGATTTTCTACTCAAACTGTACTCAGAACCTTGTTCCAAACGGGACGGGTTCATCAAGGTGCTGAAATGATTTAATGTATTCCCTGATCCTTCTGAGGAAGTGCACCATCGAGTTCAGGGGCAATTTGAGACCTTCCTCTCTCGTTTTCTGATGCACCTCGCTAGGAACAAACCTTACATCGAGCATAAATTATACAAATCTCATTCTGTTATGTATCAGTAACTGTTGTCTTCAGACCTGATAGAGAAATTGTGAACCTGCGTTGAACTTAATTTTTTTTTTTTTTTTTTTTTTTTTTTTTTTCCACGTTTGATAACCTCCTCATTTTTATTAATTCTTTCCTTCGATTGTATAATATCAAAATAAGTGTAAGCTGTGAGGAACCAAACACATTTTGGGTATTACAAATGGTAAACCCTGATTCAAGTAACACGTGTGTTGTTCAACTCCTAACGATAAAACGATTCAGTCTATACAAGTCGGGTTGTCGGATGAGGAAATCTGATAAATGAAAAAAGAAATTGTAGAAATCGATACTCCCAGACAAATTAATATCATTCAATCCTCTTCAACTGCACTCTGAAGGCGTGCACGATGGAGTTCCTCCTTCATCTCCATGTCGCGTTTTTTAGCGAGTATTAGCAATCTATAAAGCTCCCGTTTGGCCGTCAACTCTTCTTGGAGCAGCTGCAATCGGATTGTATGGAGTTCTTCTTCAGGCGTCAAATTCTCTAAATCCTCCCGGGGAATATCTCGGGAATCGTCAGAAACGTTCAAGACATCGTCCTCTTCGCTTTCGGAGTCCGTAGCTGTTTCCATCGCTGTGGCGGAATTGTTCAGTTCGACCCTTCGGGGTTCTGCTCGACCGCTAGCCTTCAGTTTGCACCATTTTTCCCGTAGAGACTGCTCACTCCGGAGTGTAGGCGACAATGTGTTGAATTCCTCAGTGATTTTTTCCCATGCGGTTTTCTTTCGCGATTGCGTCGATCCATCGTTTTTTCGATCATCAGGAAAGTCCATGTGGAGTGAGACAAGATGAACGAGACATTCCTCCTCTTTTTTAGACAGGGCGTTGAACTTAAATATGTCCGACTGAATTATTCAATGAAATCGTGAGGGGCGACAATGTGTTGAATTCCTCAGTGATTTTTTCCCATGCGGTTTTCTTTCGCGATTGCGTCGATCCATCGTTTTTTCGATCATCAGGAAAGTCCATGTGGAGTGAGACAAGATGAACGAGACATTCCTCCTCTTTTTTAGACAGGGCGTTGAACTTAAATATGTCCGACTGAATTATTCAATGAAATCGTGAGGGGCTGCTACTACGTAGTCAAACTGAGCTGTTGACGTTTCTTCGGCTAAAACCCTCAAATTAGATTTTTTCAGTAAATCGTCTGATAAAATTAACCAACGAGTTCTAGGCCTCACTTCATCAATCATGATTCATAACTAGTGTGCCTTTTTTCTGGAATAAAAAGCTTTTGTATTCAAATAAATCAAAAGTAATTATTATCCTACAAAAATGTCGAATATTCCGAATCCGACGTATTTGTCATAAAGATCTGTATAATGTTGAAACAATAATAATTTTAAAACTGAAAAATTCCGTTCCAGCCCTTGCAAAATCATGGTTGGTTCTCGCACTCATGTCTATCTTTTTTAATCAACTCCGCGCGGATTTTACTCCAGTTATTTTGGAACAAAGTGCAATTTTTGCTTCAGTCAGTTATTGTGATTACTTCAAATGTAAATTTGAGATTATAAGTTGGTGAAAAAAAACTTTTTTAGTAACTCTAAAATCTCACTATACGAATTTTTGTGTTTCCTTTTTGGTTTGATTTTGACTTTTTCTGAAGACCCGGATTTGGACACATTTTGATTATTTCAGGGTTGTTTTTCATTTTCAATTTTCATTAAGGAAACTCTTATGAGGGGACAAACAATTTGTTTTAACATTCCTCTGTAGGTCTACACTATGGAACTAATGAAATTGTCTTCATGGGTCATATTTGAGTAATGTTTAATATCATGTAGCGAAAATATAAAATTTCTTGTATTGTTATATATATTTGTTGAATTTCACACTCCTTTCCGCTTCCCTGAAAATCCCAGAAAAGAATGCCCAAAAGAAATAATATTGGCTTATTCAGAAAATACTTGGGTATTGAAAGATATTGAAAACTTCAACAGAAGTATTTTAAAATTCAAGTTTTGCGCAGGCATCGGGGAAATCACTGCTATCATTGCATGATTACACTTTCTGTTCCTCCATTAATTCAATGACATTTGGTTGTAACATGGCACATGTCGGCTTCCCTGCACTGGAGAGTGAATACACATGATTCTCGAAGGAGAATTATTCCATTTTTCTCAAAAATAATGAAATTTTGTGTTAAAAATTATTAATGAACGATGGATAATGCATTGAAATATGTTGGGGCTTGTAGTCACTTCGAAAGCCGAGTAAACTGAGCTTCAGCAGCAGTTGTTAACATCTTGGGTTGATTCATGGCTCGCTCGGACAAGACTTTTGGGACAATGGTAAAGACTGTCTTTATGTTCCTATGTTCTCTGGAGCAAGTGCAGGTTGGCATCTACAGGCGCATTCTACTGATCCTTCGAGGTTCCTCCAATACTACCGTTGGTAGAAAATTTTCTAAAAATCCAAAATTTGGGTCAGGGGTCCGTTCGTAACTCTAGTTGGTCCTCAAAACTTTCCAGCCCAATCGGACCCAATTTGGGTGGGGTAGGGGTCAAAATGTGTATTTCGAAAAATGGATTTTCGAAATTTCTGGTACCTAGGCGTGTGAGGAATTATTTTCCACTAAATTTTGGACGCTGAATACAATGAAATGGGTCCCACACGATTGGCACCCACCGGAAGAAGTTATGGGTCAAAATGGGTATCTATCAACCTATTACGAATTCGTGTTTTCGAAATTTCTGGTACATAGGCGTGCGGGGTATCATTTTCCACTAAATTTTGGACCCTGAATCAATTGGAATGGGTTGGGGACCCGCCACACCCACTGTTTCCCCCATTTTCCCAATGTTGAAGAAATGAGTCTCCATGCGCCTGGTCCGAGGAATAACCGACCCCTGTGAAAGAATTGCAGCTTTTTTTTTTTTTTTTTTTTTTTTTTTTTTTTTTTCCAAGGTAAAACACCTCATCAAAAAGTTATCTGAGTAACCATTTCAGGTGGACTGAAAAGTCCGTAGCCTGACGTAGAAATAGTATAGTAGGTCCCCAGTTTACATGCAGTCTCGGATTTAGCTTTGGGGCCAGCAGATGGATGGGAGCCACGCTTGCTCACATTCGTCCAAAAATTATATCGAAATATGATTTCAAGTGACAATTTGGCACTTTTTAAGAAGAATCTTAATGAGTTTTTAAAACGATTAGAGTCTGGGTAGAGGTAAAAAAAAAAATCCCTCAGGTTGGTTTTTTTTCTGTTAGTCTTTCAGCCCACCCTCGTATATCCTCATCGCTAAACCAGCTAAGTCAACATTTGAAGGAGAAACGCCTTGCAATTTTCGAAGATTCGTCTGATCCTAAATCTGAATTTAAAAGAAGGTAAACCTTTGAAGGTACCCAATTGACAAACCTTTGAAGGGCCGTATCCCAATTTTCGCTGAGTTGAGGCGTTTCACCGTCAAAAATATACAGGAATTAAGATTAGTTTCAGGTGTTTTTTTTTTACAGAATTGAAGTGTTAACCATAAAACACTTTAGATAATGCGCATTATCTTCCAATTCAACGGTTTTTCGATTTTGAGCGTAGGAATTACCTTAATTTCTCAATGAAATTTGAAAAAATTTGGACTTCACCATCGCTTACTCTACAGCCATAAGACTTAATCATTCAAAATTACTTTCACCACACAGTATTGAGGGAAAGAAGATCATTCATCCGGGTCAGAATATGACTCCGCCACTCCTAGTCCAAGATTTTAATATCTATTATGAAGGAGCCTGCGTATTTCCCAATTATTTTCGACTAACTAGGAGGTTTCTGGGAATGAGTATTGGAGGGTTTGAAAAAGATTAGCTCATTCATTGTCAATTGCAAGTGGATACAAAACCGCAGGTAACACTGGTTGACGAACCAATCGTAAGGCCATGAGATCAAGGATTTATAGAGAAACTAAGGAATGAAATGGCAACCACGGAAAATCTGCTTTAATGGAAAATATGTATTGAAAAAACTCTGATTGGCGAGCAAAATACCTTTTTTCCAGGAAACACTGATTGATGACCACATGCTAAATAATTGTCCTTGGGCAATAAAGTGAGATGCTTCATTCTCATTCAACAGTCTTTATTGATGAATAAAATAAAGATTAATACATATGTGACTTGTCACAAAATGAAAATATTTCCCACCCATACAGGCTTCTGTTTTACTGGTTCCAAAGTTGAAAAGACATTCTTCATAATTTCGGGTCTCGTCATTACTCATTACTACACAAAGTTACATATATTTACTTTATTTATTTAATTTTTTTACATGAATATTCTAGTTATTATTTTATTGGGTCTTGCCACTTTGAAAATAATTTTGACCATATACATTAAGTACCTATGCTTCTTATTATATCCATCTGCTAAGTAGCTAGTTCATGTTGTTTGCCATAACAAATTACCTTTCCAATCTTCCAATTTTCAATGAACAATCATCATTCACGTGTTCAATAATAGTCACGTTCAATGCTGATTCACTTGATGCTATCCGTTTCTTGATTCGACTCAATTTTTACGGAATAATGACCAACATTTGTTTATTTCGCGTGAAAAAATCATCTTTTTTTAGCGCAGGTGTTAGCACATACTACAACTTTATAAGTTTGCAGGTTTTTTTAAAAGACGATTTTTTATTTGATTAATGAAGGAGGTTTCAATTAATTAATCAATCCTTAGACAGGCGTCTAAAATTTAAAGAAAAAGGAATAACCAACCAAAGACAGATGTCAAATAAACAAATTTCGGTCATAATTCCGCAAAAAACGGAATCGGATCATGAAACGGACAGCATTACGTTAATCAGCGTTAAAAAACAATGACAATTTATGTGCCACACTTTAGAGTTTACCATCATCCACTATTTGACAATTTTGGGGTTGCGCAACTTTGCGTGCTCGCTAAACCGGTTGCGCGCAGTAACAAATTGGTTGATGGATCAAATTTTCATGAAATTTTGGGTAAAATCCGATCTCATTCAAAATAAGAAAGTTAGTGTTTTGCGCATGGCTGCACAAATATACTATTTGACATTCTTGCATGAAAAATACAATGATTAAAAAAAAGATTAATCTGTTTACTCCAATTTAGACAATTTTAGGAGAGAGGAGTGGGGGGGGGGACTCGTGAGACACCCTGTATTTGTGATGTCACTAAAAATGTCAAACTTCAGGTAAAAGCTGCTGAAATTGCTGCAGTTACATCAAGCAACGTTCTGAAATTGAATTGATCTCTTTTATATTGAGCTGAGGTGGATTAATCATCCTTTTTTGTTTGAAATTGCAATTGTCAGATGGCAAAAATGGTGGCTACACTGTTCCTACTGTTTTGTCCGCCTCTTGAAAAAGGTGTAGGTATAAAATTCAAAAAATATTTCGGTTAAGGAAGAGGATGAAAACTATTTCTGTTTGGAATAACATCTGATTTTCCCTCGTCAACAATAAAACCCAATTCAGTTTCCGACCCTGAAATTCCGCTCCCCTGCCCGTACGGCTTTTCCTTTGCGCCACTCAACTCTACCTACACTTGTACCTTCTTCCAACCCTGTTTCCTTTTCTGTGGAGACGCTTCACCTGCTTCACCCAAAGGACAAAATCTCGTGTTGACCCTGTAGCGTCGAAGGTACACAAGAATCGAGGTGATTGACTCGCTCGCGAGACCACGTTCACCCTACCCGTATTTTTCCACAGCAACGCTGACGTTACCTGGTCCCATTTCAAACCGCAAATGCCATCGTACCCCTTCTGTAGTACTTGGCCTTACGCTTAGCCGATTGGACGATTGGCTATTGTTCGTCGTCGGCGGTGTCCTTTTGGCCTCCGTCATCTTCTGATGTTTGCGTTTGGCGGCTTTTCCAATTTCGGAGCTTCCTTTTCTTGTGGTTTGAGCGAATCTACACAACAAAATGTTACGGAATTACCAAGTTATTGAAAAATGAAATAATGGTAGATGTCTGGAGGAGTAAAATGGCAGAGGACTGTTCTTTTGGTGTGCATAACCGTAATCAAATTTGCCGTTTCTTTTGAGGGGGATCCTAGTATAGTGGAGAGTGTGCATTATGAGTTATGAAGATAGGAAGAGCGTTTCAAAATAAATGGCGCTTGAGCTCCTGAAAAGTTTTCCAATACCATAGGACCTCAAGCTAGCGTATATTCTTCGAATTTTTGGTTGGCAAACGTTGGTCAACGGTAGAGATGGGTCCAGTAACAGAAGCTGTTACAAAATAACGTTATTTAAAAATAATCAGCGGAACCGTTACAGGATTTGAAATGTAACATTTATGGCGTCATTTTCAAATTTCAATTGTACGAAATGGAAGGAAAATCAAAAGTAGTTAGTGCTACCTGATGATAATTCAAATAGCAAACGCTACACTACCTAACGCCCGAGAGAAACTGGAATAAAATAATGGTTGGTAACAGGAGGAAGGACGCTGATGAAACTTCTCCTGAAAACTATATTCAAGTAAAGCCAAAGACGAAATCAAAACTCGAAACAGGGACAAACCGCTACAGTTTCAGTTACGCTTCAACCGCTTCAGTTACGATTACCTAAGAGAAAAAGCCAAATAAGGTAAAGATGAAGTCAATGACGAAACAGTTATCGACTGTAATGTCCGTTTTGCTTCAGTTTCCGTTTCCAAATCAAAACCACCCTCTCGACTCATTATTGATATTGTATGTTGTGTATTGTATCGTCAGTTACCTAAACCTAAAGCATTTTTAGGTCTCAAAAACTTCAAACATTAGAGAAAACGTTAATGAGTGGCGCAAAACTAAGCGTTTGCTAGCGTTATTGTACTCCCCTTTGTTCAACATCACTTTTCTTAAAGCGTTATTTTGTTACTGTTATTCGATAACGGATACGGACAGAAAAATTACGTTACGTTATGAAAATGTACTAAAACGCCCATTCCCATGAGTAAGACCTCTGCTGGCACCCTTCGCCACCACCGCACTCTGTGAAAAGCAAGGCTGCGGTCAGTTTGACCGCAACTGCCCCCTTTTAGGGGAAACTCACAATTTTTTCTAGACAAAAACAAACTACTGGGGCAACAGAAACATACCTGGAGGAGGACAGAACACTTGACACAGGAAGGAAAGTGAAATCCCTAATTGCTTGATGCTTACAATAAAAATAGTTCAGCTCACCCCTACAGCCCTGTTTAATTTTATTTGTAGATATTTTCATTGTTCAGAAAAAACATTTCAACGGCTAGTTACTTTTCAATCATGCGTGTGAAGGTGAAATGGCCGCACGGCTTGCATTATCCACCGGCAAGAGCCAAAATTGCAATAATGCTCCGATTATGTACATATGCGGTTACTGTATTCGAATTAAAACTGTGTCCTCTTCCTTTAGAATTTGAACCAGCAAAATGTGCCTTTACTTCACAGAACAAATATTGAGCTAATTAAAGCGCCACCTACTACCGCGAGTTCCTTGACTATTCCTGCAAGACGTCATTTGCCTGAAACAAGAATTGACGAGTTCTTTTCTTCAGACCTCCTTTATGTTTTGACGTGACCATTAGCGAACCATTCTTTGACTTTTTGGCGGAAGTAGAGGGTGCGAGACCGCGAGGGGCGCTCCCCATTCAAGTGGGGCCCCTGCACCGTACACCCTCTTTCTTCATAACGTCTACTCCGAACAAAACCAAAATCTTTAACGAACTGTCGCGTCTCGCGATGTCTTTCTCAACGCCCGTACCTGAGATAGGGGAGAAAAAAGATTTCGAAAAGTCAAATTAACCGTCGGTACTTGCCGACTCCAGGCGGCCGGGTTTTTAGTGGATTTCGATAAACGATTTCGACAAGTATGGTGATCATGAAGGTGATCGGACCTACAAGGAGCTACATCAAGCTCACACAGACGTTGATAGACGTATGAATTTAACAAGTTTTTCCCAAGTCTCAATTCTAGATTGAGTATCGTTCAGTTTTACTCACGATACTTCAAGAACTCACAATAAATTCTGCCGAAACGTCAAAAACAGAGCAGGAAAACAAGAAATATAAGATGGTTATGGGATTATTTTAGGTGGTTCCTGGCGCCATAGCGTATCCTTAATAATAGTCCTACTCTTCTGGATGCGATAATCGTTTAGCTTATATACCTAAAGAATTTCTTTAAAAATAATGACCAAAATATTATTTATTTCGTATGGAAAAATAACCTTTATTAGCGAATGTGTTAGCACATAAAAATGCATATGTTTTAAGGTTTTTTCTTTCTGTTTAGTTCTAACCAGATTTCAAAAATTAATCCCCGTAAAAGAATCTTTCAAAAAACGCCTAAAATTTAGAAAAAAGTTAAGCAACGTATAGCATTACGTGAATCAGCGTTAAAAATCAATAAAACTTCATGTGCCACACTTTGGAGTTCACCATCATCCCTTATTTAATAATTTTAGGGTAAAATCCGAATCTGCATTGAAAAATTGGGGTTCCCATTTGAAATAAGAAAGTTAGTGTCACTTCGAATTCAGGACGATTTCAGGAGGAGAGAGGGACTCGTGGAACAGCCTGTATTTAAAAAAAAATTATAATATTACTCACTTAATAGCTCGTTGTTGACGTTGGTGGCATTTGTTGATTTCACCGTCGCGGTCATTGTTGAATTTGATTTGTTCCCACATTGCCTTGAATTAGGCATCATGCTCTGTCTCACGTTGCGCTCAGGTCGAACGAGAATGATGTAAAGCTGAGATAAGTTTATATTCAATAAAGGTAAAATTTATCAATCATCAGCAGTATCGAGAGCATACAATTTTTTTTTCTAAATAACAGGCAGTCGGTGGCGCTCACCTTCGGAGAAAAGAGGCAGAAAATTGTCACACAGGCCGACAAACTGATAGCCACGCACATGCTGGTGATCCTCATCGGTATATGATTGACGGTAGAGAAATAAAGCGGGACGAAAGCCAACCAAATCACGCATGTCGTGTACATGGTGAAACCTGTGATCGAAGTAAGTAAAGTAATTGTAAAACTGCCTCGTATCACGTTCAAACTTTGTATTCAGGTGACTGGGAAAGCAATTCGTTTCATCAGTAACATGAACATGAACAACAAGGAGTAGATAGGTACTAATTATCAACGTACGATAACGGTGTGTATAACTTTCATTTGCTGAAAGAGCTACCAGATCATTGTACAAACACGTTTTCTCCAAACAACCCGCATATTTATTCTCTCAAATCTTCACTATTTCTTGGTCCTCTTTCTTGTTGAAATATGTGATGAAGACAGACATAATTTAATTTTAATAGTGTATGCTATATTCACAATTTAATTTCAAACCTTATCCTGGTTTGGGGGGAAGGGGGGTATATCCTCAGAAACAATAAAAGTCGACCGATTTCGACGAATGAGGTGTCATCGCGTAGGAAATTGAAAACTCTTTCATGATTCCACCCAAATTCGTCTCTACTAAGATTAGACTAAGAGATAATCACGGGATCAATGGATCAAGTCGTCCGGCTCGACAAAGCCGCTTTCTTGGCCGATTCAAAAAATAATAATAAACCAGAATCAACACAGAAATAACAAAAAAATTAGGAAAACAAAGTTTTTAGGAGGCAATAATTTTTGTAGACGTTATTTGCGAGACAGAATCCTCATACAGTTGTGATATTCAAGTAGTGGCCAAACGTCGAGTGATCGACCTAAGAGCCCCCCATTATTTGAGGCCGAATTGATTGGAATCCTCACTGATTAGACAGAGAACGTTATTGATGAAAGAATCCTGTTTGCTAAGAGCCCCCACTAATGATCCGACTAACTCCGACCAAAATAGGTGAATTAAGAGTGCACACAGTCTTCGAGAATCAAAGGCCAGGAAACGAACGAACCCCCTATGTACGTGGTAACCGGTTCCACTACCACTGTTGAAACGTTCATTATTCAGTGCGTTATTGTTCAGTGTCTTCATTGTATCTATATCAAATCATGTTGGTTATTCCTTGAAGCAAGATTTTAGAGGGAAATGAAATAGTGGAGTGTCTCGGACTCTACATGCATAGGAACCGAAAAATTGAGAAAACCCCACTCTCAAAATAAATAGATGGATAGTCATTTTGACCCATACCCACCTAAATTGGGCACCAATCTATCCTGAACCCATCCTAATGAGTTCAGCGTCCTTTAGTGGAAAACGATACCCCACACGCCTGGATCGCAAAAACTGCGTTTTCCAAAAACGCATTTTTACCCATACTCTCCCCAAATTTGGTCCTCAGGTGGTTTCAGCCCGATCGGACCGAATTGTGAGACGAGGGGAAGGGCTCAAAATGTGTTTTTCGAAAAATGGTTTTTCGACATTTTCGGCGATCTAGGCGTGTCGGGTATTATTTTCCAATAAATTTTGGACGCTGAATCGAATGGGACGGGTTCCAGAAAAATTGACGCCCGCTGGAAGAGGTTATGGGTCTAAATGGGTATCTAGCTACCTATTTCAAAAGGGGGTTTTCGAGATTGGGCGTGTAGAGTATTATTTTCTACTCAATTTTGGAAACTGTATCGATCGGAACTAGTCCTTGACCCCAATGTTTCTCCCCTAATCTCGAAATGAAAGAGTACATAACATTTTATTTCTATACGATCATCCAGCCATCAAGGGAATTTGTGCAAGCTCACCTATGTGTTTTGACTCGTTGAAGGCTTCAGGAATGTTTCGCGTGAGTACGGCATATACGGTGCACACGAGAATCAGAAGGATGGGGTAGCCGAAGGCGATCATGTAGGAAGCGTCCACATAACTCGAACAGACGAGGAGGTTGTCGTCTCTGGTAGGGTAGTGGTGAATCGCCTTGGGCGGGGAGACGAGCATCCAAATTATATTCACCAAGACCTAGTGCGCAAACACAAATAACGTTCTAGTTCAGTTCTAGTTTAATACATCTCATGGATGATGATGATATTCAATCCCATTCGGAAAAGCGGCATATAACTACATTTGTTACAAATGCCTCCCAGCAATCAGCGACATCAAGTTATAATTAATCTCCATACCTACAGTACCTATAGCACATTTAATACCCCTCCAAAGGCTTCACTAAAATTGAAAATTAAATTTCATTATTCTCTACGAAAGCTTACCTGGATAAAAATGAGACCGCTGCAAATAATCAATTGAGAGCGCGGAGTGATAAAACTCGGCCTTTTTGCAGTCCTCTTACTGGCGTTGAAAATTCTCGAAATCCTATTCGTTTTCGTCAGCAAAGCCGCGTAGACTACGGTGAAACAGAAGCCAGCTCCAAATCTGAAGAATAGAAAATGTCATTATAGGTGTTTCTTGATCAAATATCAAGCTTTAGGAAGGTAACATTCGAAGAAGATTCAGCTGACGATTCCAGCAGATTCACCTCTGTTTCATTACCGTTTCGAATGCAGTCGGTATAAATATGTATTTTTACAATCGAGAACCAAACCGCAGTTAGTACTTCAAAAAGAAAAAAAACGCTGCAAATTCTTTCACAGGGGTTGGTTATTCCTTGGACAGGGCGCATGGAGACTCATTTCTTCAACAAGGGAAAAATGGGGGAACCAATGAAAAATGGTTCTGGGGTCCCTTTTTTCGGATTCAGAATCCGAAATTCAGTGGAAAATGATCCCCATTTTGATAATTAGGTAGATATATACCTATATTCAAGGAATAACCAACAAAAAAATGCACCGAATAAATAACTTTGTTATTGTTCTTTTCAATATTGCATGTGTATTTTTTGTGCCGTCAGTATTCGCCGCCTTTGGAGAATTGAAGGGTCCTTTGAGAGGACTTATGAAGACCTAGGAGTGTGGAGTATGATTTTTCACTAAATTTGGGTTGCTGAATCCACTGGAATGAGTTCCTGGAAACTCTTCACGCCTTACTTTGCAACTTTTGATTTCACACTCTTCATTTCGCAAATTATGAAGAGTAGGAAACTTTCTGAAAAATTTCTAGAAAAATTCTGTTTTAGAAACTTCTCTTTCAAACTCTGTTATTCTACTAGAAAACGCAGAGTGAGTTGGAAAGTAACCTATTTTGTTATAACCTTCCTCACACTCAAGACACCTGGATGAGCCAAACTCACCTCCACACTGTCATGGCTATCCATTTTATGATATAGAATGGATGCCTGTCACCACCAACTGGTAATGTATAGTACTAATTGATTGAACTCTCTCTCGTCACTACACAACTCGTCCTTATTAACATTAACAAGATTTAATTCTCTTCATTTAATAAAATCCATCCAAAATTATATTTTAAATAGAAATTATCTCCGAAATTATATTTGAAGAGTTCACAACTATTTGGCGAAGTCATTGAATACTCTGCAGAAAAATGGAAAAGTATTCATTTTATTGAAATGCTGAATATGGACTCTTCAAATGAGTGTAAAGTGAACTGAAAACTCTGCAGTTATTCACTCTTCATTTCATTGTATCTTTTCATAACACTCTGCACTTCCTAGGAACGAAAATGTTCGTGGGGCTATGAATAGGGATTTGCTCAGTGCAGAGTGAGGAGTGCAGAGTATTTAAGAATAGCCCCAGGAGAATCACTGTTTCCCCCATACTCATGGTCTACAGAACGATAGACCATTGAGAATGACCGGGCAGCGTTCTCTTAGGGAAGTGAAAATTGGCCGAAGAGGTGAGTACCTACGTATTGGACGAGAGCTACGAGAGGATATTTCACGTGCTATCAAAGGAAAATGAAGTTGTCGTCGAAAAACATCTGCTCCTATCACAAAAAAGCTCGATGGACGGAAACCACTTTGGCACTTTCCCTCGAGTTTTCACATCAATACCTCCACTCTATTCTAGTATATTTTTTTTAGTCTGTTGGAGTTTGGCGTCAGTCAAAGCTATCGGTATATCACATGGAAGAAGGGCACAATGTTGTCGTTTTGATTGGAATTGAATGTTATGGTAGGGTTGTGTAAGCTTGAACGGAGTGTTGAAGGGGAAAGGTTTGCGAGCTCCAGCGATTACTGAACCGCCTTTCGTGGGCAAAAAAATGTTTTTCCAGTCCGACCGTACTCTATCCTTCAGCGATCGGTTGGTAGACCTCTCCATCCAAGAGGAGAAAATCGTCCTATCGTGGCTAACTCAATTCTCGCAATATTCAGCTGATTTGGTAGTAATCGTCATTCAGTCATTCATACGCACCGAGAAATTTCGGGAGGAATTCGAATGTGCTATAATATCACAGGGGTTGGATATTCCTCGGACCAGGAGAATGGAGACTCATCCCAATCAATTCAGCGTTCAAAAATTAGTGAAAAACGATACCCAAGACGCCTAGATCGCCGAAAATATTTAAAATCCATTTTTGAAAACACATTTTAACCCCCTCCCCCTCCTCAAATTTGGTTGATCTACGTATATGAAAGGTTTCGAGGACCAACTACAGACAGAAACGGATCCCTGATCCAAATGTCAGATTCTAAGAAAATTGTCTACTACCAAAATCGGCGGACGGAGATTTGCGAATTTTGATCTAGGCACCTTGAAACGTCCAGAAAAAAAATGTTTGGCCAAATCAGAGAGATTGACTTTTTGCATGAAAACATAGATTGATTATTCAAGGAATAAGCAACCAAAATTAGGGTTCCTATTTGAAATAGGAAAGTAGTTGCGCAAGGTTATGCGCGAAAATTGTGGCAGTGGAGGTGTATTTTTCCCTTGTATCTTCGATTGATCGGTAAGTTATTTAATAAAGCAAGCGACAGAAAAAGAGGTGTATTGGAATCCTTGACTGATTAAGGTTCCAACATCCTCTTCCCGCGTTCCCGAAATTGAACGACGAACCCATTTGGTGAAAAATAAATTTGACCCTCCGACGTCCAAATTCCTGAAAGCCAGCGGGGTTTTTCCTTCGGGACGACGCCTCGGAAAAGGCTTTTTCTAACATATATTCGAATCATTTATTAAACTGGAACAACTGAGGAGGGTTCTTCTAAAGCCGACAACCAGGTTGAAATATTGAAGGGTTTTCCCCACAGCCTAATGGTGTCTTTCTTTAAAAGTAAAACTCTCGGTGGGTATCAAAGTGAGTCCCACGGCCTCTAGAGACGAAGAAGCAAGAGGAATATTGTGCGTACTTATATTTTTTTGCCTCCTACCACTGCGATATTTGTTGTCATCTTTTGTCAGCCTAAACTTTTTACTATGTAATAGGAAGGACCACCTTGGGCAGATGTTAGCCCTGTTTGGTATCGTGTCCTCCGGGACTTTTTAGCTCGAGTTCCACATCTTACACTCAACTACTAAGCCAATCGTTCTGGGACACACATCATTGAATTCAGCGTCCAAAATTCAGTGGAAAATGATACCCCACACGCCTAGGTAGCAGAAATCCCGAAAACACATAATCAAATTGGGTAATAAATACCCAATTTGACCCATTACTTCTTCAAGTGGGTGCAAATTGTTCTGGGACCCATTTTATTGGATTCAGCGTCCAAAATTTAGTGGAAAATGACACCCCACTCGCCTAAGTCACCCAAAATCTCGAAAATCCATTTTTCAAAAACCCCTACCCCCTCCAAATTTGGTCCGATCGGGCTGAAAAGTTTCGAGGACCCATCTCGGCTGGGAACAGACCCCTGACCAAAATTTCAGATTTTTAGAAAATTTTCTACTACCAAAAACAGCGTGGACAATGGACGGCGGACGGTGGACGGACATTGACCTGTTTTGATCAGGACATCATGAAACGTCCAGAAAAAAATTTTGAGCCGAATCGGAGAGGTTGACCATTATCATGAAAACTAAACGCGTAAATAAAACGTTTGGGATCCAAATTTGACTCATTCCTGTACTTGCTATAGCCTGTATATAAGAGAACAAATCTACTAATCGAGAAGATGTGAAGGTACGGAAAAAGTGTACCAAGAGTGTACTAAAAATCTGTCACTGAGATTTCACCTCTGATGGGTAAAATTGTTAATTTTCTGGTTATCACCGTTAGATCTGGGCCATCAGGCGAATTCCACTGGTTGTGATGTTAGTTAACGCGCCTAGGTACCAGAAATCTCGATAACACATATTCGAAATGGATAGATAGGTACCCATTTTGACTATAACCTCATCCAGAGGGCGCCAGTTGTTCCGCATCTTATTGGATTCAGCGTCCCAAATTAATTGGAAAATAATACCCCACACGCCTAGATCGCCAAAAATCTCGAAAATTCATTTTTTGAAATACACATTTTGACCCCTACCCCGCCCAAATTTGGTCCGATCGGGCTGAAAAGTTTCGAGGACCAACAAGAGCCAGAAACCCTGACAAAAATTTCAGATTTTCAGAAAACTTGCTACTACCAAATTCGGCGTGGACGGCTGACGGACGTTTGCTAATTTTGATCTAGACACTCTGAAATGTCCAGAAAAAAATGATTTTTGAGGTTTTCGGTCATCTAGGAGTGTAAGGTATTCTTTACACTTAATTTTAAACGATGAATCCATTGGAATGATTCCGGGACACTATTTCCTCCATACAGCACCTCCAAGGCATTACCAACCCCAGTTAATTTTTTTATTTCTCGATTACTTTTAATGCATCGTGTATAATTAGAAACATCGCAACTGTATTCAAGAGTTAATGGAGGGGTAGGGAGGACTTTTTTGCTCCGACTTTTAACCAACTTCCCATTTCCAGTCTCCTGAAAATTATAACTGGCGTAACTCAGCCGCCAACTTTCGAGTTTTTCCTTTCATTCATTTTAGTCGCGCGTATGTCTGGAAAAGTTGAATTCTCTCATGACCTCTATAACGCTACCTTCCTCCCTCCGGCCCTCGCGTATTTCCTCCAGCAACTTCCCGGTGAAATTTAATTTCGAACTTAATTTGATTTCCTTTTACCACAGCACAGAGGTGATTAATATCAACGGAGGTCGGGAAACGGCGGTATTTAGGTGAGAAGTTGGTTGACTCCTAAGGCCCGTTGACCACGACTAACTGAAAACAATTATAGCATTTGGACCAGAAGACTCCAGAAGTGAAAATTTTCCTGTTTCGGCATTCGCTATGGCTATCTCGTCTCAAATATAATATTTGCGCACCCCGCGCAACCATGTGCAAGTGACGCTACCTACATCTACTTATTATTTATTTATAATTTCTAAACATCTATGCGAATTGTACTTTTAAATTTTGGAATTGGATTTATAAGTGAGCATGCGGAATGGGCAAACAAGACAAAAGTAACGAGGAAGGAGTATATTGTTCGAATCGAACTTAAATCGCAACTGTTGGCCCTAAAGCTAGAAACTATTGGAAGAGGCTTTACTTCTAGATTCTCCGTTCGGTAAAAGGAAAAAAGACTCATCGACCCACGAACCCGAAATGGGGCCGTAACAATTATTTGTGTTTGACGTTCGGGTTAACGCTGAAGAGATTTATAGGCGTTGAGCGTCGTTTTATTACAGAGAGAGCTCCAGTAGTCTTCTCAGGATCACATTCAGGCTCCGTTTTCTCCAGCGCCGCTCCAAAAAGTCGCTCGTACGTCTTATTTACTCAGTTCTTGTTGAAATGTCCTCTTTCTCGTTTAGTTAATTAACTTCGAGTTTCATCTCCGTCTTCCAGTTTACGTATCACTGGCCGCTTGAAACAATCTGTCGTATTTTATTGCTCGCTTAAGCTCTGTTTTCCTTACTAAGGGAAGTTCTCAAATTTCCTTTTCCTTCTGAAGTGGCGAGCATTAAAGCATTTTGTAAAACATAACAGTGCATCTCTCTTCATGCTGAAGCAAAGTATTCAAAGAATCATGCAGATGAAGAAGAAGAAAAAGTAAGTGTATTATCAACAAATCAAAGAAAAAATTAAAATAAATAAGTCACTTCAACAAACAATACGGCTTGGTTTAACCGTATAAAAATTGATTTTCGAAATTTTCGGCGATCTAGGCGTGTGGGGTACTATTTTTGACTAAATTTTGGATGCTAATTCAATGAGACGGGTCCCTGAACGACTGGCTCTGATAGAAGTTATGGGTCAAAAAAGGTACCTACCTACTTATTTCGAATGTGGGTTTTAGAGATTTCCGAGACCTAGGCGTGTGGGGTATCATTTTACACATGGGGTCGCTGAATCGAATTCCCCCCATTTTCTCCATGCTCTTGGTCCGAGGAATAAACAACCCCTGTGAAAGAATTTTCAGCGTTTTTTGTTAAATCGCTTGATTCGGAATGAGCGACTTTTGAAACTTAGTGCCTCAAAAGTTACAGAAGAGTTCTTGATAGCCATCATGAAATATTACATTAATTATACGTTCGTCCATCCGTTACATACTTACTAGGAACACGTTAATTCAGAATAATATCGTATTGTGATCTCATGTTTTCAGCACAAGCGGGTTTTACTTCGAAAAAAAGAATAATCATTTTTATACGAGTCCGCCTTGTACATCATCTGCTCTCTAGAATGAAACTCCGGGAAAAAGAACTAAACGAAGACGAGTTTGAAAAACACCTTCTTTCACAAAGGCGAACGAAAGCAACGTTACTTTGTCTAATAAGCAATGGCAGAGTGCTTCGAAAGAGATTCATGATTTTTTGAAAAGAGCCATAAGAAGTAGGAAGGTTTTTTTCCTCAATGCTTTTTGATGAAGTAACTCGTAATTGTATTGTTATTTTGCTTCTTTCTAAACATGGCCCTGGGATTAAAGCATAATATCCCTGGGGATACTGCCAAAGCATAATTATGCATGGAAGACCGCTCCACCGAGGGGAGAGTTGAGGTGTATAAATTTTCTTTCGAGGGCTCAAAAGCGTTGAAACGCCTCTACATATCGGACGGGGAGTGTGTGGAAGCTTGAAAAGGGCGAAATTAAAGCGCGTTCTGTAATGAAAGGAGACGCTCGGAGTCAGGTGCCTACCTAACGGAGTGAATACGGGCTATTAAAAGTAACTCAACCCTGGCTTCACCTTCTCCCGAGCTTTCCATTTAAATTAATACGCCCTATCCGAATAGGATCCTTGGGGATTCGAGACATGAATCAATGAGGGAAGTGTGTACGAGTATGCCCCACAGGACTACCTCCGGGAAACTTTGGGCATGTATTATGTGGTGACGTTTATTCTCGGTAGTCTTCGGCCATTTAAAAAACTGGTTTTGCGGCCTTTCAGGCTCTTACAGAACTTTAATCCATCAGGCTTGCGCGAAAAGTTTCATTTAATGGACCGTGACGGGCAAATGAATGCCCATTCATCGGGCCCATCCAAAGAGGGTCATATTTTTTGAATTTCGAGAAAAGAAGAAACGAAGCTAAAAGAGACCAGAAAAATCAAGGTAAAAGGATTAATTTAAATAAAACTCTATAGGTTATATGTGTATTGGTGAGAATGAGACTTTATATTATTAAAGTGAATAAGTGACGATTTGCGTTGAATAGAAATAGACCTGTACGTAGGTACTTTAAATAGTTATCATTTTATGGTTTAGGAACTGTCTCCTCTCCCGAGTATTGCTCGTCCTTTCAGGTGGAGTAATTTCCACTCCTAACGACACCCGTGAGATGTACTCAGTTTATCGTTACTGATGGAAATGAATAAACATATTTTATCCTACACTTTAGTGACTTAAAAATACTACGGAGGAATGAGGTATGAAATAAATAATCTCGACTTTGACAACCCTAAAATAGCCTTTTTAACTAGAGATGATTGTTCTGTATCAATCTGATACTTTGTAACAGGTACCAAAAAGTAGCTGGGGTTCATAAATGTGGCAAACTAAAAGTATCAATGGCTCCAGCCTCACATTGATCCTCAAGTTAGTGTTCCTAGCTCCTAGAAATTCTCCTGTTTCATCAGGGCCCTTCCAGTCACATTTTCAGGAACATCTGGCAGCAACTGCAACGTTAATTGGCAAAGTCCCGCTAGACCTCAGGGCAGTCGTATTCCTTCTGTGATAGCAGGCCGGTTTTCACTGTTACACCTGTGCCTCTCATAGCCTACTTTTAACGCGTTCTGTTCTGCTCTGGTTCAACACCAGTCATGTTTTCTGCCTTTGATATGAGCATGAGCTATTCAGCACAAAATTTACTTATGAGAGACTTATGAGCGATGGCGCGGCTTGAAAAATGCGGCTCAAGTTTGCTTTTCAAAATTTGTCCTCCACCCATAGAATTTCATTCAGGAAATTGAATGACTTTATTAATGGTCGTCTCCTGCATATCGTGAACGCCCGCCAGACGATCATTGAACGATTTTTTGAGGTCAAACGAATTCGAGCATACAGTACAAGGAAGAGGAGGAGACAGTGGTTTTCTTTCAAACTATACGTTACCATACTTTTGAATGTCGTTGAAGCCTTTGGCGATGAGTATAGAGTAATCTGCAGACTTGATATTTGAGTGGCGGAGCCATCGCATCAAATATCAAAACTGCCCTGAGATCTAGCGGGACTTATCGAACTATTGTTGCTGCTACTGCCAGATTCATCAAATTTTCCATCGCTGTCACATTTTAGCAGATTGGTTCTGTCAGATCGAGGAACGACCTCGCCTGCGCATGCGCCTTCTCTTACTCTCGCCACCACTTGCTTTCCTTACTGCCAGCTGCTACCGTGTAAACTGCTCCAGCCCTGGGTAGCGTTATTGTGGAAAAAATTGTTAATAGTTGGGCATGCTGGATGTAGTTTTCAATACTTTGGACATCATGGTTCACTGTAAATGGAGGTTACTGAGGCCAGGGACAAAATTCGATCAGAAAAAGAATTCCTCTTAATTTGTCAATTTTTGTTTTTGTGACTGGAAAAAGACGTCACAATCCATCTACTCAAAACATTGAATGTTGTTATAAAATAAATAGTGATAATTTTGCTTTGGGGCCATGTTTTCTAATAATGCTGTGCTAATCTTCCTGAAAAAAGATGAATATATCTCTGCATTGCGATAGTTTCAAAAAGCTTTTTCCTCCTTTAAAAGTCTCAGGAGGTATCGGGTGTCGCCTATATAGTGATTTTTAATTTACAGGGATTCAGCTCTGGCCAAGAGATGATGAGTCCACTTTGAAGCGAAGATCGCCTTCAAGGACATAATTGATTTGAAGCGTTCCAATAAACCTTACCATGAAATGACGTGCCGAGTTTACTAGATAAACGCAGATTGGCGAGAGGAGGGAACAAATGGAACTCGTGTCGCTGTACGGTATTCAAACCATTTCCATCGGCTGGAGGCGGAGAGACTCGGATCGGAAGGCAATGTTCTGTTTGATTGAGCGTCAACTGGCTACGTGCTCAAAGCCTAACCGACCCAGTTAGTTTCGAATCCAACTTCCTTTGCCAACCTCCTCTTACCGCCTCAAAACGCGATTTCTTCCTCCCTCGGCCACATCATCAAAATGAGCTTTAGCACCGAGAACTTTTTAGGCAAAAGTGTCGGGAAACTGATGATTTCTTTCACCGCCTTGATTTATAGCAGTAGGTTCCTTCCCAGCAGACTTATCCTTGGAGAAACTTGATGGTATTCACTTAGTGCAATTTTGAACGGCCTGTAGTCACTCTCCCGATTTCGGAGATGATGACTCAGTGCAGTACCAATACACGCATATAGAGATTCATGTAACAAAAGAAGTTCAATAACCTCTCTGATCATAAGTCAGGAGCAGCAATCGAAGGTGAAATAGACCAACAAATAAATCCAAGGCTATCATAACGATTATCAATAAAATTTCTCATATTTCAGAAAGTTCCGGAGGGACGTTTGCTAAAGTAAGAAGCCCTCATTGTTTGATAAAAGGAAACTTTACTTGGTTAAGACCATCCTATCTCAATAAAGTGAGCTTATTGGCCAGGAGAGTATACACAAGGCCGCTATGCTACAGAGTTTCTGCAAAACTAGTCTATTTCGATTGTTTGGTATTCTACCCAGAGCGAGCTTGACTAGCTGCTAACCAGATGGCGCTGAAGCTGATCAGCAAATCAATATCTGTCCTGTAACATTATTTCAAGTATTTTCGGTGATGTCTGTTATCCAAATGCAAGTTTGTTTGTAATAGGTTATCTGAAAGGGTAAGCCCGGTTCATGCAGCTTCTGCAGCAGATGTACGTCAGTTGGAGAGGCCGAGCAACGGCCAATCAGAAGCGAGATGACAGAATCACATCGGGATCAGACATTTTTGAAGCAAGCTTAACAAACTAGCAATAAGGTGGCCTTAGGTTTGGATTAAGTAACATGTACAGGCGGAGCTATACAGAATTAAGCAGGAAATATACTCGGAGTACAGATAATACGAGCCTATCCGCATTGAGGTCCTTCATATATCAAACATTCCTATCCTGTCAACGTAATCAGTTAAAAAAAAAAACCAGGAACAGATACTGAATAGGAACACGTAAATTGTATGGTAGGAAAGACCTTACTACAGACATAGGACGAACTCATGTAGGATTAGATCACTTAATTGCGTTCGCTTGTTATCTCATGAGATGACTTATTGCCAAAGAATCAAATTGCCGGATGAAAATGTTATAGAACGGGTTACTACTGGCGATTGATAGAGTAATATTAATCAGCTCATGATAAGCCTGTCTGTTTTGCCTCAGTTAGGGCCCTAAACGTCCCCAGGGTTAGGTTACTGCAATGAAACTATCCTCTTTGTCTGGGAGGTAGGTAGAGAGGCCCTATTCCTCCCAGGTGGATGTTGTGCCATCCAACATGATATAAAAATCTCCTCTCTAGCCTATAAAAGAAGCCAGCACAGGCCAGCTCGAGGCACTTCTGGTCCACATTTATAGCCTCCAATACAATCCTACAATACTGTCTTTCTCTTGCCCAATCTTTGCTTGTCAAGCAAGTTGTACTCACTCGTAAATTACTCAAGTGTTTCCAAGAGGTGGCACCTCTCACCCTGCATCCCACACTAACAAAATATATTAGCATATTGGCAAAAATAATTGTGCTCTACCAGTGGCATCATTCTAGTTACATTCTAGGACCCGCGAGTTCAAAACCGAAGCACCACTTAGGTTTAATTAGGCAATATTGAACAATCATTCAATCTTAAGGAAGCAAGGAGGTTGAGAAATCTTACCTTTGAAAAGCGCAGACAACATCTGTAGGCTTGAGTACTAGGATGAACGTCATGAGAAAACACAACAGGATCCCTGTGAGCAGGACGTATGTGAGTTCTCTCCCCGCTGCTTTGACGACTGGAGTATCGTTATTCCTAAAATACAAGCAATGCCACGTTGTCATTTTCAACATTGAGATAACTTTTTAGAAGGTAAAAACCAGATCAAATGAACTATATTATTTAGGCAAAACAATATTCCTATAATTAGGTACCTTAAATAAACCTGAAACAGTATAAATAATAAATTCTACGAAGAAAATAATCTGTAACGTCACGAATTAGATAAGATTTTGCAATACTCCTAATTAATCGTGGAGTTTCACTCCAAGACCACTGGATTACTAACTGAGTCATCTGCGGCCTCAGCCACAATCCCTCTGGGTTCTCTTTGACTAAGACACTGGATGTTCCTATATGAGTTCCATGAGTGATTCCTGATGCTTTGAACCACAAATATTGAATGTTTGTAGGTTTTTCATAACTAGATAAACCTCCAAAGGATTAGTTAATGAAAAAGGATGGTCCAAGGCGTTATTAGAGCAGTGAGGTACAGAAGCCATTCATATGATGTCATTGTGCGCTCGCTGGTTGAAAAATAAGCCATTTCAACAGTTGAAAGTTACTAAGGATGAAGGTAAAAGAGTTCATTTTTATATTGGGGTACGTACGTAAGGCCAACTTCATTGGTCGTACGACAGGCGAAAGAGACACCATGGTGAAATGGGATGAAATATGGGATTTGTCCCTAAAATATCGATGAGAAAAGGTGTCGATAATCAATTTTAAAACATCACTTAAAATCTTTAAAATCTAGAGTAGCGAATAGGTACATTCTTGTTCGCACTTAATTCAGTTTAAGTACCTACTTACTGCAAAATGAATGTGGATAAGTGATTGATCAATTTCTATGTAACTCAAATTATAATCACGCAGTACAGGCCTCATTCTGCGTACTTGGAAAGAGGGAACGTGGAAGACATCCCTTTACATAATGTACTAGGAGGAATGATGCATGAACACCAACGTAAACGTCGAGCATTGTCCGGTTCAAGTGCGTCGAGGTCGAGTTTACTCCATTCAGGTTCCTTGGGATAACAAGTCGTGAATATTTTAGTAAACGCTACTTCGCGCTGGCCAAAGAGCGGTCTGAGAAGAACAGGACGAGGATACTGAATCCACCTACCAAACAAACCTAGGGAGGATCAATCAGAGGATGACAGAAACACCTCTTGTATACGAATAAATAATAAACAATAATGTAACGAAAATAATTATTCAATAAATATTAATTCTAATTCGGGATGGGCCAGGTAAGGAACAAGACACTCGAACTATAGCACAGTGATTCAGCATTTTAGGGGATCTTGCTTGAGTGTGGAAGCGCATCTTAGTTTTATGTCCCTAAAATAAGTACTTTTTTTTAATTTGGAAGTATCAAAATTAGTGGAAATAATACCCCAAACGCCTAGTCATCGAACTCAAAAACCCATCTACACCTTCCCCATCTTCTTCCTTTGGCGCACAGAGATGATGCTAAAAAGTGGCAGAAATTATAGGTGACCCACTTGTAGGAAAAGATGGACACGTTTTTAGTAAGTGTCATCACGATTCAACAGATGATAACTTGTAGAAATAAAATGTTACCATACATTTGTCGGCTTACTGTTATCTCTGAAGTAGAGAAAAAAGTCAAACGTTCCCTTCCATTATCCATAAATTGAGTTGAATTTTGACGCTGCAAATTCATTCGCAGGAGTTGGTTATTCCTCGGACCAGCAGCATCGAGACTTCCAATCGATTCAGCGTCCAAAGTTTTGAAAACCATACCACACGCTTAGGTGAGTACCAGAAATCTCGAAAACCCACTTTTGAATAGGCAGGTAGGTACCCATTTTGACACAACCCCTGCCGGTGGGCACCAATCGTATCGGGACCCGTCTTATTGGTTTCAGCTTCCAAAATTTAGTCGTAAATAATACTCCACACGCTTGGATTGCCGAAAATCTCAAAACTTTTCAGCCCGGACGAAATTCGGGCAGGGTAGGGGTCAAAATGTGTTATTCGAAAAATGGATTTTCGAGATTTTTGGCGATCTAGACGTATGGGGTATTATTTTCCAATAAATTGTGGACGCTGAATCCTATTAAATGGATCCCAGAACGATTGGCACACACTGGAAGAAGTTATGGGTCAAAATGGGTGACTGTCTACCCATTTCGAAATGTGTGTTTTCGAGATTTCTGAATCCCAGGCGTGTGGGGTATCATTTTCCACAAAATCTTGGACCCTGAATCGATTGGAATGGGTCCGGGGCCCGCTACACCCACTGTTTCCTCTATTTTCCCCATCTTGAAGAAAAATGTATCCATGCGCCTGGTCCGAGGAATAACCAACCCGTATGAAAGAATTTGCAGCGTTTTTTTTTTTAACCTAGACTCGCCCAGAAAAATTTTTGGAGCCGAATTGGGGAGATTGACTTTCTGCATGAAAACATAAGTTGAAGGAGTAACCAACCAAAATGGCATTCAGAAACTTTAAAAACCGTACACTGACAAGAGCATTTTTTTGTTTGTTGCAATGTGGATTCTGCTCCTAGAACTAGAATTGATTTCCTGCTGGAAGCGACCTCTCAACGGCTGTTTATTTGAGTAGCAATCCGAGGTGGAATCGATCGGAACCTAAAATAGGTACGAATTCTTCAACACACGAGCGATCATTAGACGGCGATTCCGCTGCAGTTTGTATACGTACACGTAAATCCACCGTGTAGGGAGGCACTCGAGTTCATTACATTCGCCATAATGGGACCTCGTGAAATAGGACGACTATTTGACACCTATCATTATTACGTCTCCCCTGGTCTGATTACTCTCGCGCTCTCCGTTTTCATGATTCCAACACTGTGAGTCATTAGTTCTGTTCGGTCGTTTTGCGTCGAGCAATTTCAGAATCCACTCTGATAGCTGTCAATAGTGATCCAAATGAAAACCACATCAGAGATCGGCGAGTTGGATTGAACCGATATCAACAGAGAGACAATGGAGAAGCCGAGAAGGGCTATTTCTAATTTAGTACGAGGATAACCTATACCAACCTAGAAGTCAACCCAAATCAATGAAGCTACAAAAAAGCATGGACTGATCAGTACGTAAGTATAAGACAAAACCCCTTATCAAAAATTCGGATCATTGATTTCGTGGAATCTATGATTTATGTGCATTTTTATCTTTGGGGTCTTTGTTGTAAGTAGGCACCGATGAATTTGGCGGGAAAATATTACAATCGGTTCAAAGTTTATCATGATCGATTAAGCGTCCGATATCTCGAAGAAAAATAGCTTATATCACCTCACGCTTAGCTCATCGATAATCTCAAAAAATCCAGCCTCTACACGTTTAAAAATATGGGGAAAAGGCTGAAAATTCTTTTTAAGGGGTTGGTTACTCCTTAGACTTATAGTTCCAATCGATTCAGCTCCCGATACTCAATGGACAATATTACCCCACACGCCTGGGTACCCCAATATCAAACAAACTCTCATTCTTAACAGGGAGGATAGTACCCATTTTGACCCATACACACCCCCAGTGGGCACAAATCTGTCTGGGGCCTATCTCAATGTATTCAGAGTCTAAAAAATTTTGTGGAAAATGATACCCCACACGTCTGGATCGCCGAAAATCCATTCTTCCCCCTCCCCTCACCACTCACATTTGGTCCTCACATTTAGTGGAAAATGCCTAGGTACCAGAAATCTCTAGAACACGCGTTCGAAATAGGTAGATAGATACCCATTTTGGACCCATAACCTCTTCCAGAGGACGCCAATCGCTCCGGGACCCGTCTAATTGGATTCAGCGCCCAAAATTTAGTGATAAATGATACCCCTCACGCCTAGGTCACCGAAATTCTCAAAAACCCATACTTCAAAGTACTCATTTTGACCCCTACCCACCCCAAATTTGGTCCGATCGTGCTGAAAAGTTTCGAGGACCGACTTTCAAAACACAATTGGAGGAGGGGAGAGAAAGGGGAAGGATAAATATGTGTTTTTTGAACATTTTCGGCGATCTAGTCCTCTTTCCGGTTTTGGGGACGGTGTGGGTGAAAAAAATATGTTTTGAAACTCGATTTCGGGACTTTTTGGCAACTAGACATGCGAGTTATCATTTTCCACATCGATTTTCCATCATTTTCCTTCAATTGGAAAGAGTCATCGCTTTCAATGTTCTCCCCGTCTTCTTCATGCTCCTGATTATTCAAGGAATAACCAACCAGTAGTTCGGTTCCTCACAACCGTTTCTCAGTGGTCTTCTCCGAGGTGTTTTCTTTCAAGAATATAGTACCTAATCCAACCTAATGCATTCTTGGTCTTCTGAGGCATCTGAGTTTCCTGGTTGAAATGTTGGAACATGATGATAACTGCAGATTTTTTTTATTTTACATCACACGTCGAACCACTTAAATTAATTTTGGTCCGATAATAACAATACATTGGAGAAATGCTTAAAACTACAAATCATGTGGCTTGCTGTTTGTGTCCAAATCTGTTTAAAATTATTGTTAACAAAAGAAAAATCCATATAGTATATATATTGCTTTACGATGACCAACTTCGTAATTGATGAAGGCTTGATTTACCTGAGAAAAACAGCGAATATCAACAGTGTGATGAAGATCCCCGTTGAAGAGAACGACATAGCTCCAATCGCCCATAGAGAGTTAGGTTCCAAATAGACTTCAGGTAGGTCGAAACAGATTTCGTGATTTGGGTCCGGGATTGTCCCGAGAGGGCAAATGATGCATTGCGTCTCATCTTTGGGATTCCTTATCTGTTAACAGACAGAAACCCGCTGGTGAATATACTTCACAGAAGTAGATTAGCCATAAGATGTATAGTGAGGTACCTACTGTTATCCGGCAGTTTATACGACGAAAAATTACGCTTCTCTCTTAATTTACTTAAAGGTTCTCAATTCTTGAGATAGTTTCAGAGAGTAATGTAGTATTTTTATTCATGGAAATGCCCCCTACGAACAGACTTTTATTATATTCGACTTTGAAGATGGATAACCGTTAACTTTCGGCAGTTTCGACAGCTCATCGTTTGTAGAACTACTTATACAACCAGGAAGTTCCCTTTAGCGAACGTTGGGGGAAAGAAAGAGGTAAACAGTCGTGAGTCGAGTTGTTCCAATATTGACATAATTGATTGGGTTGGGATCCACACAGGAAGATACATACACTTTTTCCTCAGGAATTCTCCTCTCTCCTCATGAATAATATTTGCGGTGGAGCCAATAATATAGAAGTCTGATTTTCTCTTATTTTCCCCTAAGCATGGCTAGCTTTTCACCCTTCGAATAAAGACTACTCTTCCTATGAAGAGGGTGCTAATTTGTCTTGCTTGAAGAGAAAATTGTAAGCGCTCAAAATGTACTAAACAAGACGTCTTGGTCCCAAAATGTTTCATCCATACTTTACCTCTTAGAGTAATCGATTCGGCGATTGCCTGGGTCACCAACAGTCAATTATGTGTTCCTAATTACTCCCTAAGCTACCCCTTCAATGAAATTAAATACCCATACGACTCATGGATATGCTGCGATCTGGCAATTTAGCATGGGCTTCTTGTACGATGTTCCAAAAATATGTAATTAATCAGCCTTTTTTCATGGCTTGAACGGTGGACGGACATTTCAATTGTAGAATTTCACATACCTAATCACAATTTCAAAATTGTTAGTTAAAAAATGCTTTTATCATAAAATAGATAATTGTTGAAACAATTATTGTTGTTAGGTTTATAAGCGTCTTTCCCATCAAAACTTACACCCAGTAGTGTATTCGGTAGGTGAACCAGAGCTACTTTTCGCAACTTGAAACGCAGAACTTCTCTTGTGGTTGGCTGCGAAAACCTATTTTTCATGAGCCTCGGATAGCTTTCCAGAACGTGAGGAGAGAACTAAAAACACGCGGCTTTACACATGCGGTATTCACCGAGCAACGAGCAAAAGTTCGCCGATTTCCGGCTTGAGGGCGACTGCTCGATATTCGGCTCTCTCGAGACTCGTGAAACCTGCTTTGTAATTAGTTTTATTGGGGTTGAGATGAGACTTCACTTGAACCCGAAGCAGTAGAAAAATCGCAGGGGTTGCGCTTCGGACCTGAAGCATGGGAAAAATAGGGGAAATAGTGAGAGTGAAGTGTCCTGGACTCATTCCAATCGATTCAGCATTCACAATTTAGTGGAATATGATTCCCCACACGCCTATTTTCTAAATGTTCTAAAAATCTGAAATTTTGGTCAGGGACCCGTTTACGGCTTCAGTTGGTCCTCAAAACGTTTCCGCTCGATCGGACCGAATTCAGAAGGGAGGTGGGGGAAGGGGATAGAGGAGAAATGGGTTTTTGGAAAAATGGATTTTTGAGATTTTCGGCGATCTAGGCGTGTGTTGAATTGTTTTCCACCAAATTTTGGACGTTGAATCCTTTGAAATGGGTGAAATGGGCGAGACACTCCACGCTCACTGTTTCCCCCATTTTCCCCATGTTCGATCAAGACATCATGAAACGTCTAAACGTCTAACGTCTTCGTGTGCGCATGAAAACACAGGTTGATTATTTAAGGAGTAACCAATCAAAAGCTGAGTAAACTCTAGATTGCTTTTTGCATAACTTCGTATCGAATCACTTATATTATACTTTTCCCATTACTTTCCCACATCCATTGAGTGGTTTCGCTCAAGTGTGAACATTGATGCAACGATTTGTTTTTCCTCTCCACTGTTTCACGTTCTTTTCCAACCGACTACGGAAGAAAAACAATCGTAGCAAGTTAACTGAGAAAATATATCGCCAGAGCGGTAAGCGTCGGAGAAAAGCTCCAGTGCCAGTGTAAACAATTTTCGTACAAGCTTATTTCCTTCCTTTCCGGGTGACCTGCTTTACCTTAGGAATATAAACTGCGCTACATTTGTCGCGAGGAAGTTGTTTTTGACGGTTGAGGTAAAAGGTAGGAAGGCACCAGCCCGAAGAAACCTCAATCTAGGAGCTCATCTAAAGAAAGCGAAGAACCTTGATATTTCAAAAGCACAACACAAAATTTCTATATGTACTTCATTACATCAGTATTCAACCGTTGCGGTCCTATATGAGCAATTCCAACAATATCACGTAAAGATTGAGCATTCATTCAACGATGCGCATAAATTGTTAAAAATTTAGTCATCTTTCCGATGGACTTCACGAAGGAACTCGTGTTGGAATGCGGAAAACACTTTCTAAAACCGTTTCTCATTATTTTCAATATTTTGACCTCTGAAGTTCGTTCTAGATAATTAATGTGCTCAAAGCGTATAAAACATTTAACGCTGAATCGTAAAATGTGGTCAAATGTAGAAACAATAATTGTTTCAATGAAATAAAAGATGGGTTTTGATGAGAAAAGAGGAAAGTGAAAGAAAAAAAATACAGAATTGTTATTTATAGAATCACAAAATCATATCCAGAAAACGGTTTGAGGTAGAGGGGTGCAGTTGAAGGTATTTTACTCAATTTTCAGTCAAGTTCACAACTCTCTTCCCGTTTTTAAAGGAATCTACTAAATCACTTGAAAGAAAAGAATCACTCTATTAAACTTTCATTAAGCTACCTAAATAAATTATAATATGAAAAAATAAAATAAATTATTATTAACTCACCTTTTTTACGTTTATACAAGTACAAATGTTATATCTTGAACGAGCTACAAGTATGTTTGGCTCCAAAATATAGAAAATTGAACCCCCTCTAATAACTTGAGTTCAAATTTCCGATCAAAAAGCGGTCTAACAGCTCAAATCCCCCTTCAAATGGTTGGCGGAGAGGTGAAAAGTAACATGATGACAAAGTCCGTAGGTGTTGAAGCAGTCAGGGGCCCACACACGCTCAGTTCATCACATGTGACGCCATTTCTGAGCAATTAACTTAGTACACTGCACAGTCCACGCAGTGTTCTACTCCGACCGTTGATTTGTGCAAAATTTTCTACTTCTACCAATAAACTGTGCATTTTTCTCAGTTAATCACACAATGCGGTCAGTTATTGTCGTAATCCCTCTCTCTTCCCTTCCCCTGTTCTCATAAAAAATGAGCAGAAAAGAAGCCCTTCTCTTCTTCAATGAGGTTTACCGCAACTCTCCGAAATTTTATGATCAGCAAAGTCCAGCTTACTACTTACGTTGGGGCTTTTTGATGATCTGAGGATTGAGTGATTTTCAACTGTACAAGGTCGCCCTGTCGGAGTTGGCCATTTGTAATATACCAGTTGAGAAAACGATATTTTAATTTGTGGGAAAAGGTAAACGAACCTGATACTGTGTACAGTTGAAGCAGTGCCAGCAACAGCTTTCCCCTTCCACGTAGGTTTTAGCTTGTCCCCTTTCGCACGGCAACGAGCACATCGATTCGGGCAAAACTGACGTGCCCATCTTGAATTGAACCTCTGAAAAGAGAAAAACATCAATTCACACAGCGAGCACCGACCGTTAACGGACGGATAGGATGGTAGGAATGCACAATATTTAGGACGGGAATGGATATTTCGTTTAGATTTCAGTTTGAAGGTTTACAGAGTAACGAAAAGTGAAATAAATTGAAACGGGATGGGAAATGCCTACACCGAACGACAGCTGCATGAAACTGCATATACTCTTTGGGCGAGCAAAATACCGAGGTTGGAAAAGATCGTTGAAATAAACACAGCCGGAAAAATCCATTTATATTCACTCATTACGATTAATTGAACGAGCGAATTGCGAATTTCGACCGCTCCGTCCATTCAAATTCTTCCATTCTAGAGACAACACTCGATTCAATAATCAATACATTTTATCTATGGTACAGGTAACGGTACTAGTTGTTTGCATAAAATGATCCTATTAAAGTGCAATATTTCCAAAATATCCAAGATTTCATATATAAGTAAGAGTAATCAGTTAAGAGTAAATGAACAATTTCAGTAGAAGTATACGAGATTTGCTACAGTTAAGCTAGAAAATAAATAACCAGAAATGAGACCAAAAAGAGAAAAATCAGGTAGGTAAATTAAGTAAGGGTAAAGGGAAAGGTAAGGGAAAAGAATAAAAATAAGACTTATATTAATAGTTTTTATGAGCACTCCCTATAATTAACAGCTTTCAACGTTTTTTCATACTAAAAAAAGTTAAATTTAAAATTATTTTTTATGCGCTCCTAAGAAATAAATTTTTAGGAATTTGAGCTTAATAAATGCATTTTTTATTATTAAAATGAACTTCCTTATATTATACTGTTTTTCTAATCAGACTGACATTCTGTTATCAATAGGCTCAACAGAACGGAAAAGCAAAAATTTTATTAGTTTAAGGAAAATGTCCTAGGAAGGACGGTCTCCGCGAATATTTCAAATAGGACTGACTTCAAACTAAAGATGGGTTATGACGGCCCTTTTAGGCTCTTTTCGGTTATAAGTACAACTGGTTCCTGTTTCTTTTCAGTACCTGGAATATTTACCTGTTCCAGTCAAGGAGTTAAAACTTCCCTTGGTCTAGAAACAACCAATAAAGCTTGTTGTTCTGTAACATGTCTTGCTGGACTCAGCAAGTACAGAATATTGAGAACGACAAAAAGAAAGCAAGGGGAGGTGGCAGTAGGACAAGTGGGCGCAGGTGGCGATGTTCCTCAATGTGACAACTAACACTGAACTACTAAAATGTGACTGGAAGGCCCCAGCGGAACGTTTCTAGGATATAGGAACAATTGAGGATCAACCTGGGACTGGAATCATTCATACTTGTCTTATTTAGCTTTCAGTACGTGATACAAGGTATCTGATTGATACAGAACAACCCATCTTTACTTTGAACATACTGAATTAACATGTGTATGGGAAACAAATGTTAGTATGCAGTATGTGGCTGATGTAGTAGCAGTTGAATAATTACTTATTTTGAATTTAATTTTCACACGCCCCCTTAAATCACTACCTCAACATGAGCATTACAACAGACACGCTATCATTATTTTCATCATCAATACCGTTTGAAGAAAATCTCGAAAATATAATATTCTCAAGAAAACCATTTAGGGTATGCAAATGCCGAATCGTTTTGCCAAGGGCACTGAAATAATAACTGTTTTCTTTATGAAAATAATACAAGACCTATTATGATTACTCTTTGGGTGGAACTTTTTCGATTTTCCACCAACTCCAGCAATGATACTGGCTCTTCTTGGAGCTACCCAACTCTATCTCCTCTCATCGTTTGAGGGTAAGAAAAGAAGAAAGGGTAAAAAAGTCTTACCTATTTGGTAGGAAGGTCGAGGAAGCTCTTTCGGAATACAAATGATTTATTCCGAGGAAGGGAGTTTTCAACGGAAACCCCAACCCAGCAACGGGCTCGCGGACTACAAAGGACATAAAGATTGGGGTTTTATGGAGGAGTGACACTTTATTCCGGCTCATTTCTTAGCAAAAGTTCCAACCCCTCTGGTTATTTCTTTTCCTGTTCGCCTGGTCCAGCTTAGTCCGCTGGGTCCGTTTTTTTCGAGGTTTCACGACCATCCCTTAATCTCAAATTATTTCATGCTTTCTAGCGACATCTCCTAAATAGGTAGACCTAGAGATAAGCATCAGAGGGTTTAGTGCGATTTTGTCATGTTGTATAATATTATGTGGACTAGTTTGTTAAGTAACTGGTTTCCTTTGTGGGAGAACACTTGCGCAGTTTGAGAAAGTGGTGGTCTGGCGCATGTTGAGTGACACTTCGGCGCCACTAAAATGAGGGAACTTCAGTGAGATAGTAAACATTGGTTCTCTAAATGATGGCACAGTCTGATTTCAAATAAATGTTTTCTTTGAATTTTGTTGCACCAAGATAACATCTCATAAGCAATTCACATTTTGATACTCTTGTTTTGATTGAATGATAAGAAGCCAAGATACTTGACAAGGCTTCTGAGTGTATTGACCATTGAGTCAAGCAAATCAATCATTACCTCATGACTCAACAGTTGGGTCAAGCCAATACTTGACTTACATAGGCTTCTTAACAGTTGAGACATGCAAATCTGTCATCATGACCTCATGACCCAACAGTTAGGTCAAGACAAATCTCCTCTTTGATGAGCCACTCAACGGTTAAGACAAGCGAATTTATCTTCACAACCTCATGACTCAACAGTTGGGTCAAGCCGATCCTCCACAATGATGGACACTTAACAGTTGAGACAAGGAAGTCTGTCTTCATAGACTCACAACTCAAATGTAAAGTCATGCCAATACTTCACTTAGACAAGCTTCTTTACAGTTAAGAAATGCAAATCTGTCTTCATGAACTCACAACTCAAATGTAAAGTCATGCCAATACTTCACTTAGACAAGCTTCTTAACAGTCAAGGAATGCAAATCTGTCTTCATGAACTCACGTTAAGTCATGCCAATACTTCGGTAAGATGGGCTTCTTAACAGTTAAGAAATGCAAATCTGTCTTCATGAACTCACAACTCAAATGTAAAGTCATGCCAATTCTTCACTTAGATGGGCTTCTCAACAGTCAAGAAATGCAAATCTGTCTTCATGAACTCACTCAGGATCTAACCAAGGAAACTAAATTCCTACAATGATCAATTTTATTTAGCCTTGAGTCCCCCGATGTTAACAAAAAAAGAAGACTATACAAATTAGTTTGGCTACATATTAAATATTTGAACGAGATTAAACCAAAAACCATCTTGAAATTCACTTGGAAAATCATAGATATCAACCAATCTGAACTTGGGACCTTTAAATAGCACTAAGAGAGCCCCTCGACTAAGAGCCATTATCCAGAGACATTGGCAACTCCCAACTGATATTACATTGTGTCAACCCCCTTGAAATTCTCTGATAGTCATGTTCGGAATTCCAATATCCGTTTTCGCTAGTCGGTTCACAGAGAACATCTTCCTTGGTAAGAATGTTGTTCGAGAACAATTCATTGTCTGGAGAAATGTTTGATCAAAACCGATTGATAGAAATGGTTCGTTTCGCATTAGTTTTAAATGCTGCAACCTCTAGCCCGTGCAGTTTCTGAAAATACCTACTCCGTACAACGCAAAATGAAGTTATTCCATCCGTTACCGCTGCTGCAGGGAGGAACTTACTTTGAAAAATTTGTTCGTTCTTTTCCGTTCATTATGTTAATTCTCACTTTTTGAATGTTGAATTTCACTCGCTAATTTGTTGTTATTACCTTCTCAGAATTTAGTATTTCTGTCGTCTTTAAAATAGATGTGTAAAACCTCCAATTATGATGGAAAATCTTCAATTTGACGTGAAAATACTGCAAATTGACGAAAAAATAATGTCTATAATGTTGTAATTTAATTGTAATTTGTAAAATAGAATCTAAAAAATAATACATCCAACTTTTCCTTCAATAAGCCCAAAGGTCAATTCTATAAATATTTTTATAACAATGTTTGCTAGGTGCAACAATAAATTGCTAGTAAATATAAATGCCAGAAGTAAAATAGTTTCAGGCGTAGATGAAAATATGGATAAAACATAAGATTCAAGAAAATCGCCCTTAACATAGTGGTACTGAGAAACTGTACTGGGGGGTTGGACAACGGTACAGTCGGTCGAAGGAACTGTGTTTCAATTATCTTGTCAACTGGCTTTCGTTATCTCCTGGTTTCCAATGTAATGCCGTCTTTTTTTAAGGATGATGGCCAAATGAAGGGAAGGGTTCACAGGATCTCCGGAATTCTCTTGACGTAATTTGTGGAATTAGGTTTGGTGGGAAGAGAAAACAATTGCGTTTAATTGACCAAGACTTTTGGATGCTTATTTAGTCTTCCTGATAGAAAGGCGTGCGAATAAGCACCCTTTCAAAATCCATTTACCCTTTCAATTTACCTAGCCCGTTTATCAGGTGAGGATGAGTTAAAAAAATACAACTTTCCACAAGGTAAGAGGAACTACGGTATAAGGAACTACTCTCTATTTATTTTCGGTAAATTAAATAACGCTGCCCTAAGGTAAATATTACGATACCAATGAGGCGTCAAACCAACTGGATAATGTACCACAAACCATTACCCGAAAAAGGCTCCATTCCCGAAAAAGTGTTCAAATGACTATCTGCACTTCGACTTGGACTAGCTAGTTTTTTTTTTCACTTTTTAGGTACATGGATACATGATGGATGAGCTAGTTTTCAGATAACCGTTATGAAGTGAAATAAGGAATAATATTGTTATAGATCCACTTAATCTTTCTGAAAGCCCAATACTGAAGAAATTCGGAAGGAATCAAAAGCCCCAAGCACCTCAGTGCCTATTATGAAAACCCATTTCTTCAACATTGTCCGCACATAGTCCACTGATAATTTTTTATCATATTTCTGGTATTCAAGTTTGTCGCGTTTGCTTCGGTCTCAGAAAAATATTCAATTCTTGACAGTATGGCACGCTTCGGATTATATTATTCATTTCGAAAAGCACCATCACGTGTTCTGATTAAAATAAATAAATAAAATAATTCAAAATCTGGTCTGTGATGATTACGGTTTTGAAGATTTGATTCTCTTTTCGGGTTTCAAGTACCTGCTGAGGAACTAGATGAGAAGTGGTCTTTCGGAACAAAATTAAATGAATTCCCCTCTTGGAACATAGGACAATTATGAATCAAGCAGAAGTCTTTCAATAATATGCCAAGAATGAACAATGTCATAAGTACTATCACTCACCAGACATGTTCATCCAGAGCTCACCTTCGACGTATTCTCCAACCCATATCCAAGAGAAGTTCTTGGGAGCTACTTGCTTGAAATGGATGACGTTGTATCGGGCAGGACCGTCTCCATTGGAGTCGAAATGGAATTTGTCCCCCGATAACCCTGCAAACAGTGGAACCACTTAGAAGAACCACTCTGTAACTGATTCAAAATCTATGTTAATAAAACCACTCATCCACTTCATTCATAATAATTATTGTAAATTAAGAGAATTATCAGGGCAACTTGTCGCCTGCAAAGCAGAAAAGAGGAGCCAGGAAGAAGAGGGTGTGCACAACCATGCTGGGCAAGTTCTCAGAAGATAGAGTAGTATAAAGTTGGAATGTTAACCCTCAACTGACTGTCTTTGCACTCATTGACAAGGAAACACCATTGAAGTAACTGCAATTCGGCCCATGGGTAGATGGGCCACTATCTACCCATTTTTAATACATGTTTTTGAGATTTCTGGCACCAAGGCGTGTGGGGTATCATTTTACACTAAATTGTGGACCCTGAATCGATTGGAATGGGTCTGGAACCCACCACACCCACTGTTTCCCCCCATTTTCCCCATGTCTTCATGCGCCTGGTCGGAGGAATAACCAACTCGTGTGAAATAATTTGCAGAGTTTTTGAAAGAATTATCGAGTATTTAGCGAACCCGATTGTTTGAAAGACGCCTGGTTTTATTTGTTGAGTAAACCGTGAAAGGAGCATGAAACTTCCCTTAACGTACAACACTCCGAAATGCAGACAGAGGACGCGCGAATTCATGACCCCGTCGAGTCCTATCTTTTCCCTCAGGCACACCGGGCCTCGGCCTCTTCAGTCCAGGTCACTTTACCTATGTAAATGTATCATGAATATGGAACCCGTCTCAGTGTCACAGCCATTCAGTTTATCTCAAAGCCATGCTCTCTTCAGAACCCGCTTTCCGAGTTAATACCGGTATAGGATCAACCAAAATAAGGTGAACACCCATTGGCTTATCTTGACTCTGATGTGAGGCTCAAGAAGGGTGGACGACTAGAAGGTTCACAACTATTTATTAATATTCTTTACAATTTTCTTTTTAATGAACGAAATTTTTGATGGAATTGTTACGAGGGGTAACTGTTTAAAATTTAATGAAATGATTGATACCAAGAGCTTCCCACAAGTTGTCCCAAATACTAAGAGTAGAATATTTATTTGTTTATGTGGGAACCCCAATTCTTTACTGCAGATTCAAATTTATCCCGGATATTCGTGAAATTTTAATAACCCTCTAACAATTTTTTTGTATAGCAAACAACCGGTTCAGGGAGCACTCCGAAACCCCAAAATAATCAAAAAAATAGTGGATGATGGTGAGCTCTAAACTGTGGCACATGAATATTATCTTCTTTTTTTAACACTGATTCACGTATTGATTTCATGAATCAACTCAATTTTTGCGAAAAAATGATCAAAATTGGTTTATTTTGCGTAAAAAAAAAATCTTTTTTTTAAGACGTGTGTTTGCACATTTTTTTTAATTCAATTTTACGCACATATGTTTTTTAAATATTTTTTTATTTATATTCCCTCCTCCTTCATCAAGGCTATTGTAGAGCTAAAAAGAAATAAAAACGAAAAGACGACACATTCGCCAAAAAAGATGGATTTTTTTCACTCGCAATTTGGCATCAAGGCCCTTTTCCGGGCAAACTCACCAGAAAAACTGACTGTCTTCAAATATCGAAGTAGATCTGGCCCTTTCGTCGGTTTCAGAGCGTCGCAAAGACCGTCCATGGGTCCGCAGAACACTCTGCGAACAACATCAATAACAAAATGTAGTTCAATTAGAAAATGGCTTCCACGACCAACGCTAGAACCAACATCACTCGGAATTTATGTAAAGCTAAAAAGTCTAACACCTAGGATATTAGGACATGAGGTAAGGATGGAGAATATTTCTTTATGAATTGAATATTCAAACTCCCCTCGCTAACAGCTTACACGAACTATTTCAAATGTCTAAGTAGCGCCGTATTTCAAGAGTAAAATCACGTAGGAATGTGAGAAGGAGAATTCCGACCCGCAAACCAACTTCCTCATCCTCACCCTCTTCAGCCTGGAGAAATGCAAAACTACCAACTTGCCCTCTATCTGTACCTTGGTTTTACCGTTTTATAGAATTATTGGGCCCTTTGAAGTGCTCTGCAAATAGTTCAATACCCCAAGAGCAAAACTTTTACCAGCAATCGAGTGCAGGATGTGAAGTGAAAGATTCCAATAAACAAAAGAGCGATAAATTCCACGGGTACACAACACAGACCTGTGCATTTCCTCCAGAGCCTTAGCTAACGCCATCACAGCGTCGGAGACAAACTGGAGCTGATTCTCGAATGCTGTATTTTCTGCTGTTAGTTTCTCCGTCTTGTTGCATGTGTTGCTGAATTTGTTGTACGGAGTCGACGCACTGTTTGGATACTTGCACTGGAAATGGTCCTCCCAAAATTCTGGAAAAAAATGAACAACACGCTAAATTTTAGTCTATTCTGATGCAATACATAGAATCGAGCAGGATGAGGAATATCTCTCCTGGTACTTTTCTGTGTAATAGAAAACGCTGCAAATTCTTTCACAGGGGTTGGTATATATTCCTTGGACCAGGAGCATGGGGAAAACAATGGGTATGGAATGCCCCCCATTCAAATCGATTCAGCGTACGATATTTATTGGAAAATGATACCTTACTTAAGTAGGTAGATAATGATCTCATTTTGACCCAGAGTGAATCAATTGTAGGTACCGGGACCCGCCTTAACCGATACAGCGACAAAAAAAATAGTGGAAAATGATACTGTACAAGTCTAAATAACCAAAAGTCATAAAAATATATTTTTAGAAAAAAAAAAAAAACACATTTTGACCTGCACTTTTTTTAGTTTAGTTCGATCGGGCTGAAAAGTTTTGGAGGACCAAGTATAGCCGGAAAGAGAATCTCTTGTCCAAAATGTCAAAAATTGTCTACAACCAAAAAAAGTTACTCAAAGAATAACCAATGAAAATCTGGAGCGTACATTGACGCCAACGAACCTCCGATCAATCAATCTCTAAGGGAGGGGGGGGGGGGTGTTGTTATGGATGTCTTCATAAAATACCAACTGTATACTGTATACTCCAACACAGCATTATTTTATAGCGGGAACTGCGGAATCCAATAAAGAAGAACACCGGAATCACGATTGAAAACTTTTGTTGCCAAATGCACCATCAACTAACACAAAATTGAAACCAATAAATAAGGGCGAATCGAATCGAACAACTGAAAACAACAAAGTTCAAGGGGAAATCCACTAAAAACAGTCTTGTCACCACAACATATGAAAATTTCCCTACTTTCAACAAATAATCTCAAGTAAACTGATATTCCCTCTTAAATTTGAATATACACGAACATGCAGACACTGAAGGAAGGAAAACTTATTTTGAGCACTTCTCTACATGGTGGCCATACATGTGTGACAAACATTCTAAAATGTGTCTCAACTCAAACGCAGCGTATGAATATTGCTGTCGAATGATTCACAGAACAGACATTCCTCAAACTTTTTTCAGATTTTAGACGCTTAACTTGTTGGCATCGATTCAGTATACAGGGATGCAATGCAAGAGCAGAGAAGTACGTTAACCGGTTAACGAATACTTTTGCGAATACAAACAAATGTAACCACGAATACAAAAGTATTCGTGACAAACAAATTAATAATTTTCCACATCTAATGGCAAATCGTGATAAAGATTAATTTTCGTACGATTACGATACGATCGATTAACGGTTACAATATTTTGTGAAGCTCATAAATGGAAATTTACGTAGTTTAGTGAAGGTGGTGGTCATAAAAGCACAATAATTGAAAATAATGCAAATGATTTCACAAGGATTCACTATAATTTAATCTCCACTAAAATGTACCCATAAAACCCAGTAACACGAGGGAGAAAAGTTGAAATTTATGACTACTTTCATATTTTTCTTCTCAACAAAATTCAAAATTTAATCTTGAAAAATTGAACAAGCTTGATAAAAATCAGTCTTTATATTGTCACTTTCCTCACACCTACCTTTTACTTGTAATATTACAATAAAAATGACTGTTGTCTTGGATGTCATAAAATTGCTAACAGGTAATGTTGAAATTTCCAACAAAAAAAAACAAAAAAAAAGTAGGTAACGGTTAGCGCAAAATATCAGTTTAGATCATGGTAAAAACGAATGTAGGGTCAATGCGACATAGTATATTAGTAGAATATATAATGGAAAAACAATTTAAAAATAGACAAATGCATTCGTTGAACAATTGTAATTGAATAACGAAAGGTATCGCTTACAATAATTGTATTCGATTACTTTGGGCAATTAAAGAGAAATCGCAAAGAGTAATTGTCACGTGCGATTGCAAATGTAATCGATTCTGTTCATTATTCGATTGCTTTTTGAATTGTGATTGTATTCGGCAAATGCATTCAATTACAATTATTGTAATTGAATAACGAAAGTGATCGCTTACAATTGTATTCGATTACTTTGGGGAATTGAAGAGAAATAGCAAAGAGTAATCACCACGCGCGATTGCAAATGTAATCGATTACGGTCATTATTCGATTACTTTTTCAATTTGTGATGGTATTTGTTAATCGATTAACGCCCATCTGTGTTCAAGATAAAGCACAGCATCGCTGACAATTTTTTTTTGTTTTTTGTTTACTCATTTTCAATTTCATTACAGAATATCCTGTACACCAGGTGCTAATCATCATTTTAAATTATGTTGGACATTCATGTGCAGTAGTGGTAGGTATTGAAATGGTAGAGCAATACTGTATGAAACACTAGCGCTACCAGCGTCACTATTTTAAACCATCTAACCCCCACAATCTAATCGTTTGTTCGACGTTGCCACCGTTCCGTCGAACGAGTGTCTTCTCCCCGTTCTCTTCGTACTCCTTTCACCGGACAGCCATATTGTATTCTCGTCTCCTATTTGAGCGGCAACGGTTGACCGTTACAGGGTAGAGGTCCGGTGGGTTTTCCAAGAGGGGAATTTTGCGGAATTACCGACTTTTCTCCGGTATTGCTGTGTAATATATCAAATCGAGTCAGTCGAATATTTTTGTGTGGACTACGTTCGTGAAAAGTTGTAGAATATTGTCGGTTACCCTACACATGGATCGAAATTCAAGTTGAACTGACCCGAGAACGATAGAAGTTTCATCGACATTTGCCAACGCCGAGGACGGTCAGTAAGTTAATTTATCGGCACTTTCACCAAATTGAAGCTTTTTGTCGTCCTCTAATGACTTCACTTTCGAATAGTATGGCGACCTTCAAAATCCACGAAGATCACGAAAACGCCGTTCCGAGTGTGCTCAAACCCAAAGAAATGCAACCTGCACCGACAGGGCGAGTTGCGTTGGGCGAGCTCACGAAAAACGTCGACAAATTGCTAGGTCTCAAATCAGAGAAGCCCCTCGGCGCTAAAAGTTTGATTCCGCAGAAGTATACGTCCGGTAAATCTATCCATTCCGTTGGTGCGGAAAATGCTTCAAACAAGTATAGCGAGTATACCGCCCCTAAAACTGAAGGGACGTCGAAAGATGGGAGAGAACCTTTGACTGAAATCTCAAACGCTCCGAAAGTCGAGGAGGTTAAAAGTCACATTGCTAAGCCGCGTAACTCGCCTTTGAATGAGAGTGTTGATAATGACAAGTTGTTATATGTCTTATCTCCTATGAGGATTGATGAATCGCCGTCCGTAGATAGTGAATCAACTTTGATCGGCGACGAAGCCCAACTCAAAAACGACGTAATCAAACTCCAACTAGAATCTACGTTCAGCTGCGAGCCGTATCAGAGCGATATTTTCCTTTACTTAAAAGACAGGGAGACTCTGTACAGACCGAAGCCTTATTACATGAAAAGGCAACCAGACATCAACATTACGATGCGTACTATTTTAGTCGATTGGCTCGTCGAAGTAGGAGAAGAGTACAAATTGAATCATTCGACGCTGTTTTTGACAGTTAGTTATGTCGATCGTTTTCTTAGTAGCATGGCCGTTGTGAGGAAGAAGCTCCAACTATTGGGTACTGCGGCTATGTTCGCCGCTTCGAAATTTGAAGAAATTTATCCACCCGAGGCTTCGGAATTTACGTACATCACCGACGACTCTTACACCAAGCAACAAGTGTTGAAGATGGAAAACTTGATCGTCAACGTCTTGGGCTACAATTTGTCGACCCCTACTCCGTACACTTTCATCATGCACATCGCCGCGATGAATAAATTGCCCGACAAAGTGGTGAAACTCGCCATTTACATCTGCGAATTGGCACTTTTAGAAGCGGATCCTTACTTGGAACAGTTGCCCTCGATGATCGCCAGTGGTGCCATTGCTCTGGCTCACCATTGTCTCGATTACGTCGACGTCTGGCCTAGTCGTTTGGTCTCATCGACTGGCTACACCCTCAAACAGCTAGCGCCGATCGTTGACTGCCTCAACGAAACTCACGCCAAGTCATTCACAGCGAAATCAGTCGCCAGCAAGGAAAAATACAGATCGATCAACTACTTGTTCGTGTCTAGCGTACCACATAAGAAACTTTCGATTCGTAAGTAAATTATGAGTGTTCGATCCTGCGAACGCACTTTTTGACTGAAAGAGGGATTTTGTGCCTATTTTTTATTTATGTCGTGTTGACTCGTTGTTGAATTCTGCGCCTTGCCAGAAATATACATGTATCTAAGCCTATAATTTATAAGGCAAAAAAGCCCTTCCTCCTGCTCCATTTTACTTTCTGTGTTGGAAATTCAACAAAACAATCGACAAGTTTTCAATGAAAATATTTAATTTGTAGTCCCTTTTTACACCAATAATATAATTTTAGTTCAATTTTCGTTCACATGACGTTTATAAGTAATTTTGCTCATTTGTGGAGCTCAACGCTGTTTGCAGTTTTAAAAATGAAGTAGTTATAACTCAGCTCTGAGTTAGTGATTGTTCACTTTCAACAACAGGATACCCGCTTTCTAGAAATCCAATTGTAATTTATTTTGATTTTCTTACCGTAATTCCCATGTCTTGCCCTTTAGTGGCTTATTGTAGGTGGCGTTTTTGTTCACCGCAATTTTATCGTGCATGAATAAAGTTTGTTGAAAATTATGTTTTCAGTTTATTGCAGATAGCCCTTCACCCTCATGTTTTTGTTTATGATTTCTATACTTTTTCCAAATCGAATTAAGAATTTTCCAAACCAAATTGAGAATTTACCCATCTAAGAAACTTTTACAACCGTAAAGGAAGAGGGAGCTTTCCAAACGGAGGTGATAAGTATATAGAGAAATTCAAGGCATCTATTGAGATTAAAATAACCGAAACAAAATTGAAAAATACAGTTTTTTCCAAAAATTAATATTGAATCTAGAAGACGGAAAAAACGAAGAATAAATGTGTCACAAAGTATTTGGATCTTGTTCAGAACAAATTCAGTGAAGAAAGTTCCCAGAAAATTCTCAAATTGGTTTGACAAATTCTCAATTCGACTTGAAAAAGTTATTTCTAACCAAATTATAAACTTTAAACAAAATATTCATTTCAAAATCGTTTTGTTGAAATCGTTGACAAAGTTCCAGCTCATAATTTATTATTCCGTTTATTGAGTTATATTATTCGTATATGGGGATGCTACCATTTTTAAAAATGATGAGTTAATGTAGAGTTTGTATTCACGTAATCAAAGTTATTGCCTAGGCCAGGGCGCTGTAGTCAAGAAATATAGCCACTGCAGCCTAATATCGCTCCGCTTTTTGGTCGCCTGCTTCTGCGACTAAAAATTGGGTAAGTACTTGTAAAGAATATTATGAACAGGTATGTCGAATACAACTATTCAATTGCATTTTACCGAGGAGAAAGGTAAATTGTGAGGGTAAGTCGATTAGTTTGATAAACCCTTTTTGATTGGTTATTATATGTTTTCTGGGCGTTTCTTGGTGCCTAGATCAAAATAAGCAAATGTCCGTACGCCGTTTTTGGTAGTACACAATTTTCTAAAAATCTGAAATTTTAATCAGGGACCCGTTTCTGGCTCTAATTGATCCTTGAAGCTTTTCAGCCCGATCGGATCAAATTGGAGGAGGTTGGGATCAAAATGTATTTTTTGAAAAAAAGGATTTTCAAGATTTTTGGCGTTCTAGGCGTGTGGGGTATCATTTTTCACTAAATTGTGGACGCTGAATTCAATGAAACGGGTCCCGGGACGATTGGTGCAACCGGAAGAAGTTATGGGTCAAAATGGGTATGTGTCAGGATTTCTGGTGCCTAGGCGTGTGGGGTATCATATTCCACTAAATTTTGGATCCTGAATCGATTGGAATGGGTCTGGGACCCGCCACACCCACTGTTTCCCCCATTCGAGGAATAACCAACCCGTGTGTAAGAATTTGCAGATTTTTTTTCGTTTCATGCAAGAAGGGGCCCTCCTCCTGGACTAAGGTCCCTTCTTGCCCGAACTTCTACGACCTCTTCGTGGGAGGCTCTTCCCTTTGCCTCCTGTACCGAGTACCTATTCAAGACTTGAATCTTGAAAGACGAGGTAACACTGGTTGTTATCACTCAACCTGTTGATTTTGTGGACTGTGTGTGCTTTCAATTCAATATCACCCAGAGACATGAGAGGAAAGCAAAGAAGTGCAAACACGCTTTCCAGTGAGACTTTGCAAAAAATGCACACATTCATCAGCAGTTTTCCAACTGAGACAAGCCACTACACTGGAACTGTTTCAATTTGAAATTCGGCCAACTACAGGTGGATTGTTGCTGTGAGTGTGAGATGCTTAATACTAAAATCAAAAGCTCTCACATCAGTGATGCAGCAAAGCGAAACGCAAAGGCTGATCTAATGATTCATGAAAGACGAGTTCGGAAGTTTTACTCGAAAATGAAAATGGAGCGAGAACAAAACAATGCGGATGAATCAACTGTTGCCATTGCTTTTGATTTTATGAAGAATTTCACTCTTCCCAAAATTCCAATTCAAGAAACATTCTATCTGAGGCAAATCAATGTGAATGTGTTCGCCATACATAATCTTAAGCTGAACCCTGCAAAATTTTACGTTTACCATGAAGGCAACGGGAAAAATGATCCCAATGATGTATGCCCGTTTTTGTTGGATTACATCGAGAATGAAATTTCCAAGTCAGCGAAGGTCCTCCATCTTTACAGTGACAACTGCGCAGGGCAAAACAAAAACCATGCAATGACGAAAATGCTTCTTGCCCTTGTTGAAATGAAAAGATTTGAGTCCATCGAACAATATTATCCCATAAGGGGACACAGCTTCTTGCCGTGTGATAAAGATTTTGCGCTAATCAAGAAAGGCTAGGTAAAACATGATAGGGTTTATTCAATGCGGTAGCTGTTGAAAATTATTTTGAACAGCTCAAGATCCGTCAACAAATTCCAGGTAAAGTAGGTGCAAGCTGAAACAATACTAGATTTCAAAGGATGGTGGGCCAGACATGACAAGAAAAATCCAGTGTCCATTGAAACATGTGGCAGGAAAGCGAAGAAGGAAGATAAAGTTTACTTTGGCATCAGCAGCTTCCACCACTTCACATATTCAACTTCATCTCCTGGAATGCCAGAAATTTCATCGATGGGCTTGTTCACCACACATTCGCATTGAGGCACATCAAGAGCATACCCTAGTGGGGAGGTTCCCATTAAGCAAGCCAAGGTTGATGATGTGGCAAAGCTACAACCCTACATTCCCGAAAGGTATCGGTCTTTCTTTGTTTCCCTAATCACCTGGCCGACCTACTCAGCAAGTCAAGAGGATGAACCAGAAAATGAACAGTGACCTGCATACTGGAAAAAAATAAATACCTAAAAAATATCATTTTGTAAAAATAATAACAATAATAATAATGAAAACAGTGTAAGCTGTAAAAAATAATAATACATCGAGTGTGTCAAATTTTGGACTCAATTTGTTCAATAAAAAGTGTTTAAAACTCGGTTGTGTGTTATATGGAACCACCACCGCTGTTCATGCAAAACGGGATCTTATTCCGACAACACTGTTGGTATTTCATACTTAGAAACTAAACATTTTATAAACAAATGCACTTTGGTATCTAACAATGGTTAACTGCAGGAATGTCTGGTGAAAAATTAGTGAAATAACACGGAATTTTCTTGGAGGTGAACAGTTTTTTTTAATTATCTCAAAATAGAAAAAAATGCGTGAGGATCCTTTCTGCATGAAGCGATTTAATGAAATCGGCATTGCATTTACCATCGACCGACATACCCAACTCAATTTTCTGATGAATACTGAATATTTTCTCCATTTCCCCCCTCTCCAACTACACTTGGAGCGAAAAAAATATTTTTAATGAAATCGGCATTGCATTTACCATCGACCGACATATCCAACTCAATTTTTTCATTAAAACTGAATATTTTGTCCATTTCCCCCTCTCCAACTACACTTGGAGCGAAAATAATATTTTTAATGAAATCGGCATCGCATTTACCATCGACCGACATATCCAACTCAATTTTTTCATTAAAACTGAATAATTTGTCCATTTCCCCCTCTCCAACTACACTTGGAGCGAAAAAAATATTTTTAATGAAATCGGCATCGCATTTACCATCGACCGACATATCCAACTCAATTTTTTCATTAAAACTGAATATTTTGTCCATTTCCCCCTCTCCAACTACACCTGGAGCGAAAAAAATATTTTTAATGAAATCGGCATCGCATTCACCATCGACCGACATACCCAACTCAATTTTCTGATGAATACTGAATATTTTCTCCATTTCCCCCTCTCCAACTACACTTGGAGCAAAAAAAATATTTTTAATGAAATCGGCATCGCATTTACCATCGACCGACATATCCAACTCAATTTTTTCATTAAAACTGAATATTTTCTCCATTTCCCCCTCTCCAACTACACTTGGAGCGAAAATAATATTTTTAATGAAATCGGCATCGCATTTACCATCGACCGACATACCCAACTCAATTTTTTCATTAAAACTGAATATTTTGTCCATTTCCCCCTCTCCAACTACATTTGGAGCAAAAATAATATTTTTAATGAAATCTGCATCGCATTTACCATCGACCGACATACCCAACTCAATTTTCTGATGAATACTGAATATTTTCTCCATTTCCCCCTCTCCAACTACATTTGGAGCAATAATAATATTTTTAATGAAATCGGCATCGCATTTACCATCGACCGACATACCCAACTCAATTTTTTCATTAAAACTGAATAATTTGTCCATTTCCCCCTCTCCAACTACACTTGGAGCGAAAAAAATATTTTTAATGAAATCGGCATCGCATTTACCATCGACCGACATATCCAACTCAATTTTTTCATTAAAACTGAATATTTTCTCCATTTCCCCCTCTCCAACTACACTTGGAGCGAAAATAATATTTTTAATGAAATCGGCATCGCATTCACCATCGACCGACATACCCAACTCAATTTTCTGATGAATACTGAATATTTTCTCCATTTCCCCCTCTCCAACTACACTTGGAGCAAAAAAAATATTTTTAATGAAATCGGCATCGCATTTACCATCGACCGACATATCCAACTCAATTTTTTCATTAAAACTGAATATTTTCTCCATTTCCCCCTCTCCAACTACACTTGGAGCGAAAATAATATTTTTAATGAAATCGGCATCGCATTTACCATCGACCGACATATCCAACTCAATTTTTTCATTAAAACTGAATATTTTCTCCATTTCCCCCTCTCCAACTACATTTGGAGCAATAATAATATTTTTAATGAAATCGGCATCGCATTTACCATCGACCGACATACCCAACTCAATTTTTTCATTAAAACTGAATAATTTGTCCATTTCCCCCTCTCCAACTACACTTGGAGCGAAAAAAATATTTTTAATGAAATCGGCATCGCATTTACCATCGACCGACATATCCAACTCAATTTTTTCATTAAAACTGAATATTTTGTCCATTTCCCCCTCTCCAACTACACCTGGAGCGAAAAAAATATTTTTAATGAAATCGGCATCGCATTCACCATCGACCGACATACCCAACTCAATTTTCTGATGAATACTGAATATTTTCTCCATTTCCCCCTCTCCAACTACACTTGGAGCAAAAAAAATATTTTTAATGAAATCGGCATCGCATTTACCATCGACCGACATATCCAACTCAATTTTTTCATTAAAACTGAATATTTTCTCCATTTCCCCCTCTCCAACTACACTTGGAGCGAAAATAATATTTTTAATGAAATCGGCATCGCATTTACCATCGACCGACATACCCAACTCAATTTTTTCATTAAGACTGAATATTTTGTCCATTTCCCCCTCCAACTACATTTGGAGCAAAAATAATATTTTTAATGAAATCTGCATCGCATTTACCATCGACCGACATACCCAACTCAATTTTTTCATCAAAACTGAATATTTTGTCCATTTCCCCCTCTCCAACTACACTTGGAGCGAAAAAAATATTTTTAATGAAATCGGCATTGCATTTACCATCGACTGACATATCCAACTCAATTTTTTCATTAAAACTGAATATTTTCTCCATTTCCCCCTCTCCAACTACATTTGGAGCAAAAATAATATTTTTAATGAAATCGGCATCGCATTTACCATCGACCGACATACCCAACTCAATTTTTTCATTAAAACTGAATATTTTCTCCATTTCCCCCTCTCCAACTACACCTGGAGCGAAAATAATATTTTTAATGAAATCGGCATTGCATTTACCATCGACCGACATATCCAACTCAATTTTTTAATTGAAACTGAATATTTTCTCCATTTCCCCCTCTCCATTTACACTTGGAGCAAAAAAAATATTTTTAATGAAATCGGCATCGCATTTACCATCGACCGACATACCCAACTCAATTTTTTCATTAAAACTGAATATTTTGTCCATTTCGTCCCTCGTGGTTAGATAGTAGCATACAGTAGCAAGACAATAATAACAACAAGTTTAGGCAACAAGTCGAGGTCTCATGATGTCTAAAATTTGTGAAGACCAGACCCAGTCGATGAGAATGTGAGGATTTTAGCGCTCAGAGATTTACGTGGGGGAGGGAGTTGGAGCGCCATCACCATTCCACCCTTAGCAGTATTCATCGTTTACTATGCAAATGGTCGACAAACAGTCCAAAAGGAAAGTGAGGTGTTCGAATAAATACACAGTGAATGGATGGAATGGAGAATGAGAGTCAGCACAGCAACGTGTTCAAGCTCTGAAAAGCGCTCGAGTCGCCTTATTGTTTCCGAAGGTGTTTTTCATCGACATTCAAGCATATAAATCGAGAAAAAATAAGATGAATGTGGATTGGTCCGTCAACGTAGATACCTCCCTGCAGCGATTAAGAGTTCCCCTTCCTAAAATCTTCCAAATGTCACATGTTCTAAAATACTGTAACCCTGCGTATCCATATAACAAAATAACATGGACGGCTGACGAGCACAGTAGTTACACAAGGAATGAGAAAAAAGTCATTCATATTCCTTATCCAAGGTACAAAGATCCATTATGAGCATCTAGAATTATACGATTTGATACAGACTACTAACACTTTTAGGAAACACATGAGAAATATTACTTGCTCAATATATTTGCGAATAGAAAATCATTCATTCCTTTACTGCATTAAGAAAATGAAATATATATATATAAAAGTAAACTATTCAGGCCAATTCAATTGAATAAGGTGGTCTTTTTACTTGTGTACTTATTGGTATTTATTATTTCTATCTTCAGCTTTGTATTGGCTCAACGTTTACAGCCGCGTTCGTTCAATGAGGCTAAGGTGAAACATTTCAAACGCGTTTCCTACTTTTCTAACTAGTCCAGCTCCTCCTCACCCAGTTTTTCTTTCATCCTCTTCAGGTTGAGGATTCTTGGATTGTGGTTTTCCCACAGTTGTAATCGTGAATTACAAGAAATGAGAGAACTCGCTATCACTACCCTTGTAGGTGAAGACATGGCAATGATAAGTAGGGGATGGTAAGGGGGAGGCGATAACCTTCGCCCTTTGCCCACGAGAGTCATTCGTTAGATGTTTTACGACCCCATCTCGCTCAAGGGAGATTACCGTCTCGTCCCTCTGCTAAGGGTGACATTTTCTTTTCTCATTCTCTACAAGAAGGGCCTCATCATTCAATCTCTGTAACGAGCGGATGGGGGTGTGTCCACCCTCGGCCGCCTCCGGGTCCGATCTAACGTTTTCTGGCCGTGAAGAATCCTGGGTCGTGGGAGCTGCGAGGGGCAGTGGCCTAGGGTGAGGGAGCTTTTAGGCAGAAGCCGCTGGATGTTTCGTTGAGTGAGGCAAAAACAAAGGATGTCATCCAGCAGTTTATTGTCTCATTGTTCAAATTTCTGTATAAAGCACGGCTGTCACCCTACCGAGGTCGTAGGTAACAGCCAAAATAGAACTATACGACCCGCGGGAAAGAGAAAAAGATCAAACTAGCATCCTTCGAGCGGATAACTGGAGACAAACCTCTCTCCTTAATCGAACTGGAAACTGGAGTGGAGTTAATAAAAAATACAAAAGCTATAGAGAGTGTTTTTTTTTTTTAATAGACTTATTTTGGTTATTATTTTGCAAAAGTAGAGTCAGGAATCAAGCAACGGATAGCGTCACGTGTGAATCAGCGTTAAGAAACTATGAAAAGTAATTTGCTTCACTTAAGGTTTACCACCATCCACAATTTGACAATTTCAGGGTCACCCCTTTCAGGGGGATCTTGCGTTCTCCCTGGAAAAGTAGCCGGTTGCGCGCAATAAAAAAAAAAAAAAAACGCTGCAAATTCCTACGCCTTGGACCAGACGCATGGAGACTCATTTCTTCAACATGGGGAAAATTCGGGAAACAGTGGGTGTGGCAGGTCCTGGACCCATTCCAATCGATTCAGGGTCCAACATTTCATGGAAAATGATACCCCACACGTCTAGATCGCCAAAAATCTCGAAAATCCATTTTTCGAAATACATTTTGACTCCTACCCTGCCCAAATTTGGTCAGATCTGGCTGAAAAGTTACGAGAGCCAATAAGAACCGGGAACGGCCACTGACCCGAGATTTTCAGTTAATTTTCTACTACCAAAGTCGGCGTGGACGGCGGACGGACATTTGACTTTTTTGATCTAGACAGTTTGAAACAAAAAAAAATTGTGGGCCGAATCAGAAAGACTGACTTTTTGCATGGAAACATTGGTTGATTATTCAAGCAATAACTATCCAAAACGCAAGTTTGCATTATGTTCCTGACGCTAATTTTGAAATGAAAAATTTAAATCAGTAGGTTTTTACTTTTTTTTAGGTCTCTTTGGTTTTTACTTTTTTCACGTTTCCTCCTCGGCAATTCTGAATTCAACTGTATGTTTTTCGTGTATTGCGTTGGCGTTTATTATTCCCTTCCTTCGCTTTATTATGAATATTCAATTCGCACACTTGGCCGAGGTCACGCCGTGATATTTGTCACACTCTGGATCCCCAATATAGAATCTCAGGCTTGTCACTAGGCGTTCCTTCGTGATATGACCGCTTGTCTCCAAGAAGCGATATCTCTCGGGGGCACTTAGAAAAGTTATGACTCCCCAGACGCATGCACGTGCTGTCTGCCCACTCAGCTTTCTATAGAACAGCGGTCACCGTCTCAACTGCCTGGTAATACACATACCTATTCTATTCGTCTTTTTCTTCTCGCATAAAACCTTTTTCCGAAGTTGGAGCGGAGTCATATGGTGTAGCTGGAGGAAAATTTCGCTACGAGGAAAAAAATATCGTCTTTCCGGCTCATAACATGCCGGCCGTCAAACTGCTATCTTTCCTATGGTGCGAAGAAAGGAGGTTTGAAGTCCCTTGGGTAGATGAAACGCTAAAAATTGGCCCGCCTGACCATTTCTCTCCCATCGGGGCACAATGGCTTCATGGTATACTCAGTTTCTTCTCCGGCCGTTTATGAGTATTCCTTGCTCGATAAACCTTAGTCATTTTTGTTACTCAACTTGAGTCTAACATAGTGCACCTACATACTTCTTGAGTACTTATTCCCTTTTAGTACACAATGAGGATGAGGGTCGTGCAAGTTTGACTGTTGAAAGTGCGACTTTGTAGCGCTCCTAGCGGATGAGAATTTAAACATTTCCTTTTTGGCTTCTCGCGCGCTCATAGAGTAGGGCTCTCTCTTTTTGTGGTACTGAATGTACCAAAATTAATTTTTTCTTCTTCCCTTTTAATAACAGCCTCTTCTCTTATTTCCTAGTGTATAAAAGTACATAACACCTCCCTCCCCCATTGAGAAACTCACTGTTTTCCCCATGCTCCTGGTCCAAGGAATAACCAACCCCTGTGAAAGAATTTGCAGCGTTTCATCATTTGTGCCTTGCCTTCGAAGGTTGCTGATAACACCCACCCTCACCCTCAAAACTAACATGAGATGTAATCCTGCTTGTATATTCTTCACAAAGACAGGCAGTGGCATAAGGTTAGGCAGTGTGAATGATTCTGTCGGTTCTCTCAATGATTTTGAAGATTCTTACGACAAATATTCTGAGAAAATATCTTTTACCTTGAAAACATAGAAGATATTAATGAGATATACAGGCTCGTTTTAGCATAGAGCTGGTGTTTGTATGGCAATATTGAATGTTCTGTTTAATGTTACGTGATGAAGGAATGAAAGGAAAAATATAAATCGACCAAGGAGCCGGTACCTTAGGCTTTGCTATCAGAAAACTGTCATTTTGTATTCGCTAGGTAGGTGCACTTAGCGCATATAGAAATTATTCTTCAACATTCACTAGTGCGATGATTTCTTTTGAACTTTATAAGGGCTATAATATGGAGAATCGATACAATTACAACCGCTGAAGCTCACTTAATGAGGTGGAATTTCCTCTGGCCTAATAAAGATAAAGTAGATTAAAGTTGAGTTTCTTCCGATTACACCGAGGATAGGACAAAGTGGATTAGCTTAACCGTCTAGTTCACTTAGGGAATCAATATGCCAAACTTGTTATCCTCGCGATGAAAATGAAACTCATGATTCTCAGTTCAGATAAGTAATACTGTACCTACCTTCAAACTACAATGCAGAATCCAAATTACAAACTTCTCTGTACTTTGTACGCTCATATATGTTCCTTATAATTAACTCTTTATTACTCTGTCGTTGATGACTTGTCTAAGGAGAATTTTGGGGTTTGAAGTCCAGACAATCCATTAGAAGAACGTAGGCATCTCCGGGCCATGATGGTTTTGAGAGCAGTTTAGACCACTGTTGGTTACAAATTCAGGAATGAGGAGCCTCTATTACAGATTTTGATTCACGCAAAACTTGGAAGCGATTTGATCAAAGATGGTTGACAAAACGTTTGTGGGCTACAATGTACTTCTAGAACGCAATGAACGGCGTACCGTACTGGTTTCATACTTTCACTGCCAGAAAGAAAGTGCTCACTTGGCCCTAAACTTTACTTTTATTAGGAGCCATCGCGGTTCGAAGCATAGGAAAACCCTTAAAGAAACAATAAAGCAAACCGGACTCAACAGCAACACTGGTGTGTTAGTTTGCGGATTGTGGAAGTTGGCCCAGCTCAATCAAGTCATTTACCATCCGGTGGTGATAAAAAGTATATTAAAATATATTAATGAACAATTTTTTGAGACCCACCCAGCTCTAATAAATTTATGAAAGTATCCAATAATCAGGTTCAAAATATCGATGTCAGCATAATATTGGAACAAAAGTATCAATGTTCAATAATACCGATAGTATTTCAATGTCACTAATTGTAGCAGCGTGCACAAATTGCATGCGTATGAACCTGGATAATTATGAAATGTTTTATGATTCGGCTCTGAGTCTGAACTCCGCATCTCTCGACCTGATATGTCTACCCACGTAACGAGTTTCTTGTTTCATGCACTGAGTTCATCTCAGTTAGACGTATGAATCGAGTTCCCCAACTGGTTGATATCTGTAGTTAATGAAACAGTCTCACCTCACCTCTAGCTAGCTAACCATAAACTGGCTTGATCACATTTACTTGGTGATAGGATCGAGAAGAGTGAAGCAGGGAAAAGTCGTGAGAGGCTTCTAAACTTTAATTGGGAAAATCTTTGACTTTGTCGCCACATGTTGCCAAGATGTTTACCTCAGTCCTCTCTTTGAAAACTTTTCTTTTGGTGTTAAATTACCCTTTCTTCGTTCCCTGTATAAGATCCTAAGCCCTCTCATTCCTCAAAGATTACTTTTATAGTCCTCTTAGGAAAAGATTACGCACAGCCTCGCTTTCTAGGTCCATTTACTCTGAATGGGAAGCATGCGACAGCAATAATGAAAACTTGACCAAAAAGAAAAAAAATATTAGAAAGGAGATTTTCCACTTAATCACATCGTGACTCTTAAATGGGGCAATGAAACATGCCGCTTTTTAAGCAAAAAGCACCCACTTTTCGGGACATTTTTTAAAGTACAGGATAAAGGTATTATCTTGATTTTTTTCCGATTGAAAGTAATAATCTGAACTTTTTATCGAATCTTTCAAACAATGACACTGTTAGTACAGAATTTTAGATGGCTTTCCTTCAGCAGCAGGTGTTCACTGACAACATTCCACTCGTAACTCAGGTTATACTAAACCGAATTCAATTAATCAATTTGCAATATATTATTGAGATGTTTCTAAATCTGAATAAAATGATAAGTAAAAACTCAAAAAAAAATTTTATTTTCAAGTAGAGATGTCATGAGTGTGACAGATCCAGAACGTACTGAATTACAACGCTGATGACGTCACACAGACGCTTCCGTTTCCACCTTCTTCCTGATTTCCTCCAATCCGATTAATTGAAATAAAGGCAGTCAAATCAACCCACCCGAATCATCTAAATCTCTTTTATTTAAAACCTTGTCTTTTGATTTTATAATACTGTTACAATGAGCACGTTATTTCTTTTACTTCGTGCGCTATGCAACTTCCAGTATGATTTATTGCTCATCCATTGCAATTTGCGAAGAGAATAATAACCCTCTGTTCTCATGCTAGGGGTCGATCTCTTCTCTCAGTAAAATCTCACTGTGATCAGCTTTGTGTGTAGCTGGTAAAAATTCCACCTTATCCTCATCTCTTGGTAAATCTCTTAGTGACCAAACCTTTCCATTTCGGCTTTTGAATTTGGATGCAAACCGAATAAATTTCTCACGCTTGAAAATGTGATGTTTGCTTTCAATCTCCCACGGTCCAGCGCTAATTAAAATAGATCTGAATAAAATTGATGGTGCTGCCTGTCCATTACGTACATTCCTTCTTCCCACATTTTCACGTCCACTATCGTTCATTGCGTATTCGAATGAATGAAAAGCACATAAGTGGAACAAGAAGGTCTTTGTTCTTCAATAGTGGATATGCTGTCTTCATTCGCTCATACAACCTCATCTCAAGCTCGTTTTAGAAATTTAATTCACAATAATGGCACTCACCCGGTAGAGCTTTTCATGAGGCACAACCAATTCGATGAACCTTTGAAAGGTTTCGCTCGACTTGAGAAGCTGGAAACCTTTCAAAAGTTCGGCAACTGGAAACTCACGTAAGGAAAAGTTTAGACTGAACTCAACTTTTATTACCTCATTCAACGGGTTAAGAACTTAACTTGCGTTTTAATCAATCAGCGAACGTCATCGGTGTACGTAATTATTATATAAAACCCTTGTTTTTAAGATCGTGAATGGACTGACCCCAAGATAAGCGTATCGCTTGGTGAAGTTTTTATTACTCTCATGCCTCTGATTTATTTCTCTGATTTGGCTGAGTTAAAAGACGCATAGATTCGAAAACTGAAATGTCTGGTAGTAGAAATTGTTTTTAAGATTCTGGAATTTCGGTTAGGGATTCGTTACTAGCCCTAGAAACATTTCAGTCCGATCGAACCAAAAAGGGATTTTGGTTGGTTATTCCTTGAATAATCAACCTATGTTTTCATGCAAATGGTCAACCTCTCCGATTCGGCTCAAAATTTTTCTGGACGTTTCATGGTGTCTAGATCAAAAAACACTGCAAATTTTTACACAGGGGTTGGTTATTCGTCAGACCAGGCGCATGGAAACTAATTAAAAAACATGGGGGAAATGGGGAAAACGGTGGGTGCGGCGGGTCCCAGGCCCATTCTAATCGATTTAGTGTCCATGATTAGTGGAAAATGATACCCCACACGCCTAGGTACCAGAAATCTCATAAACACATATTCAATCAAGGAAAACCAACCAAAATGGGTAATATATACCCCATTTGACCCATAACTTTTTCCAGTGGGTGCCAATCGTTCCGGGACCCACTTCATTGGATTCAGCGTCCAAAATTTAGTGGAAAATGATACCCCACACGCCTAGGTTCCAGAAATCTCGAAAACGCATATTCAAATTGGGTAATATATACCCAATTTGATCCTTAACTTCTTTCTGTGGGTGCTGATCGTTCTGGGACCCATTTTATTGGATTCAGCGTCCAAAATGTAGTGGAAAATGATACCCCACTCGCCTAGATTGCCCAAAATCTCGAAAATCCATTTTTCAAAAAACACATTTTGACCCCTACTCCACCCAAATTTGGTCCGATCGGGCTGAAAAGTTTGGAGGATCGTCCTAGGCCGGTATCAGACCCCTGACCCAAATTTTCAGATTTTTAGAAAATTTTCAACTACCAAAAACGGCGTGGACGGCGGACGGCGGACGGACATTGTTCGAACCGAACTTAGTACACGCGCATGCGCAGTTGAGATAAGGCCAGAAAGTTAAGTTTGGCCTTATCTCTTAGGAACTCTTTGTGAAATTCAGCGACTCCTTTCAGGCTCTGGTTGCTTCTGAATGTTTTCCAACTCAACCGTGTTAATCGAAGGGAGGGTATGTGAAAAATGTTGATAAATTAAACAATAAATTTTAAACAATAAATACCTACTATACATTGACATTTCGTTAAATTATTATTTTTTCAATTATTGTTCTAATTAATTATTTATTTGCTCTCGAGATCTCACAGATAGCTCTCCCATGCAAGCAAAGTTTACCAAAAATAACAAATGATGGTGGAGTTTGCAGTGTTTTAACGATCCTTCAGAGGGAGCTACTGGGTTTGTATGCAGTAAAAAACATGTTTGACATCCCCGTCGGTAAAGAATCGCTTTTCTTATCATCCATCCTTGTAGTCAATTTGTTTAGTCCGTCAAAATTGACGTCAACAGAGTCGCATTACACTCACAACGACCGAGACAGGATCTCATCTTGTGGGAATGTGTAGAGCCCGGAGCTACCCTGATTTATATGGTCGGGTTGATGCTTCTTGAGCATCTGGGCACGTAGCTCCATCAGTCTTACCTGCGTGTCGGATTACCCCTGAATCCCTTTCCACCCAGGCGGTTAAGTGTATAGACATCTTTAGAGCAAGTATGCACTTAAGAAAGACGTGATAGCTGACCTAGCGGTGTGTACTTCGTTATGGTGGATGCATTTCTAAGCAGTCACCTAATGCGGTTGAGAAGTGAGGTGGTAATGCAAAAATGATGAGCGACGAGAAAGCCTCTCCTTATACACAATGCATGTGCTTTATCGTGACAATCTGCCATTTCTTACGTACATAAATAATGAGACTACCGTATCTAACCAGTGACTATCGAACGCTAAATTTCAGACTTAGACATCTCGACTTTAGTAACGACACTCCAGGTGTCAAGGACTTCTTATAAACATGACAAAATACTCATCTGTCCCGACATGCGTGATAATGGCTTAGGAAAAAAAATCGTAAGTAGATCACAGTCAAAATCACGAGTCTCTGAGAGACTGCGCATAAAAATTTCAAGAGAGAAGAGCCACAGGCGACTGATAGGAGTATAGGTTAGGGCTAACATCACCGTTCCGGGTAACTACTTGATGCTCAAACAAAGAGTTTTGTTATTATCATTTTCATAACTTATTGTATTTTTGATAGTCGAAAGCGTGTGGCTATTATTCTTCCTCTTAACAGCAAATACAGGGTGTCCTACAAGTTGCCCGCCCCCCTCTCAGCCACTCTTAAAACCGTCCAAATAGAAGTAAACAGAACCCATTTTTTTAATCTTCATATTTTTTAAGATCTCAAATATCATCATATATGTGCGCATCCCGCGCAATGGCGCAACCATGCGCAGGTGACACTAACTTTCTTATTTCAAATGTGAACCCCAATTCTTCACTGCAGGTCCGGATTCCATGATTCATTTCCAAATGATCCAAATGTTTCCCTCAACCAATTTTGGTTGGTTATTCCTTGAATAATCAACCTATGTTTTCATGATAATGGTCACCTCTCCGATTCGGCTCAAAATTTTTTTCTGGACGTTTCATGATGTCCTGATCAAAAAACGCTGCAAATTCTTACACAGGGGTTGGTTATTCCTCGGACCAGCGCACGGAGACTCATTTCTTCAACATGGGGGAAATGGGGAAACAGTGGGTGCGGCGGGTCCCAGACCTATTCCAATCGATCAGGATCCAGAATTTAGTAGAAAATGATACCCACACCACCCAGTACCGGAATCTCGAAAACGCATATTCAAAATGGGTAATATATACCCAATTTGACCCATACTTCTTCCAGAGGTGGGCCGATCGTTTTGGAACCCATTTCATTGGATTCAGCGTCCAAAATTTAGTGGAAAATGATACCCCACTCGCCTAAATCGCCCAAAATCTCGAAAATCCATTTTTCAAAAAACACATTTTGACCCCTACCCCGCCCAAATTTGGTCCGATCGGCTGAAAGCTTGGAGGACCGTCCTAGGCCGGGAACAGACCCCTGACCCCAATTTCAGATTTTTAGAAAATTTTCTACTACCAAAAACGGCGTTGACGGCGGACGGCGTACGGCGTACGGCGGACGGACATTGACCTTTTTTGATCAGGACATCATGAAACGTCCAGAAAAAAAATTTGAGCCGAATCGGAGAGGTTGACCATTTGCATGAAAACATAGGTTGATTATTCAAGGAATAACCAACCAAAAGGTCAATGTCCGTCCGCCGTACGCCGTACGCCGTCCGCCGTACGCCGTACGCCGTCCGCCGTCCATTGTCCACGCCGTTTTTGGTAGTAGAAAATTTTCTAAAATCTGAAATTTGGGTCAGGGGTCTGTTCCCAGCCGAGATGGGTCCTCGAAACTTTTCAGCCGATCGACCAAATTTGGAGGGGTAGGGGTTTTTTGAAAAAATGGATTTTCGAGATTTTGGGTGATTTAGGCGAGTGGGGTGTCATTTTCCACTAAATTTTGGACGCTGAATCCAATAAAATGGGTCCCAGAACAATTGGCATCCACTGGAAGAAGTTATGGGTCAAATTGGGTATTTATTACCCAATTTGATTATGTTTTTTTCGGATTTCTGGAACCTAGGCGTGTGGGGTATCATATTCCCTAAATTTTGGACCCTGAATCGATGTGGAATGGGTCTGGGACCCGCCACACCCACTGTTTCCCCCATTCGAGGAATAACCAACCCGTGTGTAAGAATTTGCAGATTTTTTTATTTATTGCGCGCAACCGGTTTAGCGAGCATGCAATGTTGCGCAACCTCATAATATTGTCAGATAGTGGATGATGGTGAACTCTGCTAACTGTTTCTTGATTCGACATGTTTGTCTTAGAAGAAAAACGCTGCAAATTCTTTCACAGGGGTTGGCTATTTCTCGTACCAGGCGTATGAAAACACATTTCTTCAACATGGGGAAAATGGGGGGAAACAGTGGATGTGGCGGGCCCTGGACCCATTCCAATCGATCCAGCGTCCAAAATTTAGTGAAAAATGATACCCCACACGCCTGGGTACCTGAAATCTCGAAAACGCATATTCAAAATGGGTAGATAATTTTTATAATTATTATAATACTTATCATAATATTTTATTGAGTATATAAATTTGAGCCCTACTGATAATGTTTTGACATTCTTTCAATTCATTTATTGCAGAATTATATTTAAAATATGGCAGTTCCCGCACATTTGCGAACCGGCGGTTCCCAATTTGTCCCTAAATTTAAATCATGGGATAAAGCGAGACAAGCTTCTCATTCAGAAAATAAAATTTTGAAAAAATCGAGGTACGATTCTCTCGGGAGATGTCATTGCTATTTCTTTTATTCTTGTGGCATTCCCATGGTCAGGCTTTCCATGTTCAAACTTTTTATAGGTCCCAAAACACAATTAACGTTTGTACTCTTCAAGTCTCCATTATTTCCCTAGATTCAATAGAAATGCTATGGATTCATGGTAATGCAGACGTATTGAGAGAGGCATCAGACGCGAGATTACTCTCCCCTTCAAGTTGAACTCAGCTCAGTATTCATTAGTCAGCAACTCGATTGATAAGCTCTCAGGGAAGTTGGAACAGCCATTTTGATCGTTCTACGGAGTGAAAAGCGGATTGTGGGTGGAATGAAGAACAGTCGAAGGATGTCTGTTTGTATGGTGATTTGGTGAAGTCTTTCAGTGTCGCGGAGAGAAGTTCAATAATAGGATTACTGAACGATGATTCAGGTGTTCGGTCCTTAGTTCAAGTTTTCCATTATTGTATTGGGTAAGGTATTTCGCGTTGTGGAGGAGTATTCACGATACTACTTTCTTTTCTATTTGAAGAGTGCACTTGTACAAAGGTGATATTCATATTGACTAGGGGTGGATCACGTAAATTGAACCGTTAAGAAATAACGTTATATCAAAATAATTAGTAACCGTTATCGTACGTATTTGAGATGTAACAGTTATAGCGTTATTTAAACATTTCAAACTAATGGTTTGGAATGGAAAGAAAATCAACTCGATGATAATGCTAAAGGCAAACGCTAACGCTACGAAACGCCCGAGAGAAACTGGAATAAAATAATGGTTGGTAACAGGGCGCTGATGAAACTTTTGAAAACTCGATTCGAGACCAGAGATGCCAAAGCCAAAGCCAAAATCAAAACTCGAAGTGTGGACGACCCGCTACAGTTTCAGCTACGCTCCAACCGCTTCAATTTCGATTACCTACGTGAAAAAGCTAGGTATTTAAGATCAAGATGAAGTCAATGACGATAGTTATCGACTTGTGGAATATGTCCATTATGTTTCAGTTTCAATTTCTAAATCAAAACCACCCTCTCAACGGGTTGTTATTGATATTGTAAGTAGCTCATCATTTACCTAAACCTAAAGCATTTTTAGGTCTTAGAAACATCAATAATCACAGAGAACGTTGATGAGAGGCGCATAAGCAAGCCTTACCACTAAAAGCTCTTCCCTTTCAATCAACGTCACTGTTCTTAAAAGCGTTATTTTGTAACTGCGATTTCCTAATGGTTACCAACTGAAAAATAAGGTTAGGTTGTGCAAAAGTAGCCAAAACACCCATCTCTAGTATCGACCAATGAACATCTTTTCTTTTTCATCCCTAACCCATACTTTTTACTTTCCAAAATGAGTAGATTTCACATTAAAAAATGTCCGTGGGTTTGTCTGCGGTCTGGGCCAACAAATAGTAGCTTTAAAGGGCTGCTTCACAAGATCTGAAGTGTCGCACACCATACACTCAGTTTTGATTCTGGATTTTCAGCTTCATCGTCATGACGGGTATTTACATAAATTATCACTTTTCAATATGTTCTTAGTTGCACACTCTGAAGTTTGCTTTCCACGCGAGCACGATTCACCAAGAATAATGAACGTTTGAGGAAAAATTCGCAGCGTTTATCCCTGAACAACTGAGCTCGTGGATGGAGGAACATGTTTCGCTATGAGTACGAGGCTGGCGACCCATTTGAATTTCATGAGTTTTTCCAAGCTTGTTTCGATTACCGGTGATCGTATCAATATCGTTCCATTCAAAAGGAAATAGCCTGCGTTGTTTCATGATATTTTCGTCTTTGCAAACAGAAAAAAATTTCAACTGGCCTGGATTATTATTCTTATTAAAATGATAGAGAAAGCAGAATAATGTTAAGGTTACAAATAACCGAAATGTTGAACTCAGGAACAGTTGTCTGCAGTAAAACTGAATGATTCCTTTTATGGAGTACTATGTATCCTGGTATCCATCTTTCGCTAGTTTGGCCACCAGAATGCACCCCTCAGCGCTGCACTAGCGCCATTGACTGCCCTTGACCATATAAGGATGTGTTCTCCACAACCAAGGGTCACAGATTTGCAAGCTCTTGATCTATCAAGATCAAGCCTGTTCCATTCATCCCAGTTTCCAGCGGGATTGGACCAGTGGGGAACAGAACTGTCTGGCTCGTCTTCGACAGAAACTCTGCCTAAACTAAATCAATGCTTCACATCCTAACCATAGCCATAGCCAAATTAGTTATTGAGAAGATGAAATGGAAGTCAACTTTTGATGTCTCAGCAATGCTTACTGATAGACTTCTGTATATATAGAATCCTCATTGGATTTGAATTATTCTAGTTTTCATTACCTGTTTGTATGTGCCTTACATCACATTATTTGTTATACTGCAATCCTCCACATAATGCGCAAATGTGCACGGTTGCAATAAACACGCCTAGGAGGCGAATTCCTGGGTGGTTCAGGCTGCGGTTCATTTCATGCATGATTCTAGTTAATCACGAATGAAATAAATCCACCTTTGTGTTACAAAATTAAAGCATTTTTCCCAGTTTGATAGGTCATGTTGTTCTATGAAACGTGTGGAGCTCTTGAATGATAAGTAGTCCTAACATAATTGATTGTTCTTTGGGCGTCAGGTTCAATGGAGCTGCTTAGCTATAGCATGCTCAAGTGGAACAGTTTAAACCAGTTCCCCTCTGCCATTTCCATAAACAATATAGGTATTCAGAGGATGATTCCAGTTGTAAAACGATAAACACCGATCCATGAGAGCTTCCGTGAAATTCAATTAATGTATAGCATTGTAATACTAGACCAAGATTGAAGCTTCATCGATCTTCAGTTAAACCCTGAAAAGCCCCAATTCAACATGGATATCCTGCAAACCAGGTTGTGCATTGTTAATTTGGGCGTCGTTAAGCTTCCAATCACTCGAAAGAGCTTTTAATCAACTGGTTTGATTGCGGTTGGGCACCGAGTCTCATCAGTCCTGCTCTTTACCAACATCAGCTAGTGAGAAGAGGTAGGCAAAAGAAAATCGTAATCTCTGGGGATCTGGACACAAGAGCCACCGAAGAGAATGACAATTAATTAAAATAAGAGTGAATCCAATTTGTTGACTAAATGTTCAGTCTGGTAGTTATTCGCAGGATAGTTGGTCGTATTGTTCGCTAAAATGATTTTCCACTACCTTAGTTTTTGCTTTTCTTGTTGATTATTGTTCCTTTAACGACGTGGATTGACGTGGAGGAGGCCATGAAGCGATGATAACTCAGTTTTGCCTCTCTCCATTCCCTTCTAGAAAGTTACCTGTATTTCTCTCCGAAAAGCGGAGGGATTCCCTACGTGAAATTGGAGACTGGATGTCCCCGAACGTCCCAATTGATGTCCTATCGTTAGAGATCTGATACTGAGATCCACGTTTCTCCGGCCCTTTCTATACTAATGACTTGGAAACTTGTGCAACTACCAAACTGGTGGAAATCACGGACTCAGCGGGTCCAATAAAATAAAGTTTCCTTATTTGAAATGGCCTAGCGACGTTACAGAAGGATGACGAGGATCCGATGGAACTATAAAAAGTATTTCTTCCTACAAATTCTCTCATTATTCAAAGATAAAAAAAACTGCAACGACCGTTTTTATGGTGATTGACAAGGGCAGTGGCGGCGAGTTCATCTTTTAATCTACATGTTTTTCAACAAGAACGACCTAGTATTTTCATAACACTGTTTTTGTAGGGCGACGAGCATAATGCTCTTTAAGAATGGGAGGTATTTGATAATCCTACAAATCTTAGTGATATATATCTGAGCCATGCCAGAAGAATGCGCTACACTAGCGCCACCAGGAGAAAACTCTGCGCTTCACTAGCGCATTCAACCTCTTGAAACCAGCATTTCAATCAAAATTTAAGCGCGCGTTCCCAACAACCTCAGCCAGTTTAGTTCATTGCAAGCATTTGACCTGTTATGTTAGCATACTATTATATAATTGTCTTGACTAGAACTAGGAACGCCCATTCCATCAATTTGTGTTGTCTAGTAGGATTGTACCAGTGGGGTACATGTACTTTTCCGATTGGCAGGGATGTTGGTTGTTAGTTTTGGGGATATAGAACAATACACCATAAGATTGGATGAAGGTACATGGTTTAATTTATTATAACTATATGGTATCGATTCAAACGGCTTTAGATGTGTATATGTCAACTGGTGGATTTAATTGTTTCACAACTCCCATCATAAATTCTTTTGTAAAATCCATCTAAATTCTCTTCAATAAACTTAACGCGTCACATCCCGAACAAATCAGAAATAATATGTAGTGTAAGTAGTTGCTGTTGAAAGCTCTTTGTGTGCATTTGTAGAGTCCTAGAAGTGAATCATTTCTTGACCACATCAATATTTTTTATTTTTCGTTTACTGACATACTTTTTTGTCACAAGCATTATTTCATATTCATTCTCACACTATTTTGGTTCAACATCTTTTTGAATAAATATTTACTTGTTATCGACTCTTGATTCTTGCTCGTATACCTTTAGCATTTCCTCGATACCTGGTTTTAGAGTTTGCCATAATGATGCCAATTATGAAATTTGAAATGAGCAAACTCTCATAAGAACATTTATTTTCCTTTTTATATCACCCACTTCCAGTTGGTGGGATAAATAGGGGCGTTGCAGTACAGCAAGCAGTATTGCACGATATGATCATGCTTCGGTATCTTCAAACGTTTGAAGTTGTCATTGATCTGAATCCATTACGCTCCACGTTTGGCACATCAGTAGGTAATCAAACAGACTTCAACTTACCGACGAACCAAGGGTTCCGCTTGTTGTTTTCCACAGTCAGATTGAGAAAATACTCTTTGAAGCCCTTCACCGGGTTAGCTTGTGGCTGCACTGACAGCGTCCCTTCCACCTGAAATGTTAAGAGGTCACGAGCTATCAAGTGTGAAAATGCGACGAGAATGCGACCCTAGTTACTTCTCAATACCAAGAATGTTCTGATTGTTTTGATCCAACGCACAAATTCATCTTAAAGATGGCAAAACGCACTTCAAGCTCGTTACCGATGGAGACGAGGTCCCGGGCACTCCAACCATCAGATCCAATCCAACTGAAGATCCCAGTTGCGTTGCATCTCCTGACAGCTCTCATCATTTCTGCAACCTCTTGGTCCGAGCCGAATATGACTACCCCTGCCAACAGTAGAAAATGCATACCTTAAAAATCCAGTTGGCTCGGCTGAATAGAGAGGTTGAACAAATATACGGCCATGAAAATTGTGTTCGGGTGATGATCATCTTGTGGGCTGCAGAAGTTTTTGTCAAAAAGGAGCATACCAGTGCCAGGGGCGGCACGGTAGTTTGCTTCCATTGTTTGCAGTCAGTCTTCAAGCAGCCAATGCAAGAATCAATTTTTACAAATCTATCATAAGGCCATACCCCAACAACCATTGTAGAACATTTGCAGCATTTTTGCCTATTTTTCTAGGCACTTACTATATGCTTGCTATTTGATACAACCTTTTTTTATCAAATGTGATCATTGCTATTCATCACCGTGTAAGTATGTTACTCTGCAGCAGTAGGTGAAAATGGGAATATCATTTTCCATCGAAAATTGATGGTGAATCCATTTAGGTATTGGCTCATTTGATTAAAATGAGTTTAAATGAGGTCGTGAACATTTTCATGACGACCAATGTATTTTCCAGGTTTCAATATTTTTTGTGTTTTAATGTATAATATTGACACATTAAGTTAAACTTTTGGCAGATATATTCAAACTTTCGACGGATAAATTTAAACCTTTGGCAAATAGATTTTAACTATTAACTATTTCAACTATTAACTATAAACATTTGAATGAATATATTTCAACTTTTTATGCATATTAGTGATTTCACGGCTGCTTTCCGGCTATTCAAGGTCGTTCGTCGCCTAAGTAAACCTTCGCTGTGCCTGCGAGCGGGTGGTTTGAATCTCTTCTGCATTATCTAAAATCATAGCACTTTCAAGGTCTCACGTCTCATTGTGTTCGTCTTGTTGTGTGTGTGCGTAATTTTTTAATCCGCAGTAGCTGGATTTTCACTTTATTGAAATTTGTTTTCAACTCGTTAACTTTGTGAATTGGTTAATTTTTATATTTACTTTCTTTGTTCTGCTTGATGTTGAAATGTATTTGTCAATGGTTTCAATTTTCAGCGGAATGTTTAAATATATTTTCCAAAAGTTTAACGTAACGTATCAATACCACTATATTTCGGCATTATGCAGTGGGTCTCATTCCGCAGGCTGCCCTCCATTCTCTACGTCATACAATATGTAAAATTTCACTATTTTAAATTCTTCTTGATGACGAAACCTGAGTTCATCTTCTTTCTGCCGTATTATGTCCCATTCTTTTAGGAGTGGCCGGGTAAGAAGACTGAGCATTATGTAATGCGGGAGTGGGTTGGAGGCCGGGTGCATTTATCCGTCTTAGCCCACCCGGCTAAGCATGTTATATGGAGGTGGAAGATGAAAAATCCTGAGTGTCCCTTGTAGCGTCTCAAGACCGAGGGCAAAACCTCTACTTTGCGCTAAAGAAAACTCTTCTCCACTTTTTCATTTTCGGATATTTTCTCACCTTCTTTGAAAAAGATGCCCGATAAAATGAAGGGTATTCCAACTTAATGACACTACGTTTTCGCTTACTCCACTTACTTCTTCCAGAAAACCAGTTCGTCAGACATCCTGTCTAGTTATTCGCACAAAGCGACTATATAAATTCAATTTGTCTAATGTTGAATAACTTCAATTCAAATTCACTGGAAACCGAAATATGATACGGTCTTCCATTCCACGAAAAGAGATAATTAAATACAATTTGAAGGATTGAATGCGCAACTTGAGGGACCCCATGAGTGTGCTTTGGCATGAGGTGGATTTTTGTAGAGAGGGCTGTACCTTGTATCGCCTCCGAGTTGATTAAAATTCCAGTAGTGAATCAATTTTCTCGAGATAGTTAAGTGGGGCATGGTCACGTTTCACCCACTTCAGGTTTGTTTGTTTAGAACAAGATAATATATACTTCTGTATCGCAGAATGAGTGCTGAATTATTCTTATTATTTCGTGAATGATCTCATCTTCTATCTGTCTAGATACCCAACCAAAATAAGGATTTTCATGTCACCGTTTTTCTTGGTTCATTTTTTTGGTGATAGTTGACAATTGCTCGTTGATTTAGATTTCGTTGAGTTTGAGGACAAATGTGTTTTTTCACTTTCCAAAGGGTAAAGGTTTTTGATCCAAATGTCTGTTTATGCGAGGTGATTGGGCTGTAACGTTGTCAAGCACAGCAACAGCATAGGTGGGGACGTTCGAGTGGGACATAATAGATTTTCTAGACCATTATAAAGACCTTCATTGGAGCCAGGGATCGCCGGGAAGTAAATAGATGGTAGGGAAACAGTTGTAGGCATCCTATGTGATGTACGAGTACCTGAATGGAGTGGGGGAGGGGGGTCTACCCGCTCTACTGGTAGCCCTCTTTTCCTAAGCCTCCTTCGACCGAACTGATTCCCTCGCTTTCCTAGCGAGACTTAACACATGAGTTGAAAACATTAGTGTTGTGTATTTCCTCATGCCTTCCAATTGTGAAATAGTTGTTATTTCATACATACCTAATATATTACCCAACAGAATCTGACTCTGTTGAGTCAAGACCTCTTTTGGCTCTCCCGATTTCGCCTAATCGTAAAATCCTCTTGTACGCAAGTAACCGGTTTCACCATCTTCCCATGACTTCAGGATGTGGGCGGTATGAGAAAAATTCAGCTCCCTTCAGAGACATCTCTTCCCTTTGAGGATATTATGGTAATCTCAGATAAAAGACCATTTTGTTTCATATCGTAGTTCGTATTCCGCATGAAGGAGTCGAATGATGGAGATTAAGATTGAAGATCCCCGTTTCCTCCACGAAAAAAGGAAGAAAAAATGTAAGGAAACGCGGTATCTCTAGAGCCGTTCGCCTCAGGATTTCCTCGCTCCCAAGAAACAATCTAGAGCTTGCTCGAAATCCTTCGAATGCCTACAATGTGACATGGAAGTGGAGGATTACGTTCTGAACGATTTTATACAAATGCCCTTAAAAACGAGAACGCTCTGGAATTTCGATGCCATTCCGCTTGTCAAATCACTTTCGAAATGGATAATAATTATGCATTAATATTATTATAACTCAATTCGAAAATATTTTGATAAGTACGTTGTTGTTATCCTTCAATGAACAATCATATCAGTAGCTCATTATCGTCAAAAGTAGAGAAAAGTTTTGATTGTTTCATTTAACCCTAGAACGACACTGTGGGGTCAGGTGGACCCCAACGCGTAGAATCTGAAGAGAATTAGGGGTTTCTGAGATCACGACCCCCTCCCCCCCCACAATACTTCTTACTTTCCTTTCCGTCGAATGCGCACTAGAGACATGACAATGTAGTATTTCTGGGGTCAATGTTACCCCACATGTAGCAGTCAGGCAGTCCATTTTGGTGTGTTATTCCTTGAATATTCAACCTCTGTTTTCATGCAAGAAGTCAACTTCTCCGATTTGCCCCGAAATTGGAGAGCCTTATGCTGTTACGTCGTCCTCCGTCTGCCGTCGACAGTGTTTTGGCAGTAGACAATTTTCTAGAAATATAGAATGTTGGTCGGGACCCAGTTTTGGGCTCTAGTTAGCCCACTCAATGAGGAGTGTTGTGAGAAAGAAAGAAAAAAGGCGATTTGGTATGACGTGAAGCTTAATGTCCCAAGGAAGTTGAGCGATTGACGAGCCGCTGCAGTTTCATTAGTTCCGAACAACCTGAGATAACCATTGTGGCTCCAAGTTGTTTGATTAGGGTGAAATCCGAGCGCGGAGGTTCTAGTTTGAGTCACATTGTTTTGTTCGCACCCGATTAAAGAGCCAGTTTGAGGAGGATTCCGAAATAAAAGCGGTCTCTCTCGGGGTTGGCAATCCTACCCCTGAGCCCGTTAAATCCAAAAGCGCAAGAATAGGAACTTCCTTTCGTCGGACAGGCCATTTGAACACGTTTTTGTTGTGAGGGTGTAGAGGTTGGCTCTTCGCTGTGTAGCTACTGATAGCATTGACGTTTCTTCCTCTTCGAAGAATACCTCATGCTGAGAGGGACGATACCGCTTTTTGGGTGACGTAAACTCAAGCGATATCTCAATTGCGAAGAGGCCAGGACAAAATGGGATTTCTCGTATATTCGGAGCGTAATGATGTGCTGATATCATGGCCTTGTCACATTCTCGAGCTAACGCCCTTTTTAGTCGCGATTTCTTCTACCAAAAGTCCTCGGGTTGTGGTGTCACCTCAGGGTCCTTGGTATTGATCGAGGGTCGAGAGGTTTTAGCAAGCGTAAAGGATGATCGTGGCGATAAGCTCACCTGCTTACCAAGATAGCAAGACGGCGCGGTAAAATGTAGCGGCTTCAGGAACTGTTTAAACGTCGGAGACGCTGATCTCCGTTCCGCTTAATTTACGGACTCGATTGCGTGTTCAAAAAATAAAATAAATTAAACTACGTCAAGTAGACAACATACCTCCATTCTACCAATAATTTTCATCAAAATTGCCCCGATGTTAACCGTTTTTGGTAGTAGATAAATTTCTAAAATTATATTATTTTGGTCAGGGACCAAAAAGGGTTTTTGTTCTCTCTGATATTGACATGCATTCTTCTTATCACTCCGCCGACCACGCCGTTTTTATTAGTGGACAATTTTCTACAAATTCGAAATGCTGCTGCTGAGGGATCTATAAATGTATACTGTTACAAGGGTCTGCTTGCTACAAATTGAACTTACTTAAGGATTGTTGTGCAGTTCCCACATCAACGTTAGTGCTAATGTCTTTGCCAGGTTTTACCACCGAACGTTGACCGGTTCTACTATCTGATGTTATGCAGAGTTTTGTACATTTCCGGAGAATCAAACAGTTTTCTTACTGGAGCCGGCATATATCACCCAGAAAGTAGTTTCTTCAGTTGAGGGGAGTAATTTTGATGTTCGGTGCTCCGAACGGTTTGATAAATTGCGTTCGGAAAAACCTTAGCGCGTGACTTTCGCCTCGAAAGTAACCCTATTTCCGATTTCCTACGATTTCCAGTACTAATAAAAGCCCAATAAGTGGCGAAAGATGTCTTGGCCCTAAGTGACGCAGGCGCCTGAAAGTTTGTCACTCTGTTCGCAATTCACACGTGCCCTTCTTCCTTGTTCTTTTCCTTTTCTACCTCCAAGTTGTTTCAGTCGTATCCCATTTTACCTCTCCCCGTGGAGTAATTCTGTTAACGTCCGTGCCAAGAACACCCGTTGAGGAAATAGCGAAACGGATACTAATACCAGTATAGTCGGTAGGAGAAACCGGTGGCTTTCTCTGTTTCGACTTCTCTTGTATTGGTATCGCGTCTGAAGTCATTCTCAACATTTCCAATATTGCGGAAACCTTGTTTGCGTCTATTTTGTGTGACTTGAGTTCAGAGGATCACCATTGTTTCTCTGGATCATGAGCAAAAACTAACGACCATTTGGCCCACAAATGACAGAAAAAGTCTCGTAATAATAACAATATACTATAATATCATACTGTTTTCAACTCATATCCATAAATCCTAATTGAAGAGGAATGGCGTTATCCTCGCTTAGCATTGGGAGGCATACAAGCGACAATGACTTGCCGAATAAAACAAGTGCATTGCTTGAATGACGAATTTGATTTTTAATGGTCTGTAGGAAGAGACAAATCGATTTTTCTAAATTGGGATTCCTCGTGGTAGGCTGTCATTGGCCACTGTTTTCACAATGATTGCAGCTATAACAATAATATATTCTAATAATTCTGTAGAAGTGTAGAATGCAGAGTGCGCTCTGATTCCTTAGGGCCTCAGTCATATTTTTAGTTCCCTTACTGTGGCGGAAGAGATCAGGTTGGCCAACATATGTCTGCCTCATACATTTTTTCCCTTTACATTTGAGGGCAGAGGGCAGTACAGCCTCCATGGGTTTATTGGCTTTTGCCCTTCTTGTATTTGGTGAGATGAGGATCTTGGGCTGTCTGAAGCCAAGTTGCCTTTGCCAGTATGCAGTCATTTGAGAGCGCTTCCACGATTTGACTTGCTGGTTCAGGTAGCACTTGGAGGTCCCAATTTAGGGTTCAGGACCAATAGGAGTGGACGCCGACTCCCATTTAGCAAAGAGATCGGCATCCTCGTTCCCTTGAATACCTTGGTGACCCAGCAGCCATTGTACACAGACAGGGCTCCAGCGGAAAGTCCGAGCGAACATTTTTTACCTTCCGCAGCTCCCATCAAGCACTTTATGACCTGTCGTAGTTATATGAGACTAGAATTATTCCGCATATTGTCATAATCTTCCTCATCACTTCAACTACTAAAACACTCTGAAATAACTTCGTGTTTGAATTTCTGTTCCCTTCCTTCTGGTAAGCACTATTGTCAATATATATACGGATTAAGCAAATCAACATTTCTACAAGAATTTTACTAAAATAACTACTTTTACATTGACACTTGCGACATATTATGCCTTTCCCGAAAATGTCTCCGCAATGCTAAGGTATTTTTTATTCAACGCCCATCCCAACGGATCTTGTGCAGGAAACAATGGAAGAGAAACAATGTAAAATACCTCAGATCTAGTGGATGTTGGTAGTGCTCCGGGCTGACGTCCCATAGCTCCATGGTTTCTCACGTAAAAACTTGTCTCCATTTCAGAAACGGGGAAAAAGTTGGTAGTTACAATATTTAAGGACTCATAATATCGTTTTATTCCCAGATGATTCGGCTATGCCCCAATGGGATTGAGGAATTTTCCGGAGCACGTTTTTGTCTTGCGGAACAGTTTGTTTCACGAATAATCTATTGAGTCAGAAACATTTGACGATCATGAATAATGATAAAATATCACACGAAAAATTACTTTGTAGGGGCGGATTTCTCAGCCTGCCTCTCCCTTTGTTCGTAGGAGCCATTTAGTGGCCATTTAGGCATGACCATGGTTGAGAGTGGCCAGGCAGGCCAGAAGAAACTCCGCCAGAAGAGTAGCTACTTCTAAATTTGAGATTTCGTAGTTTGAAAATTGAGGACGAAACTAGATGAATTTGGCTAGTATAAAGAGTATTTGTATACTTTACGTATCAGAGCGGATATGAAACCTTCCAAACGAAGTAGCCATGAAGTTACTTGAATGATCCCCTGGGAAGCAATACCGAGACGTAGGTCTATCGCAAAATGATGATACACGTTATCTTTTACTACCGACACAACTTAATTCTTTAAAATTGGACTCCCTCGAGTAGATGAGATTGAGCCACTAAACAAGCCTAGTTCAACGTCACCGTTTCCGGGCAAATCAATTAGCTTTAATCCACTTAGAAGAGTATTCTTGCAGACTCCTAAAAGTGGCATCTCCTAAGTCTCTGGACGTTACGGCTTTATTCACGCCCTTAGAACCGAAAAATGCTTTACGAGACTCTAACCCCAGTGGATCCCTCAAATCTCGCAAAATGGAATGAGAGCTGCTCTGGCAACTAGAATGGAGAAATATACTCTTAATAACAACCTGTACTGTCAGCTACATTTTATTACCAAGACCGTAATACCTTTCCTTACGAGCCATAAAATGCACAGTGCTCGGGATAAATTATTTTAGGAGCTACACACTATGACACAGCCGTGCCGCGAGGAGCCATAATTCAAATTTTCCGTTCATTTTTGCGACGAGAGAGCCGATTGTTGTTCCATCCCAAATCAAAATTAAGTACATATGAAACATATACTAAGTACTACAGCTGAAGAAATATTTATTGATAATTTAACAAGAATGAGATACCTCACCCCTGGCTCTTGGCTTCGTTTGCAGATGCAAAATTATATTGTCGTAAGCCGCCTCTGATGCTACGCCGGAGTCTTTAACGAGCTTCTCCTTGACTGCTATGCAGATGTTGTTTCTCCCCAAAAGAACCTCGAGCTCTTCGAACGCCTGCAAATAATTTTCAAAGGTTATCAGATTGTTGTTACGTTAATAAAATCCTTCATGAGGTTTGGTAGCGCATGAGTTGGATAGTTAAGGTACATTCTATGTCCCCGCAAATCCCATTTTGAAAAACACTAAAACACTCATTCTCACCCACAGTCCGCCTCAATCTAGGGCGATCAGACGGATAATGGCAATCAACCAGAGCCTTGGAGGAGTTAGTGACTTGTAGTTGCAACTTAAAAATTGTAATAATAAAAATTCCTACTGCCGAAAATGGTTGCATTTTGGCTTCGGAATCGAGGCATGTCATCATGAAACACGAAGTATCGATCTTTTGGGCCAATTGGACCGATATACCTCCTCGAATACGAGTTATTTTTCACTGATTTTGGTTCACAACCGGAGATTTCTCGTGTCCGCAGGAAATATGCACAACACAATCTCCCACTTCAATTTTCTTATTCAATGAATTTCATAGAAACGTAACCTTCCTTCGAAAAGCATCAATTCCTGAACATAGAATATGCAATATTCAATCAATCCACGTGGGTCTCATAACTCGGCGAAGGGCGACTTCATTAATAATACTAAAAAAGCAGCAGTGCCGATGGCCTTGATTTGAAAACCAGCTGTCTCGCCTTTCGGTCTCTCACTCCAACATGAGCGGTGGCTCGATCACCGTTCAGTTCTGCGAAATGACTCCCCCTATTGAAAAATCACTGTGGGGATGTTGAGATGAAAAATGCAGAGGCTCGCGTCTCTGGAGGGTGATGTGCTCTCGTCAATAAAAATAGGAAAAGGAAGAAAAAAATAGCCGGTCCCCATTTCAAGATCAGGATGACAGCCGGGACTGTATGTGAATCGAAATCTGCTGTTACGCGTGATCTTTGTTCTACGTGATCGACTCTAGATAAGATGATTTAAATACCCATTACATTCCTTTCAGTAGCTCTTATCATGTCCATTCACTACAGAGTCTTCCTTTATAGCGTGTAATATGAGTGGGGCGTACAACACATGTTGTGGATCGGTCCTGGGTTTTATCGTAAAAACGCTGGAAATTCTCCTTGGAGCAGGAGTATGGGGAAAACAGAGAGACTGGAGTGTACCGGACTCATTCCTATCGCTTCAGCGTTCAACAGTAGAACATGATAAAATTTTGACCCAAACCCACCTCCAGCGGGCGCCAATCGGTCTGGGTCTTGTCAAAATGGATTCAATACCCAAAATTTAGTGAAAGATATGTACTTGAAAAAATGAGTTTTTGAGATATTCGGCAATCTGGGCGTGTGGGGTATTGTTTTCCTGAAAATGTTAGACGCTGAATCCACTGAGATGGCCCCTGGACCAATTGGCGCTCACCGAAAGTAGGTAGGGGTCAAAATGGGTATCAACCTACCTATTTCAAAAGTCAGTTTATGAGATTTTTGGGTATGTATGCGTGTGGGATATTGTTTCCCACTAAATTCCCTTCATGAGTGATCGAAAATGTTAGGGAGTTCAAATTCTTAAGTTGCAAGAATTTTGTAGGTGCTTACTCCGTGGGACACTAGTTCAGATGCCACACCTCAGTAAGCATAGAGGTATTTGAATTCAGTTCAACTTGTGCTTGACAAGCAAGAATGGCATGAAAAAAGATGGTAGTTCAGGTTAGTAAGAGAGGCTTCAAAAAGGGACATTGGAATGCCCTTGCCTGGCCTGCGGAGGCCTTTTCATAACCCAGAGCGGGGATGATTTTTGCTCTGCTTCATAACCCTTGGTAGGGGTGTTGCAGGGTCTGTGTTCCCTCCAGGACTCCCCTGCTTGGATCTTTTCCATCTTCTTTCTTTCACCTCTCTATTTATTGCTTGCTCGTTTCTATAATGTTCAATAATGTTTGTATTAGATGGCATAACAGTGTGAAAATTATTTCAATTGAGTTATGATTTATTATGCTCCAGTATTGGATTTTTGGGGGTGATAAGATATCCCTCTATGGCTGCCTGGGATTGCAGAGCGAAAGGCGACTCTCAGAACAATTGCATTCCACTCGTCTAAATACATCGGACTACCCATTTCCACGCATGTAGTAACCTTTGTCCCACTGTACCCACCCATAGTGTAAGCTAATAGCCATAGTGTAGCAAAGACTCGTTTAGACTTATGATACAACATCCAAACTTCAATCGAATACAACAAATAAGAGTAAATTCCGTAAGTGTCTCAAGTTACTCACCCATTTGAGAACTGCTAACTGGCCCCCTTTGTAAAATAACGTAACCGAAGGAAGCAAAATTCGAGCTTACTTCGAGGTTTACAGCCGGAATCAGTATTCAGATTCTGAAGAAAGTTGGGATCTCTTTTCCTTCTAACGAGCGTCTTTGTCAACACTACCATCATTGAATCGCACGCGTATAACTCCATCCCCCTCTCAAGTAGACGGTGGAAGAGAAAGCTAATTATATTGGAAGACAACGGCAGGATTGAATTGAGTGAGTCAACAGCTTTCTTCTTACAAAGGGCATTGAAACTCCCCATTGAGGCGAAAAAAGAAGGGATGGGAAAGAAAAATTCCATTTTCTCCAAACAACCTCAACAGGGAGAATTGGGTTGTCATTTACATTGTAACCTTTTAATTGTAAGTAGACTGAGGATGTCAATCGGAGGTAAGATAACATATATCCACTTCAGTGGACTCAGTTGTCTTTAGAAAATGAGATAGACAGTTCTCTTTCACAGCCAACAATCTACCAAGTATGATAATGATACCAAAAGAAGGGGTTTTATGATGAATAAGTAAATCATCAACTTTTCTTGTAGATTTCGTCTTTCACATTCAATAGTGGCAAAAAAAGTCTGAGACGCATAAAAAATATTTAGCGACCCTAGATCCGCTACAATTTTTAATAGAGAGCATTCTTCATAGATGCTGTTTTGTTCTATTGTGGCTTGGCATTTGCAATTGGAGGTAAAACCTCAACAAAAACCTAACAAAACAATGAAATATTGTATAACATCACCTTTATCCCGTAGTTTGATTCCTCATAGACGATTGAAACGTAGCTCCATCCAAACATTTTGATGATTTCCACCATTGCTTTCACTTGGTAGTGATCTGAAGGTATTGTTCTAGTGAAGTACTCAAACCTTTGCTTGTTACTGAGTTCAGGACTCGTTGACATGTAGGATACCTGGAACAGAACAGATCAGTAATATACAGTAAAGCATTCAAAATTTACCTACACAATCTGATTAGTAGTATTCAGCAGAAGTTAGTGATTATGGTTCATTATTCGTGCATCATTGAAAATCTGAAATATTGCGTATTTGTTTTCTGTTGGATCTTGTACGTGTAATGTTAAAAACTCGACAGTTTAAGGTCCTCTGATTTCATCTAGATCCCAAAATAATTTCCCACAAGACTCGTGTTGGAAAGTTTGTAAATAAGAAGATGAGGAAATGCTGCTAGTTGTGACTAGACCAGAGTGGCTAGCCTCTTCATGGGGACTTCAATTTAAGTGCTGCTAGAAACCTCATGGTGTCTGATTGTGTGCTCATGAAATTCAGCACAAGTTCTGCTAGCCTGCTAGCTGGTAGTCTGAGTCGCATCAAAATGAGAAAAAGAAAGACAAATCACGTTTATTGGTGATAAAAATGTATAAAATTGAAGATTTGGTTGTAGGAACGTATTTGCCAAATATCACTAACAAAACATTCCTTACCATATTCATTACCGGAGAATGAAAACAGTTAGTGGGAGGGGAGTTCTCACCAGGAGAGGCAAGATGGTTGGGGGTGGAAAGATGAAGATGGAGAGCCGAGCAGGGTGAACTTTCAGCAAGATGATAAAATGATGGACACGAACCAAGATATGAGAGTTGACGAATGGCCAAGGTGGTCAGAGGGTGAAGAGATCGTCTGGGGGTTGGTGCGGGGGAAGCGTAGTGAACGTGGAGAAAAGCTGCTTGAGCGCTTCAAGCAGGAACCTTTGTATACAAGCGAACTAAACTGGTGAACGTAAACTCTTTCTTTTTTTTGAGGTTCGTTCATTAGGAATCAGTTCTTTAAGCGGATGCGTTCACTTTGGATCCGTTCAGTGCTGAAGGCCACATCTCTATCCCAGAGCTGCCTCTGGTACCTCACTTCATAGTTTTTACTCAAAATTACTTTTGTGGTCTGATACCCAGACCAGATGGTTAGGAATCTAGCTTCACTATGTGGCTCCAAAGGACGCTTTGCTCTCCCGAATCTAACAAGGAATAAATAATCCTTTAACAGGGGTGAATCTGAGAACAATCCCCCCCCCCCCTCTTCTGCCACAGAAGGAGACTACGAAGGCATTTATCCTCCCGGTATTGTAATACTTCAACGATTATTACAGAGCTGGTTTCACTCGTGATAGAAATGCTGTACTGAAGGATGCCATTCTGTTCGCTTCCAAGCCTTTATCCGTGTTCTATTCACAATTCAAGTTTTATCGTGCCAATTTTGCTTTCAGTTCACATCATTAATCATTTTATGCTATATAAATACAACGACCAAAGTGCTTCACCAGCTCAACTCATACCTGCGGTTTTCTGGAGTTCCCTTGAATGCTCCGTTCGAGGGAGTTCTAGCGCGATAATTCATTCAAACGAGGAAGTCACTATAGGCGAAGTTGTCTCTTTGTTCAACTGAAGAAAGCTCCTACTTTCAACTACTTGCGTTCCGGGCCTTGCATCCTTTGAGTTCTACGCCATTGTAAGTGAAGACTTCTTATTAATTCGCGATGTCTTCTTTCACCTGTTGGGTTGAGGTTGAGTCGCATCCCCTCAATAACTACTTATTCACTACTTCGTGATGGCATTTCCACTTTTCTTACTATTTTGATCCACGCTTTCACTATGAGTATTCTGACGGAGGATTTTGTAGTTCACTTCCGTATCCGCAGGAAAAATCTTAACTACGCCCAGTAGAAATAGAAATTAGAAGTAGAAATAGAAATAGAAAACGGGGACGGAGGAGGACGCTTCTGGACACTTAATAGATTGAAATTTGTTCCGAGCGAATCGTGCCATGCCAAATCTGAGTACCTATGGGTCAAGAAGGGAATTTTTAAAATGATTTTTTTTTCTCGAAAATTTTGGGTCCTAGGTCTGAGTTGACTCGAGATTGACTAGATGTGTCTCGGATCAATCGCTGCGCAATGAAATTAGATTTCTTACGGAATTGGTCTTTAGAAATGAATTGTTCGGCCACTTTTATCCAATCACCTACTTCATTGATCCAACATTTTTTTTTTTTTTTTTTTTTTTTTAAATAGTATTTGGGCCAACTTGGTAGAATTGATAAAGTCCATATCGGTGCGGGTAAGAATTTATTTTCAATTTTGCAAATTTATTTATAAAATCAGTTAATCGTAGTCTCTAGAGATCAGTTTAAAACCACATCTAAAATAATAAAGCTAACTCTAAACTTTTCTGCAGAAACTCCAGAATATAATACGGTGTTCATTTTTCTGAAAGGTCCGTTGCAAAAACCCATAACAGCCGACGCATAAACGGTGGTTATAAACGACACTGCAAATTTATGAGGCCTCGGGCGAATACAATTTAAGTTCCATATTCTGACGACTGTTCACTTTTCTCACTTAGAACACTTCTCGTGGTACTAGATATTTCTAGCTGACTCACGACTCATGGAAGCGTTTTTCGCCTTTTGAAATCACGTACTCTCCGTTTGTGTCGATGGCTGATTCAAAACTAAATAAATTATATAAACAATATTCCTATTATTCCTACAGGCTTTACGTACATTGATGGTAGCGCACTCGTGTGGATTGCCGGCGCGTTAGTTTCCAAGGCCATAGGCACTTTTGGTGGGTTATTTTTCTAACATTCGCTTCTAGAAAGCAGTTTTTTCTCGGTTTTTGTCCTGTGTGGATCGACCCACAACCTCCAAATGACAAGCCAAGACTTATAAAATCGCAAAATCACGAGAAGAGAAGAATAAGATGACGATTCTCGCGGAAAACCCCGCTACTTCCATGTGGCAAGCCCACTGCTACAGAGCATGTTATCATAGTTATTTCTTATGATTATTTATTGTCCCCTTATTACTTCAAAAACATGCCCCAATGTTGTGTCCTAGGGCCACCTAATGCAAAATTCATGGTTTTTACAAAGAAAAGGGTCACCTAACCTACTCCAAATAAAAGTATCAGTTGATAAACGCTGAGCTTCATCGTAAGAACCACAAAATGAAATATTCAGTGGGATGAGAAGGAATGTTGCGGTTTAAATCGTTGATTAAGGGGCTGGTCCTTGAAATGACTTTTGGGGCTCATTCAGAGGCTCAGAGAAAAAGAGATCTTGTGTCACTAACTAAGATGAGTTGGCTTATACCGTAATCTTCATGAAATGAAAGCTTATCGTAGAGAATAGGGAATTTTCGTTTAGTGCTCCCTTCAGGAAAGAACGGAGTCTTATCCTCACACTACCATCATACTTTTGTGAGAAACATTGTCGCATTATTAATGGGTGGTCATTGTTCAACACAGCAAAGTCTTCATCGGTAGATTTATTAATGGGAAACCCATTTTATAAATTAATAAATTGTGGGGCCTGATAGGCCTTGCCTCTCCCAGTCGCTTCAATGGGTGTAAACCATCGCCTGAGCCACACTGGCTACACATACTTTTCAGTTTGTTGGTTACCCAGATATTGTAAATTTTGACTCTGGACTGATTGGCAGAGTTTGTTGGGCTATTTACCTAACGTATTAATATTTTAAAAAAAATGAAGAACTAAAAAGAAGTGTATGTATCTCTATCCCAACATTTTAGTTTTATTTGAAAAGAGAATTTGTTTTGAACGGCTCCTCAAAAACCGCGAGAACGCGTTTTGAATGAAAGTTGGAAATATCCTCGTTGGTGTAGGAAGGGCCAAAATTATGGTTAGTGGTTGGTGTCAGCTCAAACTCTCAAGCATCTTGTTTTTTTCCTCGGCAGCAGTAAATTATACGATGTATTTTTCCAAGCTGAGAGTGTGCAAGAAATATATCGTCGTTATTTGTTTCATGGGATTTGTGACAACGTCCTGTTTTGAATAGGGAGCACACTGGTAAACAGGAAAGTGGGTCATCCGAGCCTGGGTATGTGAGTTTCTTCATTGGGTGTCAGATTCAAAACTTGGCAAGTGAATATGACGTTTTAGTTGGCTTCCTTGATCGCCAAGTTTTCAATGGTGTAAGGTGATTTGTCGAACGGTACCTTCGAGTATCGACGAACTCTGTTCATTCGTTAGAGCTCAGTTCCAAACGGTACAAATTTACATCATTGAGACTTTGGTATTCCATTCGCTAACCAAATTACAGCCCTCGTCGTCGTTTGCGGTTCCTCCCTTTGAAATATGATAGCTATGATGAATTGCCGAATCGGTGAGGAGGAGTTACATCTCGGTTTATTGCTCTATATTGCTTTACAATAATAATTTGTATTCGTATCCCACAAAGCAACAAAATCGTTTTTCTCCTCAAACTCTTTTCATGTTTTAGGATGTGTATTCCAAATCCACCATGTAACCGTAGGTTTTTGTGCGAGACGCAGATCTCTCTGATTTCGCAAACATTTTGCATTATGCATTTTCGTTTTATTGTGTTGTTAGCCCCGAAATCCCTGCAATAGTGGAAGGCATTTATTTTATTATTTTTCGTGCAATAAGGGTGTATATGCTTGGAGTTACACCCTTATTGCACGGAAAGTTGCGGATTTTGAGCTTTTTGTCTGTTGTTAAACTTATAAGTCAGTAGGTGCATCAAACTTTTTTTTTTGCAATTTTGTAACAAAAAAGTTGCCGATAGAAGTTACACCCTTTTTGCGGGGAGCTATTCCTTATTTGTAGACTCGAGGGTGGGAATTTTTCTTAGCTGCAGCCTGGAATTCTAACCCCGACTTGGTTGTTGGTCATTAGAGAGCCCCCTCCCCTCAAAATAAGGGATTACTGCTTGAACCACTTCACATCATTCACATCTGAAGAGCGTCTTCATGGTAATTGCTCATTGTGGGATGAATTAGCGTAGAATGTAATGAGAGACGCACCGATAATTTGGGAAAACTGTTCAAATTCATTGAAGCTGAAGGAAGAAATGTATTTTAAAAAACGCTGCAAATTCTTTCACGCGGGTTGGTTATTTCTCGGACCAGGCGAATGATTACACACTCATTTCTTCAACATGGAGAAAATAGGGGAAACAATTGGTGTGGCAGGTCCCAGACCCATTCCAATCGATTCAGGGTCCAAAATTTAGTAGAAAATGATACCCCACATGCCTAGGTACCAGAAATCTCGAATTCACACATTCGAAATGGGTAGATAGGTACCCATCTTGACCAACTACCCCACCCAGAGGGCGCCAATTGCTCCGGGACCCATTTCATTGGATTCAGCGTCCAAAATTTAGTGGAAAATAATACCCCACACGCCTAGGTTGCCCAAAATCTCGAAAATCGATTTTTCGAAATACACATGTTGACCCCTACCCCGCCCAAATTTGGTCCGATCGGGCTAAAAATTGTCGAGGACCAACTAAAGCCAGAAACGGGTCCCTGACCAAAATTTTGCCTAAAAAAAAATTGCGAAAATTGCCTATTACCAAAATCGGCGGGGACGGCGGACGGCCTACGGTGGGCGGACATTTGCTAATTTTGACCTTGACACTTGGAAACGTACAGAAATAGTTTTTGGGCAAAATCGGAGAGATTGACTTTTTGCATGAAAACAGGTTGATAACCAAACCAGGAATAACCAACCAAAAGCACGTGAAATTCGCTCACTTGACAGTTTTTTTGAAAGAGATTGTTTCTTTTAATGATCGTAGGATCCTTTCCAGGATAAACTTAGGACGCCCTGTTGAGTGGAAGTCGTCCGCAAACGATTAAAGCCGCACAACGCGCCATATTTCATACAAGAACCCATTCGGTTTGCGTTGCTCTTGTTGAATTTTGATGTCGAGCAAGTTCGTGGTTTATTTGAATACGACCGTTTAATTTGAATGAGGATCCAATTATTAATTACAAAGAAGAAATAGCGCTCGTGGCCTTCCCCAACGTCGTAGTCTTTACAAGGCTACCATTAGTTTGGAAAGGAAGTTGTTCTCTGCGAGAACGCTGAAAGGGCCTTGACACCGTCGTCATCTCCACGAGAACTCCAGTTTAATTTGTCACCTACGTAAATATGGTGGTCGTTTCGCATAACTTCTTGGTGGAAAATATATCAATTCACAAAGACCGCAGATTTAATTAAAAATCTTCGCCGACATTCATTACTTTTCGTAACATATAAACGGCCACTACGAAGAAAAGCCCTACCCATACATGTTGCATCCTCTCGTAATATCCTCCGCTCCAAAAACAGACGGTTCAATGGAATCTAATTTTGTCCGAAGATGGAAACATGTTCAGTTGTTTCTCTCCTTGAATTCTAAAGATGCGAACTATATGGCATTGATGATGACTGATCCCAACCCGCAGGTTTGTCTGCATGCAAATCGCATGAGACGCCTGGTAGGGCAACGTAAGCGTTTTCACCGGGGTATGAAATATGCAAGGGATGTGTTTTCCATAGTAAGGAGGAAACGAAGGAACCTGCCTACCGTCCCTTTACCATATAGGTGCAATATGTACATGTAAGGTTATAAGAGCGTAGATGAGCGTCTGGGGGAGCCCTGATAATAGCAGTTCCCTTCTCTGCAGGCTCTGGGCCAACCCGAGCGAAACATTGCGCTCGGAACGCCTCTCACGCCTTCAGGTACGATACGTCACAGTGCTTTTAATCAATGATTCTGGAGATTAGGCACTCGTAAGTAAAATTCCACGTAAGCCACGTCGGCGCACCGTTCCACATCAGCAAGAATTGATGAGTACGTACCATGAACGAATAATTCTGAGAGTAGGTTCTGCAAGGACACCAAATATATTCCTTTTTCCGTAGCCCTTCGATTTTATCGTAAAAACACGTTGACTCATCCCAAATCTACTGAAATAGGAATTTTCATCAATCCACTCGGACGGTAGGAAGGAAAAAAACGTTGCAGAATGATTTACTGCGAGTGCTTGAAGAGGCAGGTGGACCGATTCACTAGATCACCGCGCGAGTGAGACCCTTTTCTCGCCTTCGCCCTTATAGATGGAAATGGGGAATTATCTAAAGGGCGTCTGACCCGTCAAATTCACTCAAGCTTTTCCATCAGATTGATGTATCGAAGGAACGTTTTTCTCTACACCATCCTATCGAGTGGGGTCCCGAAAAGGCTCCCTTTTGCCGAGGGAAAGTCATGAGTAATAGCCATACTTCGTCGAAACGGAGAGCCATAGCTTGGAGCCAGGATCGGACACACAGGGCTTGTTGAATTATGTAAGAGACTCCCGCCGTCACAAGAACCTACTAACAGGCTCCTACATTTGTATGCTCCTTACCCTCCTTCACGCCGCCTTAAATAGATGTGTCAAGGAAGAAGAGCGTTCACGGAGATTTACATTTTATGGAACACTTGAGACGCACTTCCGTCTCCTGTTTGGTTAGACACCAATGTATAGCATTAGGCGAGAATGCTGTTCGACCTCAATTCAATCAGCACACCTTAACCTCCGCTCTCCATTTTACTGACGGCCCTCAAACTGGACATAAGGGCAGTGACCAAAGATTCTAGTACCATTCAGCTCGTGGTCCTCAGAGATACCCAAAATGTTTTTAAAAGCAGGAACTTCTGAAAATTCGGAATTTAGGAGGACATTACCTTTCTGTTGTCTTCGATGACGGCACGCGTGTGGTGGAAAAGGAATCATTCACCAGCACTCAAGGGTTTAAAAGACGTTATATTGTAATTTGTTTTTAATTTATTTGTTCCAGGGATTGCAAAGTTGTGTACACCTGCCAAGACACACTCGACTTTTAAATTTCTGAGGGCTTACTCGTCGCAGCCACCACAACGTCACCTGTTGTCCCAGAAGATCATTCGAGCAACAAGTGCGCACAAAGGAATTCTTCCCGTACTCCATTTTGGGCGAGTGCCCGGGGAGTGATCGACTCAGCATCCCACTTTTCTTAAATTGATTTAACTTTCTGTATGTCCAGTTTCAAAATAATTCAATTCCACAATTCCCATTAAGTCGTAATGCTCCGTTTGTGTACATTCTCTCTGTTGGTCATATCTAGTTGCCTTCAATAGTATTTACATTTACGCCTCAATTTTGCTTATTTTATAGCTTCGTTTCCGCTCAAATTAGGGTTTGGTCAGTCATAATTTTTTCCCCCGCAGCGTTGTAAGTCTACCGAGGGAGACGCTTTTCAGCCCCACCCTTGAGGTTTATGTCATCAACAATTACTCCATCGAACGCACCACCCCTGGTTAGAATATTTTCCAGGAAAATCAACTCAAAAGAAGGATAACCTTAAATTTGGCGCCCAACACGTGGCCCAAAGACAGCCCAAATGCTAGATCAATGTGCCTAGAACAAATGTATTAAAACAACATCGTAAAAATGCATTTTCTCTACCAACTTGACTATGGTCAATCGAACAATTGAACAAAACATGAACTGTTTACTTTTTTGTGTCCACCATGAACTGTTGTCGCATAAATAAATCTGGCTGGCAATTTTGGTGTACTTCTTAAATAAAGTACTTCATTTGTGTATCTTCAACTTAGTTACTCTATAACTTGTTTCTGTAAATAAAGTTACGTGTGCCTCAAATTGTCTACATATATACCTGTCGTATTATGTATATTTTTCTTATTTTGGTATAATTGTCTGATGCTGTGCTTATCATTAACTTGGTTACATGTTTCAGCCAATTACGCCCCTTGTCCTTTACTGCATGTACTTCTCATAACCAATCCAGCAAAACCATTTTGATATCCTTTTTTACATCTTATCACCATTCTAAGAATCCCAATTTGTTGGGAACACAAAAAGTTGCAATGCCTACGAAAACAGATCAGTCTACCGAAAATTCGTACATAAAACAACTAAAGAATACCGGAGGCCGCAGAGTGTGAACTTTCTGTTTGAGTGTATTCTGTGGTTCCAATCACGAGTATCACGCTAATCAACCTACCGTTTCTGCTGCTCTTTCATAAAGAAGATGTATTATTGTAACAAAAACGTCAATTTAAATTTGAAGACTGTCACAGAAAGTACAACACTACAATGTTGCCTCTTGATTCTGTGAAAATATACACAGAGACATAGGAAAACCCGGGTTTCCTTCGTACCAAAAGCATTTCTGTCAATGCATCTTTAGAAGATTTACTGATTGCTGAAACAATGAACATGGTTTGATAGTCTTAATATCATCGGTGGGTCTTCCCAAAATTCCTGATGGTGAAATTGTTTTAAATCAATGATCCGAATCCCGCTAGCTGTAGTCGATTGCATCTCATCGTCAAATTAACAACGCCTTGCCGTTGGCGTCTGACTAATAAGGTTGTCATGCTCACGTCTCAGCCATGACAGGTATCTGAACTGCGGTACCTTCATGCAGGGAGGCACGTCTATGTGATGGATGAATCCCAAGAAAAAGCTGGGGGCTCCAAAGAGAAAAGTTCAAAAAAGTGTCCACATGGATAACAGTTTTTCTTGATGATTTGTTTTTGATCTGTAAGAACTTCGTACATAGATGGTCCGCTATATTATCATAATGTATTTCATATTTACGCGGGACTGGTTATATGATCATGTTGCTCTTGTCGCACTTTAGTGGTAAGGAGAGAACCTCCCGTTGAAGTTATGAGACTTTGTTACGTGTGATGCGTAGATACTACCATGAAAGAAGGAGGTTCTCTTCTCATTCTTCCATGGTACTGCTTAAGTGCTATGTATAGATTTAACCGACTATCAAAAGGTACGTACATTTTATTTACAAGAAGTAAATAACTCGTTTCCTTGTCAATATGGGAAGAAATAATTGAATGAAAATGGGCCAAATTCAATGATTTGGTAATATTATAATGTCTTGACAGGTCGGATCACGAGTGAGTGGATTCATGCAAGATGAAGTAAGTGAAATCTGTCATTAATGCAACCAAAATAGATGTGCTCTCAATCGAATTCCACGTTTGTTACGAGAGGCCATAACCCTCACTGAACATACTTTTTCCATTCAATTAGATTGGGTGGGAGCCCTTACTGAATAGAACAGAAATTACAAACTGATCCAATGAAGGGTTTGAAACGGAAGGTAGAGTGGATTTGACGGAAGAACAGAGTAGAAGGCTATTTCACCAAAATGAAGGAGCGTATAGATAGAACAAGGTAGCTCGAGGGATTCGTTTTGAAAAGGAAGCCAAAAAAACCGCCCCATCGATGAACAATGGCTGGAAGGGAAATCTTCCAAGTTATTGCATTAGGTCGGTAAATGGATCTCGCTTTTTACCGCCCATTTTGATGAAGGCTGAGAACGCTAAACCTTATTTTCACCACGATGGAGAGAATTTTTCGATACAAGGTGACTTCGTTGAAATAAAATGCTAATATAACCCTTGAACCCAACAGTAAGTCATTTGAAGAATTCAATCTCATAGAAGCCGCCTCTTTCTTTGATTAGCTGAATAGAAAGCTTTTTCAATCCTCTCAAAATTGAACAAGGAAGAATGTTCGGGAAATTCCGAATTATTCAGCATAAGCCGATGGTTGTTATTCAATCCAATTAGATTTCTCAAACGTTGTACCTATTATCAGATCAATCTCCCAATACAGAGGAAAGGTATGGATGAAATTGGGGTAATCAAAGACGAGCACGACAATTTTAGCCAATTCTTGGACAAGAATGGCATTACTTGATAACGGCTGTAGATGAATTTGCGAAATTTGGATTAGGTACGTATAGGAGACATGCTGGTCCCAAGTGAGGAGTCGACTGTAAACCCCGAGACTTCGAAACGCTTTCAATCTGGGCATACAGACCTCGAGATGACAGCTTCCCATGTAGGATTGGAGACCAGGAGAACCGTATCATCGGCGAACAGGTATAATAACCTGGTCTAGGGTCTGTACAGCCAAAACAGCCTATTTACCCCTATTAGTGAAAATGAATAGTGTGACTGTGAAACGGACTTTAATTTACTGGTACAAGGACAAAAATCAAGAACCCCTTCATCGATAGCAGCTTCAACATTCTGCGGGTTTGCACGCTAACATTGCCATCATTTCAACGATCGTTCTCGTTGGCCGCCCGGACATCCCTTTTCTAAGGTAAGTGGTGTCTCCCTGTTCATACATGACAGCGTACGTGTCAAGGTGGACCCATTTATTATAACAGATGAAATGCGACAAGAAGGCCGCTGCTGTCGTCGTATACGCATGATGACCTAAGGGAACATTCTGTACGTCCGCTCTAGCATCAATAGATTCCACTTGTTCATTATATGCGTCCCACAGGGGCAGCCTCCAAACTCTGTCTCCCGTATGAATGCTAGCAGCCTTGATGCTAGTCCACAAACTGTCTTCATTTGTAAACACAGCTGTCGCGGCTGTGCCCAACAAGTATTGGGACTCCTTCGTTAGCGTCGCAACGTCAAGGATGAATTTCGGATTGTACTTTTGGGAATAACTCAGAGCATCTGCCATTATCAACTGCCCCTCAAAATCCGTGTTCTCAATCAAGATATTGCTTCCATTCATGGCTCTTACAATGTCGCCGGGCTTGAAGGCTGACGCTCCTGGTGTGTTTTCACACAGTGGAATCAAACCTCGTACGTTCAGAGGGAGATTCATTGCGGATATGGCTCTCATGGTTGCTACTACTGTGGCTGCTCCTCCCATGTCTCCTTTGCCAAGTAAGAGATCTTCTTCGTTCCTTTTCAGGCATAGGCCACCCGAGTCATAAGTAACCCCCTTTCCTACTAAAACTATTGGTGGCGTGCACGGGTCGCATCCGTTGTAACTTAATTCCAAAAATATTGGTTGTTCAATAGAACCTTTTGCTACTGCCAGGAAAGCATTCATTCTGTTTTCGGCAATCCAGTTCCGTACTCGAACTTCCGCGCTGATTCCCGCTTTACATAGTTCGTCCAACGCGGTCATGGTAAACATTATTGGAGTTGTGAGGTTGCTGGGGGCTTCCATAAGCTGTCTGGCCAAATTCTGAGAGGCGGCTTTCTCAAGACCAACTTGCCAAGCCGTCCAGTCGCAGTCGTCGTACAGACCCAAGTAAGGAATTCTTAGCCTCTTGGACTTATTTTTCAAGTCTTGGTAAACCCACAAGCCCAACCCCGCACCTTCGGCGGCTGCCTCTGTAATGCCAAAGCTCTCAATATACACTTTACCCACGCCAAGTTCTTGCACCGCTTTTGCACCCGCCCCCGCTGCCACTCTCACGGCTTCTTTCGCCTCGTCTCGCTGTTCATTCTTATTATAACCATAGCATTGGTTCCCAAGCCCAACCAGAACCGTGATAGGAAACGTAGGCTCGACGTTAAAAAAAACTCGAGCTTCGCCCAAACCAATTGGCGACCCGGAGGCTTTATATTGCTTAATCAACTCTGCACAAGAGTAATCATTGTATTTACTAGCTGTTACCGTGAGAACGATATTTTTCATAGAGTTGCACTCTTCATCGTTGGATCGGCCCGGTCCGTATATGCCGAGTATCAACGCTTTTCCACTTGTAGCTTCTCTGCCAATGCATTTGTCAGGCATTTCGGAGGTTTTGGTCCACGCGTGATTTACTTTCTCCAAGTTTGCAACCGCTGTTGAATAAGCGCTTTTCCATACACGGCCCCGAATCAGGGACCCCAACAGTGCCATGTTCTTCATGTTATTTTGTCTTGATGAAGTGTGTAGCTCATTCGTTGTATAAAGTCGTGTCAGCAAGATTACTTCCCTAAATTTGGAAACTGTTGTAGTTTGAATGGTCAACTTAGTGCATCGTTGCGATTTTAATGGACATGTGTTGCCTCGTTGAGTAAAACTAGTTGTTGCAGCAAAATTTGAAGCAAGTGGTTACAATACTCATACAAACCAAATATTGTACAATAACCTCATTATCAACCTATGTTTTCATGCAAAAAGTCCGATTCGGCCCAAAAATTTTTTTCTGGGCGTTTCAAGGTGTCTTGACCAAAATAATCAAATGTCCCTCCACTGTACACAGTACGCCGTCCACCCCGATTTTGGTAGTAGGCAATTTTCCAAAAATCTGAAATTCGGGTCAGGTTCGTATCCGGCTCTAGTTGGTCCTCAAAACTTTTCTGCCCGATCGGACCGAATTCGAGACTCAAATCGCAAATCTAGTTTTCAAAAAAACGTACTATGACCCCTACCCCCCCCCCCTCCCCCAAATTTGGTCCGATCGGGCTGAAAAGATTTGAGGGCCAACTAGGGGGCCCTAACCGAAATTTCAGATTTTTGGAAAATGGTCTTCTTTCATTGTCTTATAATATTATCTTGTCTAATAGAGCAGTCCCGCACGACGAAGCCGGTAAATCAAGCCGGTTTCAACAGCTATTGAAGGTAATACTTTTTCGTTGCGTTGTTCTGTGATAATAATTACATGCATCCTCGTCGGGACTAGATTATTGGACAATGTACTTACTATGAAGTGTCCCCTGCTTTTTACGGACATCATCTCTGGCCCGCGACATATCGTCCTCCAATAAGCTTAAGATGATCTTTATATCCCATTCAGATGCGTAGGAAGGCCGCTTCCTAATACTTGCCTGTCATAATCATTTTGTAGGTACATTCTATTGTGTTCATCGGTGTCTGCGGGATGAATGACTGGTTCCAATTTAATAAAGGTGTCCCTATTCGATGTTACAAAAACGATCCGACCATGAAGTTACAGATGGTCGGTTAGGTGGTCAGATACCCAATACTCAACACTTTTGAAGTGTTCTCTGCCAGTTCGGATGGGTTTCCGGGATCATAAAGCGTGGTATATCATTTTCCGATGAATTTTGTACGCTGAATCGATTCAAATGAGTCTCCATGCTGCTGGTCCGAGGAATAACCAACCCCTGTGAAAGAATTTGCAGCGCTTTTATTCTATTGCTCAACAATGCGTGAATGAGGTGTCTTCGTTGAGACTAAGCATACCGTTCCTGTCGTTATCCGCGGTCTTCAGCGAACTTGGTTCATTCTCGAGGCTTTTTATCCGTCGTCTCATATCCGCGAGGATATTGGATTTCGGGGAAGCCGTTTACCGTCCCTTGTCTCGCTCCAGGCTGCTTGTTCTCGGTAATCAGTTAATCAACAATCATTTCCCAGTCTGAGAAATTCAAGGACCGCTCGAGGGGCAGAGTCTCCTCAGAGCGTGATAGGAATCGCGAGCTTTCACAAGTTGGAGGTGGTTCATGAAAGTTTAAGCGGTCACGTTAACGACGACCGAGCGCACTCCCTTACCAAATAGTACCATGTCCACTAAACCTATATAAGCCTCTCTCACTTCATTTAGAGTTAAGCGGCAGTCAGCTAACCGTTAAACGTTTTTCAAAAAATCAAACTCAAATTGTCGTGTCTTACACGTCTTATAAAGGCCAGACCAACCAAAGGGTTCACGGGTCTCTCAAATGAATACATAGGAATTTCTCATTTACCCGTCATAACCTCCCAACACGAAACAAATGAATCATTTAAAACGGAAAAACGCTGCAAATTCTTTCTCGAATATAATCCCAAAACCAGTGAGTCGGTGTATTGGTGGTTCTTAAACTTGAGGGGAAGATTTTGAATCACGCGGAAAACTCAATCGACGCCGAAAGTAGAAAGTCTTTTAATAAGCACTTACCAACGTTCCCCCTACTTCGAAGAACCATAATTTATTCCACCAGTGAGCGATTGAGTGTTTACAACGAATAACCGCGTCGCTTATCGCTTTGCGAAGTGGAAATTTGCATGAATATTACTTCCGTTGTTGGTTTCTAATATTCTGCGACCCTCTCGTCGATTGGATAATGGATATCGTAGCCTCCGGGTGTTTTCCCCTGAGATTTACGCCCCAGTTGCCTCCATTCAAATTCACAATATTCTTTAATCACTGCATTAAAATTGCAATCACATCTGAGAGCTTGTGAAATTCCCACATGAGCCCAGGAATGAATACTCGGTACTGAGTGATGAAGTCAGGGTTATTCCTCACCGTCAAGACACCCCTGTCGTGCGGGCACTGTAATTTTGCTTCGCACCGGTCGCGTATTGTAATGTTCCAGTCAAAATAATATTTAAATGTAGTTTCGCAGTGGCCCTACAGTCTTTCTCCAGTCCTCCAGTTCGGAATATCTACCGGGCACTATTCGGATCCGTAATTCAGTACTCAATTGTTTAATGGGGAAGGGGGGTAGCGGGGGGGGGGGAGCCATATTATGACAAACGAGATATAAAGGGATGAAATTTATAAATACAAATTTTGAGAAGATAACTGAAATACTGCAATCAAATTATACCACGGCCATTCGGCCTTCGATATAACAATAAAAAATTGAAGTAATATTATGTAGTACCGTAGGGTAGTCGGTCCCTTGCACACGAAAACTTCGAGTATTGTTATATCTTCAGACTAAATGTCCTAAATATAATATAGATCGAACTTCTTCTTTGATCCTACAATAATAATATATTGATGAATGTAAAAATTAATAAACTGGTGCATGATGGAGCCTACAAGCTTCTGTGAACATTGTGAAGAGGGAAATTTTAATTCTTCATGGGCCAGGGGAGGGGGAAACCTAGATGTGAGGTCGACTATTTCCGAACTGGGCCATAGCGCCAACTTTCCAGCGCGGCCATCACTTGCAAGGCATAAACAGACAACTTTATTTTTCATTGTGTATTTTTATTAAAAATTCGTTATTTCCGGTATGAAAGTATCAAAATTGTAAATCAATTATAAGGGAAAAAAGATAAGACCGTTGCCACCTTTCAGACGTCGATTCCAGCCGTCAGTTACAATCATACATTGCTGTCCGCCATTTTACCCAGGTATGTATGGGCATTCTCTCTCAGCTTCCAGAGCACTACTGACCCTCATAAGCGTAATAATATACGTAAATACTACTTTTATGCAGTTAATTGCATGTTTCGCTAAAGTGTGCGGCTGTCGGATGTGGTACTAAACTCATCCGAGACCTTCGTTCATCGGCTTCCCGAGCGTAGAACGTCCTAAGAATGATGAAGCAAAATCGGGCTTAATCTTTCAGAAGGGTAATCTCTCTGCCATTTAAATCCTTTGAAGAGTATCGAACGTAAGGGAGTTCAATCCCTGGTAGTTAGCGGCTCACTTTTTCGACATCCCTCATGAGAGGAGATGAAGCCGGACTATCAGATCACAAATCCACGCTCATGTGACACATTTCACTTCGCGAGTAACGAAGCCCTCGCCCGATTGAATCACTGTCAGTTCTCGAGAGGCCGTGATTAATATGGCCTTCAAACCTCGATAGAACGGATCCCCACTGATTTCTGCATCGTAGTCCTAGCCAAAGGTGTCAGCGTTGAGAGTGTTCACTGCTCGTATGAAGTTTCTTGAATTGATGAGAATCTTGAAAGTCCACTACTCAAAAACCACATTGCAACTTTATTTTCCTGCACCAAACCTCAATTTTACCAACTATTTTTATGATTATTACATATTGCTTCTAACGATATTGTATAGTGGGGAGACATTCGACGGCTGTGATTTCTTTGCAACTCCGTCATTTTATCTCCGGTGAATTTCTCTTACCATATTCTCAGGGGTGGTAGAAAGGGGTAGTTACATTACTCTTGAAGGAAATGAGGTTTTAACTCAATTATTCTGTCGCGTATTGATTCGGAAACGGGAGCCTGAGGGTGGTATTCCCTTTGCTGGAAAGGGCCTTGAGAGCCGAACTGATTTCGGTCCAAAGAGACGCGCTTAGCCCGGAATGCTGGTTCGTCAACTTCACCTTTGAATCGAGTATGGATGGGGGCCGACTCGAATTCTCCAAAAGCGACGTTTTCTGATGGCCATCCACTTCCGTTGAGTCAACGATTTCATCACCCTCACTGTTCGAATGAATCATTCCTTGTTGAATTCTAATTTTTCAAAACAACGATTTCTTCCCAAGCATAGAAAACTCAGCTTTTCTGAAATGATGCGCTTGCCCGAAAACCAGTCGTAGATATAACCATTTATCCCCTTCCTGCAAGACTTCTTGACGGCCAGATTCCTAGGGAATTGCGTTATTCTCCTAACTTCATGAAATACGGAAAAATGAGTACGAGTTAATATGCTGTCGTGCTCTGTACTCAGAACGACTATATTTGTTGACCCTTGTGCATGACGTCTTCTGATGCTAGGAAATTGAGCCGATATGCCGATGAATTTCCGAAATTTCCATTACGAAGGGGACAAGAATCAATAACATCTCCACGATCATTGTAATTCTTACAATAACTTGAAAATAATTGTCTTTAGTTCGCTCACACGCAATTCAAGACAAGATTAATTGTATTATCACATTTCAAGGATCTTTAAGAAACCTATTGGTTATTTATTTTTTAAATTCAACATTGGCCACAATTTATTTTGAGATGACTGCGATAGAATCTGTGGCGTTTTCATGGAAAAAGTCAATCTCACCAATTCGGCCCAAACTTTTTTCTGGGTGTTTCATGGTGTCTTGATAAAAATAAGAAAAAGTGTTCGTCCGCCATATTTTTCTTGGTCTTGAGTTCGATTTTAGGTCGAGATTCGATGAATTATCTACAAAAATACCTACAACTGTGCTGTCGTAAAATCCACTCTGTTTCATGAGGGTTAAATTTGAATTGGAGTCTCTAAAAACCACTGAGATCAAAGTGTTTAAGCTTCCAAGACCTATTCTATGAACAAAAATCATGAAACTCACCGCAAGGTACTTGGAAAGGAGCAGGAAGCTATTATTCTTTGCCAAGTAGGACAAAGAACCCTTTCAATGGGTTTTTAGTTTTAAAATAATCATCCATTTTAACAAAACTATATTAACCACAATCGGACATAAAAACGTAATAACACATCGGCGCACAGACTCAAATACAGATTGACTACCCCATTTTGGCACTAAGGGGCTGAGAGAGGCCGATACTACTACTTAGGGCTGCTTCCTCATTTTTAGGAACCATCATAAGTATCCTTCCATTTTAATGACATACGCCGCCAAAAACGAATGACGCTACAAAACGCTGGATTTAGCGCAGCTTGCACGATGGGCTAACGGCATGCACGTCACATGAAGGGTTGAACGTTATCGATCAGCTAATGAGGTGTGCTTTGGCTCTATCCAATCAATTAGCAATCGGTATAGCTGCTCTATTATAATTATAGTGCTAATTAAGTTCTCACTTTAAATATTTTTACGTGATCATGATTGTAAGCACTGGCGTGTGATAATGATTTTCCATTCGTTCGACACTATTTTATTGGATTATTGTAGTTTTCACCGTTTTGCTCTCCCAATGAAATTTCTCAAACATTGGAATTGCGCGTTGTACAATAATCGGTGAACGTACGCTAAATCTAAGGAATTTTCTCAGTCTGGAATGCGATTACTATTCGTTTTTCTACCGCCGTTGTTTATTGTTTTATGGTGGAGGTCTCGGCGAGCGTTTAAGGGAGGTAATACCAAGTGCTGTTGCCGCAGCGATGAATTTTATTATCATAGCGTAAATCAGAAAATACATTAGGCCGTAGAAAGAAGGCCACTGATACAATACTGCACCGTAACGTACGGCCTCAATAAAACACGGAACTGCAAGTAAGGAGATAAAATTCTCATGAATATTTCGACCTGCTTTGTTTTTTAATCTTCTTAGCCCTAGGTCAAATTACAATAATGCCTCTTGTTCCTCAATTATTGTAGCAAACACAATAAGGACGTTGCGGCTCTTGTGGAAATCATTCAGGTGAAATTTGAATTCATTCATTGTCAACAGATTTATTTTTCAGTCGTAGGGTTGCTCAAGCGCGTTCATCCCATCAATCGAGTTGGATCGGGATGATGGAATTCGAAATTTTCCTCGTTTTCCCGAGTGAACTCTTTTTATTCCCTCGTAAACTCCATACTCTGCATTTACGTAAAAGACTCGGGGTTTCAACCCCACTACAAAACAAGCCCATGAATTGGCCATTTCGAACACTTGCACCTGTCACTGTTTGCGATTCACAATTGTGGATATTTGAAGATAATCTCAGTTAACGGATTTTTAAATCAAAACTAAGGATTTTCGCAGATAGGACATTATCTTATTTATCGTATTAGTTTTCATTTGTGTCCCTCTACTGGCCGCAGTCGATTATATAGTTATATCGTTTAGGTGTTGCAAGGGGCAGTAATAAACCCCATTGGAATAGGAACTGGCCATCAGTGGGATTTGAGCCACAGCGCTACGGGCTGGCCGTTTCATGAATAAAAGTGTATTATTGTCAAATTTTGAAGTATATATCCATGGTAGCTGCTCAGAGTGATAAAGTCTAATTATTCTCCAAGGCCACAAGTGACTGATGCACACCTAGTCTTAACAATGCACTTTTCTTGTGATTGATGACGTTCAGCGAGGGTCCGCCAGGGTTGTATATAATCTCCACTGCTATACAACGTTTACATGGAACAAGCATTTACATCCCTCCACAATGTGGACTTTGCATCAAGGTATACGGTGTATTTGTCAATAATATTCAGTATGCGGATGATACTATCCTTATAGCCGACTCCCAGAATAGCCTTCAGTAGCTTGTCCACATCGTGGCTGAGGAGAGTTAGTCGATTGGTCTGGGGGTCAACATCTTGAAGAACAAATGGATGGTGGTCTCGCGTGGCGATGAGCTTCGTACAGGGCGGATCTGGGGGTGTCTCTTTGGACCGAGTTTGGAACTTCAAATATTTTGGAGTAATTGTGAACAAAAAGTGGAGGAATGAGCAGGCCAGAGCGGTGTTTGTCCGGATGAAGTCAATCCTCGTGGCGTTACGTTTGGTCAGTTCTGCTCTATGGCGTTGAGACGTGGGCATTGAAGATCGCCTGTGTGAATCGCTTGGAGACATTTAAGCTGTCGTGCCTCCGTAGAATGTTTCGGGTCTCGTGGGTCCGCGAAAAGGCGATAGATAGGGTACCTCTGTCACATCTGCAAAGGAGATCGCTATGTCCCAGCGGTTGGTTTGGAGGGAAAGCTAGAGGGAAGGCGTGGAAAAGGCCGGAGACAACTCTCTTGGCTCCGGTACATACTACGATGGACGGGCATCCGGGACTGTCAAGACTGGAGCTGTAAGAGAACACTGCGTGCAGTGTAGAAGAAGAGAAAGAAGAAGGATTGATCGCCAAAGGTTGGTCTACGTTCCTTTTACTCAATCCAAAATTATCAGTCGAGATATTGTGAATGATTTGTATCCTTAATGGCCTCAAATTTTGACTACTATAAACCAGAAACTTTTCATTTCTGGACTAACCAGAGGACTGAATACCTGAGGATAAATGTACCCAAACTGTTCTCATTGCTCGTGTCAGTGGCAGAGTACTAATATTGGTGACTTTTGGAGTATATCGGTTGGTTGTTCCATGAATAATTAACGTATGATTTCACGCAGACAGTCAACTTCTTTAATTAATCATCCTGATTTTGGACGCTGAATCCAGTGTGACGAATTCCTAAGCGATTGGCGCCCACCGGAAGAGGTAATGGGTCAAAATGGGTACCTTTCGTCCATTTTGAATGTAAGTTTTCGAGATTTTTGGTAACTAGGCGTGTGGAGTATCATTTTCCACGAAATTTTCGGACGTTGAATCGATTTGAATGACTCTCCATGCTCCTGGTCCGAGGAATAACCAACCCCTGAGAAAGAATTTGCAGCGATTTCCCTTTTGCCTCAATTTATATTCAACTGCTTTGTTGTCAATGGGTGTGCCCGTCCAGCGAGTAAATATACGAACGTCTTGGATTATTATCTGAACCCCACCGTGCGTAATTGTATTTTGGACATTTTAGTTCCGAGAACATGTGCTCGTATCTGTTTGACGCAACAGTCTGCTCTCAGAAAATGGGATATTATGTTACCAACTATTGAATATTGCTTTGAAGAGCTTTGATTTTCTGAATTGTGACTCCTAGTTGATGTGAACTTAGCGAGACATCTTTGTTGTCAATCAAAAACTCGAACCTGCTTTTTGCCATCGCCGTTGTTATCTGCCGACATTCTGAGTACCTGAGAACCGTGGGAGGGGAAAAAACATCCCTCGGTGACGGTAAATTATCGCACTGTAGACCCGTTCCTAAAAAATAGCTTCCTTGGAAAAAAACTTTCTTTCTTCCTTCTTTTCTGTCTTTTTAGACGCTCCAACAGTTTCTTGTTATTCGATAGCACCTTGTTTTTGCAATTCTTTGTCTGAGGCAGGTTATCACCGTGAAAAGGGAAAGAAGCTGGGAGATTTATTGGAACAAGACCCGGTTTTCTTTCTACTTCTCGCGACGAAGGCAGGCACAAAACTAATCCTTCAACTTTGTCCTCCCCTCTGAGACAGTCTATCAGTCACAAATAACTCATATTTTTTCAGCGAGTCTCACCGTCAGATACCTTTCTTTCCTCTTGAAACATCACCTTCATCGCTTTGATATCCGAGAGTTTCTTCTTTATCATTCTATTGTAAAATGACTTGAAGCAGCTTTGCCAGTTTATAGCTACACATTTTCAGTCGACCACCCTCTAAATTACATATTTATCATTAAAAATCCGTAGAAAACTCCTTGATAATCCCCCGCTGGCCCCGCAAGACCCCCCCCCCCCCCCTCTCCAAAAATAATTAAATTATCCCAGCGCAAAGTCGGAGGCTAACTTGAAGAAATTTCAAATTAAATTTATAGTAATTTCAAATCGTCATACGATTCAGCGACATCAACAGGAGGTATAATGGTTTGGTGGCCTAGAAGAGCCCAAAATTTGTCTTTAACTTTTCAGTACAGTATCAAAGTTTTAGGGGTACTTGTCAATTAGAACCCCTCCCGAGGATGACCTGTTTACTAGCACCGTAACCTTCCCGTTGGACAGCGATATATCGCACAGCGATGTATTCGATATATCGCAACGTAGCCTGCACCGACTTTAACATATTTCAGAATTATTTATTTATTTCAACGGTAATAACCATTTATGAAGAGGATATAAAAATTTTCAGTTCAGAACCCGAAAGAGGTTACCAATTTTTATACCCTATAAACACACATCAGCGTGGCAGCATAAACTAAAATTAACCGCTAACGTGGAGGTTATATATAGATCGATATATAGAAAATCGATTCATGACGCCATGTTTGGGATAGTTGGTTACCCTCGGGAGGGGGTCTAATTGACAAGTACCGTTTTAGGTTAACAAAAAATCATGATCGTGGATGATCGTTGACTTATCTATCTGCTCCAGCCAAGGCCAAATTACTCATGACTCATACAAGGGGGCCGTCGTGGTATCGTAATGTTCTTGTTTGGATCAAATTGTGTCTAAGACGACAATGCTCACAAATTATGGTGGGCAACCCCATCGATCAAGGCAATTTATGGAGATATAAAAAATATACCTCAGCCTATATTGACAACAATATTCGTAAATTCCGTCACCTCTTTCGATTCAAGTTATCGCAGTTGTCGCATTTAGCTCACCAACATTTTATTGATGTACTCTAATCACAATGTTCAACGATTCAATTTCTTTGATAAACTAAAGAACTCTTGAATTTATTGAATTAGGAGATATTCCGCAGTTTTCAGGTTTAAAAACATCCGACGCAAAAGGTCTTTAAAACGTTCAGGTGAAATCAACACATCGCCCATTAGTGGGCTAGCTCGATATTTTGGTGATAAGACCTGCCTCATGCATTTGTGTACAAACATCAATAACCAGGGAACTAATGACTAGGGAAGTGTTCAGGTCAGTGACATGATGTCTCAATACTTCTCCGCTACCATTTCATTGATGGTAACCAGTCAAACTTGCTTCAAGTCAAGAGTCATCAAGTTTTCTTTAGTTCACTTTATTTTCACTCGGTTGTCATCACTTGTCACTGGCAGGTATTGACAATATATCATGAATTCTACGCCAAAGGCATGCAAGTACTCATCGCTACCCGTATCATTGAAAAGCCATCAGTTCATCACCCACGTTTCACAGTTTATGAACCCCCTGATGGAAACATTTTCAGAACCGTTGAACACTCACAGCAACCATTTTCGGCGACTTGGCCAGCTACCATTTACCAAATGTGGTTCCAACTTGACCATTCACAAACTCCTGGCTTTACGTTCTCTTGTTGTATTGATGGCTTGTACTTATTTCATGATAAGCATCAATTTTCCGCTTAACAAACGAGACGGCTACGAAATACTACCTTCAACTACAGCGACGGAGTTGGCTGTAGGGATATGGTCTGTCACTCCCCTAGGGTTTACTATTAGCTGGCTTTCATCCATTTTTAGAAGGCAAAAACTCGAAAAGTTTACTCAAAAAATCGATTTAATTAGCCATCATTTGAACCCAGTTCCGTGTTTTGTTCTCAGGACAAAATTATTTTTAGCATTAGCGGTTAGTTTTTGCTTATGCATTCTTGTTTCTTCAATGGGCACTTTGATAGAAATTGGAGAAAAGAAAGCATTCATTTGGATGTCTACACCATGCATTATGACGCTCGCCTGCGTACCCTTTGTATTGTACGTATTTTTGATTGGCCAGTACATTGCTCGCCTACGAAATTGCTTTCTGAAAACCAAGAAACGGTTTAAAATTGCAACCGCAGTGTTACTTTTTGACACTGCTGTCGAGGCGGCCGATAATTTGAACAGTCATTTTGGATTCCAATTATTATTTTTGATGTTTTTCTTCACGGAGTCTTTCATATCTGAGTTATTTTACTCTGTTCGCCATTTTGAATTATTGAAAACCTCCCCGTGTCTCGCCTTTTTGTGCGTGTCATCCATCTTGTTGTACTGCCTCATGAATTCTGCGTTGGTATACGCGTGTCACTACACTTCTAGCAAGGTACGAGTACTTGTTTATATTTATTTGGCTACTTTCTTGCACCAAGTACTGACCATGGTAGATACTTAGGCTTGACGTGTCTTTCTCAAAAATTCTGAATGAAATAATAGTATAATATATATAAATAATTTTATTTGTTAAGCAAAACATCTGTTCAGTTGTTTGATAGCAATGACTGATGTTTTCCTAAAAAAGTTGAAATAACATTTAACCTCAGCAAAAACTGCAATACAGATGAGTATTCAAGGACGGATAGAAACTGGACCCTTGAGACCCACTGCGACGGTTCACATGAAGAAAAAGTCGTGCCTGCTCGAGTTGTAAGCGTTGAGAAATGACTTGGGTTAAACACTGCTCGAAGCGGTCCCAACTGCGAGTATAATAGCGTGGAGTTTTCAAGTGTGGTGTATTATTTGAAGCGATCTTCTTCAAACGCGTGATCGATCTAATATATATGCAAGTACGGGGGTCGCTCCTTGAACTATTCTTGTGTTGTGATAACATCTAAGATCATTTTGGGTCGAAGGCGTGTTGAAGGATGCGAGTTGCCGTATTCTGAGAAATTGAAATGGTCTGACAGGAAGCCTGCATCTCCGTTGACTTAGCTGAGGTGACCCATCGTCGTGTGAACATAATCGTAATTAATGTGTCTCTAACTCTGAAACCCCGACTGCGTGTTTAGTGGCCGGTGAAACAATCAACTCAAGCGTCATCACTCGCTTCCCTGCCTTCTCCATCACCGAGAAATGAACGGGATCTAGCAGGAAGGGCATCGGGCTGCGTCTTGAGGTTAATATCCAAGTATTCCAATATATCCGAGTATACACTGATCCAACCGTTCCTGGCAAGCCCAGTTTGAGACCTGAGAGGAACCTATTTATTATTGGTAAGTCGTGGCAAGGGAAGAGAATTCCAATTTTGGGAGATCCAGCCTCATGGAAACGAAAAAGTGTTGTCACAGATGTTGTTAGTACTCACCTGAGGTATCTTGAAGAGCCTCAATAAGTTTGCCACTTGAATTGATGTAACACTCGAAGCTGCGCCAACAACCCCAGATATCACTTTACGTGAAATTGCTTGAGTCTTGTTGCAAAGATACTCCTCGTCATCGATGTTACTTATTGATCCTGAAACAGAAAGTACAAAATTTCTCATCATTGTCATTATTATGCAAGTTTCAGTCGCAGCTAATGCCCTCTTTCACCAAAAAAGTATTTACCGGAAAAGTCGATTATTGTTAATCTGGAAAGTTAAACCAGCGCTGTTGTCTTCCACCACCCTAAAAGTCGGATAAACCCGTTTTGAGATTATTGAGCTTAGCTGAACGAGTTTTGCCCATCCGTCCGAAATGAAAACTGGACAACGTTACGTGTTTGGGAAGATAATCGTGAAATAGCAACCACACGGCACTTCCCGCTTCTACTGATTCCATATTTTATTGTTTTTTGTCGAGAATTTTAAGAAGATGTGGAAGAAGGAGAGAGAGCGATGAAGGTTTGACAGATGTGTGGGTGGTGGAGAGAAGGAGGCTGCTAAGGAAAACTTTGGTGAATTCGATGACAAAATGTAAGGTGGAGCAGCGATTTCAGGGTTTGAGGGTATATACAAGATCAATCGAAAGCTGGATAATATGTAATTTAAAACGGGAGATATAAAGGAGCTCAGAGATTTCATCGGCTTCATGAGCGCTCAGTTCGATGGATTTGTTGAGAAGATTCTGAAATGAATTATCGAAGGTAAATCTTGAGGTAAGATCCATTTGTGAAGCGTTTCTCAAACAATTAAATGTTAGCATGCCTCACTTGAATAGTTCCATGCTGGATGATTTACGAGAGCCAAATCATTTCACCAGATCGGCGTATAAAATGTAAATTTTTTTGGGCGCCCACCGGAAGTGGGTATGGGTCAAAACGGATATCTACTTATCTCGAAAGTCCGTTCTTTAAATTTTAATAATCGGACTATCAGAATATCTGATGAATCAAGCATTCAGGAATAATGAGAGCCCGGATTTAAGTACTGATGAACGGAACCCCTCAGCAGTTCGAGGAATCATCGGTAGTCATTGATCGGCGATGACCAGCCAGTGATAAACCAACTCTCACAACCGAAGTGCCTTGAATACCTTTCAAACATTTTCCCAGACAAAACGAACTCCCGGAGAGGTATTTCTCTCTTCATGTTTTGCGTGACAACTTCACATTTGTCATTGTACAATTGATATTTAATATCGCTCTCAACACGCTTCATCCTCGGCTCTTGCAAATTCGAAGTTATCCAACACCAAGGAGTTGATTGAGAGTTACTTAAGAGTTACCACTTCAGTAAGTGGCCCATGACTAATAGAGCTTCCTCGCTCGTTACTATTGTAGGTAAATTACAGACGACTTATAAACGGTGAGCAAAATTAATGTTGCAACTATCGCGAAACACCAAGGAGCAAATTAATGACGTGTGCTCACAGTTGGGAGAAATGGGACGATAAAAATTAGTCACTGTTTTGGTTGGTTATTCCTTGAACAATCTACTCATATTCTCGTGCTCAAGGTCATAGGTGGTCGATCATCTTTAAGGCCCTACAATTTTTTCCTTGGCGTTAAATGATGTCTGAAGTAGAGGTCAAAATAATGCTTTTCGAAAAATGGATTTTCTAAATTCTCGGCGATCTATGCGTGTCATTTTCCTCTAAATTTTGAACTATGAATCGATTAAAATGGGTCTTAGACCGATTGGTGCCCACTGGAGGTGTGTGTGGGTCATCTGGGTGCCTACCCATTTGTTGGGTACCTAAGCGTGTGCGGACAAGTGTTTCAGGAGATAACATAAAACCGTTGATTATTCCATTAGCATTCTACCGTAACGCGCAAAATCATCTCAATACGGAATAGAATAATTCAGCGAATATCAGTCATTGGTCGAAAATACGGCGTATTAGGGGTGGAGTCAATCAGTAGGTAGTCCCCATTTACTTAGTTGGAACCAATATACATTAGGCTGAAAAGTGTTTGGTGGAAGGAGTCTCTTTGTTGGACAATTTTTCACGTCTCATCGTGGTTTCGATCTCTCTTGCTTTTGTTTATTGAAAATACCTTGAAGGTTGTTTGAGTATTTCTCCATCACAAAATATCTCTTCATTGACATTTTGACGTTAAAGTAAGGTGCGGTGATGGAGGAGTTGAATGTAGAATGATTTTGATCTCTTTTCAGCATGCTTATTGACAGCTTTTGGTGATGCCTATCGGATAGGACGTCGTTTGAGAAGTAACTACCTAGTCGGTTTGTCTTTTGCATCGACCCAGTTGGTTGTACATGGTCAGGTAAACACATTAATCATACATAGAAAGCGCTCCCTGCGTACTGTTGCCCTCTCTTAAAACGGTTCGGTGATGCTTGCCGTTAAAGATCAATAATTGATAAAAGTGTTGCCCAGTGAAAGCGAATAGAGTCTGTTGACGGGAACCATCAATCGCATCCTTCAATGGAATTCCCCCTTCCCTGGGCCAACTCTCTCTCCGGTAATCAATTTCTCGTTTCATGAGTCGGGAGGACGGGAGAATAGGAGAACATGGAGGATAGATGCCATGATATATTGGGTATCACTGCTCTTATATGGTTCTCATGAAATCCCTTCCTCATTCAACGCTGGTTAAAAAAATTCATTAAAAAAAGTTGTCGAGAATTAAATTGCCTGTATCAATTGTAATTATTGTTTTATGTATTTGTATATTAACTAAAGACGATATATATTCGTTCGATTTTACGCGGGATGAGCGATGTACTTGGCATAGAATGTCCATAAATGCGCCAGAAGTCGTAATTTTTGTTCGAGATTTATAGAAAGAGGGTAAAAAAATATATGTTGTCAACTAACCACTGAAAAACACTGCAGATTCTTTCAAAGGGGTTGGTTATTCCTCGGACCAGGAGTATCTGGGCATGGAAAGACCATATCGAAAATAAGAGGGCTGAACTTGACATAAAACTCAAAAATATGTACTAACTCTTCGGCCGGAGATCATCATTGGCCATGGAAAACAAACTGCTTATGTACAATAAAGCACTAGTAGTTCGTTTTGGGCGTATGGAGTGCAGTTGTGGGATTACACAGCATCTCTGATCGAAAACTATAAATTGCCCACGTAGAAACTGCCATCAAACAGAGAGCCTCACGGAATACAAAATCCTCTAGACGTGTTTTAGCTTACTCGACGCCCAAAACGCTTAAAACCTCACGAATTCGTGTGGCAAATGAGTGTATCAAGGAGAAGGAAACAGGACAAGTCTACGTGCGCTTATAAGTTCCTCATAACGATGGTAATTTTGCTGATAAATGTTACTTGGTGCGATAAAAGCGTTAAAAAAATATCCTCCCCAAATTTTGGACGCTGAACTGATTGAAAAGATTATTAGAGCAACTGCCGCCATACAAGGGGGGAGAGGGATTAATTCTTTTCATTTTGGTTCCTCAATGATGCGCTTTCCCACACGAGCGAGCTACCCTAGAGATGATAAACCGTCTTGGAATAATTTGCAGCGTACATCTTACGATAAGAATGAAGGGTTCACATTTCAACCCACGTCGGTAATTTGAAAGTGAATCAAAACGTCAGCTCTCAAGGTAATAGAAAATTGAGGCACCAGATGTGCCGACAAGATCCCCAACGTACCCGACAGGCCATTATCTCGAAAGCCTGAGAAAGAGAATCCGCCGTTCTCCTGTACTGCTAAGAAACCACCTGTGCCTGTTTTCTTGTGATAAAACCCACAGTAATATAACCATAGTGGATTTTATTACGTCATCTCTCATCGAATAGTTAGAAATCCATGAAAAATCTGTCAGAGCGATTAGGTTTAATTGAATTCCAACCCTCCCTAAACATTTGGGTTGTGATGGAAAGCTCAATTCTCGATAAAAGAGCCGTATTTTAGGAGTCTTGTATAGCCTATGCATTTTGTCAGACCTCACAGATCACAAAGCACAAAACGCTGCCAATTCTTACGAGGGGTTGGTTATTCCTCGGACCAAGAACATGGAGACTCATTCTTATCGATTCTGCGTCCAAATTTTAGTGGAAAATGATAACCTCACACGCCTAGGTGTCAGATATCTCGAAAACACACTTTCGAGATAGGTAGACAGAGAGGAATCGTTCCTAGACCCGTCTCATTGGATTCAGCGTTCCAAATTTAGTCAAAAATGATACCCCATATGCCTAGATCGCTGAAAATCTCGAAATTCTATTTTTGAATACACATTTTTTGACCTTCCCAAATTTGCTCCGATTGGGCTGAGTTTCGAGGACCAACTAGAGCCAAAAACGGGTCTCTGACCCAAATTTCAGATTTTTAAAAAATTGAAAAAACCGTATTGAGACAATGGGGGCTGGACTAATTTACAAGAGTACACTAACCTTCCAATTCTAACGTCAAGATAGAGTTACTCAGTGCACCCCTTATCAGCTGGAGAAAAGTTTTTGAAAGGATCAAGAATTGGGGTCAGTCGCTCTGCGATCCCGACGAAAAGCCAAGTTTCGTATCGTCGCAGAAAGTATTGAATTCTCGCGTCGCTCAACTGCCGCTGACATTTTTACGATGTAAAGCATTTATCATGTTTGTCGCTCATACTTCATTCTAGTTGCTATTATAAAAGTTTTCCCGAGCGTGGAAAAAAACATTTCTGAAAGAGACATCAGAGTAGGGAGTTTTTCTTATTTGCAACCGACTTTTATAAGGCTGTTTACGCCGTATTCTTTGCCTCGAGGATCCCACAAGTTCTTCAGGGATAGGAAAAAAGGGCGAAAACTTAGAAGTTTCTGCGGTTTGATGATGGAAAAGTTATGAAGTGTACGGGTGGGGGTATCAACGGGAACAGAGTCGTGGAGGGGGTATTAGGAAGAGATACTGGAGTAGATGATGTCAGCCAGAAAAGAAAAAGTAAGAGGTGATGACTGAAGTGCTTTTTGAAAGCCGACCAACCTGAGAAAAGTAAGTGTGACGGGCTTATCAGGAACATACGAAAATTTAAATGTTTTCTTTGAAAAATAATGAATTTCGAGATTTTCGGCAATCTAAGCGTGCGGGATATCATTTTCCACTAAATTTTGGACGTTGAATCCATTGAAAATGGGTCCCGCGCCGACTGGTGCTCACTGGGGGTGGTAATGGGTCACAATAGGTATCTATTTACCCATTTTGAAAGTGGGCTTTCGTGATTTTTGGGTACCCCGGCAAGTGCAATACCATTTTCCACTAAATGATTGCAATAAGTTTGGGATCCCTATATTTTAGTAGGTGATTTCCACAATTTGCTTATCCACTCGAGCAAGGCAAATCTAGAATAATAAACCGAATAGTAAAATAATGCATCGTAGTAGAATAATGAATTGAATGATACGTCTTTTGGACACATACTCGTTGTAGGCATTTGTGAAACTGTTTTGAGCAAGTGAATTTCGGGTTGTCATTAAAATTGTCATAAATTTTCCACGCCGAATCTAGTGATAAGCATCCGTTTGATAAGTTTCCACGGAAAATATTGCATTTAGTAGAGATAAAAGGAACAATGGCTTCCAAAATAATGATCCTGAGGCAGGTATTGCACTGCTGTACTAGTGGAATTGAGCTGTTCAATGGAAAGAATATAGGATTGGTGATACACGAATAATCTTTATAGATGAAAATATTGAAAGCGATTGCCGTATTTTTCATGCTTCTGGTCAGCGGTGTAATCTTTCCGTATATAATACGTTATGAACCATCATGCTGCAGAATAGCCTCTTTGAGGTGGGATGTGATTAATTCTTTGTCAACCACCACAGCTTTCCTGAGCATTAGCTGAATGACCTTTTCACGAAGACGAAATGTGGCGAGGATCTCGATGTTTCGCATGAACGGCCAGCAAGGATCGAGATCCTCAGTAGGTCTGACGTCCTCCTGTTGCGACGTGATAAATTTTACAAGGTTGGAACCGTCGAACCGTCCAATACGCGAAAAGATCAGACTAGTTCGGTTAAAACATGACCTTTCACAGATCATGGCGTCATTGCCCTAACGCTCGGTGAAAGAAAATTGCCTGTTGTGGAGCTCGCCATTTAATTTATCAAGACGGCGGATCAGAAATTAATCCCTCTCCATTCGTTGCTCTTTATTCCGATATTTCTTTTTACTTCATACTCGCTTGAAACTTTTGTTGCTTTTTAAAATTCAAAATATTTACACATTCAAGTTATTCAAGAACTATCATGAATCAACAACAATGGAAACTCACTCTCTTTGCAATGGTACAGACCTATACCTATTAAAATCAGATATTAAGAAGTCTTCATCATGAGAGGGATTATGGCAGTCTCACTAATTAAGTACTAAGAATATTCATGTGCTTTCAGCGCTGAAAATGGCTGCAAGACTGATTATTCAAGTTCGTCTCAGCTAAGGGACGTCAACTTTGGATAATAAATGAAGAAAAAAATCTCGTTAGTTCTAAACATTGGTGTACAATAATGGGATAGTCGGCCTAAAAGCAGTCGCTGATAAAAATACAGTCAGATGTCTGACCGAAACAGTCACACTAAACTGTTAAACGGAGGGAAAATCAGTTTGGAACCCAGGTCAATTGGAAAAAACGACTTCGATATTTGGAAAACTAAACGCTGCAAATTCTTTCACACGAGTTGGTTGTTCCTCGGACCAGGCGCATGGAGACTCACTTCTTCAACATGAGGAAAATGGAAACAGTGGTGTGTGGTGGGTCCCGGACCAATTCCAATCGATTCAGCGTCCAAAATTTAGTGGAAAATGATACCCCACACGCCTAGGTACCAGAAATCTTGAAAACACATAAACAAAATGGGTAGATACATACCCATTTTGACCCATAACTTCTCATTGGGTGGCAATCGTTCCCATTGAGGATAATCGGACCCATTTCATTGGATTCAGCGTCCAAAATTTAGTGGAAAATGATACCCCACTGGCCTAGATCGCCCAAAATCTCGAAAATCCATTTATCAAAAAACGAATTTTGACCACTACCCCGTCCAAATTTGGTCCGATCGGGCTGAAAAGTTTCGAGGACCGACCTAGGCCGGGAACAGACCCCTGACCCAAATTTCAAATTTTCAAGAAAATTTTCCTCTACTTCGTCTTTCTTTTATCGAAAACAAACTCATTGAGACTTTCGACAATTGACAAGATAGATTAATATAAACGTGGAGTGCATAGAGGAGTGCATCAGTCGTCTGTAGGTACTTTTGATTGGAAGACGCATGTCAGAAGCTTGCCGCTGGTGTTCTCTGATTTGACTGGTAAGACTGGTGCCTGTGAAGCCCATTCTCTGGCTAAGTGGAGGAGCAGCTTCCCAAGAACCCAAAAGTGAAGTTCAATGAAGAACTCCACTCAGAACCCCGTGCAAATAGCGAACACGTAAAATTCAGTCTGAGGCGAAGTGTTGGAACCAATAAAAATGCAAAAATTGCTCGAAGGATTTAATCAAGTTTCTAGCGGGGTAAAAAAAAGAAGCCTCCAGTATTCTGGACAACTGGAAGAGGCAGTAGTGAGGTGAAGAAAGAAGTTAGTTAAGTTCTTTTCCGTATAAGAAAACGAGAGAGAGCGGGTGGTTCGTGAAAGCCAAGAGCAAGATCCGAACGGAAGACTGGATGGAACTTAATTAGGCTCATCACGGGCGGGAAAAAAGGTGACGGGCTTCAGACCTCTTCAGCATAGAGATGCCGATCGAACTTTTTTCCTTGCTCCTCAAGAGAGAAAACATTTTGAGAACTAAGACTAACGGGTGTTATGTGAGTCGTGTATTTAAATTCAAATATGTCCCAAATTCCCTGACTAACATTCTAACGTTTGTTTCCACTAATTCATATAACAAAATAATTATACTTGGGTATATGGGAATGAGGTTACTACTGACAGCAGGTGCTTTAGGGTTGAATCCGACTTTGAAGGCTTATTGGCCGTAAGGGTTGCTAAGGTGTTTGAAATGAAAAAAGGTGTACAGTGGTGTCACTACCCCCTACCATCTCACCAGTCTAGACCCCGCCGTTGCACCTTTGAGATTATGCAAGCATAATCACTTACACAAAACGTTCTTTTCTGCATTCTTGATGAGCTAAAGTTACTTTGTGTCAATTTTCTTTGCTAAACTTCTGTGGTGCATCATTCATCGTTTCAAATTCTTCATCTACTTTTTTGGTAGAGAGTGTTTAAAATTAATTTGAGAACTTAAGTTGTTGTTAACATACTTCTGAATCTGAATCGGAAGATCTGGGCTGTTCATTACAGATTAAAACTCAGATTTCCCACCCCAAGATGAATTCAATTGTTTGGAAATGATTAAAATTTGTTGACAAACTGTCATGCTTGTTTGAAATTGTTTATAAAATTAGCTAATTCAACTCGGAAATCCAAAGTAGATGATACAGCTATAGTAGTTGAAGTCTCTCCTCTCTAATCCATCAATGTGGTTTCTTACTATTCAATAGCGCAGTATAAATACAAAAATGTCATAGTCAAGTGAGGTTGAGTACGTGATTTGCGCCAGTTTCCTTCCAGGTACTACGCAGTGTTTGGTTAATAATAGGATAAACGAGGGAATTCAGAAGGGAAATTTGAAATTCGGTATCACCCCGTGGCGGGCTAGTGTTCACCATAAAACTGATGCAAGACAACCCAGTAACCTTATTTACAGCCACCTAGCCATCCCTGCCCTTCTCGCTTTATCCGGGGGCCTTTCCGCAAGGCAATAAACGAGATATGGAAGAGAGGAAAGCGGGTTGGGTGAGTAATAAACCGGCGGTCCTCTCCCTAGCTGGCTAGGGCCGTGATAGAGCCCAAAGTATATACATGCCACCGAGTAACAAAGGCGGTTTCATTGTTGAGTACAACCATCGGGACCTTCTGTCAGAATGAAATTCGAGCAAAAATAAGGTTGAGGAAGACATTCGTGAGAACCCCCCTCCCCACCTGTTAACCAGTGAAACAATTACTCATGACCGTATAAATTATTATGAATTGTATTGTTGTTTTTGTGCTATGATGATACCAAACGCATTTGGAAACAACCAAACCCTAGCCACACTGCGCACCTCAGTTGGACCTGATCCTGTTTATGCCTGGCATTCTACATGTAATGTGATACACCTAATGATAATACATTGATTCTTTTTTCATGAGGCTTCATGTTTATTGGTAACATTTAAGACTCGCTTATCGTGGTCCGAATCAAATCGTCTTAAAAGTGACACTGGAGTTGAGTAGATTTCATAGAAGTACAGGTATACGTAGTCCTAAAATCACCTCAATTTATACAGTTTCCGAAATTTGGCGGATGCCGAGTGAAAAATAGTTTTGAAATCTATGAAAACCTAACATAATACAGGATGTTCTTCAACAGGCACAACAGGGTGAGAGAAATACACGCGCTAAAAAGGATGACATATACGATCGTTATTCCGCAAAAATTGAGTCGAATCAAGAAACAAATGGCATCACGTGAATCAACGTTAAAAAAAAAATTATGTGCCACACTTTAGAGTTCTATTATCCACTATTTGACGATTTTGGGGTTGCGCAATTTTGCGTGCTTGCTAAACCGTTTGCGCGTAATAAAAAAGACAAATTGGTCGATAGATCACATTTTCATGAAGATTTGGGTAGAATCCGAGTCTGGATCAAAAAATTGGGGTTCCCATTTAAAGTACGAATGTTAGTGTTACTTCCGCGTGATTGCGCAGTTGGTGGTATGCTCAAATATGATATTTGAGATTCTTGCAAGAACATTTGAAGATTCAAAAAAATTTGTTCGTTCATTTCCATTTTGACGATTTTGTGTGTGTGTGTGTTTGGTACAACGTGGGACACCCTGAATAATTTCATAGCGTTAGCCAAAATTATTCTTTGATGATCTTCCGAACAGGATGCGTGCATCGCCTTAACTCGAAGCACTTATTTCGGACTTAATTCCCTCTAAGTCGACGTATGAGCGGATGGAATTAGAAAGATGACACGGCACGTTTACCCACTATAATTGCGTGTTACCATGCGGTGGTGTGTAAAATGTATGTTAGTCCTTTGTGAGTTGTTAAGAGTTTCACTCCGCATTATAATATACAGCGGACAAGTTTCCCGTACGTCATTAAAGTCGGTCCAAGTTTGCCTAAACTTCCAGATCTGTGGGTAACTACTCTTATGTTGGTAAGTGCACATATATACTTCTAACTTAACCGACCAGTGTACCACATTCAAGGACGAGTTATTCAAACCAAACTAAACTTTCAAACTTACTGAAATTAAACACAATACAATAATGATTTTAATTATTGGTTAGATTTTCCGTATAGGTTTAGGTAGTCATTCAATTGTTTTTCCGTATTGGCCCCTCAAAAATGCTTGAGACAATTATAGCATAGAATAAATATATTACAGTTCTAATTGTAATGGATATATTTCCTAGGTTGATGATTTTTCTCATCGTAAATTGTACTACACGTTGGAACATCTTTTAGAACGCATCAAAAATTGTAATAATTAATTATTTGTTTCTTTCTCACTTTCCGAAAATAGAAACGATGTTAAAACCATGTTGATTTTGGGATAATTTTGGTTATGAATCATTTTAAATTCATGTATGCTTTTGTTGATCATGAACCAGGAAAAATAACTACCTATTTTTCACCATGGAAATTCCACTTTCGCTAAAACGATCTGGACAGAGGAAACAACGCTTGTCTAGTGCCAAACCGCATAATGACTCGGGGGAGGGGCGCTTTTTTGGTAAGCACAATTCTTGTAAATCTCAAATTTTTACGTACCGCACTTTTTAAGTGCCCTTTCCCCAATCCTAACCTTCACCCTCGTGTAATGTTAATGTTTGGAATGAAGATTAAAATGATGAAGTTTAAAAAAATATGCTCTTCAGATCACGGACTTGGTGAGACCTCCTCTCCTACATAATTTGGCTCAAGGATTATCGGTGCAACATGGCAAATGTGGGGAGGGAAATGGATTCAAAAGACGGTCCAGGTTCAACGGTCTGAAGCACTTTCAACATTCGGTTTCACCTTTCTTCGCTCCCTCGCTTTAATAGTCCCCAGAGATTCTGGAGCCTACGTAATAGTTCCTTCCTGTGGCCACGCACCCAGTCGGCCTACCTTCCAACATTAATCTTCATTGCCTCGTCAACTCCTCGGCTTCTCCCTTCAATAAACCTCTTTTCCCTGCGCCCATCAGTCGGGTTCCCTGGGGGTGGCAAAGCCATAGACGCCTCTTTTCTCAATCCCCTTTTACCTGAGGATGTTGAATTATTGGCGATCCCCACACGACCCGATTTATCACTTTGCTTAATTTATAGAGGAAGCTATGCCAGACTAAAGATCCGTCATTCGTTATTACGATAATGAAGCAACCTCGATCGTTCAACCATTCTCACTAATTCTCACCTCTTCGTTTTCAAATGGAAAGCAAGTTTTGCTATGTTTTTGAGTAGGAGGGAGATATGAGGGAATTTCCACTGTTTGAAGCAATTGACAATCGCGGTAGACAAAGCCAAGCAGCATTAATTTGGTTATTCAAACACTGAAACCGAAAAAAAATCTTCTTAGTTTTATGATGAGCTTTTAAAGGATGGATTTAACTTCTCGTTCACTTCCATTTTGGAGAAGAAATGAAAATCCCCGGCACAGGGGAAAATGTGGAGAATCGCACATCTGAAAAATAACTGTCTTCATGCCATTTTTGGTAGTAGCAAATTTTAAAAAAATATATCATTTCGATCAGGGACCCTTTTTTGGCTCTAGTTGGTCCCGTTCAAACCAAATTTGGATACTGGGGGGGGGGGGGGGGGTCTTCAATCAAAATACATTTTACGAAAAATGGTTTTTCGAGATCATTGGCGATTTAGGCGTGAGGGGTATCATTTTCCACTAAATTTTAAACGCTGAATCGATTGAAATGAGTCCGGGACATTCCACGCTAACACTTATCCCCAATGTCCCTCATTCTTCTGGTCCGAGGAATGACCAACCCCTGTAAAAGAATTTGCAGCGTCCTTGATTTCAAGATGAATGTCCAAATTCCATAACCGAAATGTCCGGCCTCCGTCCCCGACAGCAGTTGTGACGGATGGAATATTTCAAATGGTTTGGAACTATGGCGTGGGGGTATGATGTTCCCCAAATGATGGACGTTAAATCGATCGAGATTGGTTTCGGAATGATGGCCGCAAACGGTAAATATGCACATGCGGTCATAAATGCGTTGTCGAATGCACCAAATCTGACTTTATATTATTTTAAACTGGTTAGAGCTTTTGCCTTTATCATTGGTTAACTTCGGTTGACAATGAGGATCGTAATAAGATTACTGGAATAAATCAGTACGCTTAAGGCAACGAAAGTCAAAGAAAGGAACGTCACTTCTGATTAAAACTGTCGTTCTTCGAATTTCCAGCGATCTAATGAACGTTAAACTTTTAACAAAAGAACTTTCACCATTTGTCCAAGTGACTATCCCTTTGCTGAATCAAACCTCTCATAGCTTCAAAATCATTATTCGGCCTTGTTTAACGGTATTTTAGAGTCGAAGATTGTTGATAGGATCGTGGGAATGAGACTTGATTGATCGAACGGTCAATGTAGGGATAATAGGAGCAATTACGGATCAGAAATAACAAAGAAATAAACACTGCTGAATGTTATATCATTCTTGGGTAGAATTTGCTTGTCGTGGAAGTTATGTCTAACCTGTATTTTAACACTTTTAGCCTTCACACTTCAAAAAAGCTGCAAATTCTTTCACAGAGGTTCGTTATTCCTCGGACCAGGAGCATGGATACTCATTTCAATCGATTCAGTGTCTAAAATTTAGTGGAAAATGATACCCCACACGCCTAGGTACCAGAAATTTTGAAAACCCGCTCATGAAATGGGTAGATAGATACCCATTTATACACATAACCTCTTCCAGTGGACGCCAATCATTCCGGGACCCATCTCATTGTATTCAGCGTCCAAAATTTAGTCGAAAGTAATACCCCACACGCCTTGGCCAAAATACTTGGCAAAATACATTTTTCGAAGTAGATACACATTTTGAAAAAGTATGGTTCAATCGCGCTGAAAAGAATTGAGGACCAACTAGAGCCAGGAATGGGCTTCTGACCAACATTTCGATTGTTTATTTTGATCGAGATACCTTGAAACGTAATGAAAAAACCTTTGGGCCGGATCGGAGATATTGACTTTTTGCATGAAAATATAGATTGATTATTCATGGAATAACCTACCAAAATTCTCAAGACTATTCCCAATATTTAGAAAAAGTTAGTCGCAGCCATACGCACAAGGTCGATTCATTTAAAATAATAACCCCTAGATATGTGGTTATGGAACGGTGTTGTAGTTAATCTTCTGTTCTATCGTCACGTTCCAGCCATTCTGCCTTTATTCTGCATTGCCTTTTGGCCAAACCTCGTAACCTCGCACCCTGATTGGGGAGCGTAAATGTGTGAGTCTGCAAAACAATCTGAGTGAGGAGGTACTCCATAAATATGGAAAAGTCCAAGGAATGTAACAACTTGAAAGAATTGGTTCTAATTTTAATACTTAAGAAGCAGTGGTAGATAATGAACATGCGTACTTCAGGGAAGTACAAACTCCTAAGCTGTGAAAGTTATTATATTGTCAGAACCTTATCAGAATAACCTTCAGCAAGGGTGTTGTTAAGGGCGAAACGGTTAAACGCGATGAGATGGTTCGTTTTCAAAGTAGGACTGCAGTGGAAATTTGCATGATGTGGGAGATGATAAAACGCTCTCGGAAATAGGAGCCACGATGGCAAGAGGGCGGAGGCGTATCGCAGACTTTTCGAAAGAGGGTCGCTTATAATCAGATAAGTGACTAGCGGAGGGTGAATCTGTGTGAATAACCCCGCTCATACTCGCCTTACCCGAAAATTAATAGCCTGTGAACCTAAATCACGGTCGGAGGTGAGAGTTTGCATGTTCAAACATGTTGGAAAATGTAACGGCGGAAGGACGGAAAATCCCACGGGGGCGTACGAGGTAGAATTAAGGGAGGCCAACCGGAACCTAATTTAATAATCTTAGAAACCATTTATTCGTTCCCAGTTGACAGGAATAGTTCCTGGAATGTTTTCTGGGTGAAAAGGATCTGATCAAGTAACATGTTACAGTGACTAAATGGTTTTTACCAAGACTTGTACACCCGTTATTCTATTGCACCTATGAAAAGCCCTCGAACCAGCAGCATTTTTAACCTTGCTTCTGGGTTGATCTTGGAACTGCCTGGAAATAAGTACAGTGTGTTCCTCCAGAACCCTTCCTTGACATTTGAGCACACTTAAGCAGTGCGCAGACGATCGAAATGTAGCTCATAATGTTACAACTTGAGCGCGAAGTAATAACATACAATAGAACTTGGTAGTTGTCTTGCGGGCGTTTACAGGTAGGTAATAAATATTAGTATATATATTTTTTTAATTGGAAAGTGCTTCGCCGACGAGTATGATAGCCTCCCAGATAAACGGGCATATATTATCGATCTTTTTCGATATTCTTATGAACATATAAAATATAGTATTGGTTGAGTCTACAACATTTTTCACTTATTGGGGTGATGTCCATAAGAATCGCCCAAGCATGAAGCCCGTGTATTCCCAGGACCACATCACTTTAACGAGCCGTTTTACGTTTCATGGTTCAACTTAACGACTCGCTCATTTCAAACATATACCTCAGAATGATTCTCGGGAAGACAGCACGACACACCAAATACCAAACTTCACAATAAACGCCAGACAATTCCTTCCAAGAACTTGGATTTCCTTTTCCCGCTATAATAAACCCTGAAAGGGATAAGTACGCGTTGAGCGTTGGCGACGACTTTGCAATTAGAAGAGTTGTGTCACAGTCCGCTAACCACTGTCACTAAAGTTCTAAACGACCGCGAAATGAAAACAAGCGGAATTTATCGTAGCCCGCGGATGAATTTCAAAGTTGACTAAGCTGGAGGGGTAACACTGGCCGAGAAAAACCGCGGAATCCTTTACACTTCGCTGTGCTCTTAGCGCCCTCCACCTCGTCATCAAAGTTATATCGCGGTAACGAGGATGGTTAAAGGAATTGAAATTCATCTACTTTCTTGAGAGAGACGAGAGAGAGTAGGGCGCAATAACATACCTGTTTACAACCCTCAGCTCCTCCTATAAAAGTAATTCCCGCTAAATATCTACTTTGTGGGAAGTTGATGGTTTTGGAGATATTTCCTATGAATAGTTTCCCCTGTCATCTATCTGAAAATCGTAAAATCGTTCGAAGTTGCAGCCTTAGGGATATTTTACGGCAGCAAAATATTTTTTTGCCTCTAGACCAAGTGTTTGAAAAAAAAAAAAAAAAAAAAAAAAAAAACGTTTGAGCTTTCAAAAGTTCGAATTCGCATTTTCTGGTAATTGATTATCCGATTATCCATTGGGCGACCGTAATTTTAAGCCTCGGATATTCCTATCGATTCAGTGTAAAACATGAGGAAAATGGGGGTGTGGGTGTGGCGGGTCCCGAACCCATTCCACTCGATTCAGGGTCCAAAATTTAGTGGAAAATGATACCCCACTTGCCTAGGTCGCCCGAAATATCGAAAATCCATTTTTCAAAAAACACATTTTGACTCCTACCCCGCCCGAATTTGGTCCGATCGGGCTGAAAGTTTCGAAGACCGTCCTAGGCGAGGAACAGACCCCTGATCCAAATTTTTTTAGAAAATTTTCTACTACCGAAAACGGCGCGGACAAAGGACGGCGGACGGCGGACGGCAATGGACCTTTTGGTTGGTTATTCCTCGAATAATCAACCTATGTTTTTTGATCTTGACACCATGAAACGTCCAGAAAAAAAATTTAGCCGAATCGGAGAGGTTGACCTTTAGTAGAAAACATGGGTTGATTATTCATGGAATAACCAACCAAAATACCGCGAATACCTATCTACCAACCTCATGGATTTTTCTTGCAAACTGGAACCTTTATTTTTATTGTCATGTTATATTATGTTTGAGCGAATTTATTTAAAGAGTTTAGTGCAGTGGGAATGAGAATGCACCTCTGTATACAATTTAACTCTATTACGTCGGCAGTACGTCAGGGGTGCGCCCGGTAAACGATACATCAACTATTCAGGACGTACTGTGTGGCTAAGAGCTTTTTCGTTAAAGAAAGAGTAGGCTGTTCTATATTCAAAATTCTGCGTACCGTACGGAATACCTTTAATAGGAGTTCAAAGAGACTCCCAATCTCACAAGCCATGTACCTACATAGATAAACTGTGAAATTGATGCATATCATGTCGCCTCTCACGTGCATCGTACGGGATTGACGCGCCTAGTTAGTCGACCCCTGCCACATCAAAGGGATTGTCACAATGATGGCGACCGTTATGCATAATGCGGTCAGTTTGGATGCCAACGGAATCGCGTTGATACTCACGAACGCCCAACATTCAGGCAAACTCAACTGCTTTGGCAGAGGAGGCTTGTTGTTGTCAGCGTCGTTCTAACAACCGAATCTCGTGTGAATTTCATATCACCTCTCCCGCGTCCAACCATTCATCAGATGGATTTGCCTTTGTAATACGAGCTTGTGAGAAAATCGACGAGGATAATAAACGGAAATCTTATAATCGCTGAAACTGCCTGGTACGGTAATAGGTAGTAGAGACTTCTGTCAAGATGAATGTGTCGCACATTTCTGATCACTTAGTCACGCTGTAAAGTTTAAAAATATCAAAAACGTCTCATTCAATATTTTAAGTACTATAAGCTGAATTGAGATTTCCTTTGAACTCAGGGAGGAAAAGAATTGATCGAATCAATTCTTCTTCTTCTTCACTTCATCCTCTTGGTTGCACTGCCTGGTGGAGTGATCCAAAGGAACTTCCAGAAGCAACTCAGACCCGTCATCACCGCTACCATCAGTCATCACCGCTTCTCCTCAGCTAGAACCCGTTTTTCAGTTTCGGCACCATTTGTTGCTTCTTCTGGGGACCCCCAGGGTTCACAACTCGGCCCTCTTCTCTTTCTTCAAGCAATCAATTGGGATCAGCTCGGCCCTTTGCTGATGATGTCAAGATCTTCTGCAGGGTTCGTGAGCTCCCCGATTGTCATCCTCTGCAGTCTTCTCTCAACGCCTTCAATGCTTGGAGCTCTTCTGTTGGTCTCCTTCTAAATCCTATGAAGTGCTCAGTGTCCACGTTTACGCTCTTCTGCTCCCAGGCTGCACTCGTACACCATTGGCGCCGTCACCCTTAGCCACCCACCTTTTGTCAATGACCTTGGTGTTTTTCCTGATCCTCAGTTGACATTCTCCAGCCATATCGCCCTGGCTTCTCATCGAGCAATGCGTGCCCTTCAGTTTATCAAGCAGACTACCAGGGAATTCACTTCAGCCTCCGCCCCAATCATCCTTTTTCAGACCCCTGGCGAGCCTCACATTGAAACCTCAACAAAAACACTCTATTCTTGGGCAGTCACAGTCATCGTTGATTAGATCTATCCCTACTGGTTTTAAGGTGCTATAACTGCTGTCTCTTCTTTTTCCACATGCCCTTCAATCTCCTTCTACTCTTCTTGTAAGTCAATTTGCACTTTGTGTGCACTTTCCCACTGCCTCTTCTTGTAACAGCTTCTTATCATCTTCATTCTTTCTATCCTTCCTTTGTCCAACTCTTTTTTCACTGAGAGGTTTCACTCATGGATCGCATCTTTCGCAGTCTCTCCCTATATTAGACACACCAACATTATCATCCATCTCCTGCAGTATTCACAGCATTTCTGAGGCCATGAGCTTCCATCACTGCCTTCCCTAATTCAAAACTCCTCCAGGTAGTCCTTTAGCCGTTGACAGGTATCACAGGCCCTATACCAATTCTGACACCAGTATCATAATTTTATGTGCTACTGAAGTACACCATTGCATTTCTGAAAAGATGTCTAAAGCTTTTTTCTCTCTCCATACCACGATTTTGAGTACAAAATGGACATGTCAGCGATTCGGAAAGTTAAAGAAATTCAAAATTGCTCAGCAGCAGCCACGTATCTGTTCATCCTACTTGTTTCCTCTCTTGAAAACAAACTGTTGAATTCGCGAACGTTAACGAGGATTTTTGTTCTCCGACCCTCGGCAGGAGGCTATTGTGTGCCTCGCTAACGAATGATTGTGAGCTGAATAGAACGGACCCTTTGCAGGAAAAGTGTGTAAAAGTTGTAATTTGTGAACACTCCCATGTGAAGGGAGAATCACGTTGTCGGAGTATACGGTAACAGTTCAAATTTTTTTGAAATTCACTGGAAATATACCATTGAGCTTTGAGACGACATAATTCTTCCATCCACTCGTCCAGCCCTCACGGTTTGTGTTGTTTTAAGGTAACCCACAATAGAGTGATGAATAGAAAGAACCGGAAAATGATGAGTACAGGGAGAAATGCGATCTCCGAGGGTCAATTGTTCAGATTCGCTCTAATTAGTGGTTATGTGCCAGGCCGACGGTCTATAGCCCTTTTCAGTTTTGCCTAACGATAGCATTGAGAATATATTATTTGGAGAAAAATAATCATCGGCAATGTCCTGATGCTACTTCACTCAATGTTTGCCCAATCCGTCCTTCCCTGTTATGAAAACACTAACAAATTTCACGAGAGTGATCATTCAGAACCCCAAATGAAAATTATCCACGTTGGGTCATCCCCTTTTTCGGTGTGCGGCAATTAATCCGGATACAATCTCAGTTATAGGCGTGCAGCCAAGGTCCCAAAAAATTGTAGAAGTTGCCTAATTGGCTCCAAAATGTCTCAATTAATTTGACTGATTAACTCCCGAATGCCTATATAATCCCCCTCAGGGTATACATTTTTAATAAGTCCCTGCTTTTTCATGAATCGACTAATCATTATGTTTCCTGGTGTCTGTTGTTGTCTGAAATATTTACAACAAATGAGAAATACTCAGTATAATAAGTTCATTACATGTTGAGTTTTAAACATTCTAACAACATGAGTTCCATCAGCTTCGTGACCTGTCAACTTGTGCTCCCGATGGTCTTCACAATACACAGAAAATGGCATGTTTCCCCAGACCGAGTGGCGCCCGCTGGGGGTGGTTGCAGGTCAAAATGGGCTGTATGTCATAAGCGCAAAAGTATACCAATCAAAAGCGCAAGCCCGGGATCGGACACGTCAAAAGCGCAAATCTGTGGTAAATGTCCATTGCGCAAAAATGCACCAAGTGGCAACGTCGCGCCAGATGGAAAGTGCAGCCTCTGTCGGTAATTTGTGGAAAAACTCATCTTATGCCTACATGTCCACTAGATTCAAAGTCCAGAATTGCAGTTGAAGGGGTGAACTCTACGCTGACTTTTTCTCTGATGACAGAACGGAGGATGCACCACATGGTTTCAAAGGTTGATGACGTTTTGGATGGTAGCAGGAAATATACTACCGGTATGTACGCTTTGTTGGCGTAAACATGAATAGTGTAAAGCTGCGTGAAAAGACGGGGTGAAGCATAAAAAGTGCCATCAGCCAAAATCGTTGGTCCGTGGTCAGCAAGAAACTTGAGACCTTTTTGGGAACGATTTCCTGGTCACAGAAGCCAAAGGCGAAAATTTCCCCACGACTGGTTGTTATGGGGTGAGTTGTGAGCTGCTCCATGAGTTCAGAAATTGTTATTGCAGAAGCTGGAGTCACCTTTCTCCGTGTTCTGTACATACTTTGTTTGACATTGTTCAAGTCCTTGAAGTCTGTGTGGAGATGCGACTCAATAACATTTCTATGTCAACAGAACAGAGCTCAACATTACCCGGCGTTGCCGGAGTTCCCATCCAGCGAGACTTTGCGCTTCTGATGGCATCAAAAGCGCAAACTCAGATGATCCCTCATTAGGATGGAATTTGCGCTTTCGATAGTCACCGTCAAAATGAGTACCTACTTATCTCCACACTCACTGGTTTCCTCCATGCTCCTGGTCTGAAGAACCCCCTGGACACCTGTAAAAGTATTTGCAGCGGTTTTCCTTCAGCTCAGCTTGTGTTTGTATCAGACATTCCAGAGCACAAAACTGTGCCCTCTGAATATGAATAAGATTCTGGAATGTGCCTGAGCCCAGCTCATCAGTGGCACTCTCCAACCACTCCAAAGTTAATCTGAGATGGAGCAGACGTTCTCAGCTATTTATGGAAGACGACTGCCGATTCTTTTTTCTGATAAAATGGGCAGCCAATTCGTGTTATCATTCTCCCTTTTTCCCCTTGATACGAACGGCAAGAAGTATATTCCAGCCAGCTCACCCTCTCCCATTTCTAGAATAGAAATATATTAGGTGCCTTTAGTCCAGTCTTCCCTCAGTTTTATCGACCCAATAAATTTTTAGCTCTTCTTCTCACCGCAAAAGGACTTTAGGAAACTCCTAAAAGTTCAGCGGTGATTGATACTTGGAGATTATTAGGAAGTTAAATGAGAGGCCGTTTTCACGAAAGCGACTCTTGAGAAATAATTGAGTGTGGATGAAGCGGTGCTCGGGGGTTTATACTGAGAAATCGTTGGGGTTTTTAACGAGGGATTAACGCGTTTCCTTACGATAAATTGAGCCTCGCGCATTATCATAGCTCTATGTTGTTGGACCTTGTCCGAATTAATTTTTGTGCACGAAAATTGTGCTTGAAAATCCACTTTATTAGCCCTCATGTGTGTTGGGCTTAGTTCCAGTACATATTGGGTTTAGCTCCTGGTGAAACTTTGGACCGTTTAAACTGTAAATAAGTGACGATAGTTTTTAACAACGCAACCTGTAACTCCGGAAATCCCTACATCTGATGCTGTATTCTATGAAGAAGCCTCGCGCATGTTCACTTTCACCAAAAGATAGTACACTGTACAAGTTGGGGTCCACAGATTTGCAGACTCAGCGAGGCGTTCAATTGCCGCTAAAGAAAGGACTCTTGCTTTCATCACCCTACCCACGGTGGGGCCCCAGTGAGATCAGCCGACTCCTTCAGGGTGGGCTAAATCACCTTGCTTCTTCAGCAGGCCCGTTTCCATAGCGCTGAAATCTCTCATGCCCCTACTACTGTAAACTGAAGTTACGAAATACCTAACTTGTAGGTGAAAAATGCTCTTGTTGGTACCATTGGCTGTTAGAACCGTAAAGCCCCCCCCCCCCCCCCCTCCCACTAACTTTGAAAAGCTCCTAACTGACTTGAAACTCTGTTCTTCTATTTTTCTTTTTCCTCGCTTTGGTACTATTAGGAAAAGGATAGGAGCATTCTGCTGGACATTGAGGCTGAGCATCTCTGTAGACAGAAAACACATCGTGCAGATTTACATTTAGGAGTAACATTTAGGAAGGTTTCAGAAACCTACCTTTTATGAAATCAACTGCCATCTCGAGGCCATAAGTGTCCCGATCGCAGTCGTCAAGAATGTGGGCACCCAATTTGAAGTGTTTCAGTCGGGAGTTGATGATGTCGAGTGTGTACAGCATCGTCTCTACAGCTTGTATTCCACCTTGGGGCATAACTGGTCCGCAGATGTTAGTCTCCTCTCGTTCGTGGACCATCATCAGGCCTCCAAGTACTAGGTCACCTTCTATGACTGCCTCTCGCTTCACGGGCCAAGCAGGTTTTGCTGCCAACGCTTCATCAGTCAGTGAGAGCGCTTTGTGTCGTTTCCAGTGGCGATGCCGCACCTTCGTCGATTCGTTAGTTCCATCAGCAATTGCTCCTTCTAAAGAGGCTATCAGGATGACCAGGATGGACATCAGCATCCTGAAAAACAATAGAGAAAAAGTTATACTATGACCATTGATTTTTGAATTGACGACAACAACCAAACACAAAACGAAAATTGATTACAGCTTTGGTAAATGGATGATTTTTCAAAACTTCAACGTTCATTGATAAGTGTGTGTCGCGGTGTTTTGTCAAGCTGGGTAACTTCTGGCCAGGACTATGTTTCCCCGCAACGCGAAGGCAAAAATATCCACAAATAGACATAAATCATCACCGCATCATGTGTAATGTCATGTACTGACTGGGCAACCAATCGTCCAAGCGGCCAACTGCAGGGTTCAGGTGAGCACACTGTTCACAATATTACCAGAAACAGAATGAATATATAATATATAACACAACGACCCGCATTACCATTTTCCAATATAAAGAAAGTTCAAAAATATCCTGTTGTAACCCCAATCGAAAAGAGGGAGGTGATACGTTGCCCCGCAAATTATGAGCCACTCTGAGCTCTGTTGTGAGTTCTTGGAATTCATCCGCTGAAAAGTTATGGCAGTTACATCCCTCGTACTCGGCAATATATAACTGAAGGGACAACGACGGAGAGCGAACTTGACCCCGTTAGGGAGCGCTAAATCATGCTAATAGCTCAAGCCCTTTCCACGCCCCTCTCACATCTCCAGCTTCGATATCTGTTAGTGCTGTTACGTCGTGTCGTAGCGATGCTCTGTCGGCACTTTTATAATGGAGTTGATTCAGTTGAGCGGTATCTCTCAACTTTTTGTGCTGATAATTGAGACTCAGTACTGCGACGAATGACAATGTGAAAAATCGGATGAAGGCTTTGAATTGCTTGTAAAAAATTAAGACAATTTATAGAAATAGGTAAGCCTGGGAGAAGATGTGGAACTTGGGCAGGAAAGGTCAAGGAGGAGGAGTCGAGTCACACATCTACGAAAGGGGGCTGCCTACCAAACTGGGCCAAGAAGACAGCAATTCAGCATGATTGAACTGGTAGTGGATGTCAACTAAGACATTCTCTGCTATTTTGAATCGGGCCCCAAACAATTGCCTGCACAGATGGTAGTATCTATACGATACCAGCTTTACCTTCTAGATTCAAGAGTCAGATCATACTCGGTGTTGTACATTGACAATATGCTTCAGTATCACATAATGAAACAGGTGAACTAATCCATCTTGAATCAATGTAGAGGTTACATTAGTTTTACTTGAGAATGTATGTAAAGCGGCGCCATCTTTGAAATGGTGGAAATTACAGGCATTATAGAGCATTGAGAGGCTGCCCCGAATATGGGACGGCAAATACTTGTCAGCCATGCAGCCATCCCGGATCCCAACCATCTCTTAATGTGATGTTTGCGTGCTGTAACAAGGGTCCCCAACAGCTCATATCTTCAGTTGTTTCAAAGTGTAGCCTCCAGGTTTTTTGTCGTCCTTTGCCGTGTTGAGTGCGGTTATAGTTGTTCCTTAATCTTCACGAGGTCAGGTGGTTCGTCATGTCCTCGTCAAGCGAATGCGAGAAAAATTTTCGACGTGAGTACGCAAACCCTCCTAGCAACCCTGGGGTATCATTTTTCGCTCAATTTTTGTCGTTGAATCCAATGAAATGGGTCCCGAAAAGATTGATTCCCTCTGGATAAGGTTGTCGGTCAAAATGGGTATCTACCCACTTCGAATGTGTGTTTTCGAGATTTTTGGTACCTAGGCGTGTGGGGTATCATTTTCCACTAAATTTTGGACCCTGAATCGATTGGAATGGGTCCGGGACCCACCACACCCACTGTTCTCCCTATTTTCCTCATACTGATGGAATGAGTCCCCATGCGCCTGGACCGAGGAATAACCAGCCCCTGTGAAAGAATTTGCAGCGTTTTTACCATTGTTTGAAGCTTAGTTTTCGCAATGCTGACACCGTTTCGACCCAGAAACGTTTATTCTGCGAGATTCTAATTTGATATGTTTGTTTGAGAGTTTCCGAGAGCTGGCACACCAGAGGTGCAAGGTAAATATTGAAGTTGGAGAACGTTAAGTGGTTACAAAACACTTCATATCCTCTAGACAGATCAATACATGACGCTCGTGATTTTTCTTCAACCCCTTTTAACGCTTTTGTAGAGTCATTATTTAACATAATTTTCAATAATCAAAATGTTTTCTTCCCTCACCTTCCTCACCTAAATAGAATCAACTATACTTACACTTTGGACTAATGATATTTTTTGAAAAAAAACCCTGTTGGATGTCTGTCATCGGCTACTTCGTTTATCACTGTCATCTTGGCCCCTCGAAGTGTCACTTTTGAATTGTGATAAATGTTCATCGATTCTATCGATTCCATACACCACGATGTCTTCCTACAACTTGCACTGAAGTTACGGTGAAACAAAGTGAAAATCGTCGCTACTACGTGTCAGGCAAACATAGTTTTTATTACTTCAGCTTCCTAGAGTCCTTGGTTAACGTTCGGATAATCCAGAATTATCATATTATACATAATTCAGGATAATGGATAATTCAGAACCATTGAACACTTACAATAATTATTTACGGAAGTTTTTCTTTCTTCCGTACAAAACATTTGCTCAACACATAAACACATGTTACACTGCTCTAGTCTATCAGCTTTTGCTTTTTCTATTCTGCGAGTACGTCTGTTTAGTAACTATTGTACATTTCATGGAGGATGGAGTACACAAATTAGGGATAGTTTTTATGCTTTATTTTCTCGCATTGACGGTTCTCTTAATGTGTTTGGCATTCATATATAATTTTCGAAGGAGACGTTTCCTCGAGAGTTTTTTCCTAAAAATAGACGCCGTAGCTGATCAGTGTCCAACGGTCCGAGCTCGGATTCCATTTCACGTGGTACTAACAACACTTCACACGTTTGCCGTATTTGGTATTACTACCTTCTGTTGTACACTACTTGGTCTTAGATGGATGATGTTTGAATGGATTGCAGTCTCGTTGCTTGTGTTCAATGTATTAATTCCCTACATCAACTACGTGTTTTTAATTAGTCAATTTCTCGACGAAATGAACGCCAAGTTTTTGAGAAGGTTCAAGAACAGCCATATAAAACTATTCTTGCAAACGTACGATGACGTCACCGCAGCTATTGATTTTCTGGGGAAATATTTTGGACCACAACTTTTATTGGTGGCCGTATATATTACGAGTATTACAATAGTCAATTCATATTACACGGTGTCTTATCCCGAAACGTCGATGGAGGGCTCCATTGTGAGCTTCTTCAATGCTCTTACTCCGTGGATATTTCTGTACTCTTGGATCGACTCTTGTGCATCGGTTTTACGAAAGGTGAAACACTTTTTACTTATATCTACCATCAAATAAGAGGCACTATTTCTACAAATCTCCCCCATGCGCAATACTCCAACTCTGTCCCTATCAATTTTATACCCTTGTTGTGAATTAGGCGGATCCAGGCGTCTGACTTATGGACCTCAGACTACCTTGGACTCTGCAGGTCCATAACCGGCCTTGAAATTAGGTAATTCTTATTCTTGGGAATCGATAAAATCCTAGTTCAAATTCAATCATTTTTTCTAATAGAAAAAAATAATTAATTTTTTAAATTTTACTATATTGTTTGAAAAATAATTATTACATTTGTATTGAGAGAGATTTTTATTTCAAAATGAAATTAACACTTTCATTGTAGGACCGATAAAGGGGACATCCTCCCCCTCATGTTGAATCGTGCGTTTTGAATAACATATTTTCAGAACTAATGGGTGGATCAACATCCTCTATGGCTTGTTTGAGAGCTGGTATGATACTATACTGAATACTGACCCCAATGACTCATCAAACAAGAAGTGGGGGGGACTACATCCCTACATTCAGAGAGACAAAATGATAGCATGGTGTCCCCAGTCACCTTATGTTTGGTGCAAAGGACAAGTAGGGCGTCCCTGGACCGTGTCCCTGAATGTGTAACATCACTCAAATCATACTCTTCCCCTAACACCATAGGCTTTTACAACTCCTCATCTGCCCTGTATCTGTTTGATCCAGAGTAGGACTATGCAACTTGCATTGAACAAAGGTCCCTTGTATAGCCATTTTCTATTTCTCATTCTGTCTCATGGAATGAAAAAATAACAATAGGTACCTAGGGTAATGATTCTATAAAATCTGTTATAAAAATAAGTATTGGCATGATTACTCAGTGTTGCGTTTTCAAAGCTGAAACGAATGAGACTATCAGAAAATCTGTAGGTGGAATGGTATAATTTGAAAAGTGGGGTTTCGAGATTTTTGGTACCTAGGCGTGTTAGGAATCATTTCCCACCAACTTTTGGACGTTGAATCCAATGAAATGTGTCTCGATGCTGCTGGTGCGAGGAATTACCAACCCCTGTGGAAGAATTTGCAGCGTTTTTTTTTCTACATTGAGGATTGTCAGAAACCCATTCAGCTCTGAAAATGTTCTTTTGTCACTAATGACAACTCGCATGTAGATAAGGACAATTTTCATTGACAGCTTACAAGATGGTCGATATGAATTAATTACTGCTTTTTCCTACGTTCCTTCTCAAACACTCGCTTTTCATGTACGATTGTCACTCGAAAAGTGAACTATCCTCTTTGTCGGCAGTTCAAGCCAGGTCTGCAAGTTGAAATACTTGAGCAACCCTCATGACATCCTCAAGCCCGGTAGACACGTACAGTCAACTCTTTCTGATGATGGGAGTTTTTCCCTTCGTCAAAGATGGCGCTCGTTTGAAAATTCATAGAATGACTGTTTTTATTTACAGTTCTTTTTTGCTGGTTGGCGAGTATTACTGCTTTAATTTCATTTATATCGTTGGTTCTTCCGATGCTCCGTTGATAAACGATTTGTACAGTAAATCTTGGATCATGAGATTATCCATAGTGTCAATTATGTTGTCAGTAGCCTTCATTTGTATCGCGTGGGGGTGTAATTTGTTCCGGAAAAAAAACATGGAATCATTTTTCAGTTTTATTGAATCGACAGGTAATAAATTAGGGTGTATACCTCTTAATATTCCTAACAACGTGAAGGTGAACGTTAGTCTCACCCTTATTTCGAGTGGAATAGATGTGTACACTTCGATTGAGAATAATTTTCTTAATATGCTAACGTGGGTATTCGTCCAAGTAGTACTAACCAGCCAAACGCTCCCTTTCATGATGTACGTCACAGTCATGGGCCAATATATCGACAAAATGAATTCAATTTTGAAATCAACCCTTAAACAAAGATTTTCCAAAGCTGACTTGACTGCGATTGTGTCTATTTATGACGACCTCATTCGCTCATCTGAATTTTTGGTCGCGTTCTACCAATTTCATTTGCTGGTAATAACGTGTATCACTTTTATCGGAGTGACGGTCAGCCTATTCTATCTTTTCGTACCGCCGCCTGGAACCACACCGATCAATTTTATCAATACATCTGTGTACACAATTTGGATGTTATTTAACATGGTCTCATTGATTGACTGTTGCCACGCTTCAGTCCAGAAGGTAAGTCGATGATTAGATACGATGATTCTACATACTCTGCCATTACGAGGATAACATTAAATAAATATTGTTATATTAAGATTAAGGGGATGATTCAACCACAGGAGATATTCAGACTATTTAAATTGAATTAAATCTCTCATATCGGACTTCCTACGTTAGGCATTGAAATATAATCACCACCTTCCTACAATGGGACAATAAATTTTGCTCACGTAAAACTCGCTACTGAATGGCAGATGGACAAAAACTCTGCAATCCCTTCTGAAATGGACAATTATTCGCCATTTTGATATGTTGAGAAAGCCACATAAAGTCAGAAAAGAACAATGTGAGCAGCCATCCCGGTTTAGTCATACTTTCCTAAATTGTTACTTAGCCTGACCCCTTGAGTTGAAAAAAATAATTTGTACTTCATTTTTTTGAGGAGATTTGATATGAGATATCTGATGATTGGTGTGATCAGAGGATTATGGTGTAAGAGGAGTGAAAAGAACGGCGGATTAGAGGGGGCTAACGTCTTCTCCCAAGAGCGTCCCTTCCAGTCCTCTAAAATTACATCACCTTTTTGTAACACGGCTTTTTGGAGCTAACTTTTGGTGGGAGCTAATCATTCCAGGACCTGGCTCATTGGATTCAGCGTCCATAGCGTCAAATACACATTTTGATCAAATTTGGAGGAAGTTGGGGTCAAAATGTGTTTTTCGAGAAATGGATTTTCGAGAGTTGTCGCGGTCAAGGCGTGTGGGGTATCATTTTCGACTAAATTTTGGACGCTGAATTCAATGAGGTGGGTCCAGGGAACGAGTGGCACCCACTGAAAGAAGTTATGGGTCAAAATGGATATCTATCTATCTATTTTGTATGTGGTTTTCGAGATTTCTGGTACCTAGGCGTGTGGGGTATCATTTTCCACTAAATTTTGGACGCTTAATCGATTGGAAGGAGTCTCCATGCTCCTGGTCTGAGGAATAACCAACCCCTGTGAGAGAATATGCAGCGTTTTCATAAAATTGTCTACTACTAAAAACGGGTCTACGGTGGACGTTCATTTTCTTATTTTAATCTATTCACTTTGAAGCGCCCAGAAAATATTTTTGGGTCGATTAGGGGAGATTCAGTTTCTGCATGAAAACATAGGTTGATTATTCAAGAAAGAACCAATTAGAACTTGGAGCCGTCATTTTCGTATTTTTCCCTTCATGCGAAATTAACCATGACCATATTGGATAGAGTGTACGGTTGAAAACATCAGGGGAGTTTTGACAAATCAATAAAATTCTCTTTAACGTATTGTTCATGATAAATTGTCTCTCACTTTAGTCAGGACATCATCTTAAGAGATTCCTATCATGCGTTAATGTGGTGGCATTGAGTGATCTAGACAAAGGACGACAAACGTAAGGAATAGTTGGTAGATGCCGTCGCTAAGTTCATCAAACATTTGATAATATTTTCCTTCTTGTACGTCCGTTCCGCACAATGGAATGTTACAAACAAGCGAGTGTCCAGACTTTACATATTTTAGGGATGTTTCCTTTTGCTGGTATAGGCAACAGACGTTTAAGTGTCCACAAGCTTTTGGTGGTCTTGTATTCCACCACTCTGATTGGTGTTGTTTTTAGTTGTGCTTCTATGTTTATTATCCCACGCGACAGAAAGCAATACAATTCGGCAGGATCCAACATTTTGCTATTCGTAGATGTTTTCCTTATCGTAATCTCTTTTGTGTTTTTCGTCTCATGGGCTAATAGCTTGTTACGTAAGCGGAAATTGGAACTGTTCTTTCAATACATTGCTTCATCTGAGCGCAAATTCGACGCTTTCATCTTTAAAATGTCCCTTCATGATTACATGTCAATCTTCTGTGTTTTTCTTGTGATCATATTGGGTATGGCCGAAGCATATAGAACGAATAACTTTATTCCTCTCACTTGGTCTTCTATTCAAATAATAATTTCGTCAAATACTTTCCCATTTATAATCCATGTTAAAGTGATCACCTTTTATTTCGAACGATTAATTTTGTTCATGTTATCACCTCGAGGTCAGATTCAGATCTTAAGCGAACCGGCATCACTTTTGTCAATTGAGAACGATTTAGGTCTTGCCGCCGAGAGCTTAGTCGAACTATACTCTCTACAGTTGTTGGTTACAGTCTGTTTTATTTTTGTTTCCGCAACGAGCAGCCTGTTTTACATGATCTTTGTTTTCAATGCTGGCCAATATTTTAAATGGAAACTCATTTTGTTCACGCCTTATATTTCCCTTCTGGTATTGAATTGGAACCACGTGCTGGATACGTGTCACAACGCCATCGAACAGGTATAGTGAACCCAAATATTGTAACAATAATGATTATACTCATTTTTGTGTTTGGTTGGTTATTCCTTGAATAATCAATCTATGTTTTCATGCAGAAAGTCAACCTCTCCGATCTGCCTCAAAACTTTTTTCTGAGCGTTTCAATGTGTCTAGTAAGCAAAAATGTTAGTCTGTCGTACGCAGTCCACGCCGTTTTTAGTAGTAGACAATTTTCTAAAAATCTGAAATTTAGGCCAGGGACCCGTTGCCGGCTTTAGTTGGTCTTTAAAACTTTTCAGCCCCATTGGACCTAATTTAGGTGGACCGGCGTCAAAATTTGTTTTTCGAAAAATGGATTTTCGAGATTTTGGGAAACCTAGGTGTCTGGGGTATCATTTCCCATTAAACTTTGGACGCTGAATCCAATGGGACGGGTCCCAAAACAATTTTCACCCCCCGGAAGAGGTTATGGATCAAAATGTGTATATATCTACCTATTTTGAAAGCGGGTTTTACGAGATTTCTAGTACCTAGGCGTGTGGGGTATCATTTTCTGGTTTTTAACTAAATTTCAATTTTCAAATTCAATTTTTTTTTAAATTATTTGTAAAGGTACTGTTTCTCCTTTTTTGAGGGGTAGCGCAGGTACCGCCGCTACCCTTGAATCTACGCCCCTGAATGAAGTGTAAATGGGCACTGTCTTCATTCCTTGAGAGGTACAATAAGGGCAGGATTCCATGGAGACGGAGGAATTTTCCTACTGCAACGTGTCTGTTCAATGCCGCTCAATTTTCGAAAAAAAAAAAAAACGAAAATGACGTTCTAGGGTGTGTTAGATTTGAAGCATCAACCTCAAACCTCGACCTAGAGACCGACACCATAACAACCTCGGCCATCCAGGCCCCCTCTTCCACCTACTCAACTAGCATTTCAACCAGGAAGTGAATCACAAGGACCTCATTGCAGTTCGAAGCCTTAGTTGTCCCAAAATACCACAGAAGACTCCTGAATCTCAAGTGGCAGCCTTAGATCTAGGATAGAATCAACCTTTTCTCGCAGTGTAACCTCGGCGTTGATGAAATAACGGAGCATTTTCTGACAAAGTGCCCTATTTTGAGATACTTGCTGATCAAATTTTTTGGGAGGGTTTCACTGGCTCTGGCAAAACTGATTGATGTCCTGAATGGCCCAGATTGGTCTAGTCTTCGTTTCTACTACCACAAGACCTGGCGACATGGGACTTTCCTGGATTCTGAATTTAATTACAATAACTTTTGATCAATCCAAAGGTCGCTCCGTATTTCTGTGTAGTCAGGAGAGATGTAATATACATAAATAACATGATGTATACCTAAGTAATTCCATAGAACAGTACAGAACCTCCGCTGACGGCTAAAGAGTAGGTACCGTGCTGTTGTATTGGTAATATATGTCTTTAGAAAATAAACACGTTTTTCATTCATTTATTCACTAATGATGATTATTGACGTAAGTTGTTTTAGATGAGCCTGAAGATTGTTTTGAGCTTTTAATTGTACAATGGAACTCAACAATATCTACGATCAATTCACAGCCGCTATTCAATCAATACGTCCGCATTGTCGAGTTTTACAATAGATTTACCGTCAGTTCGAACGTTACCATGATCACACACTTGGATCTTGAAAACAGGCGAACTGCGGCGGTCCCGCACTACACTCTTGCTCGAATATTTATGAAAGTGGGAATTTTACCTTTTGTTGAAAACGTTTCTCCTTTGATAATAAGAAAAACTATTATATTTTGTTACTTTTTTGCATTTTTATTGCACGAAACACTTCACGTCAAAAGTGTCTGGGAAATTATTTTGTTCGGCATTAAAAATCACCCGGGAACCGTGACACGGGTGCCTATGAGCCTATTTTCCTCGTTGATCCCAATTACCATATTTTTCTCTTGGGTTCTTAGTTTGCGTCGAAAAAATTCATTTGACCTTTTTCTCAGGCTGGTCAATTTTGCCCAATCTTTGTTAGAACCTATTCAATTTCTAATTCCAAATTATGTAAAAGTGACAGCTATGCATTCTGTTTTTGTCGTGGCATGGTCTTTAACGTCGATAAATAATGAATTTGGTGGGTGGTTTGGTGTAACGTTCAGTTGTCTTCAGTCATTCAACATTATTCACACCTTATCCTTCGTTATGTTTGAGTTTACTGTCGGGCAATACTTGGATCAATTGAATCTTCAGATAATTTCAAGCTGCACAACAACGAAGAATTTAAGAAATTTGCTAATGGCGTACGATTGCTTGACTGAAGCGGCAAAACAACTGTGTCGATTCTATGAGCCTTTTTTATTGGTTTCCGTTACTGTATTGTTTTCTCAGATTCTCATGATTTTTTATTTTTTCCTGCTTACTCATTCAAATAGCTTAGGACCCGAAGGGAGAACGTACTCCCTCCTTTTCATTCTTTATTGTCTTGGCTTCCAATGCTTGTTCCACACTTGTTATTCAATTACCTGCAAGGTCAGTAGCATTTTACCTTCCAACGATGGTTGATTTTGTACTTTAAGGAATATTTGTTGATTGTTGACACCGGTTAAAATGCACGGCTTAGTTGATAAGACAGCAAAAAGCACAGTGAGTTCTCATTAATTTCCTTTTTCGCGTTGGTAGGCTCCTAGCTTCCAAAGGGGCACATTTGGCCTCCACTCGGTTACTAATTTATTAACTTAATCTAGAATTTTCGGGACCTGGCGGCCACCTCAATATAAAAATGGACTTTACTATTGAAACAGCAACACGATTGCAAATCGATGAAAATTCTCCATCCGATCACCTGCCAGCGAAAACATTACAAAACCAATTTGATGAACAACGATGTCTTTTGTATGCTGACACCCTCTTCGACTACTCACTCCGCGATTGACAAACTTACTCAAAAAGTGATACTGAACCAATCAACCTTACATTATGGCTGCCAAGTTGTCAATAGAAAGATATTTCTTGTTTAAGATGCCTCGATTAGAATGACAATATTGATCCGGAGAAAAGTTCCAAGTGTATGAATTCATTCTCATTATTTGTCCAAAATGGAAATGGGAGTGGAGGAAGCTAATGTCCGTCTATTGTGTGTTTTAGGGATGTTCCCCTTCATCAAAAACGGCCCTGTTTTGACTGTCCGTAAATCTTTTTCGCTCGTTTGTACCTGCGTTTTAACAGTGGTCGCAGTTACAAGCGTCTTTTCCTTCCTATCTCCCAAACCCGAAGATGCACCCGGTTCTCTCATAAAAGTACCTAGTTCCAAGGTGACTGACTTCGTTCAAGCGTCACTTCTTATAACCAGTTGTTGTATTTCCACTTCTTGGGCGGTCAATTTGTTCCGTAAACAAAAACTGGAATTTTTCTTCGGCTATCTCGAATCGGCCGAAAGTAGATTTGGTACAGTCCCTCTTGAATTGTCATTTCATGAACGCTTCACCATCTTCAACTGTGCTATAACGGTGGCTCTCGGAATTGTCGGGTCTTTGCTCGTTGGCTGTCATATGCCTATGTTGTGGAATTTTACTCAACTCACTGTCGTTACTAATTCGTTTCCATTCACGCTCTACGTATCAGTCATTACTAATTATTACAAAAAATTGAATTCGTACTTGTTGAATCACAGTAATGTTTATTCGTCTAGTGAGCTGAAGAGAATGCTGATTATTAATAACGACTTGATACAAGCTGCTGAGAGTTTAGTTGGGTTTTATTGGTTCCAGTTACTAGTAATTACTCTTTACAGTTACGTCAATGTTACGAGCAGTTTGTTTTTTTTCATTTCTTCATTGCACAACGGTACAATTACTTGGCCTTATGCCTTGTTCATTCCTCAGACAGTGCTGATTATGCAAAACATGAACCGCATGTTGAGCGCTTGTTACAACGCCATCAACGAGGTGAGTGTCAAATTTTGTCAACAGCTGCGGTTTGTGAGTTAATTTTGTTGGTTTCATTCATAGGAGCTAAATACTCGTATCTACTTAAATACCTACTGCGTCTTCTCCTTTGCCCTCTTTTGCCTTCATTCCCATTCTTGACACAAGAGACCGCATTAAGGCTGAGTGAATGAGGTACTGCAAGAAGCTCCGGAGCAAATCAGATCTCACACATCCTTACTAAGTAACTGGGAAGGTGACATTTATTTGGTTATCGTACAGGGTGGTTCAAGGAGAGTAATCCCTTAGAATCAGCTGTTCCGCGCTCCGCTACTCCAAAATTGCGCTCCTGTGGCAATATTGGTTCAATGGTATTGACTCTAGACATGTCATTCCATGAACCCTGTAGGTTTCAGCTCATTTGGTTTGGTAAGGGAGGACAGGGAAAATCGGGGAAAATGTAATATGAGCTCCTCAGAAATGCAGCTTTGATACAATGTGACTCCAAAACGGTGCAGCTTTTCGCTTTCCAGTAGTTATGATCACTATCTCTCACGAGTATAAGGAAGGTTATGTGTCATGGAAAGTCGGATATTGGCAATACCTGATTTTTCAAAGCCGCAAACGCTGAAAATTTGAGCGCAATCAGGCGGATACTTTAGGAGTAACACCACAAAATGTTATTTTACAGAAGAAAGTATTTTCTGAAAAATTTTAAATTGCACCCACTCGGGGACCCATAGCTCCGCAAGAAGCAAAAGATAAAGAAACTATCGAGTCGAACAGGAATAAGACCGAGTAACCAGCTGATAGCCATTTTCAAGGTCTTATGCTGGGTTCACATGGACGCGGTTTTTCCGTTGGTCCGTTGGGCGGCAAGCGCGTTCGGCCATCTGATTGGCTCCATGGGTCTATCACAGCTGCCGCAGGTGAACTTTTGAAGCGATCTGTATCCATCAAATCATTTTGATATTTACCGCATGCGCAGTCGGTCTCGAAGTAGCTACCCCCGCCGTTTTTGTCATCTCATGTTATCTCATTTTTGTTATCTCCGATTTGCCACCAATCATCTCCACGAACGCGCTTGCCGCACCGCATCCATGTGAAACCCCAAACTCAAAACTTATTTCCCCCACCATTCTACCGCAGTTGCCGCTAACGGAGAAAGTCCATGTGAACCCAGCTTTATCGCCCTGTTGTTGTATGGTTGTGATGCTTGTATTGATTACAAGGATAGATTGCAAGTTCGTTTATACGTACCTCGATCACTATTTTTTTTTTTTACTTTTTTCATAACGCAATGCCGCGAAAAGCTCCCTCCCCCTTTTTTTTTATAGAAAGAATGGTGGATTAGTTGTACGGTTTTTGTTGTAACCTGTGGTGTTACGTGCGGCTACTCGTCCTACAGTTTTGCCATAAGCATTATTGTCTGCTCCGGGCTTAATAACTTTTAAATTATTGTGCTACATGGCACAGGATGATGATACACCAATGTTTACCAACACTGGAAACCTTTTTTCATGTACATTGTGACTCTCAGTTTGTGTTTGGAGATGGAACATTTCCCAGAGCACCCATATTCTTTGTCCAACCTTGCAGGGTCCATGCATTACACAAACATTTTCACATTCAGGTTGTATTCGCATTTCTATCATCCAAGTCTTGTAAAACCTACCACCCCATGTACTGTAGATATACTAAAAAACCTTTTTGAGATTTCCTCTTGAGAGCTGAATTCACATTGCACATGAATCCCAATCATTTGCATTTCCCCCGCAATTCTGCTCTCGGCTTTATCTGACAAGCCCTGCTGTTTTGCCATGAATTTTCCCCACAGTAGTGCTGTGCTCCATTTCTTCCTGCAATCATGTTGCACCCGTAAACATTAGCAAGTTCTTCAGTTATTCGAGTGATTGTGTAGATATTTCTTAGACATTTGTATGCAGCTGGCATTTTCCACTGCATCAAGTGCTTGGAACTTTAATTTTCCATTTAGTATATACTAAAAGAGTCGTTTTGCATTTTAAAAAAAATAATTGACTTTTTTGGGATTCAGCAAATAACATGTAAGCAAATAATATAAATACCAGATAAATTCTGTGCCTGAATTGATAATTTCACGGCACTAATTAAACCTAGATTTCATTCTAGTTGGGATCCGTTAAAGGAGAATAATACAGTGACAATTTTTGAAATAGTTATCTTCTTAATATTGACGTTACTGTCACAAGTTATAACAAACTCTAACTCTATTAGTGTGTTCCTATCAATCCTAGAATCGGCCAAAAAACTGTTCAGAGCACTAAAGACATTACTTAGAACACTTTGATGATTGGAACGCTTCGTTCAACGACAACAGTAGGTATAATGTATTTTCAAGTTTAGTCTCAATGGAAGTTGAAGTGGAACAAGCGAATATCCGCTTATGGCGATTTGTAGGGACATTCCCATTTACGAAAGAGGGCAACCGTTTGATTGTTCACCGTTCATTTTCATTCATTTGGTGTTTTGTCTTACTTGGGGTTGAATGTGCATGCATCCTGCCCTTCTGCTCATCATTTTTGAGCCCCAAACCGGTTGCTCAAAGCCCAAGATCCCCACTTGTTTTGTTCATAGGGTACGGTCTTCTATTGGGCGCCTTATGCATTTCAGCGTCCTGGTTTGTGAATTTGTTCCGCAAAAAAGAAATGGATTCATATTTTAAATTTGTAGGATCAGCTAAGCGACATTTTGGTGTGATCCCTTTTCACTGGTCTAGTGACATTTTTGTTACCATCTTCACTTGCACATTGATGCTTATAATAAGTACTATAATTGCTATTTTCCTTGATTATTATAATCACATTTTGAGATCCTTCATTCAAATATTTTTTGTCTCTAATACCTGTGCTTTCATAATCTGCATTTCAGAAATTGGCTGCTATTTCAAAAAGTTGAATTCCTCTTTGTTATCAAATGTCCGTACTAATGTGTCCAAAATTAATAAGCTACTGTTGATTGACAGCGACTTGAAGCAAGCTGCAGAGTGTGCGGTTCGGTTTTATGGGTTTCAGATATTAGTGACAACTATATATAGTTTCACTGCGATAAGTAGCAGCGCATTTTGCCTTTTTTCGTCATTGGGTAAGGGTGAAGTTGTCCCTGGATTCTACATCCTCTTTGGACCAATAGTTCTATCCGTTCTTCTGAATATGAACAGCTTGTTGAATGCTTGCCAGAACACAATCAACAAGGTATAGTCACAGTTTGAAAAAATCCAATGTGCTACTACATAGTATGATAAGAATTTCTTAATTTAACGCAGTGTCTGAAGCAGTGATTTCATGACAATCCAAAAAACCAACCAAAACTGAAGAATATAATTCTGTAGGTTTCCAGTACCCCTCGAAGTTGCAGCCATTTAGCAACACTTTTATTTCAGGGACAAGCTAATTCAGATAGCAATTCTTATGAGTCCCAATATGAATACATAGTCTAGATGAATGGATTTTTCTGCCGCAGCTCAAACAAGGCCATTTTAAAATGGTAGTGTATTAAACTCAACCTGTCCAAAATCTAATCTGAACATCTTTGTATCATTGAATGGGTGTCAAAGGTAGGTTTGATCATTGTTAATAAGCGTCTGATCATCAAAAACTTCTTTCACAACACATCTTCACACAAGTATGAGTGCTTGAGTCAGTCCCTGAGGCACCAAATATTTATCCTTTGCGTGTTTTTTGGGATGTTTCCATTAGTCATTGCAGAGAGCAGTCCTTTGAGGGTCCACAAACTTTTTTCAATCGTTTGCTGTGGCGTTTTGTTGACTGTTGATTTTTTTCCTCTGAGGGCTTGGATCGATGTAGACCGGTACAAATTGTCAACAGCAATATTTTCTGTTGTTTGCCTCTATCTAGCAAATATCAGCATTTCTCTATCTTGGAGCGTGAATTTATTTTGTACAGGTAAAAACGGAAGATATCTCGAAATATATTGATTCCACTAGGAATAAAATAGGTAAAAATATTCCTCTCTGACTATCGCTTCCTTGATCACTTCCATCTTATTTGGTTTTCTGATAAGGTTTCAGTACTATTCCGCGTTCATTTTTTTGGGCCTATTGTGAGGGCTCTAACTCAAATGGTGTCTTTCATATAGTACAAAATGATATGCAACCATATGGATAAATTGCAATACATTATACCGTAAGCGAAATCGATCGTACAACTGGATTATGTGTGAATACAGGGTGTCCCATGATTTGTCTCCCCCCCCCCCCCCCATTCTAAAATCGTCCAAATGGGAGTAAACAAACTTTTTTTTTTTAACTTTTTGCAAGGATGTCAAATGTCATGTTTGCGCACCCCGTGCAACTGCGAAGTCCATGCGCAATAATTGACACTGACCTTCTTTCTAACGGGAACCCCAATTTTTAATTGCACTACTCTACTTAACTGTGGACTCTAACCAAAATGACATAAAAATGGATCTCTCAACCAACTTTCTTTTTATTGCGCGCAACCGGTTCAGTGAGCACGCGTAGCGCAAACCCAAATTGTCAAATAGTGGATAATGAAAAACTAAAAAATGTGGCATATAAATTTAAAAAAATTAAATAATAATAACTTTTAAAAAAAAACATTCAAACCCATGAAATTCTATGTGAGAACACACATTCTAAAAAATATGACTTTTTTTCGCAAAATAAACAGATTTTGGTCATTATTCCGCAAAAATTGAGTTAAATCAAGAAACGGATAGCATCACGTGAATCAGCGTTAAATTTGACAAACTTTAAGGTTGTGTACTTGTTAAACCGGTTGCGCGCAGTAAAATAAAATAAAAATTAATAATAATAATAAAAAATAAAAAAAATTGGTTGAGGGATCAAATTTTCATAAATAGTAGGTAGAGGATCCGAATCTGTAAATTTTGTTTTCCCCTCCTTGATTAAAAAATAGAGCTCAAAATTACGATTCAACAATTTCAAAGGCTCTAAAGTGATAAAATTGATGAAAATCGAGTTCTACGGTTTTCTCCTTTGGATGGCAGCATATTGGGATCTTTTCGTCTCAATTTGAGCTGTTGACAGTGACCACTGCGTCCATCACTCAACTCAAGTTATCTTCTCCCGGAATGTGTCTGTTTGTCATTCTTCTACATTCGAAAGGAGACTTCTTTACGTGTGTTGAATAATCCACAAAACAAGGCACTCCACGAGTTGTCATTTTCGATGAGGTGATGGATATCATCGAACCTCCTTTGGTCATGTCCAACAGTGCTGCCAGCGGTTGATGTTGGTTGTTCATTCTATTACTATCAACACCTTTTAATCCAAAAATGTATTCCCTTGTGGAACCGTTTGAAGCTAACAGTAAAGTCTGCAACCTATTTGCCTCTTTCCCTTTTACTAGGTCCGGGCCTCGATTGATAATTCGTAAATCTGTTAATGTGTTCATTTACTATATAATTTTACTATTACTTGAAGTTTACGCGATTTTTGAGCAAATCTTACTATTAAGACCACATTTTTCTCCATACCCATCAACGCCGGTGTCTACGGCCACGTTTCACTTTGTTTTATTTTCATCAATGTTAGTTCTTTCTTTTTGCTTATTCTCCTTTTTCTGGAGAAACCATCTTGAATCGTTCTTTCAAATAATGGATAAAATTCATTCCAGGCTCGTTGGAATTACATTCAATGTTCCTTTATCGTTGTCTTACATCTCAATACTTCTAATTATCCAAATCGTATCCCAAATCAGTTTACAGATATTCTACATGTACACAGTTTCTATTTACACCTTTTTGGTGCCTTTCATGACAATCCATCTAATGATCTATATTGGTTTCGTTTCGCTCATTGGGCAGTACACACAACAGTTACTGAATGAGTTGTCAAATTCTCAGGCGATATTGACTATTCAATTTTTAATTTCGGTATATGACGATTTGGTGGAAGCTGTTGAACATTTCAATGCTCATTATGGACCGTTGTTGGGGCCACTCGTCCTCTACTTTTTTTCGGCATCTATTTCTACAGTGTTTTATGCCCTGCGTGTGGTAAATTTGTCGGTGACTGGAATTTCTGACATCATTACAATTTTGTCATCTCTCTTACTTCATTCACAAGCGTGTTTTATCCTGGCGTACGTGTGCCAGACTGTGTCGAACAAGGTAATATAATTTCAATTTCGTTATTTATTGTCTACCTACTTATGATGAGCCTACCTAACAGAGTAACAAGTCATCAGGTCAAAAACTATGTTGGTATCTCAAAAACTAAAACAAATGAATTGACACTGTAATGACACATTTCGTAATGTTTAATACAGACTAATTGACGGACTGCCAACTGAGAAGCCATGCAGCATGTCATGCTGATGTGCTCAGAATTGGGGAGGATTAGGTTTCCCCCTGTTAAAGCAGCAAGGATTCTTCTCATGTCTCGGAAAGTGTATCAGAACATCCGAAGTTGGGGTCCTCACTCGGTCCCCTCTTCCTTCTCTTCATAAATAATATCTGCCTACTATTATGTTGCGCTTAGGATACTCGTCCATTAGAATAGAGCTCTTGACATTTTTGTAATCACTTGGTTGTGTATCTTTGATTACTTGACTACGAAAAAAGGGACAAATTGTTTTGAAAAATAAGCTTGTAGCAATTATCGAAATCATCTCTATTACGCATAACCTGCCGTTGGTCAGAAATCCAACTCTACTGAATCAGAAAGAGAATTGTGAATTGAAATACCTACTCATTTTCAGTCATACCTTGAGAACAAATAAGGCCTATCTACGCACCAAGTAGAGTCTATAAAAAGAATATAATTATACATATATCATTTGAAGAACTTCTCAGACCGCCGCCAACGTACATTTTGAATGTACAACGAACACTCTTCTAAACGTGCAAACGCTGCAATCTCATTCCCGAGCGATGGTTATTCCTCGGGCCAGCAGCGTGGAGACCCATTCCAATCGATTCAGGGTCCAAAGTTTAGTGGAAAATGATACCCCACACGCCTAGGTACCAGAAATAACGAAAAAACATTAGAAATGGGTAGATAAATACCCATTATGACCCAAAACTTCTTCCGGTGGGCGCCAATCGTTCCGGGACCCGTCTCATTGGATTCAGCATCCCAATTTGGTCAAAAGTGATACCTCATATGCCTAAATCGCCAAAAATATCAAAAAATATATTTTATGAAAACACATTTTGACCCCAACGTCCCCCAAATTTGGTCCGATCGGGCTAAAAAGTTTCGAAAACCAACTAAAGCCGGAAACGGGTCCCTGACCCGAATTTCAGAGTTTTAGAAAATCTTCTAATATCGGCGTGCACGGCGGACGGACATTTGACTTTTTTGATCTAGACACCTTGAAACGTCCAGAAAACATGTTTGGGCCGAATTGGAGAGATTGACTTTTTGCAAGATAACATAGGAGTAACCAAAAAACTACCCCGTGTGAAAACCGCCTTTTCAGTACGTCACATAACTGTTATTCGGTGTCTAAAAAATTGGATTATAAAAAGTGAAGGATCGTAATTCATTCATTCGTAATTTGTGTTAACAGGCGGACAAATTCAGTAAGCTTCTGTCGACGTGCGCTTTGCGAGACAAAAGTGGGCAGCTGATAACCAACGTAAATACATATACTTACCTAAAAGAAAATTCCAATCAATCGCCACTTTTGTACGAACGAATTTCCATACTACTTTCCAGCCGTACGTCGCCATGCATTTTGCCAGCAGGAAAAAACTCAGATTCAACGTTTGTGGATGTTTCAACATTGACTATCGCCTAGGATGTTCGGTAATTTTGATCAATTAATCGTGCACCGTTTCATAAAATCATTCGTTAAATGATTGTCTGAATTCCATTTCTCACCTTTCCTGAGTAAGTCCTAAACACAACGAACATTCGAGATCCATGATGTTGCTGCTAAATTGATGTTATAATCCTGAATAAATATTAACTCTGGATTTGCCAGGTCTATCTTGACCGATTTTGTTTTATGTACGTTAAAATGTACACAATCACTTATAAAGAATCGATTGGTTGTCCTTCCTCAAGGCAAATCAGATAGAATAGTACAATGAGAAAAATATATTTTTTTTCGGTTTCAGTGAGAACAGACTTTAGAGACCGAGAAAAAGTGAAAAAACCGTGAATTATTTGTTACTGTCACGCTAGAAAAAAATATATTTTGTTGAACGTGTTCAGAAAAGAATCATTTTCACCCCGAGCAAAAATGAAAGAACCTAATAATTTGAATTCTAGCTTGTCAAGATTAAAATAAGGGAGAAAAGGCCCCTTTTCTCTCAGTGCGTTATCTTCATATCAGCCGAATGTTCTTAGGATTATTCCTGAATTAACTTCTGCATTAACGATAAATATTCACTAACGCTCATGCTTACTGGGTTCCAGATGGTCGCCGCCTGTGTGACGTACTTGGTGATTTTGATTCAAATTGACCAGGGTAAACAATAATCCCGTAATTTCTCCATCTACGCTTTCACCATGGCTAAGTCAATTGACGGCCAGCCGGTTACATTGCTGCAAGATCCTCATGATGATTTCATTATCTCTGTAACCATTCATTTGTACCTAAGTAAGATCCCCGTTCAATAGTTACGAGTGCCTATTGTACACACATTATCCCTCATAACCAAGTTAACAATAATATTGAACTTTAGCGCCAGCTTCAAGACACTTTAGGGACCCTGTGGACTGTTGATGAGACTTGTACATGTTATGTGTATTTCTTCTCGTAGTTAAATCCTTTATACTTTCTCCTGTTTTTTTTTTTTTTTTTTTTTTTTTTTTTTCACTACGACTTTATCATTCGTAAATGTTAGAAGAGTTACACGATTTCGATAATAATCTGCAAAAAAAAAATAATTAAGATATTGAATGAGTTATGTACCTTATAAAGAGTTACATTACATCTAATTAATATTTTCAGCTTCAAAGTATGTAATCAAAGTAATCGTAGCTTACTGTAAGGTATTTTTATCTTTCTCTCCTTCCACAACCCGACATTTTGACTGTAAATACCCTTGGCCCAAAAACGTCTTCATTCAGAACAAAATTATTCGTGATGTTCAAATATGGTTTTCGACAAATGTATTTTCTAGAGCATTTAGCCCATAGCATCACCAGAGAATTTGCACTGTAGCACTAGATTAGGATTGACATATGACATTGAATAAACCATTGGTTAACTATCAAAATATGACACAATATATTTTACCGAATTCTTAAAGATTGGCCAACACAGGAAAGCAATAACACTGCAAATTCTTCCACAATGGTTGATTATTACCCTGAAGGTTGAGTGTCCTGGACTCATTTCAATCGTTTTAGTGGAAAACAATAACCCACGAGGGTACCAGAAATATCGAAAACCCTCTTTTGAAATAGGTAGACAGATAAACAAGTAGATAGCCTCCACCTTTCAATATTTCACATGCCTTCAAAAATGGCTCCTTATATGATTGAAAATATAATGCACTATGGTGAGTAATATAAAGTTGGTGAGACAGCCTCAACAGAATGTGTACCCTTTTTGTGTTAACAATAACGTCGGTAATGCGTCGCCATTGGTCAGGAGACTGGATATGGTAAAGCGCATGGAGTACATAGATCCACCATTTAGTGGTGGTTATTGTTTTATTTGGGTGGTAACTCCTCCTAAAGGGCGTTCTATGGCAGACATGCAAGTGTGGGCAAGTTTTTAAACACAACCTCAAGCTCAAATCTTACTAAACAGAGCAAGCAACCACCTAAATTTGGACAATTTAACAAATTGTGTTAAATTGTCATAAGCTATCCTCATATTATGGTCATTTAAAAATGTTTCTGCTCACTCAAGTTCATTACAATTGTAGGTATTCATCATGTCACGAATTTGTCATCCTGAGCAGTGCGTGCCCTTAGTTCTTGCGTTACAACACTATTACATAATTATTCAAGAATACTTGTAAAAACTATTTCATCTAGTAGAGAGAGAGAATGCAACCCTCCATTCTCCATTTACCTAATGCAAAAATAATATGAGCATTCTAAAAGCACTGATCATGAACATCATCTTATGATTAATTAATTACTAGGAAATATTTCGAGGGGTCAGCTAAAATTAGAAACTATTGAGGGACGTTCTTTAGACATAGTAGATTGAAGTGTTGATAAATGTTAGGTATACAGTGAAACGCTACTTGTCATTTTTTGTACAATCTTGATACACACCTTACACAAGGAAGAACAATACAATAAATGTACCAAAGTAGGATGTTGTTTGGCGATAATGTTCTCGCTAAATAGAGAGAGATTGGTCGATTTCTCAGTTGATTGGACTTCTTAGTCAAAGTTCATTTATGCAGCAAGTTACAAACCATGGCTCGTTGCTCCCTATCATCACCTGGTTATTTGAAGACATTTCAGCTTTTAGGATTACTACCATTTCAGTTAGTTCCACAGCCCAGTATGCGAGTTCCTGTTTTGTTTGTCTTGTTGAAACCATCACACGTCATCATTTACTTCCTGCTTGCTTTTTTTGAACTGGCAAACTTTTCATTTTCCGAGAATGCAATTTCTCAGGTCCTGTTTACAGCATATGTGTTCATGGACATGTTGTTTCCAATAATTTCTGCCTTGGAGCTCTACTACCATAGAGTTCATCTATTTAACGCTTTTCAAATATTGAGCAAAGTGCAAGAGTGTCTTTGGATCCTCCCTTTTCATGTTTCTCCATTCATGAAGTTCATACACATCTGCTGGTTTGTTATCACAAGCTGTACTCTAGCTCTTGAGAAGTTTTATGGGAATTCCAGGGACACTGTGAGAGAAACCATTCAATGGTATTTCAAGATTTATTCGATTCTTGTCATAAGTTTATTTTCCTGCCTCGTTTTGACAGCCAGAGATTGTTTCTTTAAACTTGATGTGATCAAACACACGATGAATTCTGACCTCAAAATCAAAATCTACCTTCAACTCAAAGACGTTTGTTCTATGCTGAATCAGTGTTTTGATGTCCAAATTTCTCTTGTGATTTTCACCCTTGTCATGATTCTAACTGCCCAATTTCACTGTTGGGTTAATTATCCCTCCAACGAGCTGTGGGTAGTACTCGATTTTCTGTTATGGACAATTTTCATCATTTTCTTGCTTGTTCCTATTGTGTTCAGTTGCCAAGCAGTGTCAAGTCAGGTCAGTATAGTAAGGTAATATTCATGGTAGGTTTAGTTTGCGGCATTCCAATACTACTGATGTGGGAAGGTATCGATACTTATGATCCAGTACTACTGGTATTATATTGGTATCGAATGATTCGATATTATAGTAGTATCGAATGGAAATCCTCAGTATCGAATGAGTACCTACTTCCTTTTTAGAATAAACACCTAAATTGAATCATTTTAAACTATAAGGAAGAAGAAGACGGTTATTGGGTTGTCTCATCACTATGTATCACTTGTTGCTGGTGTATTTTCTTCTACACTCCATGTGAATGACTATCATTTTAAATTTCAAATCTCTTAAACCCAGTCAGTCCTTTGAAATCAAACCCTTTCATGTTTGGGAGGAATTCAGGAGTGTTATCCCATCATTTTTTAAGATGGCACAGAAACGCCTGGTGATGATGTGGACGCCAGTGCCCTGCGAATGGCTCTTTTCAAAAACAAGAGCCACTATCAATCGGCTAAGAAATCATCTCTCCACAAAAAATCTAGAATAACTATCCTCTTTTCGTTGGTTTGAGTGGTAACCACCTGTGAAGGGCGTCCATGATCTATGGCAGACATGTTGGCGGTCAAGGTTTCAAACACACCTCAAGCTCAAATCATGCTGAACCAAGCAAGCAACCATTCAAATTTTGAGTACAATTTGGGTTAGACTGCCAAAGGCTATCCTCATATTATGGTCATTTAAATGTACGTCATCCTAGGTAGTACGCGCCCTTGGTTCTTGTATTAATCAGCTATTCAATTGTTCTTGTCAAAAACTGTCTTTTCTTGAGTAGAAAGAGGGAATGTCGGATTGTGTATTTAATGTAGAAATATGAACATTCTAGAAGCACCGTATAGGTCATAAGTATCATCTTATGATTAATGAATTCCTAGGAGTCCGCTCAGGCTGATTGAAAAAACTTTGAGGGACATTCTTTGGAGTAGATTGAAGTGTTGATAAGTGTAAGGTATACTTGACAGTAACACACTTGACATGTTTAGTACAATCTTGATACTTCCCTACCTACTAGGAAGAACAATCCACTAAATGTACCAAAGTAGGATGTTGTTTGGTGATAATGTTCTCGCTAAATAGAGAGAGATTGGACGATTTCTCAGATGAGTGGACTTCTTAGTCAAAGTTCATTTATGCAGCAAGTTACAAACCATGGCTCGTTGCTCCCTATCATCACCTGGTTATTTGAAGACATTTCAGCTTTTAGGGTTACTACCTTTTCAGTTAGTTCCACAGCCCAGTATGCAAGTTCCTGTTTTGTTTGTCTTGTTGAAACCATCACACATCATAATTTACTTCGTGCTTGCTTTTTTTGAACTGGCAAACTTTTCCCTTGCCGACGATACTATTTCTCAGGCCCTGTTCATAGCATACATGGCCATGGACATGTTGTTTCCAATAATTTCTGCGCTGGAGCTCTACTACCATAGGGTTAATCTATTCAACGCCATTCGCTTATTGAGCAAAGTGCAAGAGGGTCTTTGGATCCTCCCATTTCATGTTTCTCCATTCATGAAGTTCATACACATCTGCTGGTTTGTTATCACATGCTGTACTCTAGCAGTTGAACAGTTTTGGGGAAGTTCAAAAAACGTTGTATATGACATCATTCTATGGTATTTCAAGATTTATCTAACACTTGTTATCAGTCTATTTTCCTGCCTCGTTTCGACTGCAAAAGATTGTTTTTTCAAACTTGATGTGGTCAAACACACAATGAATTCTGACCTCAAAATCAAAATCTTCCTCCAACTCAAAGACGTTTGTTCTATGCTGAATCAGTGTTTTGATGTCCAAATTTCTCTTGTGATTTTCACCCTTGTCATGATTCTAACTGCCCAATTTCACTGTTGGTTTAATTATCCCTCCAACGAGCTGTGGATAATACTCGATTTTCTCTTATGGACAATCTTCTTCATTTTCTTGCTTGTTCCTATTGTGTTCAGCTGCCAAGCAGTGTCAAGTCAGGTCAGTATGTAAGGTAATATGTCTACTCATATGACAACCTACATTCTCCTACCAAGCAATATTGATGTTCTCCCGCTTAAGGTAGGAGAAAAGGTAAATGTTATTATTACTTAACTAACAATTAGGTAGGTACTCCAGATAATACTTATGGAGACAAGAAGATTAGTTGGTTCACTACCTGGGAGGTTTTTTAACGAAAGCTAAAAGGCGAGAAATATGAGACTATATTTACGTAAGGCTTGATGCAATACACAAACAAGCTCTTCATAATCGACTGGAACACAACTCTCATTTGTGATCAAAAACACAGACATCAGTTCACTTATGGAAGCGCATCCTTTCCCTTTTCCATCTCATTATGATTGATATAAAGTCATTGGGCCATGAGTTGGATTGGGAAATTGGATAAATAAGGTGAGGTGCGCAGAGTAGGTTTAGTGGTGGTTTTTGTTGGTTTGGGTGGTAACCTCCTCTAAGGAACACCCTCGCACTACGGCAGACATGCAAATGTGCGCAAGCGAGATATTTAACTCAACCTCAAGATCAAATCTCGATGAGCAAAGAAAGCAACCATCTAGATTTTCAATATAAATTGCGTTAAATTGTCAAATTCTATCCTCATAATATGGTCATTTATGACTGTTTCTGCTCACCCTAGTTTGTTGTGTTACATATTAGTGTCATCCTAAGCAGTGCCTGCCCATGGATCCTGCATTACAACACTATTACATAAATTTTCAAGTGATCTTGTCAAAATCTATCTTTCATCGAGTAGAGAGAAGAATGGAGGGTTGTGTACGTAATGCAGAAATATCAGTGTTCTAGAAGCACCATAAATTGATCATGAACATCATCTTTATGATTAATGAATTCCCTGGGTACCCTTTCAAAGTGTCAATTCAGGCTGATTAAAAAAACATTGAGGGACCTTCTTTGGGCATGGTAGATTAAAGTGTTGATCAGTGTTAAGCATTAGGTGTTAGGTATTGTTCTTGACAGTAACACACTTGACATGTTTTGTACAATCTTGATACTTCCCTGCCTACTAGGAAGAACAATATAATAAATTTACCAAAGTAGGATGTTGTTTGGCGATAAGGTTATTACTAAATAGAGAGGGGTAGAACAATTTCACAGTTGATCCCCATTAGTTCATTTACTCACATAACAAACCATGGCTCGTTGCTCCCTGTCATCACCTGGTTATTTGAAGACATTTCAGCTTTTAGGATTACTTCCTTTTCAGTTAGCTCCACAGCCCAGTATGCGAGTTCCTGTTTTGTTTGTCTTGTTGAAACCATCACACGTCATCATTTACTTCCTGCTTGCTTTTTTTGAACTGGCTAACTTTTCCCTTGCCGACGATACAATAACTCAGGCTCTGTTTACAGCATATATGGCCATGGACATGTTGTTTCCAATAATTTCAGCCTTGGAGCTCTACTCCCATAGGGTCAATCTATTTAACACCATTCAGTTATTGAGCAAAGTGCAAGAAGGTCTTGGGATCCTCCCCTTTCATGTTTCTCCATTCATGAAGATCATACACATCTGCTGGTTTGTTATCACATGCTGTACTCTAGCTGTTGCAATGTTCCGGGAAAGTTCACAAAACGTTGTATATGACACCATTGAATGGTATTACAAGATTTATCTGACTCTTGTCATAAGTTTATTTTCCTGCCTCGTTTTGAGTGCAAGAGATTGTTTCTTTAAACTTGATGTGATCAAACACACAATGAACACTGACCTCAAAATCAAAATCTACCTTCAACTCAAAGATGTTTGTTCAATGCTGAATCAGTGTTTTGATGTCCAAATTTCTTTTGTGATTTTCACCCTTGTCATGATTCTAACTGTCCAATTTCACTGTTGGGCTATTTATGCCTCCAACGAGCTGTGGGTAATACTCGATATTCTCTTATGGACAATCTTCTTTATTTTCTTGCTTGTTCCTATAGTGTTCAGTTGCCAAGCAGTGTCTAGTCAGGTCAGTATGTAAGGTGAAATTTTTACTCATATGACAACCTCCATTCTCCTACCATGCAATATTATTGTACTCCCGCCTAAGGTAGGAGAAAAGGTAAATGTTATTATTACTTAACTAACAATTTACGGTACTCCAGATAATACTTACTGAAACATAAAGGTTTTAACAAACCTGGAAAGGCAAGATATAAAAAATGATATTCACGTAAGGCTTGATGCAATGAACAAACAAGCTCTTCATGCTTGACTGGAACACAACTTTCATTTGTGATCAAGACCAAACAGTTTCTAGTTTCTAGTTTACATATGGAAACACATCCTTTTCCATCTCATTATAACTGATATAATGCCATTGGGCTATGAATGGGGCCTTTGGTCGGGAAACTCAATATGGTAAGCAGAGTAAATTTGGTGGTGGTTTTCATTGGTTTGGGTGGTAACCCTCCCTAATGGGTGTCCTTGCTCTATGGCAGACATGCGAGTTATTGAACTCAACCTCAAGCTCAAATCTTACTGAACCAAGCAAGCAACCATCTGGATTTAGAATGTAAATTGTCAAAGGCTATCCTCATATTATTTTTATTTAGAACTGTTTCTGCTCACTCAAGTTCATTACAATTGTAGGTATTCATTGTGTTACAAATTTATGTCATCCTGAGCAGTGCGTGCCCTTAGTTCTTGCATTACAACACTATTACATAATCATTCAAGTTATCTTGTCAAAATCTGTCTTTCATTGAGTAGAGAGAAGAATGGTGGGTTGTGTACCTAATGCAGAAATATGAGTGCTCTAGAAGCACAATAAATTGATCATGAACATCATCTTATGATTAATGAATTCCTTGGGTGCTCTTTCAAAGCGTCAGCTCAGGCTGATTAAAATCTTGAGGGACCTTCTTTGGACATAGTAGATTAAAGTGTTGATCAGTGTTAGGTATTCATGACAGTAACACACTTGACATGTTTTGTAAAATCTTGATACGTACTTACATGCCTACTAGGAAGAACAATCCAATAAATGTACCAAAGTAGGATGTTGTTTGGCGATAAGGTTATCACTAAATAGAGAGGGGTAGAACAATTTCACAGTTGATCCACTTAGTTCATTTACTCACATAACAAACCATGGCTCGTTGCTCCCTATCATCACCTGGTTATTTGAAGACATTTCAGCTTTTAGGATTACTACCTTTTCAGTTAGTTCCTCAACCCAGTATGCGAGTTCCTGTTTTGTTTGTCTTGTTGAAACCATCACACATCATAATTTACTTCCTGCTGGCTTTTTTTGAACAGACGAACTTTTCCTTTGCCGAGGATACATATTCTCAGGTCCTGTTTACAGCATATGTGGTCATGGACATGTTGTTTCCACTAATTTCTGCCTTGGAGGTTTACTACCATAGGGTTAATCTGTTAAATGCCATTCTGTTATTGAGCAAAGTGCAAGAGTGTCTTTGGATCCTCCCATTTCATGTTTCTCTATTCATGAAGTTCATACACATCAGCTGGTTTGTTGTCATTTGTTGTACTGTTCCTGTTGAGATGCTAGGGGGAAATCCCGATGAGTCTGTAAAGGAAATCATTTTATTGTTTTACAAGATTTATCAGACTTTTGTCATCAGTCTATTTTCCTGCCTCGTTTTGACAGTAAGAGATTGTTTCTTTAAACTTGATGTGATCAAACACACAATGAATTCTGACCTCAAAATCAAAATCTACCTCCAACTCAAAGACGTTTGTTCTATGCTGAATCAGTGTTTTGATGTCCAAATTTCTCTTCTGATTTTCAACCTTGTCATGATTCTTACTGCCCAGTTTCACTGGTGGGTTTATTTTCCATCTATCGAGCTGTGGATGATACTCGATTTTGTATTGTGGACAATTCTCTTCATTTCCATGGCTGTTCCTATTGTGTTCAGCTGCCAGGCTGTGTCATGCCAGGTCAGTACGTAAGGTAAAGTGTATACTTGAATTTCAACCTACAACAAGCCACCTCGCACTTGATGTTGAGCCACTAATGGTAGGAGGGATTTTTTTTTTTTTTTTTTTTTTTTTTTCATTGTGAAGCAGAAAATTACTGTTAAATTACTCTTACTCGAAAATTACATGTGAGCTATAAACAAGAGCTCAAACCTTGGAAAATAACGGGGGATGTATGGGAGTGTCATCATTTGATTAAGCATTTAAAAAAAATGTCTTAGCAGAAAAACTCAGTTCTTATCGGGAAAAAAGCGACAGAAAAAATGTTGGTTTTATAGGAAAGCTTCAAAATTTGAATTTTGGCCATTTTGTCACCGATCATGATATTAATGAAGTAATTGGATTCCTATCAAAAAGGTAGGAAATTAAACGCTCTTTCCTATGGTATCCTCAACTTTCATTTTACATACTATTTAAAGGGATTTGGAGCCGCTTTATTAAAACAAGGTCGAAAACACAACAAAAAAAAACTTATAAATAAGATATTATGTTAAATACAAAAAAAAAAAAAAAAAAAAAAATCTAAGGGGCACTTTTTGTTGCAAATAAGCCGTAGAATTGACCCCCTAGGTTTTTCCCATAGATTGTTTAGACACCATTGTTGCTTATTTAATTTACTCGTCAGCCGAAACCCGTCAGATTGCGTACCAACTGATACCATTTACCATTTTGTAGAGAAGTATGACGTTATCATATTCTCTTTATCAGCTAAGTACAAGAATGAGAACGAATGGAGGGGCTGACGTTTTAAGAGCTCTGCCGTCAGAATAGTCGAGTCTGGTTTGATTACTTGATAACTTAGTAATGATAAAAAAAGTAGTATGTATATAGTTCCACGCTACCACTCGCGTTCAGTTTTTCATATCAATTTCAACACTGCGGCACAATGGCTTCAAGAATTAAACATCTTCAATCTTGGGGCTACTTAACAACTTTTCAACGTTTGGGTGCGTTACCGTTTCACGTGTACCCTGAGCTTCAAGTTCATGTGCCGAGTTCATTATTCGCTACCAAGCTTGTGTTCGTCATCCTTCCCTTCACAAAAGATTTGTATTATTACCTGAATTCTCTACAGAGCGATGTGGAGAAAGTCGGTATCAAAGACGGAGGAGTAACCATGGCCATTTTCACACTGCAGACTGTTCTAAATTACGCACTACCCGCAATTTCCGCCTTAGAATTATACAATAATAGAGAGAGTTTGTTCAAGGCCATCCGCATGCTGGCCACCGTGCAGGAGGTTTTCCACCTTCCTCCGTTCCGGTTTCCCCTATTCGTGAAATACGACATCGTCCTTTGCCTGTTTGTAATGTTGACTATATTGGCGATAAGTTGGTTCAGGTTGGGCGTAGAACAAGTGTTCATAGAATTATTCTATTTATCAATCGCGATGTCATTAGCCCACGTAGCCATAACTTTCGCCTGTGTTACTCTGACGATAAAAGAATGTTTTTCTGAAATCAACACGACCATGATTTTGAGAGATCATCGAAGAGTCGACCTCTTGTGCCTCACAAATACCTACACGAAGCTAAAGGACGCGTCAACTTTGTTGAATGAAAGCTTCAATCTGCAAATTTCAATTGTGCTTTTCTCATTCGTCTCACTGACAACATGTATGTTGAACTTGTGGATTTGTGATTCACGCGCCAAGGAAGACGCTTTGATCAACTCTTTGAATATCCTGTGGCCTTCACTTCATGTCCTCTTCGGGGCCCCCGTCATTTACAGCTGCCAGGCAGTCACTAGCGAGGTGAGACAAATTGAGTTGAACTAGTAAGCAATTTCGAAAAAAGTACAAATAAAGTAAAATCGTTGTAAAATATATATATATATTTTTTGTAATTGGGATGCAACATGTAAGAAGTGAGAACGCCCGTTTTGCAAAGTGCTCGGGTGAAAGTAGGGGGAAGGGGAAGGGGGCAATAGAAACGATTTTCTGAACGAATTTTCTTGAACTTTTGAGGGTGGTTTGTCAAATTGCGGATAAAAATCGACGAAAGGGTACTACATTATATTCTTTGAGAGCTCAAAGAACCACATGTGGTTCCATACTACGTCATTGGCTGTTGCCGCCAATTTTTCCATAATAGTCTGTTATGGTGGATCTCACCCGTGTGGGGAGTGCATTTTCGTGGCTATAGTGAATAAGTGCCTAAATGGAAAGAGAGGGGGAAAAGAGCATACGATTCTAATCTATACGTCAGGAGCGGAACGAGTCTGTGGTATCAAGGGACCCCCCCTCCCCTCCCACAATATTCTATGTCTCCTTCTGAATTTACCTACGCACACAATCCATTTCATACAAGACAAAAAGTGAGCAGTTCCCAACAAGTTATTTGTTCAAGGGAGTTGTACAGTTTTATTGAATTAGTCATCAAACATTAGTAGGAAACCAGATATTCCCACGCAAATAGCCATTAACAAGGATTTGTCAACCAACCACACGGCCTCTACCAACCAACTACAGCAAACTGACTACCTATACCTATTAAAAAAAAAAAAAAAAAAATCAGGAACACCCTTGATAACAAGCTAAGAACTGATATTGTACGAAGGTAGGCCCAGGTGACCTAGGCAGGTCTCCTGCCCCTCTGATCAAAAACAAAAATTAATTCAGGTAAAAATTAATGAGATTGATGAAAGTTCAGTACTGCATGAATTTGCGTATTCACAACGTTCATGGCCCAACTTGATAATCTCTCATTTCTGTCAAAATTACCTGAATTAAATGACTGACTAGCTGATTAACTAAATGTTATGTGTCAACTCGCGCTTTGGTTATTATTTCCGCGAAAATTTGGTCGAATCAAGTATCGGATAGCATCACGTGAATCAGCGTTGAAAATTTGCCACACATTACAGTTCACCATCATCCAAAATTTCTCGGGCAAGCAGCATGGAGACCCATTCGAATCGATTCAGCGTTCATAATTTAGTGGAAAATGATACCCCACACTCCTAGGTACCAAAAATCTCGGCACCACACATTTGAAATGGGTAGATCAATACCCATGTTGACCCATAACTTCTTTCGGTGGGCGCTGCTCGTTCCGGGACCCCTCTCATTGGATTCAGCATCCTAAATTTATTCGCAAATGATGCTCTTACGTGCCTATATCACCCAAAATCTCAGAAATCCATTTTTCGAAATATGAAGAATAAAAAAAAAAATTATTATTCAAGGAATAACTAACAAAAAAATGTGAACGATATTAGGAGGGGGGAACGACTCTTGGGACACCCTGTACACACTGCCACGTGCTAGCTGTAGAATAATGACATGTTGAGAGGTCAGGTGATCGTTATTTGGTTGATGAGACACGAAGAAAAAACAATTACGAAATTGATTCGTGAGTACATACTTATCACAATAGTAACGGTAGCGTTTACAACCTGGTGGGTCGAATGTGATGGAAATGAATGATAAATGGACAAATTAACAGTATCAATTCGGCATGGTAGGTAGTTATCGATTAACCTTGTTTGGCAGTATAAAAGGTTTGCACTTCTGATAACCAGTTCATTCTACCCAGATGCTTATTCGGAGTTTTTCTGGTCCGTATTTGAAAAAGATCACCGGAAATGTTGAGTGTCTTCCCTCTCCCGGCTACCTCAGAACTCTACAACTCCTGGGAGTGCTCCCTTTCCAAGTATTTCCCAAATTTCTGCTCAAAGCCCCGTCATCGTTCTTCCTACTACGTTCATTAGTTGTATTTGTCAAAATATGTTATCATTACTATCTGTCTCACATGGAGAAGTTCGGTGATTTGTCTGATCCTGTCGACCTGGTCTTTAGTATGTACGACATTTTAGAGTTTGCACTTCCCATTGTATCCGCCATAGAGTTGCATTTTAGAAAGCCCCAGTTTTACAAAGCAATACAAATCCTGGCACGAGTACAAGATTGTCTGAGTATACAACCTTTTCAAATGCACATCATATTGAAATACATGTTCGTTCCACTGACCCTCGTGATGGCCGGTTCTGTGTCATTAGCCTGGCAGGACAGTTGGCTTGACGCTCTTTTAGAATTTGCAAGCCACATTTACACCTCATTTTCGGCCCTCCTGATTATATCATTCGCTTGTTTGAATCTTACTGCCGGCAAATGCTTTTCAGAACTAAACTCAACTCTCCCAAGGCGTCGCCAACAAATTTTTAAACACGAAAATCTCATCAAAATCGCCACTCAGCTCCGAGACGCGTGTATGCTAATCAATTTGAGTTTCGACGTGGAAATTTCCCAAGTCATGTTATCTATGCTTTTCGTCGCTCTCGCCCATTTCCACACTTGGGCGAGAGAAGGCAATTCTGAAGATGTGACGACAATGTATTATTACCTTCTCAAGGCCCTCCTCATCGTATTATTGGGAGGTTGTATCATACACAGTTGTCAGGCAGCTTCAAGTGAGGTTGGTATTTCCCCCCCAATTTCTTTTATTATCTTTTTTTCTTTTAAATTGATGTTCAGGGTTCAATTTGAACCGGCCTGGATTTTCACTTTCTTCGTAGCCTTTGCATCGCTGCTGTTAACAGCCCGTTAGAACCGGCCGTTTCTCATTTAACTGTAGGATCTGATTTTATGCTAGATCCGAAAATAATCCGCCCCAAAATAACAAAAAGAAAGAAAAAAATAATACGCCCTTCAAATCCACGTCGATTTTTTCTTTTTTCCTTTTTTCTAATGTTATACCTTTTTTTTCTGTTTTGCGTGTGTTGATTCCGAACTTTATTCGTCCTTGTATCTATGGGTCAGGTAATGTGTCTTGAAACATGAGTAAGGAAACATTGAGAAATAAATGTTGGTCCACAATTGAGGAGAGCACACACCTACACCACATTTTTTCTTCCTGCTTTTATTTTGGAGTCATCGAAGATACACTTTCTCATCCATGTGAGACCCTCGCAGAAGAATACAGCGCAGGAGTGATTTGCAGCATTTTAAAGACGCATCGGATGTCGAACTATTCACTGAGGGTTGGCCTTGGAAGTCTGCTGTTGGACGTCTAGGTTGTGCCAAGAAGACGGAAATCACATCCATGGGGTTCCAGGGAACTCTCCATAAGAGCAGTTAGCAACTCCACCGAGCAGAAACCTCGCAGTGGTAAAAACGGTGCAAATTCTTTCATAGGTTAGTTATTCCTCGGACTAGAAGCATGGAGAGAATGGAAGGAAACCCATTTTGACCCATACCCGTCCCCAGTCGGCACCAATCGGTCCGGGACCCATCTCAACGGATTCAGCGTCCAAAATTTAGTGGAAAATGATAACCTACACGCCTAGAGTGCCGAAAACCTCGAGAGTCCATTTTTCAAAAACACATTTTTACCCCCACCTCCTCCTCTCCACCATCTTGGTCCGATCAGAATGAATAGTTTCAGGATCAAATTTTTATATTTTTTACTACCGAAAACGACGTGGATGGCGGACGGTCATGGCACGTTTTGGTTGGTTATTCCATGTAGGTATACATAAACGTTTAGTATGTTTTCATGCTCATGGCGACGATCAGTCAAGGTCAATTATCTCCAGTCTGCCCCAAAAATGTGTTTTTCAAAAATGGGGTTTCGAGATTTTCGGTGATCTAGGCGTGTGGGTCATCACACGCACTCCACACTCACTGATCTTATTTTCTCCTTGCTCCTGGTTTTGTTCTACGCATCATGAAACGTCTAGAAAACATTTTTGGGCCGATCGGAGATGGTCGACCTCTCCCCTCTACCCGCCTGGCATTGAGCATGAAAACAGGTTGATTACTCATGGAATAACCAACCAAAACTGAAAATGACCCTCCCTCCGAATATTTGTATGCTATGATACGCATCTTTCACTATTATGAAAGAATTCCTCGAGAATATTGCAATGGTAGTGGCGACACAGAAGCTATCAACCGTTCAATCAATGATAAAGCGATTAAGTGTCCGAAACACGAACGCTTACATCGCTTAGAATTCATAAATGGACATCACCCGGGCTAACAATTCAGTGACTCGTTTCATCGAAGGGCGTTCAGAACTTGTGTTCTTCGACACCATGAGCCCAACTTAGAGTAAGAGGGTCCTTCAATTCAAAACCATGACTGTAAATGTCAAAAGTCTTCGCTCCCCTGGCTGCCTTAGATTTTTACAACTCCTAGGAGTGCTCCCACTCCAAGTATTCCCCAAGTTTCGATTGAAAACGCCGCCATTGTTCTTTATATCACGACTGACCGTTTTAGCCACCGTGCTGTGCTATCTGCATTACATCTCTTATTCAGAGGAAGACTCCGATAGCATTGATGAATACGTGAATGACTATGTCTTCGATTTGTACGGTGTTTTGGCTGTATCTCTGCCCGTAGTTTCTATGTATGAGTCGCACTTCAGAAGGGCACAGCTGTACAGAGCCATCCATATCCTGGACCGAGTACAAGATTGTTTACGAATAAATCCCTTCCATGTGCCCTTTGTATTAAAGTGCTTATTCACTTCTTTGGCCTTTATAGAGGCTGGAATTGTGTCAATAACCTGGAACGATGGTCACCGCGCAATTTTCTCAGAAATCATTCACTTTCTGATCACAATATTCTTGACCCTTCTAAACGCCACTCTTTCATGTATCAATCTAACAGCCAGCCAATGCTTTTGTGAACTCAACAAAGCCCTCACTCAGCATCGTCAGCAATATTTCAATGCCGATAGTTTTATTAAAATTGCGGGTCAACTTAGAGAATCTTGTGCCCTTGTAAATGCGAGCTTCGACGTGCAAATTTCGCTTGGAATGCTATCCATGTTTGTGTTAGCCATCGCCATGCTCCATAACTGGTGCTTAGGTACTCAAGCCGCTGATGGATTGACAGTCACTTATTACATGCTCAAGACCTTCCACATCATGTTGCTAGGGGGCTGCGTGATCCACAGTTGTCAGTCAGTGACAAGCGAGGTGTGTAAGTCATTATTATTATTCTTTTATCTTTCCATGCAAAAATTTAATTCAGACCAAACACAGCCACATCTCTTTGAGCAAGCGGAATTGCCCAATTTCTTCTCCAACCCACAGAGACAGTAATTTTCCTCATAGCAGTTAATGCCAACTAAATATTTGTTGTCTCCATCTGACACACAACCAATATCATTATGGTTGGTTATTCCTTGAATAATCAACCTATGTTTTCATGCAAAAATTTAACCTCTCCGATTTGCCCCAAAAAAATTTTGAGCACTTTAGGGTGTCTATGTCTAGATCAACATTTCTTTTTACGCCGTTGTCGGTAGTAGACAAATTTCTTTAAATTTAACAGTTTGGACAGATCGGACCAATATTAGGGGAGGGCCATAATGTGTTTTCCGAATAATTGATTTTTGGCGATCTAGGCGTGTGAGGTACCATTTTTCACTAAATTCTTGACACTGAATCGACTGGATGCTCCTGGTCCAAGGAATAACTAACCCCTGTTAAATAATTTGCAGCGTTTTTCGATTTCCCTCTACGTTAGACACCTATGAAATTTCATTGAAAGCGTGCGCCTGTTTATTCCACTGATGCGACATTTTTGCAATTAAATGTCGATTAATTCATTTGGCGACTGTATTGCACGAATGTCTCTCCACTTTTCCCGTTGTTTCCATCGACCAGAATCTGATAAAGCAGTGGACTCACCAATCAGCCCAATCAATCAAACGTTAGCCCAATCGTTATTGTATTGAAAGTAGGCCACTCTCATTTATTCTATCGGTGAATGGTCACCACGTTCTCTATCAAGATGTGACCCACCTACTGGGTGTTCAAAACTTGTAATTATCAGGAGACAGGTAGAGGAACAGGCAAGAAGTGGTTCTAACGCTCGTAGATTAAAATTCTTCGTCGCCATGAGCCCAGCCTGGAGTAAGAGAGTCCCGTATTTCAGGACCCCGACTGAAAATGTCAGAAGTCTCGACTCTCCCGGCTACCTCAAACCTCTACAACTCCTAGGAGAGCTCCCTTTCAAAGTATTCCCTACGTTTCATAACAAAGCACCATCATTCTTCTTCATATCAAGACTTTTTGCCTTAGTCTCTCAATTGGTATATCTCACATTATCCTTGGCGACAGCCGACGACTTAAATGATACCATCAATGACCTCATATTTAACCTCTACGCTGTTATAGCTTTTGCATTGCCTTTAGTGTCTGCCTTAGAGTTGCATTGTAGGAAGGCAAAGTTATACAAGGCAATCCAAATCCTGGCACGAGTACAAGATTGTATGACTATACAACCTTTTCAGATGCACATTGTAGTGAAATACTGGTTTGTTCTGCTGACCCTCTTAATGACCGCTACTTTGTCAATAAACTGGCAGGATGGTTGGTTTGATTTTATTTTTGAAGTCACAAACCACATATTCACAACATTTTTAGCCCTCCTATTCGCATTATTTGCATGCTTGAATCTAACCGCCAGCCAATGCTTTCACAATCTCAACAAAACCCTCAATCGGCTTCATCAACAAAGTTTCACACCCAAGAATTTCATCAAAATTGCTGGTCTGCTCAGGGACTCTTGTTCACTTATAAACGAGAGCTTCAACGTACAAATTTCTCAAGGAATGCTATCACTGTTCATAGTAGCCATTGCCCTGTTAAATAACTGGTGTTTAGGTACAGAATCCACTGATGGATTGACAGTTCTTTATTTCCTACTCAAAGTGCTCACTGTCGCGTTGCTAGGTGGCTGCGTGATCCACAGTTGTCAGTCAGTGACAAGTGAGGTGTGTAAGTCATTATTATTATTTTATCTTTCCATGCAAAAATGCAATTCAGACCAAACAGAGCCTTTTTGGGCGAGAGAAGTAGCCAAATTTCCCTCCAACCCACAGAGACCTGGTATTTGCTGGTACTTTTCTAATTTTCATAGCAATTGTTGCCGCTGGTAAATTTTCTTTAGTCTCCTTCTGACAAAACGCCACTTCATTTTTCTCGATTTCCCATTACATTAGACATCTATGAAATTTCATTGAAAGCGTACGCCTGTTTATTCAACTGATGCAATACTTCTGCAATGTTCTTTAATGTCAATTTATTCAGCATTATTCATTCGTCAAAAAAGGAATAATGCCGAGAAAAAAATTCATTGGGCAAATGTGTTGTACTAATGTCGCTCCGTTTCCCCCGTTGTTATCTTCAAAATCTGATAAAGCAGTGGACTCACCTATCAGCACAATCCATCCTCAAATGTTAATGTATTGAAACTATGCTGTTATTGATTTGTATTGACAAATGGTCACCGCACTATCTATCAAGATATGACCAACCTACTGTGAGTGCTCAAAACTTGTGATTACCAGGAGACAGGTATAGGCGCAGGCAAGAAGTAGTTCTTCATCACCATGAGCACAACCTGGAGTAAGAGAGTCCCCTATTTCAGGACCCCGACTGAAAATGTCAGAAGTCTTGACTCTCCCGGCTACCTCAAACCTCTACAACTCCTAGGAGAGCTTCCTTTCCAAGTGTTCCCAACGTTTCATAACAAAGCACCATCATTCTTCTTCATATCAAGACTTTTTGCCTTAGCCTCTCAATTGATGTATTTCACATTATCCTTGGTGACAGCCGACGACGACTTAAACAATACCATCAATGACTTCATCTTCAAACTGTACACTGTTATAGCTTTTGCATTCCCCTTAGTGTCTGCCATAGAGTTGCACTATAGGAAGGCAAAGTTGTACGAGGCAATCCAAATCCTGGCACGTGTACAAGATTGTCTGAAAATACAACCTTTTCAGACTAACATTGTTGTGAAATACATGATCGCTCCGCTGACTCTCTTAATGGCTGGTAATGTGTCAACAACCTGGCAGGATGGTTGGCTTAATCTCATTTTCGAAATCACAAACCAAATTTTCACAACATTTTTGGCCCTCCTATTCGCATCATTTGCATGTTTGAATCTAACAGCCAGCCAATGCTTTCATAATCTCAACAAAACCCTCAATCGGCTTCATCAACAAAGTTTCAAACCCAAGAATTTCATTAAAGTTGCTAGTCTACTCAGGGACTCTTGTTCACTTATAAACGAAAGCTTCAATGTGCAAATTTCTCACGGAATGCTATCCCTGTTCATAGTAGCCATCGCCATGCTCCATTACTGGTGTTTAGGTACAGAACCAACTGATGGATTAACAGTCCTTTATTTCCTACTCAAAGTGCTCACCATCGTGTTGCTAGGTGGCTGTGTGATCCACAGTTGTCAGTCTGTGATAAGCGAGGTTTGTTATACTATTTTGAATTGTGTGTTCTTCATTCTTCTCTGCCCCTTGAGGACAATTTGAATCATAAAAAGCGACGTTTTTCTGAACAGGTGAAATACCTAGCTTAAGTCCCATTCTCATGCCACTAAAATTGAATAAGACCTGGGGTCAATAATAATTGTCCTTTTGGCGAATGCTGCCAATGTTGAATTTTTTACATCTGTCAACAATATACAGTTATCATTCCACAAGAATTTCTCATGAATCACGTTGCAATAGAATTTTCTTTTATCATTTGATTCGGATTGTTAACTGCAAAAATTCAAATTTTTCGAAGTAAGGGATCAAAAAGAAGATTGGTTCCTTTCTGTTTCACAGCGAAATTACTAACTCAATAAACGTATTCATTGCCCCAACTGAAAATGTTAGAATATGGAAACGCAATTTGATGATAATCCTGTTGAGTGAATCTTTCATTGTTCATTTATCATTCAGTTGTAAACAAGGTTTGTACAATTAGTCATCCCTTGTTCATTATAAATTGTGTATGCCGACAGCATGTTATTTTCTAATGATAATAGGTTATGAGCCCAGCCAATTTAATAAAAATCTTTTCATTACGAATTTAGCCTGGCCCACCATGTTGTTTGCTATGATGCTTATCCTACTACCACTGCCTACCCAAACTGTGTTCTACTTTAACCTAGAACCGCCTCTCCCATCCCCTATAATCTCCATAATATTCTCAGGCTTACCAATAATCTGTCAATGATCAATCATCAATAGTTTTTAATGATTTTTCAAAATTTTCCAGGCTGAAAAATTCAATGAAAATTTCTACAAATGTTGCATGAACCATGAGAATTTCGAAGGCACCCCCCTCGGTGAAGTAAGTTATCCAGCGGTCTGAAAATATGAAAATTTCTATTCCTACCTATATAAAATTTTCACTTGACCTGTAATGGCCATATTGTTCTAGAACGTGATGCTGTTCCATCTGGCTAATCGCAATTCAGTCACTTTTACGGCTTGCAAGTGTTTCACGATTGATTACAAACTGGCAGTGACGGTAATTACAGTATAATCCTATATTCTACCTATAATGAGTGCTGCATACAAGTTGTACGGGTGTGGAATCAATCAAGTACATGTATTTATTCACTCATATTCATGTAAATAATGTAATCCACCAAGAGCCAATTTTGTCAAGCTTGTAGATAGTGTTTGATTCTTGTTACAAATTGTAATTGCAAACTGCTAGCAAATAACTAAGCTCAAGATGTATAGTCCTCCGGTTCTCTTTTGAACGTAGACGACTACAATCTCGGCATAAACAAAAAAGGGTGATTTTTTTTTTTTTTTTTTTTTTGCCAAAATCACACTTTATTTGTCTAACTTTAATGCCGATGATTGTAACCGCAAAGGTCTGTTAGCGCCGTCCACGTTTTTCCATCTATATGACAAAGATTCTTATTCATAAAAAATATGAATTAAATTGGTATACTTGATGTTCACAAAAATTAATATGAACATCATATTAAATAACATGGATCCAAAATCAAATTTTTATATAAAAATATTAACAGTTATTTAATTAATTTATAAAATTTTCTGTATCTTGAAAAAATATATACTTTTTGTTTCATTTTTTGAAATTAATTGAATTTTTTGAGAACATTCCTTACATTTTGAGCTGTGCTATTCAACCACCCACTTTTTCAAGCCTCATTAAGTTTCATGTTGTCTTTTTTCAAACATATTTGTGATCAGTTTTATCACCTTTTTCTCGTCATAAATTTCAGTTTACTTAGTTCAAATTTTAGACAAATATGGGATGTTGAAACATTACAAATGAGACTCATGCAATATTTTTTATTTGTCATCATTTCACCGATATTTTTCCTTCATTTCTCCTTTCTGATTAGTTTTGTGTGACTAAATAAAACTCGAGCAAAGTTATCAACCAATTGATGAATTAAACTGATGAGGACACATTTTCAGAAAAATGTACCCACATGCATTTCGTATCCATCGACTGTTTAAAAACCGTAAACATTTTGCACACTTTCCTACCGCCATTTTTTTTTCGCAAAACCATAAAGACGAATAATTGTGTTTCAGTCGACCTGTGCTTGTCTCACTTATTTCATCGTGCTAATACAGTTGCCTCATAGAGACCACTGAAGCCTTCTCGACGATCGAGTTTTGCGGTAGTACTGCTGATGGAGCCGTTTCAAACCGATAATGATGAAACACGCTGATCGCCACCCCAAACAACCACCATACCCATCACTGTCAACCACGTAATGTTTTGTAAAATTCTCTCACCTGAGCCCTTTCTGAGCAAAATTATAGAGAGTTTCTCCATTTTTTTCCAAATATCATGTAAATGTGCGCAAGTCTCAAATTGGGTTACGTGGCTCACCGGTCAAATTTGGATCAACATGGCCACGTGACGTACTTTGGGACACGCAGAAAAACAAGCACATTTCGGATTTTTCGATGCACAGTGTATTGAGCAATGGTTCAAGGACAAAAAAATAACAGATCCTTTTTATTATAAATTATGTTTATTTGCAATAAACATTCAAATAGTGCTGAGAAACACTCCCATGTTTTACCTATTCAGTTTCTTCTTTCATTGTTCCATTGTGGCCACGCTAGCGACCTTAAGAATCACTCAAGAATAAAATTACATCTTGATATTTGTATCAGCCACAAAAACATGCAAGAAATTTTCGAGGAACTTGACTCCAAATTTAGCATCAACTTTCCCATCATTTCGGCAAAGTCTGCTCGAAACCAAGTATGTTTTTAGATGATTGGTATCATAAGAGGGCAACAACTGAGAACGTTTGGTTATGTGATACACCTGGGAACATTTTGTAGAGTTAAAGCTTGACTGTGTCACAGTCTGTCATACATGGCTAATCTTATATTGGCTATCTTGTGTGACACATGAGTCACAACGCGCTCAATGTGTTTCCTCTTTCCTTTCATCATGTTGGGTGATTGTTTAGCATATTGCACTCAGTTCAGCTGTATCAGAGTAAGTAAATGATAACCCACTCGTCAAAATGAGATTGTTGCATCTTTCAAAGGTACACCTGCCCACTGAGTCAAATTATTCACGTTTTACAAATAAGTTGGTTAAATATTCACATCGCAATAAATTGTTATCTCCGAGATTCTATGAAGAGTTTTACGTCCACTTATTACTCACGTATTTCTCTCATCGATATTTCCAATACTACTTGAATATCGTTTACAGTCGCCTCAGCTCAATTATGGGAAATGATTCGTGCACAACTGGGAACAAGTGCGTTGAACCTTAATAACAGAGGTCTGAAACTGGCAACGTGGCAAAGGGCTATCCGTCATTTCCAATTACAA
>CM034002.1:12131963-12294238 GCA_019603395.1 Cyrtorhinus lividipennis | reverse complement strand
TTCATTTTGTTCGTCGCGAGTTGATTTTAATGACTTGAAACAAATTGTGCTCGTCTTATGTCACTTTGAAACTGGGCGTTTGCAATCAGTCGTTGAATGATGGTCGCTGAACAGGCAGCTTCTTTGGAGAAATGCAGTTCTTCGATTAAACCGTATTACATCAAATTTACACTTATGTGAGATCCGTTGAACCCTGATCCTATCTTCCCTATTTCTTTCATTATCTAATTGATGAAGATTATTAGTAATTATAAGTGATTTTTAATTTATTTTCTTACCACGGCCCTAAAGTAGCGAGGGTCCAACGAGCCCCAAAAACCCCCCAAAAAATATGTTCTTTTTTCTGTGTAAAATTTCACTAAACCCCCCAAAACAGTCATTTCAAATCTCACAGCTCGAGAAAACAAAAATTTTCCAAGCTGCAAATTAGTATCAATGAATGTTTTATTTGTTGATGCAGGCAACAACTCTTCAACAAAGAAGTTCGTATCGTGACTTTAATTCAAGTTACACGGATAATACACGTTCAAATTGAACCTGGGTTCATCTAAATCAACATTTATGCAGCTTATTTCCTATGGAGTTGATAATAAAACACATGTTAGCGCACAGTCAACGTCGCAGTCCGGCATCTGTCAACATATAATCATCTATAGACGCTCTCCTCTTTATACATACCGAAGAATGCCATTATAGAATTTAAAACGCTGAAAATTCTTTCATACGGGTTGGTTGTTCATCGGAACAGGCGCGAGGAGACTCATTTCTTCAACATGGGGAAAATGGGGAAAACAGTGGGTGTGCGGGTCCCGGACCCATTCAAATTGATTTAAGGTCCAGAATTTAGTGGAAAATGATACCCCACACGCCTTGGTACTAGAAATCTCGAAAACACTTATTCAAAATTGGTAATATATACCCATTTAGACCCATAACCTCTTCCAATGGGTGCCAATCGTTCTGGGACCCTTTTCATGGGATTCAGGGTCCAAAATTTAGTGGAAAATGATACCCCACTCGCCTAGATCACAGAGAATCATGAAATCCATTTTACAAAAAAACGCATATAAATATATACTCCTCCAAATTTGGTCCAATCTGGCTGAAAAATGTAGAGTAACAACTAGAGTCGGAAGTGGATCCTTGACCCAAATTCAAGACTCTCACAAAATTCTCTACTACCAATATCAGCCTGGATGGTGGATGGCATAGGGACATTTGCTAACTTTGATCTACACACGCCAGAAAAAATGTTTGGGCTGAATCAGAGAGATTGGATTTTTGAATGAAAACAGGTTGATAATTCAAGGAATAACTTATTAAAATTCGTTTTCAATTTCAAAGTTCAGCCAAAAATGTGATATGCTTGGTCAAATCCAATGCTTTCCAAGCTTCCTAGATGTATGGAGTATCAACTCCTTGGAGGGTCCATATTGCATTATGTGGATAAACTGGATTTGTAATGAAACTGGGCTTTTGTTATCAAGTATCTGTGAGTTAACATAAGATACCTTTTAATAGAAGAGTAAATTACCTCTTGCAGAAGAAGGTGATCATCCTCAGACTGTCCTGACAAAACCAATGTGCACTTTCACTAGAACAGATTTGAGCACTGAACAAGACGGATTCTGGAACCTATATTCTCATAGTTTGTGCTCAACCCGCACTGAAATTCGCGAGAAAAAAAAAAGAAAACGCTGCAAATTCTTACACAGGGGTTGGTTATTCCTCTGACCAGGCGCATGGAGACTCATTTCTTAACATGGGGGAAATGGGGAAACAGTGGGTCGGCGGGTCCCAGACCTATTCCATACGATTCAGGATCCAGAATTTAGTAGAAAATGATACCCCACACCGCCCAGGTACCGGAAATCTCGAAAACGCATATTCAAAATGGATAATATATACCAATTTGACCCATAACTTCTTCCAGAGGGTGCCAATCGTTCCGGGACCACTTCATTGAAATTAGCGTCCAGATTTAGCGGAAAATATAATGATACCCCACACGCCTAGGTTCCAGAAATCTCAAAAACACATATTCAAAATGGGTAATATATACCCAATTTGACCCATAACTTCTTCCAGAGGGTGCCGATTGTTTTGGGACCCATTTCATTGGATTCAGCGTCCAAAATTTAGTGGAAAATGATACCCCACTTGCCTAAATCGCCCAAAATCTCGAAAATCCATTATTAAAAAAACACATTTTGACCCCTACCCCGCCCAAATTTGGTCCGATCGGGCTGAAAAGCTTGGAGGACCGTCCTAGGCCGGGAACAGACCCCTGACCCAAATTTCAGATTTTTAGAAAATTTTCTACTACCAAAAACGGCGTGGACGGCGGACGGCGGACGGCGTACGGCACGGCGGACGGACATTGACCTTTTTTGATCAGGACATCATGAAACGTCCAGAAAAAAATTTTGAGCCGAATCGGAGAGGTTGACCATTTGCATGAAAACATAGGTTGATTATTCAAGGAATAACCAACCAAAAATGAGGGGAAACCAGGTTGGTTTGGAGTACAACACATCAGCAGTAGAATATAGAAGGGAGATTGGAAGAAGACTGATCCAAAGTTTAAAAGAACCCTGAGCAGGACCCTACCTTCAGGTTGTGGAGGGGAGAGTTCACACAGAAACATATCAGTTTTCAGAAAGACATGTACTGTCAGGAGAGGCAAAAGGCTAGAAACCCAGTATTTCTAGTTATTTCATTCTTGGAACTCTGGTCTTGTCCACTCTTCTATGCTCATTTGAAAACCTTCCAAGGGCTGGGAAAATTAAAAAACACCTGCTCCCATCAGAAACCTGGAACTGACACACAGGTGGTGGGAGGAGAAGGACTAGACTAAATGAGTGACACTTAATTACGAAGGTGTTAGTTCTCAGAAGGACTCATATCGTGTTGAGATGTCAGGGGACAGAGAACCCAGTGTTCCTAGTTAATTGGGTTTCCTTCTTGGAGCTATATCCTTGTCCAGACTCTTCCCTTCACATTTGTAAACCTTCCAAGGGCTGGGAAAATTTTAAAAAACCTGCTCCCATCAGTAACCTGGAACTGACGCACAGGTGGTAAGAGGAGAAGGACTAGACTAAATGAGTGACACTTAATTACGAAGGTGTTAGTTCTCAGAAGGACTCATATCGTGTTGAGATGTCAGGGGACAGAGAACCCAGTGTTCCTAGTTAATTGGGTTTCCTTCTTGGAGCTATATGCTTGTCCAAACTCTTCCCTTCACATTTGTGAACCTTTCAAGGGCTGGGAAAATTTTAGAAACCCTGCTCCCACCAGAAAACCAGAACTGTCACAATGGAGGTAAGCCATGAAGACTCAAAACTAATAGGTGTGCACAAAAATGGCATCAGTTCTCAGAAGAACTTGCATTTCGGGGTGAGGAAGAAAAGCTGAAGACCCAGTATTCCTAGTTCCATCTTGGAACTTCTGTTTTGTCTGTAGTCTAAACCTTTGAAGGGCTGAGAAAATTGAATAAACCCTTCTCCTACCTGAACTGTCACAATGGTGGGGGGAAGAAGTCTTGAACTAAATTAGTGCACACAGAAATGGTGTCAGTTCTCAGAAAGACATCTAATTTGTGGAGAGTCACAAGACCCAGTATTCTAGTCTTTTGGTTCCATCTAGGAACCTTGTTTCTGCCCAGACTCTTCTCTCCACATGTAAAAGCCATTTGAGGGCTGGGAAATTTTTTTAAAAATGCTGCATCATCTTTCACATGGGTTGTTCATACCAGGCACCTCAGACCAGGCACATGGAAACTCTTTTCTTCAACATGGGGAAAATGGGGGAAACAGTGGGTGTGGTAGAGCCTGGACCCATTCCAATCGATTCAGGGTTTACCATATAACGGAAAATGATACCCCACACCCCCAGCTACCAGAAATCTCAAAAACACATATTCAAAACGGGTAGGTAGATGACCGTATCAACCCATAATCTCTTTGGGTGGGTGGCAATCGTTCTGGAACCCATCTCATTGGATTCAGCATACAAAAGTTAGAGGATAATGATACCCCTCACGCCTAGGCGCCAAAAATATCGAAAAAACATACTCAAAATGGGTACTAGATACACATTTTGACCCATAAACTCTTCCAGAGGGTGCCAATTTATTGTTCTGGGACCCTTTTCATTGGATTCAGCGTCCAAAATTTATTGGAAAAAGATACCTCACACGCCTGGATAGCCGAAAATCTGGAAAATCCATTTTTCAAAAAACACATTTTGACCCCGACCCCGCCCAAATTTGGTCCAATCGGGCTGAAAAGTTTTGAGGACCAACTAGAACCAAAAACAGTTCCCTGACTCACGCCGTCCGCCGTCTGGGTCCCTATTGGTAGTAGAAAATTTTCTAAAATTTGGGTCAGGGGTCTGTTCCCTGCTCTAGTCAGTCCTTGAAACTTTTCAGCCCGATTGGACCAAATTAAGAAGGGGTAGGGGTCAAAATGTGTTTTCCGAAAAATTGATTTTCGGGATTTCTGGCGACCCAGGCTTGTGGGGTATCATTTTCCACTAATTTTTGGACGCTGAATCCAATGAAATGGGTCACAAAACGATTGGCACCCACCAGAAGAAGTTATGGGTCAAAATGGGTAGGTACCTATCTACCCATTTTAAAAATGATTTTTCGAGATTTTTTGTACCTAGGCGTGTGGGTTATCATTTTCCACTAAATTTTGGACCCTGAATAGATTGGAATGGGTCCCGGACCCGCCACACCCACTGTTTCCCCCCATCTTCCCCATGTTGAAGAAATGAGTCTCCATGCGCCTGGTCCGAGGAATAACCAACCCCTGTGTATGAACATGCAGCGTTTTTCAAACGTCAATAGATTATTAGGAATAATAGGAATAACCAACCAAAACGCTTGTTAGGTACATAATTTCACAATTTTACCCAACACATCCAGTGATCAGCAAAAATGCGAACGACGGGAAGAAGGAAAAGAGTTTGGTTGGCATTAACCCATTCGGAACTAATTTATTTTTGATCCATTTGCTGTGACACCATTTATCGATGTTTTGCCAGAAAAAAAAATCAGTTTTCTGTTGCCAGACAACAAGGGCGTCGTCTAACACGCGAGACAAGGCGGCTAATATCGTCAGAAGGTTCACATAAGCTGTGGAGAAGAGAGAGCTAATTCGTGCAAAGCTCCCACGAATTCTCGCAATCTTCTTATGCGTAATCCTTTTTTTTTCTTCAAGGCGTGATTCATTATCATCAAAACAGAAGAAAAGAGCGAGGAACAAAAAAAAAGAAGTCAACAAAGTAACCGATGAGGAGAACGAGGAACAAAAGATGGCGGTTTTTCGACGAAGAATTTCTCAACGAGGACTGTTGTACAGTACAGTGAATCAATCCTAGTTATATTCCGGCTGCAGTGATTTCGATGAGTGAGCCAACCTTTAGAACAGATGCGGTTTTTGGATTTGAAATGAGGTTGCAGGAGGGATGAGCACACAGCGCTCATCAGCGAGGTTACATTCACCTCGTCTTTGCAAGGGAGCGAATAAGCAAGACGTGTTTTGTTAATGAAGTGATTAATGTGGCCGAGAAGTTGAAAGATTGATTGATTGAAGAGTTTATTCAAAGTTAGCAGCCTTTTCTCCGCCGTCTTGAATTAAATTCAGGGGTGTAAGAGGCTAGTACGAATTGTAACGAATATCAATCTTCAATGTTCCTTTTCTCCATAACTACTGAACTTTCTGTTGGTTATTCCTTGAATAATTAACCAATGTTTTCATGCAAAAAGTCAAACTCTCCGATTCTGTCCAAAAAAAAATTTCTGGGCGTTTTGAGGTGTCTAGATCAAAATTAGCCGTCCGCCGTCCACGCCGACTGGTAATAGAAAATTTTCTAAAAATCTGAAATTTTGGTCGGGGGTCCGTTCTTGGCTCTAGTTGGTCCTCGACACTTTTCAGCCCGGTCGGACCAAATTTGGGCGGGGTAGGGGTCAAAATGAGTATTTCAGAAAGTGGATTTTCGAGATTTTTGGTAATCTAGGCGTGTGGGGTATCATTTTCCTCTAAATTCTGGACCCTGAATCGATTGGAATGGGTCCCGGACCCGCCGCACCCACTGTTTCCCCAATTTTCCCCATGTTCAAAAAATGACTCTCCATGCGCCTGGTCCGAGGAATAACCAACCCCGGTGCAAGAATTTGCAGCGGTTTTTCCTTTTCAAACATCTACGTACATGTTAATAATAGCCCCACATTCTCTTTTATTCTATACAACGTATTATTGATTTTCAATTTGAAGCTGAAGTTGGTGTGAACATGTCACATTAGATGGCCACAAAAACGTCAGGAACGAAAATTTTGAGAAAAAAAAAAACAAATGTTGGTTCTCTCTACATTATTTGGGAACAGACCTAAAAAAAAAAAAAGAAAGTAGGAATATCTCATTTTACTTCTGAAAAGAAGGAACATCACGTCAACATATCGATTATTCTGAAAATATCGATATTCAGGGTATCAACTTATCAACATCATCATTTGAGTCGGGACGTAGAATAGGTTGTTTCTTTTAGGGTGCTTCTTCTTATTACATTAATAATTACATTAATAAAACTTCATTTTTATGTTCCTTGATAGTTTAATTTAGACATAAATGCGCCTATTTCCTCAAATCGCATCATTTCTCGCTGAGGGATGCCATCTTTGGAGGTCCATTCTAGAGGTCATAAACGCCAATCGTTCAAAACTGAAAGTAGATCAAAAATCTCATTCAAATTACAAGTGTTGGTTATTCCTCGGACCAGGCGCATGGAGCATCATTTCTTCAACATGGGGTAAATGGGGAAAACAGTGGGTGTGGCGGGTCCCGGATCCATTCCAATCGATTCAGGGTCCAAAATTTAGAAAAAAATGATACCTCACACGCCTAGATCACCAAAATCCCAAAAATCCATTTTTCATGTTACACATTTTGACCCTTACCCCGCCCAAATTCGGTCCGGTCGGGCTGAAAAGTTTTGAGGACCAACTAGAGCCAGAAAGGGGTCCCTTTTAGTATAAAAACATAAGTTGATTATTCAAGGAATAACCAACCAGAAGCATGAAGGCCTAAACTATTTGGCAGAATTTAGAGGCAATTTGATACTCAACAACATTCATACTATTCATTTTGGGCTTAAAAATTGCCATTCCAAATTACATTTTGGGGGGTTTTTAGCGAGGTAGAGGAAGATTGTCGTTTTTCGACCATAGATTGCGGCCATACCATACCGTCATAACTAATTGTTTATGGAGATTATTCGACGTAGAATTGTATGGTCTTCCTTTTAAATAATAGTGCTCTTTTCTCTAAGATGTGTCGTTTAGAAGTTACAAGCGAAAAACTGAAAAAAGCCCAAAGATTTCGCGGGTTTTTTGAACCCTCAGCAAAACAATGATACTTCATTCAGATGCCAAGAGATTATTTCCACGTGGAAACTTAACTTTACTGTCCTATTCTAAATTATCTTACTCTTACTATCTTATTCTGCTTATCAATTTTATACAGAAACATATAAAACAGTTCTGACGTTGTATTTTTCTAATTTCTAGCAACATTCGAAGCAACAAACCATACAGACTGGGCAGCAGGCAGGAACCATTGCTTCCTCTTCTTCAACACAATCATCAGCAGCTTTATGAGCATTCACGCCCTCATTTTCATTCTTATCGGCAGCGGTTGAGTTCTTGCTTGTTTTTCCTTTCGAATTCCCCATTTTTCTAACTATGACAGACTTCTTTTGGCTTTGAAATCTCTCTAGTATCGCTAAGGTAGTCAAAACAAATGGGGGATCCTTGTTCAATAATGCGAAGAAGAGGCATTTTTCTAGGTGATAGGAATTTGATTTATCAAGAAATACTACACTGCTTTACGGCGACAGTTAATGAAATTATTGAATATAAATTCTGATTAAAGGAGAAAGAAGAATCTAAAAGAAGCTGCTAACTACCTTTTAAAGCGGTAAAAGTCCGTTTTGGTTGGTTATTCCTTGAATAATCAACCTATGTTTTCATGCAAATGGTCAACCTCTCCGATTCGGCTCAAATTTTTTTTCTGGACGTTTCATGATGTCTAGATCAAAAAAATCTGCAAATTCTTACACACGGGTTGGTTATTCCTCGAATGGGGGAAACAGTGGGTGTGGCGGGTCTCAGACCCATTCCAATCGATTCAGGGTCCAAGATTTAGTGGAATATGATACTCCACACGCCCAGGTACCAGAAATCCTGACACATACCAAATGGGTGGATACATACCCATTTTGACCCATAACTTCTTCCGGTGGGTGCCAATCATTCTGGGACACACATCATTGAATTCAGCGTCCAAAATTTAGTGGAAAATGATACCCCACACGCCTAGGTAGCAGAAATCCCGAAAACACATATTCAAGATGGGTGTATCTATGGGGCACTACGACACTAATTTACTAATATAATATTGAGAAAACGTAGGTAATTTAGAAGGCTATAATAATTGTATTAAATTGAATTGAATGGTACGAATAAAAAGCTCGGACAGTAAAAAGAATTGTAGGCAACTGCTCAAAATTGGTTGCTAAGTTTAACAGCTGGTTATAAACAACAGGATATGACGATGTGTTTTGTTTGTCTATTCGGCTGAAAAGTTTCGAGGACCCATCTCGGCTGGGAACAGACCCCTGACCCAAATTTCAGATTTTTAGAACATTTTTTACTACCAAAAACGGCGTGGACAATGGACGGCGTACGGCGGACGGCGGACGGCGGACGGCGGACGGACATTGACCTTTTTTGATCAGGACATCATGAAACGTCCAGAAAAAAATTTTGAGCCGAATCGGAGAGGTTGACCATTATCATGAAAACATAGGTTGATTATTCAAGGAATAACCAACCAAAAGGTCGATGTCCGTCCGCCGTACGCCGTCCACGCCGTTTTTGGTAGTAGAAAATTTTCTAAAAATCTGAAATTTGGGTCAGGGGTCTGTTCCCGTCCTAGGACGGTCCTTCAAGCTTTTCAGCCCGATCGGACCAAATGTCGGGTCAAAATGTGTTTTTTGAAAAATGGATTTTCGAGATTTTGGGCGATCTAGGCGAGTGGGGTATCATTTTCCACTAAATTTTGGACGCTGAATCAAATGAAATCGGTCTCAGGACGATTGGCACCCACTGGAAGAAGTTATGGGTCAAATTGGGTATATATTACCCATTTTGAATATGTGATTTTGAGATTTCTGGAACCTAGGCGTGTGGGGTACCATTTTCCGCTAAATCTTGGAAGCTGAATCCAATGAAGTGGGTCTCAGGACGATTGGCACCCACTGGAAGAAGTTATGGGTCAAATTGGATATATAATACCCATTTTGAATATGCGTTTTCGAGATTTCCAGTACCTAGGCGTGTGGGGTATCATTTTCCACTAAATTTTGGATCCTGAATCGATTGGAATGGGTCTGGGACCCGCCGCACCCACTGTTTCCCCATTTCCCCCATGTTGAAGAAATGAGTCTTCATGCGCGTGGTCCGAGGAATAACCAACCCCTGTGTAAGAATTTGCAGCGTTTTTCTCTTATTTATATAGTTTAAAAAAACATTCATTGCAAATTCATTGAGATGAAAGCATCACAAATGAAGGTAGGTTATGTTCGGAAAATGTTCTTTAGAATATTTTTCAAGTATTTTGGCGACGGTATAATTTTTCGTTGAATTTGTCGGTTCAGAAATGTGTTGAAGGATCGACGCACGTTGCAAGTACCTTTTGGTAATGAAGGACATCTGAAACACTGCTATTTATTACACAATTGAATATTATCCATTATTATTCAAGGAGTATTTCGCTCAGTGGGAAGGATCTTCGGGGCTATTTGGGGTAAGTAATGAGAAGATAACAAAAAATAAATAAAAATAATAATAATAATAAAATAAAAACATTTTGACTCATGCCTACCCCTCCCGTGGGAGTCAATCGGTCTGGGACCCATCTGGGTGACCTTAACCCTTCAAAACATAACCCCAAATGCGCATGTCCCAAAAATCAGTTGTTTGTTAGAAAAAACTCACGTTCACTTCAAGTACTCTCCCCTAATTCGGAAATTTTGGTACAACCGCAAACCCCTGGACCCGCACATGCATAATAGAGCATATCTATTGGGATCTTCACGATTTCTCTTCAATCTACAAAATTACATGGAGCGTCCCTAACGGTATATGAATAAAAATAAAAACGCTGCAGATTCTAACGCAGGGGTTGGGTATTTTTCGAATCAGAAGCTTGGATAGACATTTCAATCAATTCAGCGTCCAAAATTTAGTGGAAAATGATACCCCACACGCTTAAGTCGTCAAAAATTTTGAACATGACCCATTCCAATCGATTCAGGGTCCACAATTTAGTGGAAAATGATATCCAACACGCCTAGATTGCCAAAAATTTCGAAAATCCATTTTTCAAAAAACACATTTTGACCCCTACCCCCTTATCGCAAACTGGGTCCGATCGGGCTGACAATTTTATAGAACCAACTAGACTCGGAAAAATTTAAGATTTTAGAAAATTTTCTACTTCTAAGTTGGCGTGGACGGGTAGGGGTCAAAATGAGAGATGTGTAGTTCGCGAACGAATTAGTTTAAATGAACTGCTCCAGAGTGTGAATTATTCACATCAGCCAGTCGTTCAGGCGAACTACAATTCAGTTCGGCTTGGCTTGGTAGTCTGAACTACTCACATAGTTCACCTTCCTTATAGTTCAATTATAGTTCCTTTGGTCCTAATTGATTTGTATGTCTGAACTAGCTGGCGTTCTTCACCAGTAAAATAGTCACTAGGCGTTCAAAATCAAAATAGTTCGCCATGCTGTGATCCATGGCATTATCAATATTGTCATTGCAGTTGCCTGCTATAAGATAATTAAAGAGTCTTAGTTTCGATGGTCTGTTTGTTTTCTACAAACTTATTATAGCTATTTTAACTTTTCAACAAGTTTCATTATAAACTTATCTTTAGCTTAAATAATGACTGGAAGCTATTTTGACTTGTTAACTTGATCAGAGGTCTAGAGGTGCAACAATGCAGTGCAACGAACCCAAAATGCTAAATGTAGTCAATCACGCATTAATTTAAAAATGTGAACTAGATAGTTCAATTGAACTAGTTCCTTAAACTAGTTCACTTTAGTGAACGAACTAAGAAGAGATAGTTTCGTTCAATGAACTTCTTTGCCCATCTCTAGTCAAAATGTGTTTTTTGAATAATCGATTTTCCAGATTTTTGGCAATCAAGGCGTGTGGGGTATCATTTTCCACTAAATTTTGGACCCTGAATCGATTGGAATGGGTTCGAAACCCGCTACACCCACCGTTTCCCCCATTTTCGACGACTTAGGCTTGTGGGGTATTGTTTTCCACTAATTTTTGGACGCTGAATCAATTGGAATGTCTCCATGCGCCTGGTTCAAGGAATAACCAACCCCTGTGAAGGAATTTACAGATTTTTTTTAGATTTAAAGCCATCGATAATGATTAAATAATAAATTAAATGTATTTTGTCGATTTCAGTTAATCTGAAAGTTTAGGATGTCAAGGATTAAATAAAAAGCGTGTTTAAGAAAATTAAGTTGTACTTGACAGATATAACAATAATTGGAAACAAACAACAAAATATACAAACGTAGCTAATTTGTTCGATTCTACTGAGCCTTTCCTTCAATTCCCAGCCAATCTTTCGGTTCCTTCAACACTGCCATCAGTTTCCCTTCTCTTGTTGCCTCATCAGGAACGTGCATGTAGAGCCATTTCTGTGGAGAGATCAAGTGATAAATGTGAGGAATTACAGTTTCAACGTGGGGAAAATAAAATAAAAGGAAAAACACTCACCGCAGAGAGTGGCAAGGACATGAGGATGGACTCATAACGAGCCCCAGGAGTGTACAGTCCGAATTTAGTTCCTCGGTCGTAAATCAAATTGAATTCCACGTATCGACCTCTTCTCAACAACTGCCATTCTCTTTCGGCATAACCGTACGCGTCGTCTTTGTGTTTATTAACTGCATAAGCACAATTCAGCGTCAGACGGGGATGTAGATGTAGGAATATTAGGTGGAAATTGACTAAAAATGTCGACAACTCACCGAGAGGGACGTACGACGGTATAACGGCGCCTGCGCAGCTGGAGACGAACTGAAAAGCCTGTTCCTGCGAAGGATAGTCCACGTCATCGAAGAAGATTCCACCGATGCCTCGTTTTTCCCCTGAAAATTCACGGAGGAACGTTTAATAATGTCACAACAATATATTCAATTTATAGTAGCCATTAATGCGGTTAACACATAGAAGAGCCCCAAGAGCAAGTCTGTAGACAAGACTGGGAGTACTACCTCCAAGAGCAGGTAGCAGGGAGCCTTATATGCATTCATAAGTTTGGAAATCATTGAAAAAACGATCCAATTCTTTCACACGGGTTGATTATTCCACGGACTAGGCGCATGGAGACTCATTTCAATCGATTCAGCGTCCATAACCTCTTCCGGTGGGCACCAATCGTTCTGGGACTCGTCTCATTGGATTCAGCGTCCAAAATTTAGTGGAAAATGATACCAAACACGCCTAGGTACCAGTAATCTCGAAAAACACATTCGGAATGGGTAGATAGGTACCCATTTTGATCCATAACCTCATCCAGAGAGCGCAAATCGTTCCAGGATCCATTTCATTGGATTCAGCGTCCAAAATTTAGTAGAAAATAATACCCCACACGCCTAGATTGTCTAAATTTTCGAAAATCCATTTTTCGAAATACACATGTTGACCCCTACCCGCCCAAATTTGGTTCGATCGGGCTGAAAAGTTGCGAGGATCAACTAAAGCAGGGAACGGACCCCTGACCCAAATGTGACATTTTTAGAAAATGTTTACTACCAAAGTTGGCGTATGGACATTTGTCATTTCTTCAACATGGGGAAAATGGGGGAAACAGTGGGTGTGGCGGGTCCCGGACCCATTCCAATCGATTCGGGGTCCAACATTTAGTGGAAAATGATACCCCACACGCCTAGGTACCAGAAATCTCGATAACACATTCGAAATGGGTAAATAGGGACCCATTTTGACCCATAACATCATCCAGAGGGCACCAATCGTCCCGGGTCCCGTCTCATTTGATTTAACATCCAAAATTCAGTCGAAAATGATACCCGCACGCCTAATGCTCATTGAAGGCCCCATACATCAATAATTGTTCAATGAGGCAGTGGTGGCGAATGTGGCAATTTCGTACACTAGATATTTCAATAGATTTCACGCAACACTTATCTCGCGCTATACACTTCCACCAACTACTCCAATGAGTAGCCTAGCAAAGCGGGTCAGAGAGTGTCAAAAAGCCACTCGTTGTGGCAATTTGGGCCTTCTGGAAAATAAAAGTGGGTTGTCGGCTCCGGCTCAGCCTGGTGGAGGATCACAGACTGGGCCAATAAGCAGTAGATTATCCTCATCAGTTTGAGGCCAAGAATGCTTCTGCTGACAGGCAGTAAGTGATGAAGCACGATTTTGGTCAGTTAATAAATAAAAGCTCATTTTCTGTCAGCCATAAGTATATTTGCTGCACGCCCCTTACATCCAAGTTGGACGTGCTCTCCCAATCATCTGACACAAAATGTAGCGCAGCATCATCAGCGAATAATATTCTCGTTCTGTCAATATCAATTTGACCCAATTAAGATTGTGAACAGTAGAGGAGCCAGAACAGTGCCTCGTTTTCCACTAAATTTTGGACCCTGATTCGATTGGATTGGGTCCAGTACCCGCCAAACCAACTGTTTTCCCTTTTTCCCCATGTTAGATGACTTAGGTGTGTGGGTTATTGTTTTCCACTAAATTTTAAACGCTGAATCCAATGAGACGGGTCCCAGAACGATTGCCGCCCACCGGAAGAGGTTATGAACGCTGAATCGATTAAAATGAGTCTCCATGCGCCTGGTCCGAGGAATAACCAACCCCTGTGTATGAATTTGCAGCGTTTTTTCAATTGACGGGTAGGGGTGGGGGCAACGGCGATTAATTCACAATATTCCACCTTCTGCAAATGATCTTTCGATGCTAATTTGGCTAGTTTACTATTCTTCTTTAAGAATCCTATCCCTGTCTTTTCTGACTAACCTCGATGCGTAATGGTGAAGTAGTCGTCGCACCATTTTTTAAACCGAGGATAGAACGATTTGTTGTGCTTGTCGCAGGCTTTCCTCAATTCAGAATGAAAATGTTTTCCGTCCTCTTCGTTCAAGTAATACGGAGTCAGGTCAGTGCCACCTCCAAACCACCACTGAAAATGACAAAAGAGTGTTTTTAGTAAGTAGATACAGATAACATGCCAGTGTCGAGTGATTAGTTTAAACCAGGGGTCTCTGAACCAACACACGGGTTTTGTCCGGCCATATTTGAAAACTCCTTTTGGAGAACAAAAATATTGTTTTATGGCAAATTAAGTTTAGATTACTAAGGTATTCTAATATTATGTTGAATAATTATTAATATGACATCTATTAATATGGTCATAGGCTAACTCATCGTTGTAGGCTTATTCTTATTGTTTGTGAAAAACCTATACAATTTTAACAAATATGAGTTTTGATGTATGTTCTCAGTTATAGTTTTGTCAAAATTATTGCAACCCTTTACAAAATAATTTAAACCCTTTACGAAATAATTTAAACGTTTAACACATTTATTTAAACCTTATACAAAATTTTTTTAAACCTTTTACAAATTTATTTAAGCCTTTAACAAATTTTTTTAAACTCCTCGTGGCCCATTCTTTAAACTTTAAAACTATTATGGTTGGTTATTCCTTGAATAATGTAATACATAAATGTCTAGATCAAAATTAGCAAATGTCCGTCCGCCGGCTACGCCGACATTAATAGTAGAAAATTTTCTAAAAATCTGAAATTTTGGTCAGGGGTCCGTTTCCGGTTCTAGTTGGTCCTCGAAACTTTTCAGCCCGATCTGACCACATTCGGGTGGGGTAGGGGTCAAAATGTGTATTTCGAAAAATTGATTTTCGAGATTTTTGGCGATCAAGGCGTGTGGGGTATCATTTTCCACTAAATTCTGGACGCTGAATCCAATGAAAAGGGTCCCAGAACGATTGGCACCCATTGGAAGAGGTTATGGGTCTAAATGGGTATATATTACCAATTTTGAATAAGTGTTTTCGAGATTTCTGGTACCTAGGCGTGTGGGGTATCATTTTCCACTAAATTCTGGACCTTAAATCAATTGGAATGAGTCCTGGACCCACCACACCCACTTGTCCCCCCATTTTCCCCATGTTGAGGAAATGCGTCTCCATACGCCTGGTCCGAGGAATAACCAACCCCTGTGTAAGAATTTGCAGCGTTTTTATTTGTTGTTTTATGTTATTTTTCTTCAGATCGGCTATGCTTTCATTGCAAATCAAACAGAGCGCCTTGCCAGTACAATGCGGTAATGACAGGAAAATTAACGATATGCAGAGGTGCCATTTGAGGACTTCAGTCCAATTTGCAGCCTTTTTTAAACGTTGCGTACTTTTTTCGGGCTTTTCATTCCATCAGTGGACTATTTCACTTATTACCACTGGCAACGATGACAGCATTGTGGTTTTGGCCCTCGGAACTAACTGGAGTAATCAATATGGCTCCAAGGGTGGACAGTTTGGAGACCCCTGGTTTAAACGAAGCTTACTTGTTTGTTGCCGTTGTTGTCAGTCACTTCGAAATACCGATAGTTGAAGTGAATAGTCGGAACCATTGGATTGCGAGGATGAATGACCGAACTGACTCCAGCGGCGAAAAAAGGTAGCGCTCCTTGACCCACCCCAAATTCTTTGCCTCTGAAAAATAAAAATAATTATAATAAGGGCGCTTTACCACTCATAACCGAGGCATATTAACGTGTACCATTCACAACCGCCCTAACAAAATCGAAAGGTCTCCCAATTTGGCAATTTTGGTTATCCACTCTGGTCACATGACCGTCTGGTGTTACAAGCAACACTAAGGTACACACTAAGTAGTCACACTAGTTTTTACTAGACTGACTAGTCACACAACTACTCCGGCATGAAAACAGGGGTTGATTATTTAGGGAATGATAAACCAAAAATCGTAATATTCTCTACAAATTATCAATTTCTTTAGTAAACTTCCTTATGTTTGTTGTTAAGTAACATTCCTAGGTGTTCCACAGAAAGTTGATTCTCAATTAGACTTAGAACAGTTATTATAATGAAAGAGCAGATTCTCAGCGACTGCTGACGGAAATTAAAGTTTATTCCAGATAGATTTGTACAGAACATTGTTTGTAAAAACATTTGTTCTTCTGAGAATAATTGAAGAATTAAGGAGAATAAAGAGATGAAGGATAATATAAAATATAATACAAAACGCTGCAAATTCCTTCACAGGGGTTGGTTATCCCTCGGAACAGGCGCATGGAGATTCATTTTAATCGATTCAGCGTCCATAACCTTTTCCGGGACCCATTTCATTGGATTCGCCGTCCAAAATTTAGTGGAAAATGATACCCCACACCCCTAGGTACCAGAAATATCGAAACACACCTTCAAAATGGGTCCCTTTTGACCCATAACCCCATCCAGAGGGCGCAAAACGATCTGGGACTCGTCTCATTGGTGATTGGGATTTATGATGGAATGATGTATTCAAATGACCTAAAATTGGAAAAAACCGGATCCTAATAGATGCCTATCATAAATAAGAAATTGATAATTCGATTTTTCACGTCATAATTTGGACAGGGACCCGTTTTTGGCTTTAGTCGGTCCTCAAAACTTTTCAGCGCGATCGGACCAAATTTGGGCGGGGTAGGGGTCAAAATGTGAGTTTTGAAAAACGGATTTTTGAGATTTCTGGCCCCTAGGCGTGTGGGGTATCATTTTCCATTAAATTCTGGACGCTGAATCTAACGAAATTGGTCCCAGAACGATTGGCACCCACCGGAAGAGGTTATGGGTCAAAATGGATATCTATTTACCCATTCTGAATGAATTTTTTCGAGATTTCTGGTACCTAGGCATGTGGGGTATCATTTTCCACTGAATTTTGGAACCTGAATCGATTGAAATGGGTCCGGGACTCGCCTCACCCACTGTTTCCCCCATTTTGATGAAATGAGTCTCCATGCGCTTGGTCTGAGGAATAACCAACCCCTGTGAACGAATTTGCAGCGTTTTTTACGATTCAGAGGTTGACAAAAATGATAATTTCTCAACGGATTGAGATATATCATCGTTCTGAAAACGGCATTGTGTTCAGAAGCTTGTCGTCTATCAGGAAATGCAGAATATAAGGTATGCTTTCTTGTTGTACTCGCGCCCCTAAAGGGCCTGCTGACAGTAGTGACCACTTTCCAATATACTGAAGTATAATTCACTGATCAGCCCACCTGATGAGCAGGCTGATCACAATTATATTAAGTATGAAAAGAAAGTGGTCGCCAATGTCCCACCCTGCATCCTGGACGTTGATGTTTTGGGGTTGTTCGGGCTGCCTTCGTTCTTTTTGTTTGCCCAGCCCAGCCGTCCACCAGAGGAGGATCTTCAAATGTGCAATGGCGTACCCAGGGGAACAAGACGACACTGTGGGAAGGTGGCAGTGTTGCCACCATACATATTGTTGCGAGCTCGCACCTGCGCCGGTCAAATGGGCTGCTGGCGTCGCAAGGTCAACGACCTGTGGAGGATTAAGGGTCTCGAACATTCGGGAACCTCCCCGTTCGCTCCAGACAACACGTCGAGTTCCCAGAACCAGGGAACATTCTGGAAGGTACTTGACCGAAAGGCAGCAGGTATAAAACAGACCCACCGCCCAGTTCAATTTGGAGTCCGGATATAGACGCTTCGGGTTATAAATCGTGCCGTGCCGCGTTATAAATAGTGCGACAACCGTGTATTGTGATTCTGTCATTGTGTAAGTGCGCGAATGTGAACAGTGTATTCAAGTGAACAATTGTAATAAATTATTTACGAAGAATATAAATCGTTACAATATTCTTGTTTTATCTTCAACAGCTTAGCGATCGTTACGGTCAATAAGCCTTTAAAGATGTACTCGCGACCCTAAAGGGCCTGCTGCGACGGTCACTAATAAGTGCAAGGAACGTAGCCGCCAAACATGGATAAGACTCCCCGCTTGCTAAGAACTTTTAGCGGCCTCCACTCACTGGCGAATACTTCTTATCGCTCTTATTCCATTCCATCATGGAAACCAAACACTCACCTGGACTTCATTTGTTGGACGGCTCCAGCTGGAAGATGCCCTGAAACGACGGAAATATTGACGCCAGCTTTCTCGAGGACCCTCCCGTCCTGCATGATGCACGTGACGCCGCCTCCTCCTTCTTTCCTCGTCCATCTGTCCACAGTGAATTTGGTGTCCGGATCTTCTTCGGCTTCGAGAGCTCGGCAAAAGTCTTTCTAATAAAAAATAAGGAAAAAATGTGAATATGTGAAAGGAATTGGCACGTACGACGTCTTCCTGACTAACAACCTCTGAAATTCAAGCCTCACATCTCCAAAATCTAATTTTTGGTTGGTAATAACTTGAATAATCAACCTTTGTTTTCGTGCAAAAAGTCAATCTCTCCAATTCGGCCCAAAATGTTTTTCTGGGCGTTTCAAGGTGTCTAGATCAAAATTAGCAAATATCCGTCCGCCGTCCACGCCGACTTTGGTAGTAGAAAATTTTCTTAAAATCTGAAATTACGGTCAGGGGTCCATTTTTGGCTCTAGTTTGTCCTCGAGACTGTTCAGCCCGATCGGACCAAATTTGGGCGGGGTAGGGGTCAAAATGAGTTTTTCGAAAAATGGATTTTCGAGATTTCTGGCATCTAGGCGTGTGGGGTATCGTTTTCCACTAAATTTTGGACGCTGAATCCAATGAAATGGGTCTCAGAACGATTGGCGCCCACCAGAAAAGTTATGGGTCAAAATGGGTATCAATCTACCCGTTTTGAATATGTGTTATCGAAAATTTCTGGAACCTAGGCGCGTGGGGTATCATTTTCCACCAAATTGTGGACGCTGAATCCAATTAGATGGGTCCCGGGACGATTTGCACCCACCGAAAGAGGTTAAGGGTCAAATGGGTGTCTATGTACCCATTTTGAATGAGTGTTTTCGAGATTTCTGGCACCTAAGCGTGTGGGGTATCATTTTCCATTAAATTTTGGACCCTGAATCGATTGGAATGGGTCCGGGACCCACCACACCCACGGTTTCCCCCATGTTGAAGAAATGAGTCTCCATACGCCTGGTCCGAGGAATAACCAACCCCTATGAACGAATTTGCAGCGTTTTTTATCATTTCATATTCAGTGCAAACAATCCGTTCGCGTAATGAACACCAACTCACTTGAATTTTGAGAATCATAAGCTCCATTCTAGTTTTCATGTCATCCGGGTTGCTCTCCAATGTTTTGATGTCCGTGATAGGTTCGGCCATATAATCGGACAAGTTGATTTTCAACCGAGCGTCCAAGTCGGCCTGAGTGAAAATCCCCGACCAAATAACGACGCCGGAACCAGCGAGAATAGAGAGACCACATCTGAAAATATCGGTGCGATTTCTTAATTAAAAAGTGGATTGAGAGCGATGGATATTGCAATAAATAATGTTGTTTTGGGCACCACTGTCCCACGAGGGGTCTTGGATGAGGCTGTAATTTGTTTCATTTCGGGAAAGAACCGAATTTGAGAACGGCTCATTCAAAATATCAAGAATCTAGTCACTTCTATACTGTAAATATGTTACTCAGTACCACAGCGAATATTCACCTGTAATCTGGCAAGTAACAACCAACCTGAGTTTGGAACGTTGTTTTCCCGAACTGATGAAAGCAGAATGCTTAAATAAAGAGAGCGCGGATCTTGCTGCCATTTCTTCGATCTTCTGTAGTGATCAACACCTAAAACTGATTTAATGAGTAAGCGAAAAACAAAATCCAATAAAGGAATGTTTTAAGCTATTGCTGTGACACAACCGACGATTCAACCTCAGAATATTATCTCTAAAAGCTGAATTATTGAGAACAGAGAGCCCATTCAAGTAGACGAATTACGACGAAAAAAAAACTAAATAATATTCATTCCATTAGTTCTCAACACAATCGGTTATCGGCACCGCTTATCGTGTAGAAAATCCGACATTGGTCAAACGTCATAACGAACACGACTGTTCTCACGTCGCTCCTTTTTCTTCTTCATTATTTAGTTTGTGTTCGCCATAGGTTCATAAGCCAGGCCTTGAACGGTCAACACAGGAATCTCTCTCCAGATCAGCACTAGCTCGGCCTATCGGCCAAAATCTGCAAATTGTCTAACAGTTATAGGTTATACATTATATAAATTAATCATTTTTTTTCCTTGTAATGAGGGCAGGGGGCAGTACTGCCCCTGAGCGCTGTGACCTCCATAGGTCTATTGTGCCCGCGAGATTCCTGCCTCCCTGAGGTAGCAGAGGATCCCGTCAGGGGCCATCTTTGCGATGTCAGCAGGGCTGAAACCCGTTTACCAAAGATCCGCTGCCGAGTGGCGGCAAAAGCCGGACACACGCATAGCACGTGCACATCAGTCTCTGCCTCCTCGGCACACCAGTGGCAGTCTACTGTCTCTGATTTGCTGAGGTGGTACCTGAGAGGGTAGTGACCAGTGTACATAGAGGTGAGGATTCTGAGCTCCCTCCTGCTCAATGTAAGGAGGATGAGTTTGAGTTTGGTGAGATAAGGAGCTTGGACTGACTGAGGCCAGTTTGCCTCTGCCAGTAGGCAGCCACTTATGAGCACTCCCACAATCTGACCTGCTGGTTTAGGTAGCAATTGGAGGTCCCGACCCAAGGTTCAGGACCAATAGGAGAGGACGCCAACCCCTGTTTGGCAAAGAGGTTGGCTTCCTCGTTTCATTGAATACTCCAATGAGCCGGCACCCAGAGGAGCGTCACCGCATTCCTCCTCGCGAGCCTCTTCAGGGACTGAAGGCACTCCCACGCCAGCTTTGAGGTGAACTTGAAGGCTGCAATAGCCTTCAGTGCTGCCTGGCTGCATATGGTTATCCTGGCGCAGGTGTGCCCCCGTCGGAGGATCTCCTGCGCACAGGCAACAATGGCAGGGACCTCTGCTTGGTAGACATTAACAAACCGGCCCAAGGGGGCAGCCAGTCACGTCGCTCCTTTTACTTCTTCATTATTTAATTTGTGTTCGCCATAGGTTCATAAGCCAGGCCGGTCTCCACAGGAATCTCTCTCCAGGACGCTCGGTATAGCGGCCGAAATTCGCAAATTGTCAAACAGTTATACATTTATTTATTTATGACAATAACGGGAACAAGCCGAGTCAGCCCTCAAGGCCTGTATATCGGCAGCACTCTGAGCACCCTGTGATTCCAGAGCAGTAACGCGGCCCTCAAGACTGCCCAATTGCTCGCGAACAGTATCCTGGAGGAATGACTGCAGAGACTTCATGTGTTTCTCCAACGACACCTCGAAGTCACGCTTTGTTAGAAAATTGCTAAGATCGGGCGAAGATGGTCGAAATTTGCATTGACCGCATTTCCAAGAAACAATGGCGGCCCTTGAAAGCTTCCGAAAATTGGTTTTCGTGAGCCCAGCACACCCAAAATGAAGGGACAAGGCACAGACAGTGCAACGTATGGAATCCTCAGTCAGCAGAGGCTCCCGATAGTCAGACCTGCTGCAAGACATCACGGAACAAAAGTAAGGCAGTTCTAGAGGAGCTAGAGAACGAAGGCGCAAAGCAAGGCAGACGGTGGAGCGCCTGCGGTGGGGACTCCGGATAGCAAGTGGAAGGAGACCACAGTGGGGAGGAGAATGATGTGATCCGGAACAACAACAATCGGTTGACCGATTGACGGAGATAGCGGGGTACAAAGTCGATCCCACTCAGAGAAGCCCGTGAGGAGCCCAGTAGATAATGCAATAAAAAAATAAGAAAGCTAAATGCTGTGTACAAACTTTGAAACCGAAGGCTGGACGAGATGCGATAGAGAAAATTCACCGCACGAGAAGCGAAAAATCGCGAATTATAACTTGAATTGCCACGATTTGAGACGAAAATACTACATGAATAAATTTTTTTTTTATAAAAACGTTTTTCATATGCACTAAAAAGTAGAAAATAATTTTCCTATGAGCCTGGCAGAATTTCTGAATAAATTGGTCACATTATGGTAACAGACTTTATAACAATTTCCAATTCTTATAAAACGAAAAACGTTGGGCGCATTTTGTATTATTATTATGAATGTTCATTTTAGAATCATATAGATATGAGATTTATATGAGGTAATACTAAACTACTGTTTATTTCTGACAATATATTAATTTTACAAATTATCTATGATAATTATTAATATAATTGAACATATGATTATATTATTTATAAATCACTAATTGTGATTGTAAATGAAACATTTTCATAGTAACTTATGAATATATTTAATTCATTTAAAGTAAAATTTTATTTCTGCAAAATTATATACCAAACATGTATATGAAGAATTATTGTAGAAATCATGATTTTAATGTTCATTTATATGAAAAATTTTGAATTCGTTGATGATGATTAGTATTATTGCATATGATTATATCAAATGATTTCTAATGTTCACAATTCAATTCCGTGAAACTGTATTAACTGAATATTATGTCAACTGAATTAATATAAAGAAATTTCATTTTATAGAAATGTGAGCGTATTAGAAAGATCTTGATGTTTGAGTACATGCGCCCAACGTTTTTCGTTTTATAAGAATTGGAAATTGTTATAAAGTCTGTTACCATAATGTGACCAATTTATTCAGAAATTCTGCCAGGCTCATAGGAAAATTATTTTCTACTTTTTAGTGCATATGAAAAACGTTGTTTTTATTTAAAAAAATTTTTATTCATTTACTATTATTTTCTACTTTTTAGTTTTGTTCGTTAGAAATTTGTAATCGTAAAATTTTATTGAAGAACCTGAAGAATTGAAATTACTCAAGAAGCTCTTTAAATCATCATCAAAGATTGCCAACACAGAGCGAAGCAACAGAGGGGCGAACGGTGCGAGAGCCAGAGCGATAGATTATACATCATAAAATTAATCATTTTTCCTTTGTAATGAGGGCAGGGGGCAGTACTGCGCGACCTCCATGGGTCTATCGGGCCCGTCCGCCCCTTACTAATAAATTACCCGCAAGATCCCCGCCTCCCTGAGGTAGCGGAGGATCCCGTCAGGGGCCATCTTTGCGATGTCAGCTGGGCTGGGGTAACTCTTTACCGAAGATCCGCTGCCGAGTGGCGGCAAAAGCCGGACACTCGCATAGCGCGTGCACAGCTGTCTCAGCCTCCTCGGCAAACCAGCGGCAGTCTACTGTCTCTGATTTGCCCAGGTGGTACAGGAGATGGCAGTGACCAGTGTACATAGAGATGAGGATTCTGACCTCCCTCCTGCTCAATGTGAGGAGGATCTTTGCCCTCTTTGAGTTTGGTTTTAAAGACTTTTGGCTTTAAAGTTTCACTAAAAGGGGCACGACAGTGGCTGTTGTAGTAACTTCTAAGTTTGTTTATCGAGATTTCTGGAACCAAGGCGTGTGGGGTATCATTTTCCACTAAATTGCGGACCCTCAATCGACTCTAATGGGTCCAGGACCCGCCACACCCACTGTTTCCCCCCATCTTCCCCATGTTGAAGAAATGAGCCTCCATGCGCCTGGTCCGAGGAATAACTAACCACTGTGAAAGACATTGCAGCGTTTTTAACCCAAAAACGTAATAGTTTTAGCAAAGACTGGCGGTTTTCCAAGTTTCTGTAAATCAAAACAATTTGATTATCAAAATTAGAATGCTATGTGTGTCATTCACTTCACACAGTCATTCTTCACAAATTTACTTTTAATTGCTTCAAGTCTACATACTTCAAACAAAGGTATTCCATAACTATCATCTTATGAAAGTGAAAAATGATAACGCTGCAAATTCATTCACAGGGGTTGGTTGTTTCTCGGACAAAGCGCAAGGTGGCTCATTCCAAACGATTCAGGGTCCAATATTTAGTGGAAGTTGATAACCCACACGCCTGGGTACCAGAATTTTCGAAAACGCATATTCGAAATGGGTAGATAGGCATAGATTTGACCCATAACCTCACCCAGAGGGTGCCAATCGTTCTGGGACCCTTTTAAATGGATTCAGCGTCCAAAATTCAGTGGAAATTAATACTCCACACGCCTAGGTACCAGAAATCTCAAAACCCCACATGCAATACATGTAGATAGATACCAAATTTTGACTCATTACCTCTTCCGGTGGTTGCCAATCGTTCCAGGACCAGTATCATTGGATTCAGTATCCAATATTTAGTGTTAAATGATACCCCACAAGCCTAGATTGCCAAAAATCCATTTTTCAAACTACACATTTTGGGCTAAATTGGGGAGATTCCTTTTTAAATGAAATCATAGGTTGATAGTGACAAAACATTCAACAACAATTTTTTTTTCAAATTTCCAGCTTTATTAACTTTTCCGAATTATGTACGATTCAAAAACAGAAATGTAACAATACTATCAAAAATTGAACTCAAACACGTTCCATCTTTCAATCAAATTCCAAATTGAGACAACACAGGAGGAGTGTAACTAACAAAACAACTCATTTCAACTAAAAACATTATGAAAAATATAAAAACAATTCTTTAAAAGTTGGTGGGTTACAAGTATGTTAACAATTTGTAGGGTAATTTTATCTTATTGAATTAAATTTACGAGACAGTTAATCTTTTTTCGAAAATACTGATCCATCGTCTGCTGGTCATAAATAACAAAAATTAATTAATAATAATAATTATCATAATATAATAACACGCAAAGGTTGAAATTTATCAAATATATACAGTGAGAGGATGTACGAGTAATAAATGATAAAAAAGAGCCAGTTGACATCGAATGAGGTGAGAGAAAATTATTACGAACGACTAGACTCAATAAAATTCGAAAAGACGATTCAGAGACCTGAACTAAAAACGACATTCATTGGGTCCGACGGGACGAAGTGGTGGGGACGAAATTATGTATTTAAGGTAATTAAATTTCTAATCAAAATTCTAATTCTTACTAAACTGAGATAAATTTGTCCTAAATGACCTGTAAGGCTGGCCGTCCACTGGACGCGAATTCGCGCGAAGAGGCGAAGTACGGGATTTCGCGCGAAGAGTTCGCCTCTTACAAACACTATTATTTGTATAGGACCCCGTCCACTGCAAGCGCCATGATCGATTTATCGATTTCCATCGCCAGGTTCGCCAGTTCGCGCGTTTGGAATCAAACATGTTTGATTCTCTTCGCCTCTTCGCGCGAATTCGCGTCCAGTGGACGGCCAGCCTAAGGGCACTTAGCAACCAAGTGAGTTTAATATAACGCACCAGGTGTACCAATACATTTTTACAGTAAAAATACAATTACATTGGTTCTTCAGTTAAGACCGTAATGATGATTTGAACACTCGTAGAGGTATATTATTTAAATTACACGTTACTTGTTGAAAAGGCACATCTTACTCTGATCAGGTAAGTAAAGTATTAGGAAAGTTAATAATAACGACTTACAATAAGAATGATTTACACGAATTAACAAAGCACCGCACGCCAAAATGTACATTCAAGCAAACTTGAAGATTGTTGATACAATGTGTTATACTTTTTCACAAATATCAGGAAATATATATATATTTACATGTTAAGGCACTGAAAAATACGAAATTTGGCACTAGAAAAGTGGTGGGCGAAAATGTTTAAACGCGATCACAATTCAATGGTAGGAAACACACTGAAAATATTACAATTTATTTCAAATACAATACACATCTTATGCGGCAGAACCAAATGGAGTTTTTGATGAATATAAAAATTACAAAAACCAGCTAATAAGGAATTTGCATCAATTGATTACCGAATTTTTGGGTTAATTTGAAGAAAATGCATGAGAAAAGGAACCAAGTCGTTTTCTATTACATTTGGATATTTTCTTGAGGTGAATATATTGGTAAGAAGGGAGGGGGGGGGGGGCTGATTTAACTGAAAAATGCTAATGAGAAACAAATATTGGGGCCTTGGTATACAACAGAATGGTCAACAATAGCTTGTTGGTAATGAAAAGAATACATAGGAGTCGCTGCCTGGCGCAGAAGAAGCGAACAAAATGCCTGGAAAATTTCTCATTTTTTGTATGATTTGTCTACCCAACAAACGTCAGCACTCCCAAAAATTGATAAGCACCGCTTGGCGCACATATGCACAACAACGGCAACCAGTGTTGCTAACGCAACAACAACATCCTCTTTATTTTCGAAGCGCTTGGCTTTAATGTGCTTCTTCTCCGATGTATTCTTTTTATTACTGACAAGCTATAGTCACCATAGTGGAATATTCTTTACTAAAGAGACCTTTTTATCTCAACTCAATGAAGTGAGGCGAAGTCCAATTTAATTAGCAATTGCTATGATAAGAGATAACATACTTAACACGTTCAGCACTGAGGACCTCTGGAGCCGTCCCCAACTAGAGCGCAGCCCAAAGATGGTGGATGGCTTGGGTCATGCTTTCACTGATGGATTTAGGAAGACAGACAATCCCAAGTCGACCCTTTTTCTCAGTTTTTCATTAACTTTTTTTTATTTCATTGAATGAAGTTCAACAGCCCTCTACGCTATGGGGGTTTGCAAAGAGTGGCCCAAGCAGTCCACCATTTCTGGTCTGCCCTCCCATTTGGACACTCTTCTCAGCTCGAGACATCCCTACCAAGGTGAAACTGCTGGTGTTTGATGCAGTGACAATGGCCAGAGTTTGAGGACGTCTCGAGCCGTCAACTAGAGCACAGCACAGAGACGGTGGACGGCTTGGGTCGTCCTTTCCACTGATGGATTTAGGAAGACAGACAATCCCAAGTCGACCCTTTCTCAGTTTTTCATTCAACTATTTTCCTTCAGTTTTTCATTCAACTATTTTCCTTTTGTTGAGTGAAGTTCAACGGCCCTGCCGGCGGACTACGCTATGGGAGTTTGCAAAGAACAGCCCAAACCGTCCACCATCTCTGGTCTGCCCTCCCATTTGGACACTTCTCAGCTCGAGACATCCCTACCAAGGTAAAACTGCTGGTCTTTGATGCAGTGACGATGGCCTGAGTTTGTCACAGAGCGTATGGCATACGTGGAGAAGAAGGAAATTGAGAAGGTCAAGCGCTTTTTGCTCAAGCAGCTGATTAGGTTGCCCATCAACACGTCCAACTGAATCTTGTATAATGAAACCAAACAAGAGCCAGTATGCCTAAAAACACCCAAACTCCACGTTGATAACCTCCTGAGGGTACTAAGGTTGCCAGACGAGCGTTAACAAGATCACAGCTCTCAATGAATAACAAGGGGAGTTGGATGGGCCAAGAAGTGGCGGGGCAAGACTGGTAGCAGCCATCAAAAAGTTGAAGGGGGCCCATTTGACCCAGCAATCTTTAAAAAGATGGCCGAGGTTGTGCTTGGGGAGCACGTTGTAAAATTCAAGGCTGTCAAAGAAAAGGTTTCACCTGCTCTACCAGCATCTTGACCGGGAGGTGAGCTATGCAGAGGACCTGCCCCAAGGCATCCTTGGTGATGAGGTGCCGCGGAGAGCTGCTCATTTTGAACTGGCAGCACTGGGTTAGGGAGGATATACCTGTCCCCATTGCAACATGGGGGGTCAAGGAGACCACTTTATATCTCTTGGCGGAGTGCCTAATATTAAACGCGTCTTAGCTGCCTGGGACAGGTGGTCTTGAACAGGGAGGAACTGTTGCTGGTCCTTTGGTCCTGATTGGCCAGGGCTACTAGCATATTTTCGAGAGGCGTTGCGCTATAGGGACTTCCTTGTGGCTGAGTTCAACTACGATTCAGTGTTGGATCCTCACGTCATAGCAAACCACAGATTTTAAATAGAAACCACTATTACAGAAACACTATGTACCTATAATAAAAATGTGACCATAGCGTACCATGATTTGTCCTCCGTACATTTTGTTTGCTGCCTACAATAAATCAATGTTATTCATTTATTCACCATCTCTGGGCTGGGCTCTAGCGGACCCCTTGATGAAGCACATAACTAAATGCCCGAGCCTGCACTTCCATCTTCCTGCGAGGTCACAATTCGTCACTCGAGTCTAGATTGACACTTTTACGAATTTACAAAATACTCTTTTCTTCCTTTAAGTAGAGCCAGTGAAGAGGGGCAGGGGTTCCATCGTACAGCGACCTCCATGGGTCTATTGTACCAAAATCAGCCCTAAATATCACTAGTTTTGCGGCTAATGAAACGCCCGACCAGATATACCTGCGCAAGACTTCCTAAGGCCGCGAGGCCCATTACAGCCTATCCTCGTCATAATTGTGCGCTAGATCATATGGGAGCTCTGCTTTACGGCCCTATGGCTTCCCCTACATCAACGACCATAGCTCTGCTGCTGATGTGGCTGGGCATCTGCAGGGCACACGTTCGGCAGTCTCGGCCTCCTCCAGAGCAGTCTCCCACTTGCCCATTGTGTAGGTATCTGAGAGGACAGTGTCCTATGATCTAGAGATCCTATCTCTGAACAGCTTTGGCTGCCTGAAGCCTGATAGTCTCCACGAGTGCAGAGTTGGTTAGGATTTTTCTGTCTTGTTGGCCGCAGGTTCCAGAGAAGTATCACCTGGTTGTTCCTCCAGAGCAGTCTCTCACTTGCCCATCGTGTAGGTATCTGAGAGGACAGTGCCTATGATCCGGAGATCCTATCTCTGAACAGCTTTGGCTGCCTGAAGCCTGATAGTCTCCACGAGTGCAGAGTTGGTTAGGATTTTTCTGTCTTGTTGGCCGCAGGTTCCAGAGAAGTATCACCTGGTTGTTCCTCCAGAGCAGTCTCTCACTTGCCCATCGTGTAGGTATCTGAGAGGACAGTGCCTATGATCCGGAGATCCTATCTCTGAACAGCTTTGGCTGCCTGAAGCCTGATAGTCTCCACGAGTGCAGAGTTGGTTGGGATTTTTCTGTCTTGTTGGCCTCTGGTACCGGGGTACCCAGAGAAGTATCAACTGGTTGTTCCCAGCAAGTGCTCTCAAGAATGACATTCCCAGGCTAGCTTAGAAGTAAAGGCAATGTCAGAAACTTGCCTGGCTGTCAGAGAACATGCCTCTAAGCTTAGTCCGCTCAGATTGAGCTCCCAGCTGATGTTCATGGCAAGAACCTCTTCCTGATAAACTGTGACCAATTGGCCAAAAACGCTTCTCGTAACGCATCTAATCAACCACCTCCAATTTGTCTTTTTGTTATAAATATGTAAATTATCAACGTACAAAATGATGCAAATTTCCCATTAGCTAATTGTTTGCACTAGCAGAGCACCTCACAGCCTGAAAGGCATCCAAAATCACAATCAAACCGCAAGAATGTACGTGAACGAACATGCTTATAAAAATAACCAAAATGAACAGTTTCCTAAGGGAAAGCATCGCCAGTGCTGCCAATACAAGCAATGTCTTCTTAAAGAAAAAACACCATTAGCGTGAGACCCTGTCCACGTATTCAATACACGAGTCCAAATTAATTAATTTTCTTGGATAATATTCGTACTAAATAGTTCCAACTATAAAAGCACACTTGGATGCCATGTGTCCACTTTTCAAATGTATACAATACAATTATAGTTTAATTACCGCTAATAAAGCCAAAGTTTCGAAAATACGCCGATAGACTGATCAACAGGTAAACAGCCCGAAAGAAGAGAGGGGGGGGGAATCGGTATGAGAATTTCTAGCGAATATACTAATTTTAGATCAGAGCTATTAGGCGCAATGAAGGTATTTGAGAAAATGATTCTCCTTATATAACTCGACACGGTAATGTACCCAAAAGGTAGGCGATTTAGGCACTGATTTTTACAATAGTTCCAGTAATTAAATAAAGAATCACCTGGTTTGTCCAGAGCACGATAGATTTGACCAAAATCTCATATCAATCTTGAGTTCTTCAAGTAAAAAATTATAAGGGAGTAGACAAACCTGTACTGAGAAATATTTTGTACCATTAATTTTCTCTGGTGTCGGAGAAGAGCGAGAGTTCCGTCAATGTCCCATTCCTGAAAATTGAAATAAGTATAATTATTCGATTCAATTAAATTTATTTATTCTATCTAAATAGGGACATTGCTACATAACGACAGCTAAATAACGGTTTTTTAACATATAAATATCGAATACACACATCGATACTGCAATATAATCAAGAGAAATCAATCGATATTCGAGAAATTTGGGTTTTCAAAACTTATCAGCCCGATCGTACCAAATTTGGGCGGGGTAGGGGTCGAAATGTGTATTTCGAATAATGGATTTTCGAGATTTTGGGCGTCTAGGCGAGTGGGGTATCATTTTTCAATAAATTTTGGACGCTGAAACCAATGAAATGGGTTCCACAACGGTTGGCACCCACTGGAAGAAGTAATGGGTCAAAATGGGTATCCATCTACCCATTTCGAATGTGTGCTTTTGATGTTTCTGGTGCCTAGGCACGCAGGGTATCATTTTCCACCAAAATTTGGACCCTGAATCGATTGAAATGAGTCCGGGACCCGTCACACCCACTGTTACCCCCATTTTCCCCATGTTGAAGAAATGAGTCTCCATGTGCCTGGTCCGAGGAATAACCAACCCCTGTGAAAGATTTTGCAGCGTTTTGAATATCTGTTTTCAAGATTTCCGGTACCTAGGCGAGTGGGGTATCATTTTCCACTGAATTTTGCATGCTGAATCCAATAAAGTGGTTCCCAGAACGATTGGTGCCCTCTGGATGAGATCATGGGTCAAAATGAGAGCTCATCTACCCATAACGAACGTGTATTTTCGAGATTTCAGGTTTCTAGGCGTGTGGGGTATCATTATCCACAAAATTTTGGACCCTGAATCGATTGGAACGCTGCAAATTCTTTCACACGGGTTGGTTATTTCTCAGACCAGATGCATGGAGACTCATTTCTTCAACATGGGGAAAATGGGGGTAACAGTGGGTGTGACGGGTCCCGGACCCATTCCAATCGATTCAGCGTCCAGAATTTAGTTGAATATGATACCCCACACGCCTTCGTACCAGAGATCTCGAAAACACACATTCGAAATGGGTAAATAGGGACCCCTTTTGACCCACAACCTCATCCAGAGGGCGTCAATCGTCCCGGGACCCATTTCTTATCCCGCCCCAATTTGGCCCGATTGGACTGAAAAGTTTCGGGGACCAACTAGAGCCTGGAACAGACCCATGACCCAAATTTCAGATTTTTAGAAAATTTTCTACTACCAAAGTCGGCGTGGACGGAGGATGGACATTTGACTTTTTTGATTTAGACACTAGCGCCCAGCAAGAAAATTTTTTCGGTCAAATCGCTAATATTGACATGAAAACATAGGTTGATTATTCAATGAATAACCAACCAAAAGCCAGTATTTCGGCCGTCAAGAGTCACCTGATCTGATAAGCAGGGTCGTAACCACGTAATGGCGGCCCAATTTCCGGCTAAACTCGATTTGAACGCTCCTAATCAATTCGAGTACCGGTATTTTTAATGAGAATTGACTAATATTCGTACTTGATTGTGGTCGTAGGCGAAGAGTAGAAGGTCGCTGAGAATGGTGACCGCAGTTGGGCCAACACCAGTGGAACAATGAACAAGAACAGGAGGATTCTTGTTGTGCCCCGCGGGGATTTCCGTGATTGTGTGTTGCCTTACAGAACTCATCTCTTCGAGAAACCCTTAAATATAAAAGAGGTTAGATGAGAGATTTGAGTGAAGATGATTATAGCTGGAGAGGAAGAGGAAGAGAAATTTACCGAGAAAATGTTGGACAGAGTTGGGACACCCTTGATGGCCCCATTCGCTGTATTGAAGATGCCAGACGCCTCGCGAGGACTTGGAATCGACGTGATGCAACCTTAATTTGGTCGTCCCACAGTGGCCCGTAGCTTGAGAAAACTGACAGGCAACTTCAAACTGAAAAACATAGGAAATTATTAAGTCAACGGATGTTCGCCAAACCACAATATGTTGCAGCACAAACAGCAAACTCACTCGGCTTGTTGACAAAGTTCGATCCGAGGGTGGGATAAATGGAGCGATCTCTTCACCAGGAGCAGGCAAAGAAATGATCAGGTAAACTTCCGCTTCCCAAACCATTTGCCAAAAGGAGTTCACCGTATCTGTCAAAGGACTTTGCGCAGCAATGTAAAACCTCTGCTGTGAGCCAACGGTTGCCTGCAGAATCAATAGTTACATTTATCCAAACGTCACCGTATGCCCGAAAATTATGACGTGTAATTATAAGTTCTGACTGAAATGTATTGATATCACGATCAGATAATACTTACGGTGATAGGAGACGCGTTGACGTAGCCATGTCGGTTTTCCTTACTGGGAGCTAATCGCACTCTGTTGTCATCGTAGGGCAAAACATCGGGAAACCTGAAATTCAATTAAAAACTATGTAAATTCTTCTTCAGATGATGGTCATTCCCCATGGGGCTAAATAGTGAGTGTGGAGTGACCCAGACTTAATCCAAACGATTCAGTGTAGAAAATTTATGTTATTTAGTACAAAATGATACCTCTACTTTTGAAATAGGCAGATAGGTACCCACTTTGACCTATAATCTCATCCAGAGGTCGCCAATCGTCCCGTGACCCGTCTCATTGGATTCAGCGTCCAAAAGTTACTAGAAAATGATACCCCACACGCCTGGGTGCCAAAAATCTCGAAAACACATTCGAAATAGGTAGATAGGTACCCATATTGGCCCATAACCTCTTCCGGTGGGTGACAATCGGTCTGGGATCCATCTCAATCGATTCAACGTCCAAAATTTAGTGGGAAATAATACCCCACACGCCTAAATGACCGAAAATCTCGAAAACACATTTTTCCAAATACACATTTTGAGTTCTGAAATACGTCATAGAGCTATACATTTCCCCCACCTTCAACACACATTCATAGCACACGTTTCCACCGAAATTTAGTGAAAAATGATACCTCACACGCCTAGGTACCAGAAACCTTGCAAACCAACTTTTAAAATAGGTAGATAGGTACCTATCTTGACCCATTTTTTCTTCTGGTGGGCACCAATCGTTCTGGGACCCATCTCATTGGATTCTGGGCCCAAAATTTAGAGGAAAATCATACCCCACACGCCTAGGTACTGATTTCCTCAAGTTGTCTCATTCGCCATACTGTTGAAAGATAGGGTAAAGTAACAGACTTCTCTAACCCCTCCAACCCCCAATCAAATTTTTATATGGCCCCTCATAAAACAACGAAAAAATCACTCTGTCCTCCATTACCTCTAATTCCTCAAACATGGAACTTTTTAGAAAAATCTCATATTTTCCAATGTTTGTTTTTCGCTTTCGTTGGCTTATCCTTCATTCAACGACCATGTAGGGGTTGGTAGGGGGTTAGAGGTCAGAGCTTACCTATTTCTGGCCGTGTTTTCCGGTAGAGCCGCTATAGAATATTCCGCATTATTCTTCTGTTTAGGAATCTTCTCAAACTCGAAGTACAGTTGACTTTCAGCCATCTTCATTTCAAGAAGCAAACACTAAAAAAATTAAATTAAAAACTATAAAAAACAAAAATTTTGTATGAATTCATTCTACAAAGGTGCACATTTTTGTATTTTTATAACAGTACTGACATAATGAATGACGAATCTTACCAACGCTTCTTTGGAGATGGTGGGGGAAATGGGATTCCTATGGTACTCGATGGGTTTGGTCAAAGTAGACGTGGGAGTTTTATTTTTACTGCCACCGCTCAACAGCGCAGTCCATTTTCTTCCTTTGCCTTTTCCCGTTTTTCCCAACGTGCCGCTATTCGAGCCGTCTGAACTTCGGGCGGACGAGTCTAAAGAAACACAATTTATGAGTAATTACATCTGTGGAAGAATGATGAATGTTATGAGAGAGAATAGAGGCTTAGAAAAGCTGCAAATTCATTCACAGGGGTTGGTTATTCCTCGGATCAGGCCCATGAGGAGTCATTTCAATCGATTCAGCGTTCATAACCTCTTCCGGTGAGCGCCAATCGTTCTGGGACCCATTTTATTGGATTCAGCGTCCAAAATTTAGTAGAAAATGATACCCCACACGCCTAGGTACAAGAAATCTCGAAAATCATTCCAAATAGTTATGTATACACCCATTTTGACCCATACCCACCCCCGGTGGGCGCTAATTTGTCTGAGACGCCGTCCATACCGATTTCGGTAGTAGAAAAATTTATAAAAATTTGAAATTTTGGTCAGGGACCTGTTTCTGGCTCTAGTTGGTCCTCAAAACCTTTCAGCCCAATCGAACCATATTGGGGCGTGGTACATGTTTTTCGAAAAATGGATTTTCGAGATTTTTGGCGATCTAGGCGTGTGGGGTATCATTTTCCACTAAATTTTGGATGCTGAATCCAATCAGACGGGTCCCGGGACAATTAGTGCCCTTGGAGGAGGTTATGGGTCACAATAGGTATCCATTTACCTGTTTTGAATGTGGGTTTTTGAGATTTCTGGTACCTAGGCGTATGTGGTATCATTTTCCCCTAAATTATGGACGCTGAAACGATGGGAATGAGTTCTAAACACTCCTCAATCATTGTTTTCCCTTATTTTCTTCATGCCCCTCGGACCAGGGGCATGGAAACTCATATCGATCGATTCAGAGTCCAAAATTTAGTGAAAATGATACCCCACAGGCCTAGGTACCAGAAATCTCGAAAACAAATATTCAAAAACGGTAGATAGGTACCCATTTTGACCAATAACCTTTTACAGTGAGCCTTAATCGTTCCGGGACCCGTCTCATTGGATTCAGCGTCCAAAATTTAGTCGGAAATGATACCCCACACGCCATTTTTCGAAAAACACATTTTGAACCCCCCTCTACAATCTGGGGCCAACTAGACCCGGATACGGGTACCTGACCAAAATCTCAAAATTCCAAAGTTGGCGTATGTCGGACGGATATTTGCTCCTTTTGATTTCGACACTTTGAAATGGCGTCTGGGGTAACATTACCACTAAATTTGGGACGCTTAATCGATTGGAATGAGTCCTGAACAATCATTGTTTCTCCCATAGTCTTGCTTCAAGGAATAACGAACCGTTCTCGGATAATATGTAGCGTTCTATGATAAATAAACACGAATGTGTAAAAGATTCTATCTTCTCCATCTTCTTGAGTGGACTACACCAAAGTGAAGGCAGCTTACCCATGGACACTTCCAAATGGATCCTCTCTTGATTCATCGATTGGTTCAGCGACTGTCCGCCAGATTGGTTGTGTGATTTGTGCTGCAAATTGTTGGCGGTTATCGAATGCGTGATGTTTTGGTTGACTTGATGGTTGAGGCTCTCCCTCGGCGCCGGCGTCGGTGGCACCTGTTGGACGGGATGATGAACTGGCGTCGGCGTCTGGGCGGTCATTTGCTGTGGTGGTGCCGAAATGACGACGGTGCGTTCCAGTTCCTGTTGAGGTCGGATTTCAGGGGCGGACTGGATGCTGGCGGCTCTGCTGCGTGGCTCGTTTCCCTCGGTGACCCAAGGAAGGGGAACGTTTTCGTAAATAGGTTCCACGCCAGCTAAAAAAGAAAATACGTAATAATAAATATAAAAAATTACATCGATTAATAAAGGCCAGGGCACAGATCTCCCTGACAATTATGACAAGCATATACAGGGTCTAGATCAAAATAAGCAAATATCCGTCCGCCGTACGCCCACATTGGTATTAGAAAATTGTCCAAAAATCTAAAATTTGGGTCATGGTAGACCCGTTCTCGGCTTTAGTTGGTCCTTGAAACATTTCAGCCCGATCGGACCAAATTTGGGCAGAGTAGAGGTCAATATGTGTATTTTGAAAAATGGATTATCGAGATTTTTGGCAAACTAAAACGTGTGGGGTATCATTTTTCAATAGATTTTGGACACTGAATCCAATGAAATGGGTCCCAGAACGATCGGCGCCCTCTGGATGAGGTTACTGGGTCAAAATGGGTACATATTTACCCATTTCGAATGTTTGTTTTCGGGATTTCTGGTACCTAGGCATGTGGGGTATCATTCTCCACTAAATTTTGACCCTGAATCGATTGGAATGGGTCCGGGACCCACCACACCCACTGTTTTCCCCATGTTGAAGAAATGAGTCTCCATGCGTCTGGTCTGAGGAATAACCGACCCGTGTTAAAGAATTCGCAGCGTTTTAATGATGAGAAACCCATGCAATCCATTGTGTCCACCACGCAGGATATAATACTGCATATAATCGGACCACGGAGGATTTCGCTTTAGTCAGATATTGGTCAATTGCCCACAAATAAGAAAATTCATCAATTGAACGGCTTTTCTAATTACCAACTTTTCACGATAAACTATGTAAAGTCGATACGTAAGAAATTAGGGAAATACTCAGGAAAAACTCACTCTGTCGTTGCACAAAAGGCTGCTGTCTTAAAGCAACCTGCGTTTGTACAGGGGGCGGCTGATGAATGAACGCATTTCCTCTGCCGATGTAGTAAATGATGTTTCCAGGCACTTCGTCCAAACGCTGAAGATACAAGAGAAAAAATCACTTTAAAGTCACTCACATCGTCTAAGAATAAAAAATAAAATGGATAAAAATTATAAGAACCGAAAGTCAGCGAGAAATTAGGGCGAGAGACGTTGAGATAGCGTAAAATGTAAACGATGCAATACACATTAAGGAACCAACACCTAAATAAATAGAGAAGCGGTTAGAAAGTGAGAAGTTTAAAGGATTTTTGTCGGCGATAGTTTTGATTCTGTTGAGTTTTCGTTAGTGAAAGGGGGACGCTATCAACAACTCGGCTATCGACGAGAGACACCCCACTTACAGAGAAGATAAGAGCGAAGGAAAAAGGCCTTCGTAGATCGCTCTTTGTGACTGGAGAACCCGACTATCTCAATTCAGCCTCAGCCCCCATTTTGACTTCATTACTTTGAATCATAAAATGAAAACCATGGGAAGTATAAACCATCTCTTGGGAATTGTGGTGATTTTAAGACAAAGAATCAGAAATATCGAAAACACACATTCGAAATGGATAGATAGGTACCCATTTTGACCCATAACTGCTTCTAGTGGGTGCCAATCGTTCTGGGATCCACTAAATTGGATTCAGCGTCCAAAATTTAGTGGACAATGATAACCCACACGCTTAGATCGCCAAAAATCTCGAAAATCCATTTTTCGAAATACACATTTTGTCCCCTACACCGCCCAAATTTGGTCCAATCGGGCTGAAAAGTTCCGAGGACCAACTAGTGCCGGAAACGGACCCCAGACCGAAATTTCAGATTTTCTAAAAAAAAATGTCTTCTACCAATATCGGCGTGAACGGCGGACGGACATTTGCTAAAAATTTGATTTGGACACTTTGAAACGTCCAAAAAAACATTTTTGGGCCGAATCGAAGAGATTTGACTTTTTGCATGAAAACATAGGTCGATTATTCAAGGAATAACCAACCGAAATCATAGTAGTTTTGGTTTGGGTGCCTATACAGGGTCTTGACGTTTAAGACCCATCCCTCGTCTTTATTTGGGTCGATTCTACAACTCATTTTCAACAAAAAGTGTCTTCAGGACTTATCTTTTTAGAGGATTCTTTTACAAGTTATTTACGGTTTATGATTTCGTGTTTTCGACCTGACGACGCTAAACCGACCATAACTACCCTAATTTATAAGATAATCCCAAATCTCAGCACATCGTTGGAAATAACTTCAAATTTCCCTTCTGGGCCCCTCAACGGAACCAATAATTCAATACTGGTATTCACTAATACGACCTGATGTTAGGAAATGATTGAAAACGCGAAAGCTTGTCTACATCAGCCGGGTAGAGGAAACATTTTCCCCAGAAAAATATCCGAATTCTAACGTGGGAAACCTCCCCCATAATACCAGCTTTTTCACAGTAAATTTAACTTTATTTTTGTGACATAATTTAAGGGCAAAAATTTAGAGGAAAATGATACCCCACACGCCTAGGTACCAGAAACCTCAAAAACACATATTCAAAATGGGTAGATAAATACTAATTTTGACCCATAACTTCATCCAGAGGCACCAATCACTCCAGGACCCATTCCAATCGATTCAGGATCCAAAATTTAGTGGAAAATGATACCCCGCACAGGAGTGTGGTGCTAGGTGCCAGAAATCTCGGAAAAACATTCAAAATGGGTGGATAGGCACCCATTTTGACCCATAACCTCATCCAGAGGGTACCAATCAATACGGGACCCATTCCAATCGATTCAGAGTCCAAAATTTGGTGGGAAATGATACTTCACACGCCTAGGCACCAGAAATCTCAAAAACACATTCAAAATGGGTAGATGACCCATTTTGAACCATAACTGCTTCCGGTGGCTGCCAATTGATCTGGGGGCCATTTCATTGGATTCAGCGTCCAAAATTTAGTGGAAAACGATACCCCACACGCCTAGATTGCCAAAAACCCGAAAATCCATTTTTCGAAATACACATTTAGACCACTAACACTCCCAAATTTGGTCCGATCGGGCCGTTTCGAGGACCAACTAGAGCCAAAACCGGGTCCCTGACCAAAATTCCAGATTTTTAGAAAATTGTGTACTAACAAAATTGGTGTGGAAGGCGCACGGCGGGCGGAATCGGAGTGATTGACTGCATAAAAACATAAGTTGATTATTCATGGAATAACCAACCAAAATGGATTATAAAGATGGCAGCGAGAAGGAACCAGGAAACAGGATTTAATAAAACAAAGTGATGACCGTGGAGATGAAAAACTTGTAAGTATTAGTAAGTATTTTGAAATCACATATTAGAGGGCAGAAGTAGAGAAACGTGATTAGCGCCCAGACCTGAAATGAAGCTCCCAAAATCAACCAGATTCCCGCTAAAATTGACCGAAATTAATTACATTGTCGAATTCGGCGGGTTATTGAAGTTGTTTACCGACTCACCGCCACCAAAAATGGTTTGCACATGGAACTCGATTCTTTCCTTCCTCACGGACGCTTTCTGTTCAAAATGACAGGTTATTTACTGGTTACACCACGTCCGTAAGGATTAGGAAAGAAAGGGCGATCCAAATAACAAATTACTTGTTGTTGATCAACGAGAGCGGCGAGGTTGGTATACGTCCTGTGCGCGTGGGGATTGGTGACAATACAGGGAGGACCTAATCCCATTGGTCTCCCGCGCTGGCAAACTAAATCCGGGCTCGAGCCACTTACCTACCGACAAGAAAATTTTGAAGGTTTTTCTTTCCCACAAAAGTGAATCCGGCATTGAATGTAGACATTGAAGAATAAATTCTAGTAGGTGAAAATAATCTTCATATCGCTATAAACTATTATTGGTGACACAAAAGTGATGAGATACCCAGCACATATTGGACTTGCATGCGCTCCAACAGGTGCACAAGTAAGGAAACTAATCATTCAGTTAACTAGAATAAATCACGGTCTAGATCATAACGGATAGGTTACCATTACTGTGTGTAAATTAGTTGATGTTTAAAGTAACTAGGGAGTATATAAACGCTGCGTTATTTCTCGGACCAGGAGCATGATAACTGATTTAAAAATAGATTCAGCGTCCATAACGTCTTCCGATGGGTGCCAATGGTTCTGGGACCTATTTCATTGAATTCAGCGTCCAAAATTTAGTAGGAAAATGATATCCCACACGCCTAGGTACCAGAAACCTCAAAAACACATATTCGAAATGGGTAAATAGACATCCATTTTGACCCATAACCTCATCCAAAGGGCGCCAATCGATCCGGGGCCCGTTTCATCGGATTCAGCGTCCAAAATTTAGTGGAAAAAGGTACCGGAAATCTCGAAAACACACATTCGGAATGGTTCGATAGATACCCATTTCGACCCCTAACCTCATCCAGAGGGCACCAACCGTCCTAGGATCAATTTCATTGGATTCAGCGTTCAAAATTTAGTGGAAAATGATACCCTACACGCCTGGATCACCAAAAATCTCGAAAATCCGTTTTTCAAAATACACATTTTGACCCCTACACCTCCCAAATTTGGTCCGATCGGGCTGAAAAGTTTTGAGGACCAACTACGAGCCGGGAACGGACCCCTGACCCAAATTTTAGATTTTTAGAAAATTGTCTGAAAAGTCGGCGTGGACAGCGGACGGACATTTGACTTTTTTGATCTAGACACCTTAAAACGCCCAGAAATTTTTTCTTCTTCTTTAGAAACAGGAAATTTTGTGTTACTTTTAGATCCCTTCTTCTTCAGAAGAGTGCAGTCAAGGAAGGCAATATTCTAAAGGCTGAACTATAAGTAGGTGAGTATTTTGGAGACCAAATTTGGATGGGCAACCCAACATAGCCTCCTACGAATTTCACCCTTTCCCGGTTGGCCTCTCGTTTTCGTATATAACAACGAAGTAAAGTATATAATGCAAGAAATTGCGCTGTTTAACTGGTTATCTTAGTTATTCTATATACCGACTAATTGTTGTAGGTACTAACTGATATTACACATTAATGGTAACAGGTATAAAGAACGATGAAGCCTATTAATGAATATCCATGCTACATATTCATTTACTTCAACTACGAAATAGTTGCTATGTATGTATGCCAATGGTAGGATGAGTGACGTCATGTACTGCATCCATGAACCGCTCAACTCGACCTATGTGCACCTGGGTTTCCCCTGTAGAATCCTTTAAATTAACTGTATGTACACTTCCAATTCATACCTGAGTACTGACGAAAGTATGGGACGTTTGAAAAGGCACTGAAGCCAAATCGGGAGTGGAATTACTGTTGGGCCTGTAAGGCGGTGGCGGCTTGTAAAGTTGAACTAACATCCCTCGATCAACGCCATCCAACTCAGGTGTGCTGCATCGACGAAATAAAAACGCAAATTGAATAGGAATTACAGACGATTTATAGGATTGTGCACGATGGTATTGATTAATAATCGTCACCTGTAATGAAGATTGGCCATGTTGTGAGCCATGTTGTCTTCAGGCTGCTCCATGTAAACTCTGTCAACTCTCGTAACGTCGGGAAAATGTTTATAAGAGTTGGTATAACGAGCGATGCCTTCGTGGAGATTAGCTTGGTGGATTTCAGGTTGACTGCTGTACATTATGGCGTGGCCACGGATTTTATTCTGTATCGCCGTTTCGTAATCGGGCGCTGGCCTGTACGAGGGTAGCATTGATCTGAAGCAGGGCGAATTGAAAATGAGAACATTCCTGAATTAATCCTTCAAAATGTAGCTTTCCTTATACGAATTCTCACCGAAGTCGCTCAACTTCTTGATGGTTGAAATGAGCCAAATCCAAACAAGACGTGGACTGAGCTCTTTGACGGTCGACGATATTTCTCTCAGGAATAACTTCAATCCTATCCACCTCCTCAAGGCTGCTCCCATTATGCGCGCCCTTAAACACAAAAATGTAAAGTTAATAATGACACACCCCAAATTGATTCTCAAAACGTATTTTTTCCAGTTAAAGTCACCTCATTTCCGATTTGAGCGAAAAGATTTCGCACAACTTGCGCTGCATTGCCCGAGTCGCTGTTGTCAGCGTATTCCCTGAAGAATTGGTGCTGCAAAGATGACGTGATTTGAAAATTCCATACGAATGACGGCCCAAAGTGCACATTTCAAAGGATCGTAGTATTCTATTTACCTGATGAACGCACATACGCCAAATGTATTTGGCAGTTTCCACGTCGGGAAGTTGAAAATTGGTAGAGTCAGCGTGTACTTGACATTCCATCCCGAAACTTCTTTTGTGATTGACCACGTTGGTTATATCCTTCCATCTAGATTTTAGGAGAGAACGAAATACATTTAAAAACGCTGCGAATTCATACACAGGGGTTGGTTATTCCTCGGACCAGGTTATGGAGACTCATTTCTTCAACATGGGGAAAATGGGGGAAACAGTGGGTGTGGCGGGTCCCGGACCCATTCCAATCGATTCAGCGTCCAGAATTTAGTGGAATATGATACCCCACACGCCTAGGTCCCATAAATCTCGAAAACACATATTCAAAATGGATGGTTAGGCACCAATTTGACCCAAAACCTCATTCAGAGGGCGCAAATTGTTCCTGGACCCATTTCGTTGGATTCAGCGTCCATAATTTAGTGGAAAATCATGACCCAGACGCCTAGATCGCCAAAAATCTCGAAAATCCATTTTTCGAAATACACATTTTGACCCCTACTCCGACCACATTTGGTCCGATCGGGCTGTAAGTAAAGTTTCGAGGACCAACTAGAGCCGGGAACTGACCCCTGACCCAAATTTCAGATTTTTAGAAAATTGTCTACTACCAAAGTCGTGGACGGCGGACGGACATCTGACTTTTTTGATCAAATCACTTTCCAAAAAAAAAAAAAAAAAAAGGCCTAATAGAAGAGGTTAACCATTTGCATGAAAACATAGGTTAACTATTCAAGGAATAACTAACCAAAATAACAATAATAGATGAAAATTTACAAAGGTGAGCGGAAAGCGCATCACTTGGGGGTATAACCTTACCCTTATCAGACCCATACTATCGAAAACGGTCAACAATCGATACTATCCGACCTACATACTAATCCTGACTGAAACATGGCATTTAAATGGCGGCAGTTTAAATAAATAAAAAATAAAAAATATAAACTATACCAGTGAAGAATAACAGAAATACGGTGAAGTACGGTATCGATATGTGACCCTATTCGATAGTATGGGTCTGATAACATTGATAACGAGGGGCCATGGACTTTAGCCTACTTAGGTTTCACTGATGCGAGGAACAACTAGCGCTATTTGCATACAAAACGTAGAATATAAAAAATATTTTACTTGTAAATAGACAAACCTGTAAAATTTAGGAGGAATGTTATCCACGTGGGTGATGAGAATTCCGTTGAGAGAAACGCCAATCGTCACATCTTTATTCGATTCGTCCTGAGAAATAGAGAAAACAGTTTAATTAGACAAATCTACGGATATCCTCAGTAGGAAAATGTTTTCCTAAATTGGCATCGAGAATTTTGGCTAATTGAGTCAGCATTTTGAGGGAACTGAATTTGACGACTATTTTTCGGGTGCAGGTGGATCAAATTCCACGCACTCGTCTAATGAGCAAGTTTATACAACGGTTAAGGCTTTCACGACACATTTTGGTTATATCCAATATGCAAACACCAATACTGAAAGTAGCAGAAACAGCAAACTACATTTATCTCCTCAGAATTATATCATCAACCTCGATGGGGTTGACAATCATTTTCATTGAGAAAGGTATAGTTTTAAGCAGGTTTTTCTACCTCATAATTCATTGTGTTGTCGAAGTAAGGTCTGCAAGGGTAGAGACTCACATAGGGGTTGGTTATTCCTCGGACCAGGCGCATGGAAACTAATTTAAAAATAGATTCAGCGTCCATAACCTCTTCAGGTGGACGCCAATCATTCTAGGACCTATTTCATTGGATTCAGAGTCCAAATTTTAGTGAAAAAGATACCCCACAAACCTAGATTGCAAAAGATCTTGAAAATCCATAAAAAAAAAAAATAACACATTTTGACTCCTGACCCAAAACTTCAGATTTTTAGAATATTTTCTGCTTCCAAAGTCGACGGAGAACGATTGGCACCCACCGGAAGAAGTTATGGGTCAAAATAGGTATCTATCTACCCATTTTGAATATGTGTTTTCGAGATCTCTCGTACCTAGGCGTGTGAGGTATGATTTTCTGCTAAATTTTGGACCCTAAATCGATTGAAATGGGTCCGGTATCTCACCCACTGTCTCCCCCATTTTCCCCATGTTGAAGAAATGAGTCTCCATGCGCCTGGTCCGAAGAATAACCAACCCCTGTGTAAGAATTTGCAGCGTTTTTGATCTAGACAACTTGAAACGCCCAGAAAAAAAATAGCTGATGACCAATGAGCGGCCGAACTCTTAGATTTATAAGTGAAAAAATGTGTCAAAGACTCCTTCTACCTATAAAATCACCAACACTCTACCAACCTTCGCAAAAAAAGTCTCCTGCCCATAACCATCCAATTGCTGGGCCGCCAGAATATAATATTCCTCAGCCGTTCCCTGCGGCAGCCCTGCTAGGGCAGCGTGCTGGTGTATCACAGCCTGCGTCGTACTCTCCATCACTGCTGGGTCTTGAGTCAAACGCTGTCAATAAAATATTGAGTTAGATTACCGACATGTTGAAGGAGTTGAACCATAAACGATGAATGAATCAGACAATTTCCGGTTTACCTTGGGAAAAAGGGCGAAATCCTTGAGGTATTCAGCTGTGTGCCGCTCCAGATCGTGATTACCGAATTCAGCTGAAAAAGGGAAGTCAAAATTAATTTGTTGAATGAACACATTTTGTTTGGTTATTCCTTAAATAATTGACCTGTTTTCACGCAACAAGTCAATCTCTCCGATTCACCCCAAAATTGTTTTCTGGGCGTTTCAAGGTGTCTAGATCAAAATTAGCATATGTCCGTCCGCCGTCCACGCCGACTTTGGTAGTCGAAAATTTTCTAAAAATCTGAAATTTTGGTCAGGGGTCCGTTTCCGGCTCTAGTTGGTCCTCAAAACGTTTTGGCCCGAGCGGACCAAATTTGGGCGGAGTAGGGGTCAAAATGTGTTTTGAAAAATGGATTTCGAGTTTTTTGGCGATTTGGCGTGTGGGGTATCATTTTCCACTAAATTTTGGACCCTGAATCGATTGGAATGGGTCCGCCACACCCACCACTTTCCCCATGTTGAAGAAATGCTTCTCCATGCGCCTGGTCCAAGAAATAACCAACCCGTGTGAAGGAATTTGCAGCGTTTTTTGAATTTCCACATAGATATGATGAACATTACCTTGCATACTGTAACTAGCCAATAGTTGGGCTTGTTTGTGATTGCAGCTAATCCTCCCTTCAATTACGTCACTCTTCAATTGCAGAAAGTAATGGTACCTAAAAAACAAATGAAAAGAATACATTTACAGATGTTAGGCGTTTTTTTAATTCACAATTCAAAACCTGGAATTATTTTTACCAGTATTCTTCATTTTATTGTTTTTTAATGCACTTACTTATGATAAAATAATGTACCAAAGTCACACTTCTGAAAATAACACCAACGCTACTCCCCTCTTTAAGCCAGGCTTGTGCTGAGGGGAGGAGTTGCATTTAAACACTCAACAGTAAATTATTTGTTAATATTAAGGACTATAAAATAAAAACTATGAATCACTACTATTTAAAGAAATGTTTTTATATTATTTTTGAAGCAGTTTCATGTTATGTCCACAGTAGATAAATTTGTTGGTAAATTATTGAAATAGAGGGCACTTTTGTATGAGAATAGTCATGGCACGGCCAATGCATTAGGTTTCTTAGTTTTTAAGGTAATTCTATCCGCGCTTCTGGTGCCCACATCGATTTTCTCAATTTTATTTTCTAAATAAAGTTTGTGTACATACACAACAGAGATAACCACTAGATCATATAAATCGTGTACCCCAAAATCCACTAAATTTTGGACGCTGAATCGATTGGAATGGGTTCTGGAACGATTGGCGCCTTTTGGATGAGGTTATGGGTCAAAATGGGTACCTATCTACCCATTTCGAATGTGTAATCGAGATTTCTAGTACCTAGGCGTGTGGAGTATCATTTTACACTAAATTTTGGACCCTGAGTCGATTAGGAATGGGTCCGGGACCTGCCACACCCACTGTTTCCGAGGAATAACCAACCCATGTGAGAGAATTTGCAGAGTTTTTGATTTCAACCGCTGGTTACTCTTTTTCAGGTTAACAGAAGCTCTTCTTGTAATTTCTCCCCATCATTACCATGGCAGAGTCATCCTCAAAGCTTATGATTTTCTCATCTATATCCCCCGAGAGGATACCATTACTATAAATTGTGAAATACAGTGGGGCCAAAGCAGGTTCCTAGTGACCTTCTGTTCTCGCTCTGCCAAGTAGCTTTTTGTCCATCTTATAAACGTTGGGTCAAACTTCATTTCCTACCAATATCCCAATTAGGCTGTGCGGGCTGGTATTAAATGCTTTGGTCATATCTTTGAATACAACCATTGCTTTTTTGCTTCCTGAATCTAAGGCCAAGCATAACCTTTCAACCATACTCTCATCATATTCATTCGGTATTCAAACAGCTGAAATGAGAACAACAGAAGAACCTACCGAGTATTTTCGTCGTGGATAAGACTCACACCCGACATGTAGAACATGATACGAAGATACAAAGTCATATCCTTGGCGTACTTGTCAAGTTGTTTCTTCAACGGGCGTTCCATTTCGACCCATCGTCGTTGGTCGTTTCTATTCACGTATCGAAGTCCGAAGAATTCTTGCTGTAATATTTATATTTGCGGTAATACAAAGCATAATATAAAAGAAGTCATAAATATCATATTTTTATAGCGATTATAAAGATTTTAATTTTATGTTGTCTGAACGCCTTTGAACATGCTGAGTATCAACCCCAGAGACTTCTGGTAGTGTCTCAAGTGAATTCTGGGCATTATCAGCATTTTCAAGAAATGTAAACACCGTCGTTTCAGAGAAATCCGATAAAATGGCTCATTTATGAGGACGTTGGACGTCTGGCGCCTCTTCAACTTTCTGAAAATTTTCTAAAATTCTGAAATTTAGGTCAGGGGTCCGTTCCCGGCTCTAGTTGGTCCTCCAAACTTTTCAGTCCGATAGGACCAAATTTGGGCGGGGTAGGGGTCAAAATGTGTATTTCAAAAAATGGATTTTCGAGATTTTTGGCGATCTAGGCGTGTGAGGTATAATTTTCCTCTGAATTGCAGACGCTGAATCTAATGAAATGGATCCCAGAACGATTGGCACGCACCGGAAGAAGTTATGGGTCAAAATGGGTATCTATCTACCCATTTTGAATATGTGTTTACGAGGTTTTTCGTACAGAGGCGTGTGGGGTATCATTTTCCACTAAATTTTGGACGCTGAATGCAATGAAATGGGTCCGGGAACGATTGGTGCCCTCTGGATGATGTTATGGGTCAAAATGGGTTCCTATTTACCCATTTCGAATGAGCGTTTTAGAGATTTCTGGAACCTAGGCGTGTGGGGTATCATTTTCCACTAAATGTTTGACGCTGAATCCAATGAAATGGGTCCCGGAACGATTGACGCCCTTTGGACGAGGTTATGGGTCAAACGGGTGGCTGTCTACCGATTTTCAATATGTTTTCGCGGTTTCTGGTACTTAGGCGTGTGGGGCATCATTTTCCACTAAATTTTGGACCCTGAATCAATTGGAATGGGTTTGGGACCCGCCACACCCACTGTTTCCCCCATGTCGAAGAAATGAGAAATGCGCCTGAGGAATAACCAACCCGTCTGAAAGAATTTGCAGCATGCATCCATGAAGTAACTCATTGCCCCCCACGCAGGATATAATGCTCCATATGATCAGACTCTTGGCCAATAGTTGAATTCAGGGACGTAGGATCTTTATTTTGCTGGAATTTATCCTTTGGATATATTGTTTTGCTCGATTGGTCTTTGTTCTTCATATGTACACCCGTTTTGCTATTGTACATAGTCCTCATTTTTCCATAATAACGAGGAACAACGAACAACGGTAACCTCAGCAGCAACCAACGCCTCTTTCATACTGTTTTATTGCTATTTTGTAAATTATCATTTCAATGACTTATCCTACTCACCTGTTGCAGGGAAAGACGCTGGCAAACGTTGTCGAGGCAATCTCGGCCGACGCTTTCCGACGACAGCGTGCACTCGATGGTGTTCCCGTCCAACAGTTCGACACATATGACGAACAAGCTTTTCGAGACGACGTTGTACTGTTTGCTTCGTTTGAGTCGGAGTTTGAACGGCATCGTGCGGTTCTTGCGTTATCATAGTCGAGAAGAACTGTCGCAGGACACTGTAACAAGACGATTATTCATATGATCTGACTCATACGAATCAAAAGCGTCACACATTGCGATTAGGCGTCTCTATCACGGATTCAAATCACAAAACGGATCCTTGCACGGTGAAATCAGTCAGTCACAAGACAAAAGCGATATCTCCAATACTTACTCACAAACTTACTATGGAAAATTGACAAATAGAACTCAATGAAGGCTACAATGATCAGGTGCAGGAATGCGGATGGTATTACTCACAAGAAAACTATGTCCATTGACACTGAAGAAACCACAGAAAGGGCTGGCACAACTCCGATGTTTACGTCATTACACTTTCTACCCTACTACGAAAGTAACGGCATGTAGACGAGGACCGAATATAAATTTTCTGTTATTTACAACAGTCAAAAGAATATACGATTTCTATTATTGGGATTCAACTCCTCCCTATTCGCATTACGTCTATAAATATGATTTGAAGGCACTTGCTAAACACACGGAAAGAACGGGAACACAGACCAAGCCAAAAATTAGAACCTCCTCTTTTACTTTACTTTACATTGAATAGGAATGTCAAATCGGAAATTAGGGTTGATCATCAATGGTCGATGTTTTTGCAATCGATGGCAAAGGTTCGATGTTTTTCCACTATCGATGGTTGGAGGTGATGTTGGGGTACATAAATGCACTGTCAGGAGCCCCTGTCATGGCGCCCTAATATATCGATATGTCCTGTCAAGCAAAATAATCGATAGTTTTGTGACGTCACAATAAATTTTATTAATCATAAATCGATTACTACATATTGTATTATTTAAATACCTTTTCATTTTACGTAGAGCCTCTAATCATTCTGAATTTATTATTTCATATACAACAAACATTAATATATAACAGGTCAATCAGCTATGGCATCAATCAATTTCTCAAAACGGTTACTCTGTAATTCAGCGATAGTGCATGAACGTAAACAATCGATTGACCTGTTTTGTTCTCTGCCTTTCATTTCAGAATGAAACCTTACAAAAAGCATGGAAGCTAATTTAAGGATCAAGCGGATCAAGCGCATGGAGATCCATTTCTTCAACATGGGGCAAATGGGAGAAACAGTGGGTGTGGCGGGTCCCGGACCCATTCCAATCGATTCAGGGTCCAAAATTTAGTGGAAAATGATACCCCACACGCCTAGGTACCAGAAATCTTGAAAATACATTCAAAATGGGTAATAGATACCCAATTTGACCCATAACTTCTTCCAGTGGGTGCCAATCGTTCTGGGACCCGTTTCATTGGATTCAGCATCCAAAATTTAGTGGAAAATGATACCTCATTCGCATAGATCGCCCAAAATCATGAAAATCCATTTTTCAAAAAACGCATATTGACTCTACTCCACCCAAATTAGGTCCGATCGGGCTGAAAAGTTTCGACTGACCGACTACAGCCGGGAACAGACCCCTGACCCGAATTTCAGATTTTTAGAAAATTTTTTACTACCAAAAACGACGCGGACGGCGTACGGCAGATGGTGGACGGACATTGGACTTTTTTGATCTATACACTTTGAAACGTCCAGAAAAAAATTTTGAGCCGAATCGGAGAGGTTGACTCTTTGCATGAAAACATAGGTTAATTATTCAAGGAATAACCAACCAATAGGAATACTATCACAATTTGTATGAAAACCAGAAAAGCCCGGGAATAATCGAATGAAATAATCGACAACTTCGATTCTGCTTAACAATCGATTTTTTCACTGTTACAAATGTAGTCACTTCAGCCTTTCAGAGATTACCCTACTCGTTATCTTCTTGACTTTCGACGTGTCGGAGTGTGTCTGTCCTGTTCATCCAGCTGTTCCTCGACATATTGCGGTTATGCCCGGACATGAAAGGAGCAGTTGAATATAAATTGTGGATCGAAAATAATACGAGGAACTGAGTACTGAATCATGACGAACAGTGCTATTTAAACTAAGGGATACTTACGAGGGTCACGACAACTTTTGCCGACTTTTCCGTGAGTAAATATACAAATAAAAAGTTCAATATATTTAGATGTTTATCCTCTGATAAATTTATGTCATGTAATTAACAAAACTTGCTCAGTCATGGACATGATTTTCGTTAATAATTGTGACATTACGATCCTACAAGCCCCTACGTTGGCAGAAAATAATATATATTATTCGTTTTGTATAATTTCCTTACTGAATACGAGGAAAACTACGTATTTACCCATACGAGATGTCAATGTAGAATGTAGAGACGAATCTCACCATTTATAATAATTTAGACTGATTGTTACGTCGTACCTCAGCAACAGGTATAAGATGATACAGCTGGAGAAGCAAAATGATACTTTGGACCGGATGGTATGATAGATTTATTGGTATACGAGGTGGCTGCGAAAGAAAACTACAAGGATTTTTCCTAGATAGAAGGATTTTTCGTTCATTCGTGCGAAGAAACCAATTTTGTGGAAGAGATAGCGCCAACATGAATTTTTATTTTTGTCACTCTTTTTATTTACGTTGGTTTTTGTCCTTTTTTTTGTTTTAATAACGGCGGGAAGTTTTGACTTCCATGACAACTACAACTTTGTGTTTGTTCTACGTACGAATACGTATGAATCGATTTTCAAACCAGATTCACTGTAATGATGTCATATATTATTCATCAGAGCCCTAATACTTAAAAACGCTGCAAATTCTTACACACGGGTTGGTAATTCCTGGAACCAGGCGCATGGAGACTCATTTCTTCAACATGGGGAAATGGGGGAAACAGTGGGTGTGGCGGGTCCCGGACCCATTTCAATCGATCCAGGGTCCAGAATTTAGTGGAAAATGATGGACCGTCCTAGGCCGGAGAATAGACCCCTGACTCAAATTTCAGAAAATTTTCTACTACCTAAAAAGGGCGTACTGGCGAACGGACATTTTGGTTTTTTGATCTAGACTCCTTAAAACGCCCAGGAACAATTTTTTTAGCCGAATCGGAGAGATTGACTTTTTGTGTGAAAACATAGGTTGATTATTCAATGAATAACCAACCAAAAAGTGGCTATGTTTGACTGAATTCTGTTGGCTAAAAATTCAATACTATCAAAATTGATTACTTCCTGTGTTGTTGTACAGGTGTTAATTGACAGAAACAACTTGAAAATGACCGCTGCAAGTTGGGACGAGGTGAAAAGACTCGCCGCTGATTTTCAACGTGCGCAATTGACCACGACATCTCAAACGTAAGTTTTCACACTATTTTGAACAGAAAATAAGTAGGTGCTGTACCTAATATGTCGGGCAAGTCAGGGATCAAGGCTTCATTAGACATTTTGTTTCAAGGTGTTCATTTATATCGAAAAAGCCGACTGACGCAGTTTTTGGCTAAGGGATTTGTTCTGAAAATGTCAAGTTTTGGTCATTAGGTTTTGGATTCCTTTCCATATTTAATAGTTCCCGATTTTGAAGCTTAATCGCCTCTAATATTGGCCGAGTGCGGCAAAAAATGGGTATCTTGAATGGTTTGGGGACCTAGACTCGTGAAGTATAATTGTCAATATAAATTACGGACGCTGGATTGATTCAAATAAAAACATGGGCCTAGTATTCAAAAAAAAAATTAAAAAAAAAAAAAAAAAAAAAAAAAAACGCTGCAAATTTATTCACAGGGGTTGGTTGTTCTTCGGACCAGGCGCATGGAGACTCATTTCTTTAACATGGGAAAATGGGGGGAAACAGTGGGTGTGGCTAGTCCCGGACCCATTGCAATCGATTCAGGGTCCAAAATTTAGTGGAAAATGATACCCCACACGCCTGGGTACCAGAAATCTCGAAAACACATTCGAAATGGGTAGATAGGCACCCATTTTGACCCATTACCTCATCCGGAGGGTGTCAACCGTTCCCGAACCCATTTCATTGGATTCAGCTTCTGTAATTGAGTGGAAAATGATACCCCACCCGTCTGGATCAAAAATCGTGAAAATCCATTTTTCGAAAAACACATTTTGACCCCTACCCCACCCAAATTCGGTCCGATCGGGCTAAAAAGTTTCAAGGATCAACCAGAGCTAATAACGGGTCCCTGACCAAAATTTTAGATTTTAAGAAAATTTTCTACTACCAAAAACGGCGCGGACGGCGGGCGGACATTTGCTCATTTTGATCTAGACACCTTGATACGCCCAGAAAAAATTTCGGGCCAAATCGGAGAGATTGACTTTTTTGCAAGAAAACAGGTTGTTTATTCAAGGAATAATGACACGAGGAGAGTGCATGTAGTGTAGTGAATAACTGTGTAATAGTATGAAGCAATTTTATATCTTGTTAAAATAACAATGAAGTAGCTAATATTGCTCTGATTGCGTCCACTAACCTTAAAATGTCTTTGTCTCCAGGTTATCAGAAAGGAACTGCATCGAAGTCATCAATAAATTACTTCAAATCAATTTATTAGACGTCATTTTTACCACTGACGGTAAAGAATGTATCACGCCTCAGTATTTAGTAAAAGAAATTAAAGATGAGCTGTACGTCAATGGTGGTAAGTTATCTAAGTATTTTTTGAATGATACGATTTTTTCTAATAGGTATCAATCGATCAATCGAAAGCGTTTTATTTGCAGTTATCAGGTTACACAGACCTATACCACAAAGGGTTCGTTTCCTTGAAACTATAAACATACATGTAATAATCTATCAAAATACGCTGCAAATTCGTTCACACGGTTTAGTTATTCATCGTACCAGGCGCATGGAGACTCATTTCTTCAACATGGGGAAAATGGGGGAAACAGTGGGTGCGGCGGGTCCCAGACCCATTCCAATCGATTCAGAGTCCAAAATTTAGTGGAAAATGATTCCCCACGCGCCTAGATCGCCAAAAACAGCGAAAAACCATTTTTTGAAATACACATTTTGACCCCTACTCCGCCCAAATTTGGTCCGAACGGGCTGAAACGTTCCGAGGACCAACTAGAGCTGGGAACGGACCCTTGGCCCAAATTTCAGATTTTTAGAAAATTTTCTACTATCAAAAACGGCGTGGACAGACATTTGACTTTCTTGATCTAGACACTTTGAAACGCCCAGAGAAAAATTTTGGACTTAACCGCTTGAAAACATAGGTTGATTATTCAAGGAATAACCAACCAAAACCAAAATTTCGTTCTAATGGAAATTTTGGTTAGGAATCTCTTTTTGGCTCTAGATTGCTCCCGAAACTTTTCAGCCCGATTTAGCCAAATTTTGGAGGGGTATGGGTAAAAATTTGTTTTACTATACTTGATTTTCGATATATTTTGAGATCTCTTCATGTAGAGTATCATTTTCCACTAAATTTGGGACTCTGGATCCAATGAAATGGGTTCCGGAACGATTGGCACCCACCGGAGGTGTGTATGGGTCAAAATGGGTACTTTGAAGATGGTGTTACGAGATTTTTGGCTACATAGGCGTGTAGGGGTTCGCTTTCCATTGAATTTCGGACGCTGCATTGATTGAAATTAGTCTTGGACACTCACTGTTCTCCCCATAATTTTGCTGAAGGAATAATAAACCATCATGGAAGAATTCACAGCGTTTTATTGCCTTTCTAGGTCGCGTCAATTTGGTTGAGCTGTCTAAAACCCTTCGAGTTGACCTGAGTCACATATCGTCTCGCATTCAAGAAGTGGAGAAGACGGAACCTGGTTGTATGGTTGTTCTCGGCCAACTCATCAATCGCACATATCAACAAACAATCACTGAAGAAATCAACGAGACTTTGCAAAGAACGGGCCAAATCACCATATCAGACCTAACGAAAATTTACGACCTTCCTGGCGACTTCCTCCTCTCAGTACGTCCGTCACAACGGGAAGTGTCATTCATTGTGTCAACTTTTTTCACGATTATTCTTTGTAAATTGCAGGTGGTTGAAAAAAACCTCGGACGTACTATTCAAGGGAAGCAAGATAAATCTGACAACAGAGTTTTTTACACGGAAGCGTTCGTGGATAAGAATAAGTGCCTCTTGAGAGGCACGCTTCGAGGGCTGACTCAACCAGTGCAAGTCAACGTCCTTTTGAACTTGACTCAATTGAAAGAAAGAGATTTCTTCTGTACGTTTCTAGTCAACTGTTCATACTACTTATAGAAGGAGCGTTTTAGATGTAAGCGTAGTTTTGCTGACAAAGTTTAAAAGTCCTAAGTTTGAAAATAGTTTTTCACGAAAAAGAGGGTCATATTAGATATTGCATCCTCCTTTTGCTTCAATAAAAATTAGATTCAGCGTCCATAACCTGGGGGCGGCAATCGTTCCGGGACCCGTCTCATTGGATTCAGCATCCAAAATTTTGTGGATGTAATAATATGTAATACCCCACATGCCCAGGTACCAGAAATCTCGAAAGCACACATTCATAATGGGTAGATAGGCACCCATCTTGACCGATTACCTCTTCCGGTGGACGCCAATCGGTCTGGGACCCATCTTAATCGGGATGGGGGTCAAAATGTGTATTTCAAAAAATGGATTTTCGAGATTTCTGGTACCTACGGCGTGTGGGGTATAATTTTCCACAAAATTTTGGACGCTGAATCCAATGAAATCGATCCCAGAACAATTGGCACCCACTGGAGGAGGTTATGGGTCAAAATTTGTACCTATCTACCCATTTCGAATGTGCGCTTTTGAGATTTCTAGTACCTAGGCGTGTAGGGTATCATTTTCCACTAAATTTCGGACGTTGAATCCAATGAAATGGGTCCCGGGACGATTGGTGCCATCTGGATGAGGTTATGGGTCAAAATGGGTGCTTATCTACCCATTTCGAAAGTATTTTCGAGATTTCTGGAACCTAGGCGTGTGGGGTATCATTTTCCACTAAATTTCGGACGCTGAATCGATTGGAATGGGTCCGGGACCAGCCACACCCACTGTTTTCCCCCATTTTCCCCATGTTGAAGAAATGAGTCTCCATGCGCTTGGTCCGAGTAATTTTTCTCGTAAAATTTGTTTTCCTGAAATTCTACACTAAATATCCCCATCAGCGTTCTCCTCCTTTGACTTTTCAAACGAAGCTTACGCCAAATTTAGGCTTACTTCCAGACCGCTCCTCACACAATCCTTATTATTTACTAACTTCAATTTGCACTTTTTCAGTTGCGTTTGACAGCTTAGTTGAATCGAAAATATCCTGCGGACAACTGACTGGAAGGCTGGCAAATTCGTTATTTATACCGCAAATTTACACGAAACAGCAGACACAATGGGTGGAGAATTTCTACGAACAAAACGGTTATTTAGGTGAGAATTATACCGACGACACTCCTTCGTTTTCAGCGTTATATTATCAATGGATTGTTCAGTCACGAGTTTTGGTTTGTGTTCTAGAATACGATGCGTTGACGAGACTCGGGATTTCTGATCCGGTTTCATTTGTCAGTCGTCACTTCGATACTAAATCAATGCTCGAACTACCTTCGTGTATTGTGGGGCCGCAGTTGATCAGCCAAGTCGACGCTTCCGTCCAAGAAACCCTTCTTACTGGATCGTACCTCGACGTATCGGTTGGTTTTTGAATATCAAAAAGAAAAATTTGTTCATAAAGAGTATCCAGTGAGTTATGCCTGACATGACTCCTACGTGTTTTAAAACACATTTCCGATCAAAAGTGTCTCATAGCGATTTACTTTTAAGGGCATCGTTCCCGAATTATTCGCGATTTAAGATTTGTGTCGTGTTTTCAATCTAATATCTTTCCATTTCAAGATAAACTCAAGTCTGAGGATACCATTGTAAAGTTTCTTCAATTTTATCTGTTCAATGCCTACCAAATGTTTTTCAAATGCAATTAAGTGGTGAAATCCTCGGACCAGGAGCATGGGGATTTACTCCAATCGATTCAGCGTCCTTAACCTCTTCCAGGGCGCTGATCATTCCGGAACCCGTTTCATTGGATTCAGCGTCCAAAATATAGTGGAAAATGATACCCCACACGCATAAATACCAGAAATTTCGAGAACACATCCTAAATGGGTAGATAGATACCGATTTTGGCCTATAACCACTTCTAGTGGGCGATCTAGACACTTTGCAACGCCCAGATTCAAAATTTTGGGCCGAATCGGAGAGATTGACTCATTTGAATTGATTCAGTGGCCCAAATTTAGTAGAAAATGATACCCCCACACGCCTAGGTACCAGAAATCTCGAAAACACATATTCAAAATGGTTTTTAACACATTTTAACCCATAGCTTCTTCTGGTGGGTGCCAATCGTTCTGGAACCCATGGTTCTCGAAACTTTTCAGCCCGATTGGACCAAATTAAGGTGGGGTAGGGGTCAAAATGTGTATTTCGAAAAATGAATTTTCGAGATAATTGGCTTATCAGGCTTGTGGGGTATCATTTTCCACTAATTTTTGGACGCTGAAACCAATGAAATGGGTCCCAGAACGATTGGCGCCCTCTGGATTAGGTTATGGTTCAAAATGTGTGCCTATCTACGCATTTTGAATGTGTGTTTTCATGATTTCTGGTATCTAGGCGTGTGGGGTATCAATTTTGGACTCTGAATCGATTGGAATGGGTCTCCATGCGCCTGGTCCAAGGAATAATCAACCCCTGTGAAGGAATTTGCAGCATTTTTTAGCTTACCTTCACAACTCTGCAACATGTATGAATAGGCCGCGGAGCTACTAAATATGAGAAAAAGGCTAGAAGGAGTTTACGGTCGAATGAAGATGGAAGTAGAATGTTAGAACTATTCTTTTATTTCAACAAAAATAAACAATGTTGAATCGATTTCGGCTGTTAGGTCATCCAGACCTAACGTTTTTGGATTCATGTATTGCTAAATGGATTCTCATCAGTACAAAATCAACAATCTAGTTGAACAATATGCTGAACAACTCATTTTGGTTTCACGTTACAGTCAGATATCAAGAAATTGAGGCAGTAACACGATTGTGAATACCTCGGAAATGAAACCTTTAAAAAAATATGGCTAAATATGGCACTTCTGGTCCGAATGCAGTTGTAGAACCTGTAGGAGTCGGGCATAACACATGGAACACCGTTTATCAGTTTAATTTTCATCTCTGACAATTTAACTGTGTTTTTTACTGTGTTGTCAGATGCTACTACCTTCCATTTTCGGCCCGTCTGACATCAACGCAGTTCTGGAAGAGGTGCTCAAGAGGAGCAAAACGAAAACAACTCCACACATTTTCTGCGAGTCTGTCTTGATTACGGACACATACCTTCAAGAACTTACCAAACCGTACCATACTGGTGATCTGCTAAAGAAGAAAGCTGAAGAGGTGAGTAGATTCTTTTGTAAAACCTCAGCGGAACTGTCTGAAAGTGAAAGAGGGCCAGATGTCCACTTTATGATGTATGGGGCTGTCTTAAAGCTGGAGATATTATATGAGTATTGAAGTATTAGTGTTTATAAATTAATAAAATGTAAATATTATAGCACTTCTAAAGGCATAGCCTGTGGCGACGAGCTAGTTGTGGTTGTTAGGTGTGGAGGAATGGGATTATGAATGAGGTAAACTAAATACTGCTAGCTCCTAGAACTAAGAGTAAAATGGGGATGAATTCCACTTATTGAAAATAGAGGGGATAAAAGGCTGCCTAATAGTAACTACTTCTGCTTCCCAGTTTTATATAGGTCTGCATTTTGAAACTTATTGAGCGTTGTTTTGAAATTAATGACTGTTTTGGAAGGTTTTTTCGCGTAAGACATCCAGATTTTGGTTGGTTATTCCTTGCGAAGAAGATTTGAAGAAATGACTCTTCATGCGCCTGGTCCGAGGAACAACCCGTGTGAATGAATTTGCAGCGTTTTTGGAAGATTTTTTAGTGCTAAACACGAATATCACAGCCATTTTCCCGTAAAACATCCAGATTTTTCTCCCCGGATTGCTCCCCGGTTTTAAAACAATTAATTTTTTCAAGGCAACACAATTAGCGGGCCATATTATTAAGATTCGGTGAATTTTCCTTTCTTGGTCTTCCGCGATGAATTTGGATCTGTGTCGTCCCTCTTCAAATTCCACAAGTAGTCTGCGATTATATTTTTGTCCAAACGCCCTTGATAACGATATCTTGGTGGAATTTCTCGCCGTCTTCGCTGTAGTCTCCAAGTTTTTCGGAGAAATATTCAATATTCGAGTGGAGAAAATGAACTTTCACGCTTATGTAGAGGGGGTCTTGAGTGGGCACATCATGGTCTTCGTCAGCATCATCTTCATCTATTGGAAAGTTTTCGAAATTTGTGGGTGGATCAGTGATTGGTAAAGTTTGGTCGTGAGGTACGGGCCTTATTGCAGAGGACGAATTTGGACAAACCAGTAATTTTTTGGTCTTGGATGACACCCTAGCCACATTAGTCATGCAAAAATAACAGTCGGTGACATGGTTTTGGGGTTCCCTCCACACCATAGGGATGATAAAAGGCATTGAAAGACGCTAATCTTTGCTCCAAGATCTCAAAAGTTCAACTCATGTATCACACAAGCTGTGGGGGCCCACGTTTTGTCCTACTCTTCCAACTTTATACCGAAATAAGCTTTATAAGCTTTCATTACGAACCCAGTAATCACCTGCTTCTGTTTTCCCGTCGTAAACCGACCGCAAATATTTAAAAAATCAGGATTATTTTGGTTAGTTTGAGGAGACTTTGAAACGTCCAGTGTTGGGCGAATTGGAGAGATTGACATTTAGCATGAAAACATAGGTCGATTATTCAAGGGATAACCAACCAAAATGAGGTTCCCATTTAAAATGAGAATGTTCGTGTCACATGCGCGTAGTTGCGCAGTTGCACAGGGTGCGCAAACGTGATATTTAAGACACGATCTTCTTTTTTATTTGAAATGCGATCGGTAAAAGTGGATTTTTGTGCTCTTTTCACTATTGTATGGTCGAATTCATTTTCTTTATTCTTCAACATTGAATATCTGCCTATGAACAAAACAACCATTCGATAAAAGCCAAGCTACATGGCTTTTCCTTTATAGGCCGACATTATCTTTCCTTGTAGTTTCACAAAATGAAGTTACAGGGCGTTCCGATGGTGCTAATAATAAAAGTGTAGAGCATTTCTAGACAGCTAACAATTTCCTAAAGAAAAATATTATATTCAATTTCGATACCTTCTTTGCATGTTTTTATTGAATGAAATCATGTGGACGAAGGATACAGTTTACAGGAGAACTACAGACTACAGCCTACAAACAAAGCAACCTGTGATGGAGAAGAAGATTCAGCGTGGAAATCATTACTGGGCGTATCAAGGTGTCTAGATCCAAAAACGCTGCAAATTCATACTCAAGGGTTGGTTATTCCTCGGACCAGGCGCATGGAGACTCATTTCTTCAACATGGGGGAAACAGTGGGTGTGGCGGGTCCCGGACCCATTCCAATCGATTAAGCCAAAATTAAGTGGAAAATGATACCCCACACGCCTAGGTACCAGGAATCTCGATATCACACAATTCAAAATGGGTAAATAGGTACCCATTTTGACCCACAACCTCATCCAGAGGGCGTCAATCGTTCCGGGACCCATTTCTTTGGATTCAGCGTCCAAAATTTAGTGGTAAATGATACCCCACTCGCCAAAAAACTCGAAAAACCATTTTTCGAAAAACACATTTTGACCCCTACCCCGATCAAATTTGGTCTGATACGGCTGAAAAGTTTCGAGGACCAACTAGAGCCAAGAACGGATCCCTGACCCAAATTTCAGATTTTCTACTACCAAAAACGGCGCAGATGGCGGACGGACATTTGACTTTTTTGATCTGGACGCCTTGAAACGTCCAGAAAATTTTTTTGGGCCGAATCGGAGAGATTGACCTTTTGCATGAAAACATAGGTTGAATAATCATCAAGGAAAACCAACCAATAAGCAAATGTCCACGTCCACGCCATTTTTGGCAGTAGAAAATGTTATAAATCTGACATTTTGGTTAGTTAATCTGAAATTCGGGTCAGGGTCCCGACTCTAGTTGGTCCTCGAAACATTTCAGCCCGATAGGACCAAATTTAGACGGGGTAGGGGTCAAAATGGATTTTCGATATTATTAATTTTGAGCGTTTATTATTATTTGTCGGTTTATAGGAGATAGATTTTGCACGTGTGGGAATGAGTACTTTTTGGATCGTAAGATTATGTACCTATCTATTCAGAAAACATGGGACAAACCATATTTTTCATGAAGAACGTTTATTCATAGTCGCATAGTCGTGTGTTGGCATTTATTAGTACCCAATTTTGGTGTACGACAATCGGTTTGTAGCTCATCTCAGTAGTTGCGTCGCAATAGTGACCTTGGATAACTGAGTGAAATCGTACCATCCTCAAAGCAGTCATTGGTTGGGAGTATTGTGTAGTAACACTATACTATAGCCGAGCGTGCGACAGGGGAGTGGCCACAGCTCAACCTGGCCTGACCCCCACCCCTCATCCAGGTCAACCTCTCATAACGGTTCTCCCTCAACAATGCGGCTCACACAACACGTTGAGAGCCACTCGGAAATCAGTTGACCCTAAACGTTTCTGGAGGTGACATACTGGTGACAAATACTCGTACTATCATCATTGGACTTACCAAAGAACCTAAATTCCCGAGGTAATGCATTATGCACAATTCATTTATTTATTCTTGGCATGCATTATTGAGCCATGAGTTTGGAACATAAGAAGGTTGTATCTTGTTCATGTTTAGACTGGAGATCAAGAAGCCAAGAACAACACTAAGGTGAATCTCTCAGGTTTCATGGAGGGAAGGAGAAGAAGGAATGGAAGGAAAATTTCCACAAGCTCCAAACCATATGCTTGTGATCAGTGTGACTACAGAGCTGCGCAGGTAGGGACGCTAAAAAGTCACATGCGTACTCACACAGGTGCCAAACCATACGCATGTGACCAGTGTGACTACAGAGCTGCGCAGGCAGGGGCGCTAAAGAGTCATTTGAGTACTCACTCAGGCGCCAGACCATATTCTTGTGATCTGTGCAACTACAGAGCTGCGCTGGCAGGGACGCTAAAAAGTCACATGAAAACTCACACAGGTGTCAAACCATACGCATGTGACCAGTGTGACTACAGAGCTGCGCAAGCAGGGGCGCTTCAAATACACATGAGTACTCACACAGGCGCCAAACCATATGCTTGTAATCAGTGTGACTACAGAGCTGCACAGGCAGCGCACCTGAACAGGCACATGAGTACTCACACAGGTGCCAAACCATATGCTTGTGATCAGTGTGACTACAGAGCTGCGCTGGTAGGGACGCTAAAAAGTCACATGCGTACTCACACAGGTGCCAAACCATATGCTTGTGATCGGTGTGACTACAGAGCGGCACAGGCAGGGGTGCTGAAAAGACACATGAGTACTCACAGAGGCCTTAAACTATAATGTGCTTGTGATCAGCGAATCTACAGAGCCTCTGAATAGCATGTGCTCATTTTGAGGACTTTGTTTAATTTAAGGACATTACTATTAAACTCATCCTGATATAGTTTACTGTTACCAAATATAATTTACTTATGTTCTGATACATGTTTCATATGGAATAAATCACTTTCAGGTGAATCCGACTTTTGCCTTTCACTCCCTGTTTTGGTCTAAATATCCTCTTACTATATGGCGTAGGTTGGTTAGACTTACGATATTATTAGTGCAGCCGGGTGCCAACATTATGTGACTGCATATGGCGTTAACTCACTGCTATCTAACCATGAATGAGCTATGTACAGACGCCAATGATATTCGAATAGATCGAAACGAATAGTTCAAACCGGTTAGGCCACGTTGGAGACAATGAAGTATGCCAATCAGATAGAAATCAGCTTGGTTTAATTTATAACGTGGTTAATTGTTAATTAAACTGATACATGCACGAATACTCGTACTTAAACTTACGCCTCAAAAAGGTCAGGGATCTCATTCAGGCTTTAGCTGGTCTTCAAAACATTTTGCCCCGATCGGCCTAAAGGTGGAGGAGTATGGGTAAAATTTGGGGATTAGCCACGTGGGATATAATTTTCCAAATGTTGGACGCTGAATCGATTGGAATGAGTCCAGGACACTCCAAAATCCTTGTATTACACATAACCCTGCTACAAGGATCCGTTCACGCCGACTTGGGCAGTAGAAAAATTTCTTAAAATCTGAAATTCGGGTCAGGGGTCTGTTCCTAGTTCTAGTTGGTCCTCGAAACTTCTCAGCCCGATCGGACCAAATTTGGGCGGGGTAGGGGTCAAAATGTGTATTTCGAAAAATGGATTTTTGGTGATCTAGGAGTGTGGGGTATCATTTTCCACTAAATTTTGGACGTTGAATTCAATGAAAAGGGTCCCAGAACGATTGGCGCACTCTGGATGAGATTATGGGTCAAAATGTGTACCTATCTACCCATTTCGAATGTGTGTTTTTGAGATTTCTAGTACCAGGCGTGTGGGGTATCATTTTCCAATAAATCTTGGACGCTGAATCCAATGAAATGGGTCCCGGAACGATTGGCGCTTGCGCAAAGTCAACGTACGACATTTTGAGAAGATCCTAAAGAAGATTTTGTGTCACAGGCTGACTGCGTATTTCTTTTTCTCTTTTGATATACATTTTTTTATATTCATATTTGAGGTGTCAAAAATCAATGCTAGTCCATTATTTTGTGTAATGAATTTTCAGGCTGTCAGTTCTGGTGCTTACCTCCAAGCTCAATATGACAAAAAAGGCGGAAAAACCACCACACGGGAAGATTTTGATTCAAAAACCGAAAAGCGCGACGAGAGAAGAAAGAAAGCTGCTGGTGGAAAAACTGGAGGAGGGACTCAAGTACGTATTTTGTCTATTTACTGTGCAGAAATACGTTATAGGGGTTGTTGCACGTGGCCGAAGGTGGTGGTTTCTATCGACTTGTAGAGCTCTAGAAAGGGCAGCATTACATTGTTTCCAACTTATCAATTTGTCCAGGGTCGTGAAACTAAAACAAAATCAACCAAGAAGAAATACGTCGCTAATAAGAGCCGAGGAGAGGTTTTTGATTCAGACAGCGAGGAAGATATTGCGAAGAAAGTGAATCAACCAGGAAAACTTGAACTGATAACGATTAAAGAAATCGAAAAAGAGCTGAAACAAAACCAAAATTTCCAAGATTTGGTGGATATTGATGGATTGGCGAATGAAATTGCTAAACATCTCTATCCGTAAGTGTCCTCTGTAGTTTAATCTCATGGTTTTGGTTGATTATTACTTGAATAATATCCTAAATATTTTTTCTGGACGTTTCATGATGTCCAGAACAAAAACGCTGCTTATTCTTTCACAGGGGTTGGTTATTGCCAGGCGCATGGGGAAAACAGTGGTTGAGGAGTTTCCCGGACTTATTCCAATCGATTCAGCGTCCAATATTTAGTGGAAAACCTGATGTGGGCACTAATCGGTCCAGGATCCATTTCAATGGATTTAGGGTCCAAAATATAGTGAAAAATGATTCCCGGCACACCTGGATCGTCAAAAATGTTTTTTCAAAAAACAATGTTTTGACTCCTAACCCCCCTCCCCTCCCCCGAATTCTGCCAGATCGGGCTGAAACGTTTTAAGGGCCAACAAGATCCAAAAAGAGGTCCATGACCAAAATTTAAGATTTTTAGAAACATTTCTCTTGTCGAAAACAGCGTGGACGGCGGACAGTCATGGTACACTTTTTGGTTCACAACATTTTCATGACGTAATTCCTTCCAGAATAAAAATTTTGGGGTCGGTCAGAAATGGTCGCTTTGAGCATGAAAAGGTACCGTGTTTGATTGGACCAAATTTGGGGAAGGTAAGGGTCAAAATGTGATTTTTGATCAATTGATTTTCGAGATTTTATGCGTGTGGGGTATCATTTTCCACTAATTTGTGGGTGCAGAATCGATTGGAATGAGTCCACGACACTCCATACTCACTGTTTTGGTTAGTTATTCCTTGAATAATCAACCTGTTTTCATGCAGAAAGTCAATCTCTCCGATTCGGCCCAACATTTTTTTCTGGGCGTTTCATGATGTCTAGATCAAAATTCGCATATGTCCGTCCGCCGTACGTCCTGATATACCTGCGCAAGACTGTGCCTGAGGCCGCAAGACCCATTACAGTCTATTCTCGTCAAAATTGTGCGCTAGATCATTTAGGAGCCCTGCTCTATGGCTCTATGGCTTCCCCGTATATCAGGCACCCCACGCTCTTCCAGCGTTCGCCTGCTTGTGGCAGCCCAGGATGGACCTCGTGGAGGTGCCGGGTTTTGCATGAGCTTTAGAGTGGGGGTGGCTGTGGAGCTGTAGGGACTCAATGCCTAATGTGGTAGTGGCGGCACTTACTCGCCACTTCACAAGGCATCACTGTACGTACAGGCATTTTGTAGGGATACCTTAGTAGGAAAACACCCCACCTGTGTCCTCCACTCCAGTTCTTTCTTCATCCATTTTCTTTGTGCTCCACAGTCCTGCGAAAGGAGTCCTTTGCTAAGACGTGGTCGCCAGGGGAAGTACTAGAATATTCCTCCCCTGCCTGTATAAAATGTTGAAAATTCAACTTTAACCAACCTATTCAATTATCACATCCCTAAAAATTAAATCTAGCCTAGCCCTGAGTTCACCCACCACCTGGCCGGTAGAGAGGGGGATCAATCCTCGCCAGCCTGCCGAACCCACCCTTCTTAAAGTGGCTCCCCTCATATCCAAGGAGTCTCACGTTCTGTAGGGTGTTGCTAGCCCAGGAGAGCCGACAGCCCAAGGAATAAATTGAAAATCAATAAAAACCCGTGTGCCAGAGGCACAAAACTAAAAATAAGAATAAAAACCTAACAGTCTGATGCCTCCCCAAAGACTGGCAGGGTCCCCCAACCAGAGTCACAAAATCATACTAATCCTAATATCACTTCTCTTAAGCTAAACATCCAGTCACACATACACAAATTTGAATAGATAGACACTCACGTACTAGGAAGTGGAGAATACTGGTATAATTCCCTCCCTCTCCCTTCTAAAAGAACCTATCCTAGTAGTAAAACCCAGATTGAAATACCCTTAGGTGGCAACTCTTCACTCTACCTTATGACGTCGACAGAGTCCTGGCCAATGCAAACTCTCTGAATGCCCCAAATTTCTGACATTTATCCCGAACCAAATTCGTGCGGGGTAGGGGTCAAAATGTGTTTTTCAAAAAAATGGATATTCGTGATTTTACGCGATCCAGGCGCGTGGGGTATCATTTTCCGCTGAATTTTGGACGCTGAATCCAATGAGACGGGTCCCGGAACGATTGGTACCCACAAGAAGAGGTTATGGGTCAAATTGGGTGCCTATCCACTCATTTCGAATGCTCGTTATTGAGATTCCTGGTACCTAGGCGTATGTGGTATCATTTTCCTCTAAATTTTGGACGTTGAATCGATTGGAGTGAGTCTCCATGCTCCTCGCCAGAGGAATAACCTGCCCCTGTAAATGAATTTGCGCTTTGGAATATCCGCTGTTCCGTTAACTAAAAATCACTTGATTCTTTCAGTTTGCTCAACAAACGCGGAATGGAATTGGCCGCTGAGGCATTTGAAAGAACGTTGCTGTCAAGTGCCGGCGACAGAAGGAAAGCCCATGGCAACCTCCAAGACCAAGTGGACAACTGGATAATGGAAATACGATTGGCCGACAAAGGAATCAAACAGTTTCCCAACGAAGACTCGCGGGCAAAATTGAATCAGTACCTGATAAAATCCACTGGTGCTGATTTAGTCAACGCCCTTGTTGCTTATGCGAATGAAGACAACGTTAATTCCACTTCTGGCAAAGAGATGACCCCTCAAGTACGTATTTGCTTGAAATTGACTAAGCTTGTCGTACCTAATACGCGTCCCTTTGGCAACAAATTAGACTCTCGATGCTACTGGGCTAAAACGCTGATTCACGTGATGTTATTCATTTCTTGATTCTACTCATTTTTGTGGAATAATGGGAAAAATCATCTTTTCTAGCGCGTATGTGTTTGCACATAAAATTTCATAGATTTGTAGGGTTTTTTAAGTGTTTTAAGACAATAATTACAACAATAACTAATTTTTTTACCAGGCCGCGAAAATTAATTGCTCAGTAATCTCAAGACAGGTGCTGAAAATCAAATCTCAGGGGTTGTTTTATTCTTGGACCAGGAGCTTGGAGACTCATTCTAATCGATTCAGCGTCCAAAAATGAGTGGAAAACGATACTCCAAACGCCTAGGTACCAGAAATCTCAAAAAAACACATTCGAAATGGGTACATCATGCGGATCAGCGTCAAAAAACAATGAAAATTCATGTACAACTCATTAGAGTTCACCATTATTCACTATCTGCTATTATTGGGGTAGTTACGCAACCCCTGTGTGCTCGCTGAACCTGTCCAACATCCATGAAATTTTGGATAGAATCTGAATCTGCTATAAAAACGCTACTAGTTCTCGCACAGGGGTAGGTTATGCCTAGGATCAGTCACATGGAGACTCATATCTTCAACATGGGGAAAATAGGGGAAACAGTGGGTGAGGCGGGTCCGGACCCATCCCATTCGATTCAGGGCCCAAAATTTAGTGGAAAATGATATCCCACACGCATAGGTACCAGAAATCTCAAAAACTCACATTCGAAATGGGTAGATAGATACCCATTCTGACCAATAACCTCTTCCTGTGGGCGTCAATCGTTCTGGGACCCATTTCATTGGATTCAGCGTCCAAAATTTAGTGGAAAATGATACCCTACAAGCCTGGATCGCCAAAAATCTCGAAAATCCATTTTTCGAATCACACATTTTGACCCCTACACCACCCAAATTTGGTCCGATCGGGCTGAAAAGTTTCGAGGACCAACTAGAGCCAGATACGGGTTCCTTACCGAAATTTCAGATTTTTAGAAAATTGTCTACTATCGAAACTTACCTTTTCAATAACTCTTGACTGGAGGGGGGGGGGGGGGGGTCTTTTCAGGGGCACTCTGTATGAAGTGAGCTTCCAACCATCAAACATCTTCATTCTTATTTATATGTTTTTATAACAGGAAAGAGCGAAGGTCCTTGCGCAACTAAACGGAGAGACAAAGGACGCATTGATGACCTTAAACAAAACGTTGAGTTCTGGATCTGTTGATGAATTATTGGCTTCCGTCGAACCTGCTCTCATCGCTGTGGGTCTTCTCAACAGAAAAGCCGACAAAAAGAAGGAAAGGTGATGATCCAATTGAATTTATTTTGTTTCTTTTGCTTGATAAATGCTCCTATAGCTTATCGGTAATGAAATGAATACGTAGGAGTCGCTGCCTGGCGGAGAAGAAGCAAAACAAAAAGCGGGAAAATTTTCCCGTTTGTACAATTTGTCTCCCCAACAAACGTCAGCACTCCCAATCGACTCGCAAAAATTGATAAGCACCGCTCGGCGCACACAAGCAACAAACGGTGAACCAATGTTGCGGACTCAAGTGCCTCTTCTCCGCCAGGCAGCGACTCCTACGTATTCTTTTCATTACTTACAAGCTATAGTTATGAACCTAATAATAAGATTACTCTGAAACGCTGTATTAATCAACTTGTGATAGTTACCTGGTCTGACGTGGGGCATCTGCAACCCCTAGTGCAAGTGGTTTGCAAGATATGACCCTTGTAACTATTCTCGGATCAGAGGTCTCTTAGAGGTGTCTAAATAGTAGCAACATTCTAAACATTATGAAATTATTTACTGCGATTCTAATAGTATGCCCTGCGTTCGTAGCTCTATAATTCCCCCATTGTTATTTTATTTTATTTTTTTATGCATTTATTTATTTAAAAAAAGCTGCTAATTAGAACAATGAGTGATTATTCCTTGGAGTAAGAGTAGTTAGATAGGTCCAATTGGTCCAGGATCCATCTCAATGGGTTCAGCGTCCAAAATTTAGTGGAAAATGATACCCCACACGCCTAGATCGCCAAAAATCTTGAAAATCCATTGTTCGAAATACAAGTTTTGACCCCTACCCCAAATTTTGGGCCAGAAACGCCAAGGTACCAGAAATCTCGAAAACACACATTCGAAATAGGTAAAGTAGTACCTATTTTGACCCATAACCTCATCCAGAGGGCGCCAATCGTTCTGGGGCCCATTTCATTGGATTCATCGTCCAAAATTTAGTGGAAAATGATACCCCACAAGCCTGGATCGTCAAAAATCTCGAAAATCCATTTTTTTAAAAACACATTTTGACCCTTACCCCTCCAAATTTTGGCCGATTGGGCTGAAAAGTTTCGAGCACTTACTAAAGACAATGACAGACTCCTAGCCAAAATTTCAGATTTTCAGAAAATTGTCTTCTGCTGAAAAAACGGCGTGTTCGGTGGACCCAGGGACCCGTTTCCGGCTCCCCGAATTTGGGTAGAGTAGGGGTCAAAATATGTATTTCGAAAAATGGATTTTCGAGATTCTGGGCGAGTGGGTGTATCATTTTCCACTAAATTTTGGACGCTGAATCCAATGAAATGGGTCCGGAAACGATTGGCGCCCTCTGGATGAGGTTATGGGTCAAAATGGTTGCCATGTTTGGTAAAGTTGTAAGGTACTCTTAACTACTGCCTTGATTATGATTTTCTTCCATCGTTTTAACGCAAATCTTATTCCTTAGACTATTTATGACATCCAAACGTGAGCTGCTTCTCACTGAAGTCGGTCGTTGCGACGATCCCGCGCTACTTCTCCACGCCGGAGTTCTCCTCATATTTCAAACTGCCACTCAAACTGTACTCAACGCTTCTGGAAAATTCGTCCCAACCATTCTCACTTTCCTTCGACCTCATCTGTCACCGTCGCAACACGAGCTCCTTCACAAATTTCAAGGTACGAAATGATCTCATTCTGACATAGAGCTCGCTCAACTGAAAAGCATCATCTTATCTGATAAGTGCATTTGTTTCGGCTTTGCAGAACTCGTTCTCAAACTCCTGACGGTTGGTGATGATGCTGAAGCTGAGGCGAATCACAAGCGTGAATTGAACGAAATGATGCCTCGAGTGAAAGAAGAAATATCGAATTATCGGAAATTGAATTCTGACAAAACTACTGAAAAGTGATACGGTAATATTTCGTATTTGTTCAAAAAACATAAATTTCATACCATTCAAACCTCGTTTAATTGATACTTCAATAACCGTAAACATACTGATGACGTCTCTTTCAATTTACGTTAATAAAAGAGTCAAGAAATGAATCCAGATGACCTTATTCGTTCGGTAGGCTCATCTCTTCGTTGAAAACCCCAATTTCGGGTTATGTATCTCTCTATGTTTTCCCAACGTTGTTATTTCTGATAAGTTCTAATTCTCTGTGCAATTGAAATAAATGGAATAAAAATGTTTTCATAAGATCATCCGCTGCTGGATAATGATCCTGAGCGATGAATGCAACCTACCCTTTTGCAACGTTGTTCATGGGGGCTAATTTTTGTCCGTCTTTGGTTGGTTATTCCTTGAATAATCGACCTTTGTTTTCATGCAAAAGGTCAGTCTCTCCGATTCTGCCCAAAATTTTGTGTGGGGTATCATTTTCCACTAAATTTTGGACGCTGAATCCAATGAAATGGGTCCCAGAACGATTGGCACCTTCTGGATGAGGTTATGGGTCAAAATTGGTACCTATCTACCCATTTCGAATGGATAATAAGATATTTGGTCAGTCTCGTGATGAAGAATTTGAATAAATGCGATAAATGGTGGTTTGGACAACTCATGGCTGGCCATGTGATTACCCTGCTACCTCACAGTCAATGTTGCAAACTCTTCAGGACTAGTTTTCCGAAATGTGGCAAGAAACCAGCCTGCTAGCAGGGAATTTTTGAAAAATTATTAAGTTACATTCAGCTAGTAGCAGGCCCATGAAGGGTTAAAATGAAAGTATGACCAGACAAAATAGTAAAAGGAACAGAAAACTGAAAGGGGCCCTTCAGAACTAAAGTAGTAGTAAGTTACAACTTGAATATAGATTGAAAGGAAAATAATTAAAATAGATAATCACAGGGGTTGGTTATTCTTTGGACCAGGCGCATGGTGACTCATTTCAATCGATTCACGTCCAAAAATTAGTAAAAAATGATATCCCGCACGGCTAGGTACCAGAAATCTCGAAAATCTATTTTTCGAATAACACATTTGGAAACATCGGAAGAAGTTATGGGTCAAAATCGATATCTATCTACCCATTTTTGGTTGGTTATTCCTTGAATAATCAACCTATGTTTTCATGCAAATGGTCAACCTCTCCGATTCGGCTCAAAATTTTTTTCTGGACGTTTCATGATGTCCTGATCAAAAAGGTCAATGTCCGTCCGCCGTACGCGTAGCCGTCCGCCGTCCGCCGTCCGCCGTCCACGCCGTTTTGGTAGTTAGAAATTTTTCTATAAAATCTGAAATTTGGGTCAGGGGTCTGTTTCCCAACCTGGACGGTCCTCCAAGCTTTTCAAGCCCGATCGGACCAAATTTGGGTGGGGTAGGGGTCAAAATGTGTTTTTTGAAAAATGGATTTTCGAGATTTTGGGCGATTTAGGCGAGTGGGGTATCATTTTCCACTAAATTTTGGACGCTGAATCCAATGAAATGGGTCCCAAAACGATCGGCCACCCTCTGGAAGAAGTTATGGGTCATATTGGGTATTATTACCCATTTTGAATATGTGTTTTTGAGATTTCTGGAACCTAGGCGTGTGGGGTATCATTTTCCGCTAAATCTTGGACGCTTAATTCAATGAAGTGGGTCCCGGAACGATTGCACCCTCTGGAAGAAGTTATGGGTCAAATTGGGTTATATTACCCATTTTGAATATGCGTTTTCGAGATTTCCCGGTACCTGGGCGTGTGGGGTATCATTTCTACTAAATTCTGGATCCTGAATCGATTGGAATAGGTCTGGGACCCGCCGCACCCACTGTTTCCCCATTTCCCCCATGTTGAAGAAATGAGTCTCCATGCGCCTGGTCCGAGGAATAACCAACCCCTGTGTAAGAATTTGCAGCGTTTTTTAATGTGTTTTCAAGATTTCTGGTACCTAGGCGTGTGGGGTATCATTTTCCACGAAATTTTGGACCCCGAATCGATTGGAATGGGTCTGGGACACGCAACACCCACTGTTTCCCCCATGTTCGACAATTTAGGCGTGAAGGGCATCATTTTCCACTAATTCTTGGACGCTGAATCGATTAGAATGAGTCTCCCTGCTCCTGGTCTGAGGAATAACCCCTGTGAACGCATTTGCAGCGTCTTCAGGATATATTTTCATTATCGTGCCACCATTCCCGTCCGGCGCGTACAAGCGCTGCAGAAATTGAGGCAATCGATGGTCAGACGAACTGAAGCTGCTCATACATAATATTTACATTTCCCTCGCTCTCCTTTTAGCCTCTGATCCCTGAGTAACGCTTCTAATAGCCTCTTATGGGGCTTCTGTTCAAATTGTATTGAAAGCGATTTCGGGTTCCATCGTTTTGCTGTAGCCGAAACGCAATATGGGGTAGGTACCTCAACATCACAAGTCACACGACCATTTTTTATCATTTCCAGTTAATGACGCTCCTCCTAGAAATGATCGACAATTGTGGAAGATTTTCTGGTCAATAATAATGACACCATTTAAAAGAAAATGTTGTATTTTGTAAGTGTTTTGTTAAAATTTATGGTTTTCTTGGGGCGCCGGTAAGCGTAGCGTCCCTCCATTCAGCGAAATACTCCCTGAACGCCGACGGTTCAGCTCCTTGAATGATTCTGGTCATCTGCAAGCCAAAAAAGAAAATTATTATTGAGCTCACGTAGGGTAACTACATTCCACTACTGTATTTGTGTAGGATAAGTATGCGATTTCTGATTGGTGAGGCTTACTTTGGTCCAGGCAGGGTATTTGTTGTTGGCGAGGAAAACTTGTCCTTTTTTGAGCGCTTCGACTTTCTCTTGGGTGTTGGACTTCTTCCCAACCCATACGTAGATTCCGGATGAACCAGTGTCCAAAATGAAGGAGTCCTGAAACGCAGACGAACAATTATCCTTGTCAAATGTAGAATTTCATGGGATTTCGTGAGACAAAGGGTAATGTTACTCACGTCTGGCTTGAGCATCGACTGTTTGAGTGGTTTCTCGCCTACTTTCTCAGTCAGTAATTTTCCACCAGCGTCTGAGACCTTGTAGAGGGCTACGGTATTCTGTTGGTACGGTAGAAAATGAACATGAACGGATTGGGTAATGAAAAAGAAACCCTTACTAGTAAAAACCGCTGCAAATTCATTGGTTATTCCTCGTACCAGACGTATGGAGACTCATTTCTTCAACATCGGGGAAACAGAGGGTGTGACGCGGTCGCGGACCCATTCCAATCGATTTAACGTCCAAATTTAGTGGAAATGATACCCCACACGCCTAGGTACCAGAAATCTTGAAAACACACATTCATAATGGGTAGATAGGCACCATTTTACCCTACACTCAATTCCGAGGGGAGCCAATCTTTTGGAACGACCCATTTCATTGGATTCAGATCCAAAATTAGTGAAAATGATACCCCACACGCTTATACCGAATATAACACAACTTCATATGGTAGGGTGCCACATTTTGACCTGACCCTCCGGAGAGCGCCAACGTTTTGGTCCTCAAAATTTATAAATGATACCCACAACAGCATTGGCCCATACTTCTCTGGTGGGTGCCAAGTGTCTGACTAATGGTCGAAACTTTCCGACCAAATTGGGTGAGTAGGGGTCACAATGTTATTTCGAAAAATGAATTTTTGGCAATCCATGCGTGTGGGGTATCATTTTCCACTAAATTTTGGACGCTGAACCCTATGAAATGGGTCCGGAACCCGCCACACCCACTGTTTTCCATTCTCCCCATGTTGAAGAAATTAGTCTCCATGCGTCTAGTCCAAGTGAAAGAATTTGCAGCATTTTATCTAGACACCTTGAAACCCCTGGGATAGAAACTCCTTTCTGAACGGTTTATAGAAGAGTAAAAAAAGTAGTATAATAAAAACAGATATCCAGCTGATTTCAGCCCTTACTTCGATCTTCTTTTCAAAATCGGCGTCGTCGTCAGCAGCAGGCCCGTTCGCCACCTGCGCTTGAGATCCAGATCCCAATTCAGTGAAAAACTTGGCCACCTCGTCCTGAGAAGCCGACGCATCTTCAAAAGTAGAAGGAAAGGTAGAAAAATGAAAACATGAAAAGCGTTCCATTCCACGACTCGATACTACTACTTTCGTTTCGTAGCCACCACTTACCAACCATGTAGATCTTGGCTCTGCCGTGATGATCTTGATCCTTGATTTGGTTGGCAATGGCGCGCGCTTTGAGTTTTTCCGTCCCTTTTGAGTTGGGTCCAATGTAAATGTAAAGGTCGCGTCCATTGTCCAAAATGTAGCAGTCGCCTTTGTTCATTGATTTGACATTTGGTTCGACCTGTTTGGAATTGTACAAAAATTGATACAAATATAGTCCTTGATACGTCAACGGATGGTTTTAAAGAGGCAATTGAACTAACCAATGTTACTCTGATGTTCTTTTTGCCTTTCACAAGGTACAATTTCTTCTCCCCGGCAGCGTTGATGTCAACGTGGTGGAACCCAGAAGCTACGCCACCTGGCACGTACCGGATTGCTGTAAATCAGTGAACGGTTGTTTTCTCATTTCTTTTCTCATTATGTGTAATAATAATTCGGCCCAAAATTTATTTCTGGGCGTTTCAAGGTGTATAGATCAAAAAAGTCGTATGTCCGTCCGCCGTACACGCCGAATTTGGTAGTAGAAAATTTTCTAAAATTCTGAAATTTAGTCAGGGGTTCGTTCATGGTTCTAGTTGGTCCTCAAAACTTTTCAGCCCGATCGGACAATTTGGGCGGAGTAGGGGTCAAAATGTGTTTTTCGGAAAATGGATTTTTGATATTTTTGGTGATCAAGGCGGTTAGGGTATCATTTTCCTCTAAATAATGGACGCTGAATCCAATGTAATGGGTCCCAGAACGATTGGCACCCATTGGAAGAGGTTATGGGTCAAAATGGGTCAAAATCTGCCCATTTTGAATACGTGTTTTTGAGATTTCTGGTACCTAGGCGTGTGGGGTATCATTTTCCACTAAATTTTGAGCTCTGAATTGATTGGAATAGATCCGGGACCCGCCACACCCTCAGTTTCCCCCATTTCCCCCATGGTGAAGAAATGAGGCTCCATGCGCCTGGTCCGAGAAATAACCAACCCCTGTGAAAGACTGGAGCGTTTTTTTTTTTTCAATGCAAGTGGTTTAAAGATGCATCCAATAACTAGAGGCTTACCTGGTTTGAAATAACCGAGGAATTGTGAAGATTCGTGGCCTTGAACTTCCCTATGTTGAACGGGACCACCCCCTAAACCATCGTCCAGCTCGACCGAGAAGGATGGCTGCTGCGCCTGATTCGTCCTACGTCAGATAACATTTCATTTTCATTGTAATGATTAGCTCTTCCATAAATCAAATCAATTCGCATCGTTTTAAACTCACCTGTGATGTTTTGCTTCCCAACCAGTAATGAATATCCCAACTGAGAGACTTTTTGGCTTTGTCTTCTTTTGTCTGAAGAACGTGATGACATTTTGTAAGTGGTAAGTACAATTTGTGGCTGGCCGAAGTATTAAAAACAGAATTGATGAATACTCACAAACAACAAAATGTATGAATCGCCTTCGTGAAATTTGCCATAATCACCAGCTGGCACAGGAACTGGCTCAAAACTCTGAAAGTAAACATTTTTTGAATTGCGTCCTAAAATGTGAATTGTGGGCACCTACCAATGGGAGCCTCATCATCTGAGCATGCAAATCAGCATATTGGTTCCTAGAAATGACATCTGATGGGGTGCACCCACAGCTTCCACTAAAGACACATGTGAAAAGTGGTGTTTTGGTGAGTATGAACCTCCATCACTTTTGCTTAAAATCAAAATAATAATTTTATAAAAATTCCAAAAATATTCCATGACGTCAGCGTTTTTCATTTTACTCTTGTTGAGACAACCCCAAAAGATGTCCACCTTGATTACTGGGTCATCACAATCATTAAGTTTCAAAAATGCCTGTGGTTGCACTTTGATAAGTATTTTATCCAAACCAATCTTCGTTGCTTCTGATTTACAAAGGTTTGTAATTTTTTGCACAGGGCTCTGAAAGGCAAAGACTGCTGTTGTAGCTCTTCGCGTTTTTTGTCTAGAATGTAGCTGTAATTTCTTTTGGTTGGTTATTCCTATGTTTTCATGCAAAAAGTCAATCTCTCCTATTCGGCCCAAAATTTTTCTGGGTGTTTCAAAGTGTCAAGATCAAAATTAGCCAAAAATTACATCAAAAATGTCCTTCCGCCGTCTATGCCAATTTCGGTAGCATAAAATTTTCTAAAAATCTGAAATTTTGGCTTCAGTTGGAGCTCTAGCTCCAAATCCGGCTCTAGTTGGAGCTCTAGCTCCAAATCCAGGCTCCAGTTGGAGCTCTAGCTCCAAATCCGGCTCTAGTTGGTCAACGACACTTTTCAGCCCGATCGGATCACATTTGGGCGGGGTAGGGGTCAAAATGTCTATTTTGAAAAATGGATTTTCGAGATTTTTTGCAATCTAGGCGTGTGGGGTATCATTTTCCACTAAATTTTGGACGCTGAATCCAATGAAATGGGTCCGGGAACGATTGGCGCCCTCTGGATGAGGTTATGGGTGGGTCAAAATGGGTGCCTATCTACCCAGTTCGAATGTGTATTTTTGAGATTTCTGGTACCTAGGCGTGTGGGGTATAATTTTCCACTAAATTTTGGACGCTGAATCCAATAAAATGGGTCCGGAACCGCCACACCCACCGTTTCCATTCTTCCCATGTTGAAGAAATGAGTCTCTATGCGCCTAGTTCAAGGAATAACCAACCCCTGTGAAAGAATTTGCAGCGTTTTTCTAGCAGGTTGTGATGTCACAGTTCAGCAGGTAGCTTTTTTGACGAATGCATCATTCACACTATTTCTAACGTATCTGACACCTCTCTTTCCTTTATCATAGTCACCGAAAACATAACTGGAAACCAAAAATTGACAAATTTCATACCACTGCTGATCACTTGAGGATATTAATTTAATTTCACCACTGAACAATGTTCATAGTCCTAGAATTATCACCTGAATTCTCCAAATCTGTAGGCCTCCTTTGAGACCTGCATCTCTGAATGCTGGATGGACTACAGCTTTGGCAAGCGATGCACCACTCGTGACATGAGCGACTGCAGCTGCTACCGAGCAGCACAGTTGCTGCGCGACTCATCCTCTGAGTGCCTGAAACACACCATTTGATTCAGAACTTGTTTTCATTTCGAAGTGGTTATCATGGTTTGAGAGGGACAATCTCTTTAGGGAGAAAAAAAAGCCTTCATAATCCTTCTACAACATTTTTCTACAAATTCGAAATTTCGCACATGTACTCTGTCCGGGCCCAAGTTTATCTGAACGTATTTTGAACTACAATTGCCCCAATGTAGAGTGTGATTCAGTTCAGTTACAGAACAAAATAAACCATCTACTTGTGCGAATAGCGTAGTAGGTAAATCTGGACATCAGTGCACGCATCGATAAACGATAATATATAGCATTACAATCGATATATCGCTTCATAGTCATGCCCCTTGATAAGAGATTTCATGAACTTCATATGCAACGTTCCATGAACTCTATCATCAAAAATAATGAAGCGAAATAACAAATAATATATTAATTCTAAATATTAATCAATAAAAATTTAATTCCGCGTTCAGAATACCACAGCCTTCATGGGTTATTGCCACTTTCAAGCACTGCTTTCTGAACCATGGAATGCTTTCTGAATCATGGAAGAAAAATTGTAACTTTGAGTTTTGGTACGCGATTTTTGGTTGGTTAGTCCTTGAATAATCAACCTAAGTTTATATGCAAAAAGTCGATCCCTCCTATTCGCCCCAAAAATTTTTTTTCCAGAGGTTATGGGTCAAAATTGGTATTTATTACCCATTTTGAATATGTATTTCTGAGATTTCAGGTACCTAGGCGTGTGGGGTATCATTTTCCACTAAATTTTGGACCTAAAAAAAATCGGTTGGATGGGTCCGGGAACGGTTGGCGCTCACCGGAAGAGGTTATGGGTCAAAATGGGTATCTATCTACCTGTTTTGAATATGTGTTCGGCTAAATTTTTTTTCTGGATGTTTCAAGGTGTCTAGATTAAAAAAGTCAAAGTCAGTCCTCCCTCCACGTCGTTTTTGGTAGTGGAAAATTTTCTAAATCTTAACTTTTCGACCCAATAGGACCAAATTTGGGTGGGGTAGGGGTCAAAGTGTGCATTTTGAATAATGGATTTTCGAGATTTTTGGCAATCTAGACGTGTGGGGTATCATTTTCCACTAAATGTTGAACGCTGAATCCAATGATATTGGTTCCCGAATGATGGGCACCCACCGAAAGATGTCATGGGTCAAAATGGGTACCCATTTCGAATGTTTTCAAGATTTCTGGTATCTAGACGTGTGGGGTATCATTTTCCACTAAATTTTGGACGCTGAATCGATTGGAATGGGTCCGGGACCTGCCACACCCACTGTTCTTCCCCATTTTGGAGAAATGAGTCCCCATGCGCCTGGTCCGAGGAAAAACCAACCCCTGTGAACGAATTTACTGCGTTTTTTAGTTGCTAAGGTCAGTAGAAGGACTTTTCAATTCATTGGATAACTATAATTTCGTCCTGATGTAACCCGTCGTTTTCACGTAACGGGCTAGGGATCCAAAAATAGACCTAGGTGAATAATTAGTGGGAGATTAAAGACTTTCACTTACCGTCCGGAACGTCTGCAATGGTCGGTCATAGACGCCAAGTACACCTGAATTTACCAAGCTCTGAGGAATGGGGTTTCGTGATTGAACAGACAAGGATTCAATATTGACTTATAATGAACGCAAATTGACAGAACTATAAAATAGGGAATGTCTCGGCCGAGAAGGATATTGACTATTACGTAATCTAATTATTGAGTAGGCAGAAGTGAAGGGCTGAGGGCCAAATGAATTTACGGGATAGCTGAAGGCTCAGGAATGTTTGAGTTAACAGAACGGTAAAATGAAAGTGATTTGTTAGCGTCCTCCCCTAATTCCTTTCTCTTTTCCTAACGCACGGCAGACGAAATGCTACATAATGCGGTCACAATCTACAACTCTATGATCAGCTTTCTGGTGACTAAACGTCAGGGCTTGGGCCAGATTTAGATAGTTCGACTTTCGCGTTGCGAGGGTACGAGACAGAGTTATTTCGCCACTTACGTGTACCAACTTCTTGGGATGGAGACCACAGGGTGATGTTCTCTTCACGAGATAGAGGTATTTCGCCACTTACGTGTACCAACTCCTTCGGATGGAGACAACAGGGTGATGTTCTCTTCGCTGCTCGGCTTCGGTCAGGGGAACGCCGTCCAGGCCGGAGGAGGCGAGGCTCTTTCCGACGGAGGTCCGACGACTGGCGGTGCGTGGGGAACCTAGACTATTGGCCGTCGAATCGGGCGCGAACGGATCAACACTCGGGTCCGACGGGGGATTTTCAGTTCGTATAAGGGCCCACTGTTACGGGAGAGGAATTGGCTGATCTCCCAATTCCCGAGTTCTCACCCTGAAGGAACCACGATACACTTGTTCCCTCAGGTCACTTTCACAACACCGGCTTCACAAGGGGTTGATTTGCTTCGCGTCGGTTGTTCCGCTTCGATGTTCCGCTTCAGTTGTTCCGCCCCGAAACAGGTTGTTTCGCTGGGGTTGTTCCGCTCCGGTTGTTCCGCCCCGAAACAGGTTGTTCCGCCCCGCCCCTGCCTCGCCTCGTCCTCTCGAGATTATGGCGAGCAGGGGGGGCCAACCTCGTTTCAGGCCAACCTCGTTTCACTTGAGTTCGTACACGACTGACTTCCCCAGCCTTTCACCAGTCTACTCGTCAAGTCGCCTTCCCCTACTCCTCCCTGGGTGTCTCGCGCCGCCCATCGCCCAACCAATCCAATGAGGACACGCCTTTCGCCCAGCTGGGTCAGGCGCTTGGAGAGGAGAGGGGTCGATCCGTACCCCGCCGCCGAAGTTTCTTGACGGGGCGCTTGGAATCTGCCGCCCCGTTACACTCCTCCGATCTTTGGAGGCCGAGGTCTACCTCGGCAATTTTCCTTCCGGTGGGGGTGACTGGTGCGATGGGCATTGCGTCAGGTCGTTTGGCCGCTATCCATGCTTGTTCGTACCGCCATCGCTTACAAGCGGTACAGGTTGGTGGTGGTCCTTCTCGTGTTCGGCGCGGGAGCAGGGCTTCGGGTAGGCAGGGTCCGTGGGCCGCAGGTTCCGGCATTTTCTCTCGCAGCGGTACGTTGTCGGCGGGTGTCGTCGCTTGGTGCAGACGGGCACAGGACGTCCCCACCCGTCGAGAGCATGATGGCGCTGATGTTCCAAGGTGGTGCGATGGGCGAGATGTGTCTTCCGCTGGTCTTATCTTCTACTTCCCTACTATGATGTGAAACATACAAACCGGCCCTTTCTTTAGTCTCCTCTCACATTCAAACTCACACATTTTCCATCAATTGACGGCTCATTCGTCATGCAGACAACCTCTTTCACAAAGCCAGAAACTGAACAACGAACCCTAGATTTTGCTGCCATTACAAAGGGTTAAAGAAAAAAAAAAAAAAAAGGGGGGGGGGGGACCCAGGGAGTCCTGTCACGACTCATGAGGTACGGTCATTAGTAAAACAAGGTAAGTACTTGTGTTGTGCATTTTATTTCCAGATCGGGGTTCATCATGGCTTCGCCCTCGTCTGATGGGCTGCTGTAATGGTGCATGGTCGCGAATTCACTTGTTAAATAAAAAAAAAAAAAAAAAAAAAGAATTATAGAACCGATAGATCACTTTCTTGCGCACCAAGGACCGATAATTTCCCCACGAATCGAGAAAGGACTTCCCAGTTGGTAAGAGCTATGACGGGTCTGGAATCGGGATGTCAATTGGAGCTGAAGGCTCCCGGAACAGTCCCGGAACAGAGGGCCTCGGGACAAGTTCCGGAACAGTCCCGGAACAGAGGGCCCCGGAACAGTCTCGGAACAGAAGGCCTCGGGACAAGTTTCGGAACAGTCCCGGAACAGAGGGCCCCGGAACAGTCCCGGAACAGAGGGCCCCGGAACAGTCTCGGAACAGAAGGCCTCGGGACAAGTTTCGGAACAGTCCCGGAACAGAGGGCCCCGGAACAGTCTCGGAACAGAAGGCCTCGGGACAAGTTTCGGAACAGTCCCGGAACAGAGGGCCCCGGAACAGTCCCGGAACAGAAGGCCTCGGGACAAGTCTCGGAACAGTAGGCCTCGGAACAAGCCCCGGAACAGTCCCGGAACAGTCTCGGAACAGAGGGCCTCGGAACAAGCCCCGGAACAGTCCCGGAACAGTCTCGGAACAGAGGGCCTCGGAACAAGCCCCGGAACAGTCCCGGAAACAGTCTCGGAACAGAGGGCTACAGTGAGAGTGATGCTACTAAATAAATGAGCCAGTATCTAAATTTCGATTTTTGGAAAGAAAAAATCCTAGACACGGATTTGAAGTCAATTGGCTCCTCACTCGCTTCCTCACACTCGGGCCGATTTGTTTGTTTCTTACAATTTTAAATTTCGGAATCTACAACTAGCACAGTTTGAATTTCAAGATTATGGAACGCGACCCAATTCCTTCAGAGCTTTTTCTCACCAATATTCACCTGGTCAAGATCACTTGTTGTGGATACGACAGAAATCGAGATTTCTGAAAAATCCCACCGCTTGCCACCAAAAGATGTAACCCGTCGTTTTCACGTAACGGGCTAGGGATCCAAAAATAGACCTAGGCTGAATAATTAGTGGGAGATTAAAGACTTTCACTTACCGTCCGGAACGTCTGCAATGGTCGGTCATAGACGCCAAGTACACCTGAATTTACCAAGCTCTGAGGAATGGGGTTTCGTGATTGAACAGACAAGGATTCAATATTGACTTATAATGAACGCAAATTGACAGAACTATAAAATAGGGAATGTCTCGGCCGAGAAGGATATTGACTATTACGTAATCTAATTATTGAGTAGGCAGAAGTGAAGGGCTGAGGGCCAAATGAATTTACGGGATAGCTGAAGGCTCAGGAATGTTTGAGTTAACAGAACGGTAAAATGAAAGTGATTTGTTAGCGTCCTCCCCTAATTCCTTTCTCTTTTCCTAACGCACGGCAGACGAAATGCTACATAATAGCGGTCACAATCTACAACTCTATGATCAGCTTTCTGGTGACTAAACGTCAGGGCTTGGGCCAGATTTAGATAGTTCGACTTTCGCGTTGCGAGGGTACGAGACAGAGTTATTTCGCCACTTACGTGTACCAACTTCTTGGGATGGAGACCACAGGGTGATGTTCTCTTCACGAGATAGAGGTATTTCGCCACTTACGTGTACCAACTCCTTCGGATGGAGACAACAGGGTGATGTTCTCTTCGCTGCTCGGCTTCGGTCAGGGGAACGCCGTCCAGGCCGGAGGAGGCGAGGCTCTTTCCGACGGAGGTCCGACGACTGGCGGTGCGTGGGGAACCTAGACTATTGGCCGTCGAATCGGGCGCGAACGGATCAACACTCGGGTCCGACGGGGGATTTTCAGTTCGTATAAGGGCCCACTGTTACGGGAGAGGAATTGGCTGATCTCCCAATTCCCGAGTTCTCACCCTGAAGGAACCACGATACACTTGTTCCCTCAGGTCACTTTCACAACACCGGCTTCACAAGGGGTTGATTTGCTTCGCGTCGGTTGTTCCGCTTCGATGTTCCGCTTCAGTTGTTCCGCCCCGAAACAGGTTGTTTCGCTGGGGTTGTTCCGCTCCGGTTGTTCCGCCCCGAAACAGGTTGTTCCGCCCCGCCCCTGCCTCGCCTCGTCCTCTCGAGATTATGGCGAGCAGGGGGGGCCAACCTCGTTTCAGGCCAACCTCGTTTCACTTGAGTTCGTACACGACTGACTGCCCCAGCCTTTCACCAGTCTACTCGTCAAGTCGCCTTCCCCTACTCCTCCTCCCTGGGTGTCTCGCGCCGCCCATCGCCCAACCAATCCAATGAGGACACGCCTTCTGCCCAGCTGGGTCAGGCGCTTGGAGAGGAGAGGGGTCGATCCGTACCCCGCCGCCGAAGTTTCTTGACGGGGCGCTTGGAATCTGCCGCCCCGTTACACTGAGACACAGAATCGATTGAGAGTACACTTTGCAGCCTGCAAATTGCTGGTATGAACCACTTCATTTTATGAGTAAATCATCACTATCAAGACCATTCCTCGTCCTTTCCTCCTCTAAACAGTGAGACGACAGAAGATGTTAAAAGGACTAGACTTCATTTATGCGCCTTGCGCAATAATTCAAATCATCTTTTAGCTGTCCATTAATAGTACCTACTTCTAACATGACAGATCTAGTTCTAGCATCAGCCATCATTTCCCCTCTAAATTTTGAACTCTAAATTCATTTATATGGGTCCCAGATCGATTAGCGCCCACCTGAGGTTGGTATGGGTCGAATGAGTACCTACCTAACTTATTTCAAAAGTGGGTTTCCTGTGTTTTTTGGGTACCTTGGCGTGTGAGTATCATTTTTCACTGAATGTTGAACGCTGTATCGATCGGAATGAGTGTGTCCCCCATAATCTTGCTCCAAGGAATAATCAACATTTGTTTATGAGTTTGCAGCGTTTTAAATCTGGAGTTGACGAAAGATAGATGGAACGGTTACACGAATAGGCGAGTCATTTTGAGCGGTTCCACTCTCACAAGCCGATGGAGTGGTCGACCTTGACTGCCGGCATTGATAAGAGGAATTCATTAAGAAGAGCCAGAACAACGCTCCGTCTCAATAATCGTGTACTGTTTATAGTTCTCGAGCAATAATCAGGTGTTGACGATATCCATAGATTCGGGTCGCGCAGTATTTCAAATGGAAAATTTCGTGAAGTTAAATAACGGACTGCAAATGCCCTCGCTGGGTCTTGGCACGTCCGGAGGTTATCGAAATGAGGTCAAAGAAGCTGTGAAGTATGCGATCGACGTCGGATATCGGCACATTGACACAGCTCACTTCTACAAAAATGAAGAGGAGATTGGAGCAGCCATAAAGGAAAAGATAGCGGAAGGTAAAGTGCGGAGAGAAGATCTGTTTCTTGTCAGTAAACTGTGGAATTGTCATCACAGGGAGGACATGGTTCGTTTGGCACTGGAGAGGACTTTGAGCGACTTGGGCGTGCAGTACCTCGACCTGTACCTCATCCACTGGCCCTTCGCCTACCAGGACGGTTGGACGTTGGAGCCAAAAGACGAAACTGGTCATCTGTTGCTGAACCAAGAAAGCAACATTCTTCACACGTGGAGAGCGATGGAAAAGTGCGTTTCAGATGGGCTGGTCAAATCAATTGGTTTGTCGAATTTCAACAGGGAGCAAATTCAGAAGATTTGGGACGCAGCGAACATTCATCAATTAGAATGTAAGATAAGATCGTAAAGATCGTTCAAATAATTTTATCATTCGATTCGATATATCGATTGTTGTATTCGATTGTTGCACTCGATTGTTATTTGTCGATACTTCCTCATTCCTGTAAAAAAAAACCTCGTTTCGTATGTTGTGCGCTCCGCTATAATAAAGTTTGTCTATCGTTCCTCTGCGTAATTGAAGTGAAATCCTTTAGGTTATGACGCCCAGAAGCAACTAACATTGAAGGTAAGACATAAAATCAACTAAAAATCATTGAAACCGGTGCAATGGCAAGCTCATTCGATCTCGTTATCAGCAACCATCAAAAACTGACAGACGTCGAGTCATTTCCGCTTTGGAAGTTTGAGATTAAAATCCTTTTCGAATCCAAAGGACTTATTGATGTTGTAAACGGCCAAACGACTTATGAAAGCCTCACTACTGATAAACAAAGAGAACATTGGAAGCAGCAAGATGCCAACGCTAGGCAAGCGATTGTATGTACATTAGATAAGAAATATCGCACTCACATTCTATCATGTACTACAGCTGCTGCAATGTATACCAAGCTTTGTAACATATTTGAGCGCGATAATGAACACCAAAAGTCAACTTCCTTCGCTGAATTTTTCGCCTACAAGTTCGATAATTCTAAAGATATGGCCACGAACTTAAGTCACCTTGAAAACTTGCGATTCCGACTCAATTCTCTCTCTACAACGGACAAAAATCAAACTCCGAAAATTGATGATGACATGTTGATCGGAAAGATCATTTCTTGCCTTCCTACAAGATATGACAACTTTATTTCGTCATGGAATCAGGCGGCTAAAACTGAAAAATCGATTGAAAAACTAACCGCGCAACTACTGTTTGAAGAATTGCGAAAATCCAATACCGATTCAGATGTTTCTGTCGCATTCTACTCAAACCAACAAAGAAAGGCCAAATTTCGTCCCCAAGGCAAACATTTTAAAAACTCGAACAAAAATGAAAAAGTACAGTTCAGATGTGACATATGTAAAAACAAATTGAACAACCACGATCCTGAAAACTGCTTTTACAGGAAAGATCGTAAGAAATATCAGAACAAAGACGACAAAGCTGCTTTCTTGGCTAGTAAAAATCTCAAAACATCCACTGAAATCATTCCTACTTCATGGATAGTGGATTCTGGAGCAAGTTCACATATGATTAACGTTGAAAACGCACTGAAAGACACTGTTCCATCAAATGCTAATATCACCATAGCTAAAAATGGTGATTACATAAAAGTAAAAAGCTCCGGTATCTTTGAAACACCAGAATGTAAGCTAAGTAACGTCTTGTATGTCCCTGATCTCTCCAAAAACCTACTTTCCGTTAATGCTATCACTGAAAAAGTTGGAAAGGTTGTATTTGAAAAGACACCGTTGAGATCTTTCAAAATGATGCTCTCGTCCTCAGTGGCAAGAAAAATTCAAGTGGTTTATTCGAAGTTAAGCTGAATGAAAAAGAAAATGAAGAAGCCCTTATTGCAAATAGAACAGACACTGTAAACTGGCATCGCAAACTTGGACATTTGGGGGTTCAATATATGAAAAATTTGGAAAACATGTGTGAAGGTATGAAATTGAAAACAAGTGATCTTGAAAACCTTGACTCATGTGATGTATGCTTGAAATCCAAAGCCTGTCGCAAACCGTTTGGACAGAATCGCACACGTGCCTCCGAACCTCTCCAAATTTTGCACACCGATGTCGTTGGTCCTATTGAAAATTTAACATGGGACAATAAAAGATACTTCGTATCCGTACTTGATGATTATACTCATTTTGCCTCCGTTTTCCTTCTCACGGGGAAAGATGAAGTGTGTAAAACAATTATCAACTACATTGCTCTTATTGAAAATCACTGGTCAAAAAAGGTCCAGAAAATCAGAATGGACAATGGCGGAGAATACGTATCTCAAGAATTTAAAACCTTCTGCATACAAAAAGGGATACAGATGGATTACACGCCACCACACACTCCTCAATTGAATTCGCATAGCGAAAGGCTTGGTCGGACTCTGATGAACAAGACACGAGCTCTCTTATTTGACAGTGGTGTTGACCGAGAACTCTGGGGAGAAGCTCTACTGACAGCAACATATTTGCTGAACAGATCACCCACAAAAGCCGTAGGGAAAAACCCCTGCTGAATTATGGCTAAAACGAAAACCTGACTTATCTCGCCTACAGATTTTTGGATCTGACATGTATGCCAAAGTTCTTGGACATACCAGAAAGCTAGAACCAAGAGCTAAAAAGTGTATTTTTATTGGCTATACGAGTAACAGTTTCAGATTGTGGGATCCTGAAAAAAGAAAAATAATCACTTACGAGATGTCTACCCTTGCAAACCTGAAAAAGTCAATGTACCACCTGAAAACACCGATGAAGATTTCGCCTCACCTGAAAACACCGATGGAAATTCCGAACCTACGTTTCGAAGATCTACTAGATCCAAGAAAATCCCTGAAAAGCTACACGACTACCAACTTGATGTAGATGAAATTGATGAGACTGCTTTTCTCTCTTATAAAGATGCTACTACTGGCGCTGATAAAACAGAATGGCTGAGCGCTATAGAAGAGGAAAAGAAATCCCTGAAAAAGAATAAAACATGGATTTTTGTTGATCGAAAAGAAGCGGGAGGACAGAAAATTTTAACAAATAGATGGGTATTCAGGAAGAAAGATGATGGAAAGTTTAAAGCCAGGCTTGTCGTGAGAGGATGTGAACAAATCTACGGAGAGAACTTCACAGAAACTTACAGTCCTGTCATAGGCGCTGATTCGCTGAGACTTCTCATGGCAGTTGCACTGAAGAAAGGTTTCTTTTTCAAGACCTTTGACGTTAAAACAGCTTTCCTTTACAGTAATCTCCAAGAAGACATTTTCATGAAAGTTCCAGATGGCTATAAAAATGCTGACATAAAAGTCTGCAAGTTGAAAAAAAGCCTCTATGGGCTGAAGCAATCAAGCCTAAACTGGAATAAAAGACTTACCGATTTTCTGAAAAATAAAGGTCTCTATCCATTGAAAACTGAACCTTGTATCTTCGTGAATGACTCAAAAACGATCATGTTGGCAATTTATGTCGATGACGGAGCGATATTTGCTGAAGATCAAACCCAGGTTGATAACATTCTCGCAGATATGAAAACGGAATTCGAAATCACTGTTTTTGCAAACCCAAGAACCTTCGTTGGATTCCAAATCGAGAAAACGACTGAAACTCTGAAGCTTAATCAACCATCCTATGTTGAAAAACTCCTGGAGAAATATGAAATGGCTGATGCTAATCCCGTAAGAACTCCGATGATGACTTCAACAGAAGAAATCAAGAACTTTGAGTGGAAGAAATATCCGTTTCGTGAATTGGTTGGAAGCCTACTTTATGTATCGACCAAAACTCGACCTGACATTTCATACCCTGTCGGTTTCAGCAGTAGACATCTAGAAAATCCCACAAACCTGGATTTCGCTAATATGAAAAGATGTCTTCGTTATCTTAAAGGAACCAAAGCTGAAGGAATTTCTTACTCCAGAAACAGCCACGACGGATTGATATCATATTGTGACAGCGACTTTGCAGGAGAAAAAGAAGATCGCCGAAGCACCTCCGGTTATGTCGTTTTTTATGCTGGTGGTCCTGTGAGCTGGAGGAGCCGCAAACAACCTCTTATCGCAACCAGCAGCACCGAAGCCGAATTTATTTCAGCAGCTGAATGCTGCAAAGAACTCTTATTTCTCAAAAGCTTACTTTCTGAACTAACGGGAGAAGATTTACCTCCGATTACTATGTTAATTGACAACAAATCGTGTATTGATATGATCAAAAAAGGAAAAATGAATGCTCGTTCAAAGCATATTGAAGTCAAGTATTATTTTATCAAAGAAAAATATGACAAAAAAATTTTGGAACTTACATATTGCCCAACTGCACTACAAACAGCAGATATTTTTACAAAACCCCTTGGTTATACAAAATTTCAGCAATTTAAAGAAAAATTAATAACTTGAATTGTATTTTGTTCTTGAATGTATTTTTCGTTACACTTGAAATGTTTTGTGTTGATGATACTTATTTTAGTTCTGAAAGTTTCATTCTCATTTATGTTTTTCTGACACATTATGCTCACATGACGTTTAAAATAAATGCTAAAATTAAAGGGGTGTATTAGAATGTAAGATAAGATCGTAAAGATCGTTCAAATAATTTTATCATTCGATTCGATATATCGATTGTTGTATTCGATTGTTGCACTCGATTGTTATTTGTCGATACTTCCTCATTCCTGTAAAAAAAAACCTCGTTTCGTATGTTGTGCGCTCCGCTATAATAAAGTTTGTCTATCGTTCCTCTGCGTAATTGAAGTGAAATCCTTTATCATCCCGTTGTCAATCAAGTGGAATCCCACCCGTACCTGACCGTCCAAGAACACATTCAATTCTGTAAAACGAAATCAATCGTAGTCACTGCCTACCGGCCAATTTCAGGGCACGCCAAACTCTCGGACCGAAGTCCCATTCACGATCCGGTGATCACTGGCATTGCTTCGAAATATGGCAAATCCCCGGCGCAAGTTCTAATCAAATTCCAACTCCAGCGGGGACTCGTTGTCATTCCCAAGTCTACCAACAAGGACCGGATCAAGTCTAATTGCGACGTTTTCGATTTTGAGTTGACGCCAGAAGAGATGAAGGCGATTCTTGCTTTGGACAAGGGTGCAGCCGGCAGGACAATTCCCATGTTGGAGGCTAAAGATCACAGAGACTATCCGTTTCAGGGTGACTTCTTCTAGGCGCCGTCGACTTGTCTTGGACAAACAAAATGTACATGTTAACTGGTCAATGTAGAAAATATACTAAGAAGACTGATTGCCGCAGTTTTTTGACCCATGACTTCGTCCCAGCGGTGTCCTACCTCTCCCAGGTTCTGTTTTCTAGTTCAACAGAGAAGTTTTCAACAATGAAGCCTCCGCAAGAACTCTTGTAATTCACCAAAATAATAAATTGATCGATTTTAAACTCCAAACTTGCTCCTGGCCCAATCTTTAACTTTCAAATTCACGCATTGACGTAGAAAATTAGCACATACAGGGTGTATTCCCGGAAACGTATGCGGCCAACAAAACGCTGGACGGATACCTGCATCCCTGAGGTATGACAGGATCTTACCTTGTAGATTGTATTGGGCTAGGAAACCCGTCACCAACATCAGTCCAACAGCTACTTCTCAAACTGCAACAATGTGCATTCCAGGGGGCAGGGAGGATGGCGCTTATGGGACACAACAAGTTCCAACTGAAGGGCCTAACTGAAATCCTAAACAGGGTCAAGGTTGACAAGTCCACCATAGCAGTCTCTGATGTAATGCCAGAGGAGACCAACTTCTATGTACCCTTCAAAGTGGTCATTCATGAATGACAGCATTGGAAGGGTGCTCCCTTATTTCCCCAGGGCTCACAGAGGTGATACACTGATGGATCGCTGGTGGATGGTCGGGCTGGCCTAAGGGTGAGGGGGCTCAGTTATTACCAGGCAGAGGTCCTTGCCATTGCTGCCTGTGCGCAGATCCCGACAGGGGCTCACCTGCGCCAGAATCACCATACTCTCGGACAGCCAGGCAGCTTTAAAGGCTATTGCAGTCTTCAAGTTCACCTCGAGGCTGGCGTGAGAGTGCCTTCAGTCCCTGAAGAGGCTCGCCAAGCAGGGGTCGGCGTCCTCCCCTGTTGGTCCTGAACCTTGTGTTGGGACCTCCAAATGCTACCTGAACCAGCAGGTCAAATTGTGGGAGCGCTTACAAGTGGGAGATCGGAGGGCCCAGGGGCAGTACTGCCCTCTGCCCTCTACTTTAGGGGAAAACCCGTCACCAAGGAACCAGTGCCTTGCTGCAGAAGTGGCTGGCCTGCAGAGCATGTGTTCTGCCATCTCTGCCTCAGTGCGGGCTCACAGTAGTCACTGATTTACCCAATATTGCGTTGGTGGTATCTGAGAGGGCAATGCCCCATGTTCATGGATGTCGAGGAGAGTAAGGACTTTGCCTTTTTGGTGCTAGGCACGATGAACAGCTTTGATTGCCTGAACAGGCGAGCGTGGTTTCCCATTTTCTGACCTGTTGTCTCAGGTAGCCTTCAGATGTTCCTATTCAGGGTTTTAGACGCACACCCATCCTCGGCAAGGAGGTTTGCGTCCTCCTGTTGAGCTGGTACTCATAGAAGTGACACCCTGTTACCTAATTGGAAGCAATGATGCATGCAAATTGGAGATTAATCAGTGAGCATTAGGCAAGAGGACAGAAAATACAAGCTTCAAGGCTCGCAGCTAAATTATTGACAGTCGTTCACGTTCAAAACACTGAATTGTCGAGAGAAGTCACGTTCTAGATATATAGAACGTGATATATAGAAAAAAGGAATTTGGCGAATTAGCCGTCTCCCAATTGTCTAAAAAATGATCTCAGAAAATATTTATCCATCGTGGTAATAACATTAGTTCTGATTAACAGACTAAGTTCCGACTAAAAGCTTAGAAAAATGTTTAGACCAAAATCGCGCAGTCTATTTAATCAGTTTTTAAATTTTTAATAACCCAAAGGTTATGAATTTTGATCGTGTTGTATTGAACCAGTCAAATCTGGTTACAGATGGTATCCTTGACATGTCCTTCATTTACGAACTTGTTCTCCATTATACTAAAATACGTCCTTTTTCGGAGTTTCCCAGCACAGAGAAAACGCTGCAAATTCTTTCACAGGGGTTGGTTATTCCTCGGACCAGGCGCATGGATACTCATTTCTTCAAAATGGGGAAAACAGTAGGTGTGACGGGTCCGGGGCCCATTCCAATCGATTCAGGGTCCAAAATTTAGTGGAAAATGATACCCCCACGCTTAGGCACCAGAAGTCATGAAAACTCATATACAAAATGGGTAGATTGGTACCCATTGTGACTCATAACCTCATCCAGAGGGCGCAAATCGTTTCCGGGACCCATTTCATTGGATTCAGCGTCCTAAATTGAGTAGAAAATGATACCCCACACGCCTAGATTGCCAAAAATGTCGAAAATCCCCTCTTCGAAATACACATTTTGGCCCCTACCCCGCCCCAAATTTGGGTTGTGATTGGGCTGAAAAATTTCGAGGACCGTCCTAGGCCGGGAACAGACCCCTGACCCAAATTTCATATTTTTAGAAAATTTTCTACTCTACCAAAGATGGCGTACGGCGGACTGACATTTTCGTTTTTTTGATCTAGACACCTTGAAACGTCCAGAAAAATTTTTTGGACCCGAATCGGAAAGATTGACTTTTGCATGAAAACATAGGTTGTTGATTATTCAAGGAATAACCGGAACAACGGAAAAAAATTAGCCCCCATGAAGGTTTGGTAGACTGCGTTGCAAAAGAATACCCCATTTCGAAAGTGGGTTTTCGAGATTACTGATACCTAGGCGTGTGGGTTCCATTTTCCACTAAATTTTGGACGCTGAATCCAATGAAATGAGTCCGGGAACGATTGGCACTCACCGGGAGATGTTATGGGTCCAAATACGCCTGGTCCGAGGAATAACCAACCGTTGTGAAAGAATTTGCAGAATATTATTTAAATAGGTCACTTTTCTTCAAAAATGGAATTCAGTTTAAAATTAGGTAATTTTCCTAACAAAAATTGTGGAACAATTAACCTCTTTATTTTAATTTTATTATTATATGTGACTTGAAAATGGTTTCTCCGATCTAATTAATTTGTTGTAGGCATATTCCAGAACAAAGATGTGACAAACCTGTTATATCATCATGACAATTCATACATTCGTTTAGATTGAATAGGCCACACGCATGAATGAATAATGAATAGGGCTAGAACGCTATGGATTCCACTTAAAATGTACGGTTTTGGCCTATTTACGAATGTGGAAAAGGGAGATGGCGATCTATTTTTCGAGATGAAGTCCTGGAGGGGTCTGTTTTTTGCGTTATACTGTCAAAGGGAGTTCGACATGACTGATACTGCTCTAATGTGAACTTATATGTAGAGCAAGTACCCCTGGATTGGAGGGTATTTGACTGTAGAATCGGTATGTTAATTGGACTGTTCAACAGGTTATCGAAGCACGAAGTGGACAATTTGTGGAAAATCTGATTCGTTTACTTACTTCGTCGATGACAGGTAGAACCAGACGTCGGTGTTGGTCGAAGGCGACAAATCCTAACTGAAGCTTCAAGTGACTGATGGATCTGATTGAAATCCTGGGCGCTAATTGGGATTTCGAGGGGATTCGACGAGGTCGACTGGTTCGTCCAACGGAGAAGATGAACTGTCGGCGCGAATGACCTCGCGGTTTTATCTCGGCCAGGGTGGGATCTGGGAAGCTGTCGGGGCGTGAACTCCTCGTAGGGATTAGGTAAGCACCCCCCCCCCCCCCCAATCTTCCCTAGATCAAACGTGTTGAACAAGACTACTATCATGAGAGGGTATCGGAAAACAGGGCATTCCCAGAATCCGTCTAAATCCAACCAGCCCCAAAAACCCATAAAAGAATATGTGTTCTTTTTACAGTTACATTTCGAGGGTGTAGTGGCATCATGACCTAACTCATTTTTCGTAATTTTTCAGGAAACTGTAAAAACCTTTTTTTTTTTTTTTTTTTTTTGTACTACAAAGGGAATTGTAGTACATTTTGAAGCAACAGTAACATACTAAACGTTGCAGGTTTCAGCCAAAATAAACTGTTAACGATAGTTAACTCCCTACAAATATTTCAGTGAGATAGGCTATGTTGCGTACGCCTAAGTCAGTGCTTGAACAGCTAATTCTCCAGTCATTTCTAAGGGCGTAAGACAAGTAAATATTTTTCCCTGGTTTTCCTTCTATATTTCATGAAGTAAGTGCACACCTGCTAAATTAATATTCAATATAAGCGTCAGATGCCCATCAAGTGTTTGATAGCAGCGAAATTAACAGCAATAATGTATCTCATCAATACCGTTCTTTATTGTTTTGCGCAATTTCTATGTATTTCTTCACCCAGTGGCGGATGGTTGACTACTTCAGGCCAAAATTACTTTCAAATAGTTGTCTCCAAACAGGCTTTTTCGCTGAGGCAACATTTAAATAGTAACGGAAACTGTTGTCACGCCGAGATTTTTCATCGCCTTTTGTGATGCGTTGTTTCGGAGGAGCAATGCCAATGAGGGAGGCAATATACATTTTGGTTGGTTATTCCTTGAATAATCAACCTAGGTTTTCATGCAAAAGGTGAACTCTCCGATTCGGCTCAAAAATTTTTTTTCTGGGCGTTAGTGTCTAGATCAAAAACGCTGCAAATTCTTACACACGGGTTGGTTATTCCTCGGACCAGGCGCATGTAGACTCATTTCTTCAACATGGGGGAAATGGAAACAGTGGGTGTAGCGGGTCCCGGTCCCATTTCAATCGATCCAGGGTCCAGGATTTAGTGGAAAATGTTACAAAAATCCATTCTTCGAAATACACGTTTTGACCCTTACCCCACTCAAATTTGGTCCGATCGGGCTGACAATTTTCGAAGACCAACTAGAGCCGGGAACGGACCCCTGACCCAAATTTCAGATTTTTAGTTAATTTTCTTCTAACGTCCAGAAAGAAATTAATGTTGGGCCATCGGAGAGATTGATTTTCTGCATGAAAACATAGGTTGATTATTCAAGGAATAACCAACCAAAATGTGGGCTCAAAGAGTTCACCTGTTCCAAGAAGATCAATCTTGAATTTCCGACAAGAAAGATTAATTTCCGGGATTTCTCCGGTTTTGTTGTTAATCAATATAATTCTTAACGAAAATAAATAGCTCCGAGAAAACCGTAATGGGAATACAGGTCCAGGAAGGTGACCCGTTCCGATAACCTTCCGAGGTCTAATGCTGATTTCGGTTGAATTCCGCGATCATTTGAAACGAAAATGTACTAAAAAATCGTTGTTTTGTTGAGCACGGTGACAATCTTTCGTCACCGTTAAATAATGCGAACTATTCGGTCGCATAATAAGAAGAATTTAAATTTTCCGAAAACAAAATTGGCGGAATTCTTCTGCTTTGGAGAACTTTCCTGACGTCAAATGCGACGAAACTCAATTCATTTAATCGATGGGTGGAATCTTGGCGAATTTGGTTGCCTTTCCTGAACGGCGTCAGTACATTGTTTCGATATTTCAACGGAAACGAACTGATTGAGCAGATTATCAAACTTTTATCAATCGCACCGAGCGTCTCAGGGGACCCTTTGAAGAGGTGAGTTGAACGATTTTGGTTGGTCATTCCTCGAATAACCAACATCAATAAGTCAATCTCAAGATCAAAAAAGTCAAATGTCCTTCCCCCACGCCGACTTTGGCAGTAGACAATTTTCTATAAATCTGAAATTTGGGGCAGGGGTCCGTTCCTGGCTCTAGTTGGTCCTCAAAACCCGAATTTGGGCAGGGTAGGGGTCACAATGTGTATTTAGAAAAATGGATTTTCGAGATTTTTGGCGATCTAGGCGTGTGGGGTATCATTTTGCGCTAAATTTAGGACCCTGAATCGATTGAAATGGGTCCCGGACCCGCCACACTCACTGTTTCCCCCATTTTCCCCATGTTGAGGAAATGAGTCCCCATGCGCCTGTTTCGAGGAATAACCAACCCCTGTGTAAGAATTGCAGATTTTTCTATCGACTCACTCCCTGTGTTCACTTAATTTTTTTCAAAATATAATTCATGTGCAGTTGATTCACTGACGTCATTTTCACGAAGAATTCCCAACACCCACTGAATGTAGGATCTATGGGCCTTTATTAGGAGCCAATGAGAAAACTGTGCTGCAAAGGCGTTTATTCATTTTGAGAATTTCCAAAGTGATAACAATTGTTGGTGGAAGCATTTTAACACGTTCTCCAATTTGATTGCATCACTGACACCGAGTTGCTGCTCTGGTCTTCATCAGCATTTTGTCCCTGTAGAGCGAACTAGGAACCGTACTGGGACGAGCGATGGTGTTCATGGAGCACTGCAACAACGACTTCAACGTGGCATTCTCCTCCAAGCAATTTGAATACTCCAACTCGTAGTCAGACACTTCGACCTGCAGTTGGCCGTGGCGTTCCCAAAAGGACGTCATGTCCCCCAAAGGGATGTCGTCTTCTTCGGCAAATCCAACCCCAGCCTGCGCCACTATTTCACCTTCAGTCATCAACTTGTCGGCCATTCTTTGGAAATGACTGATGTCGTCCACGATTTTGTTGAAGCTTTTGAGGTCGTCCAGGGCGGCATTGCTCACTCGAGCCAGGTGGTTCAGTCGACTCTCTGCTCGTTTCGTCTGATCGGCCATAGTTTTCTTCATCTTACTATGAATCTTTTTCTGGTTGTCGACAGTCTCCTTCAAACTTTCGATTTCATCTCGCATCTCTTGCACATGACGACGATTGCCCATTTCGAGCCGTTCCATCGTCCTGTTGTACTCTCTGATGACACTTTCACTCTCCACCAAACTCTGAGCGCTTTTCTCGTCCGTTGTCACGAGCTCGCTGTATTGATCTTGTATTGGCTTTACTTGGTCAAAATATTCAGCGCCAGTTTGTTTGATGACCTTCTTCAAGTCGTCGATTTTCTTGTTCCCGTCGATTTCCGCCTGTTTCGTCTCGGCCATCAGCTGGTGAAGGAGGTCGTCTTTGTGTCTCTTTCCCAAGCTTTCCAAACGCTGATGGCGCCTGTCGTAGCAGGTTTTCTCGCAAGCAATGATCGACTTCAGCACTTTTTCGTCGTTTCGATACGCAGTTTCCAGGCGTTCAGTATCATCCTCTCCTCGCTCCACGTTGCGGTCGACAGCCAATTTAAATTTGTCCGACAAGCTGGCCAATCTTCCACCTCTGATGTCCAAAATTTTGTCCACGGCAACTAAATGCGTCTTGACGGCAAGCGCGTGTTGTTTGGCTGAGTCGTCCAAATCTTTGTACAAATTGTTGATGATCGTGTTTTTAGTTTTCAGCGCCACTTCGAACATCTGACGGAGCGTCTCGCTGGCGTCGTGCAGTTCTTTGTTTTTGTATTGTCTCAACGTTTGACGCCATTGTTGGTTGATTTTGGCGGTATTGAGTCTGGTGAAGGCTTCTTCGTGTTTGAGTTTATTCTTCATGTACGAGGCAATGACGTGCTCTTTTCTTCTTCGAGCTTCCTCTTCCACAGCTGCTCGGTGCTGAAGATACCGCAGCTTCTCCTCCTCCGTCATCCTTGCTAGTTTGTTGCCTTTCCCTTTTTTCCCTTTTGGAGGCATCCTATAAGTGCTTCTTACCTGAAGACTCAAAAGATAGAAGTTGAACACTTCAAAGAACGTGTAAGCGTCTGACCACAGGCACCCGGAAAGTCGAAACCACACAGCAACCACCACTTCCATCCGTTACTAAGGAAAATAACTGAATGTTTCAACGGTTATCTGGCGTCTAAAACGCTCTATCGATTTTCTTTCGACATTAACCATGGTCACATAAATCAACAACCCCCCTCCAAGTTTGCTGGGCGATACCTACCTCTGTACTGTACTGAGATTGATGTAAGTATCGATATATCGAAATGGCAAGGTTCTCAGTCTTCGAGCTCACAAAATTTGATCCATTGTCCGTTGTGGTTTTGTCAGCATACCTGGAAAATATTGAATTTAAGGCTTTTATGACTAATGTGGATTCCATTCCTAGAATAACCAATCGATTCAGCGCTCTAAATTTGGTGGAAAACGTTACCACACTCGCCTACGTACCTAAACATCTCAAAAACCCACTTTTGAAATGCAGGTAGATACCCATTTGGGATCCTGATCACTTCCGGTGGCCGCCAATCGGTTTGAGACCCATATCGATGAATTCAAAGTCAAAAAACGCAGAATTCTTATACACAGGTTGGTTATTCCTCAAACCAGGCGCATGAAGACACATTTTTTCAACATGGGGAAAATGGGGGAAACAGTGGGTGTGGCGGGTCCCGAACCCATTCCGATCGATTCAGGGTCCAAAATTTAGTGGAAAAAGACATCCCACACGCCTAGGTACCAGATATTTCGAATACGGACATCAAAAATGGGTTGGTAGGTACCCATTTTGACTCGTAACCTCATCCAGAGGACGCCAATCGTTTCGGGATTCATTTAATTGGATTCAGCGTCCAAAATTTAGGGGGAAATGATACCCGACATGCCTAGGAACCAGAAATCTGGAAAACACATTCAAAATTGGTAAATAGGCACCCATTTTGACCCATAGCTTCATCTAGAAGGCACCAATGGGGGGAAAAGTTGGTTTTGGTGGGTCCTGAACCCATTCCAATCGATTCAGGGACCAAAATTTAGTGGAAAATGATGCCTCACACGCCTAGGTACCAGATATTTCGAAAACGGACATCCCAACTGGGTTGGTAGGTACCCATTTTGACCCATAACGTCATCCGGTGGGTGCCAATGGTTCCGCCACCCGTCTCATTTGACTCAGCTTCCAAGATTTAGTGGAAAATGATACCCCCACACGCCGTAGGTACCAGAAATCTCGAAAACACGCATTCAAAATGGGTAGATTGGTACCTATTTTGACCCATAACCTCATCCAGAGGGCACCAATCGTTCCGAGACCCGTCTAATTGGATTCAGCGTCTAAAATTCAGTAAAAAATGATACCCCACACGCACCAAAAAACTCGAAAATTCATTTTTCAAAAAACACATTTTGACCCCTACCCCGCCCAAATTTAAACAGATCGGGCTGACAAGTTTTGAGCACCTAGCATAACTGGGAACAGGGCTCAAAAATTAAATAAAAATAAAAACACCGGCTCAATTGCAATACTTATACTTCATTTTTAAATGAATAAATTACAAAATATAGATCTACGATACAAACATAACTTCCACAAATAAACAATCAATTCTTTATTTTTTTTGCATAACAGTGTAACACACATAACGATTTCATATCTTGCATTGATGTAACGCCTTGATTGCAACTAAAATTGGAATGTTAATTTAAAAAAACGATGTAAAATTATTAACCGAACGATTTCACACGAAAACTGAAGTGTTTTCTTTTTTTCCATAGAAAAGAAAACAAAAAAGCATTAAAAGCTGTCTACATGTTACATCCACAGTTGTAATTTGGAATGGGAACTCATTACGGCCCATAACGCCTATTTTATCACATGCGTCTCATTTATTTCTGACTATGTTCACGACAGACAAGCTATTGGCTCGACTACACATACGTTATATATATTATAATATATAAACTTCTTTTGTTTTTGAAATAGGTTCATTTTATAAGTACATTTATAATATATTTGTATAACTGTATATTGCATTATGCAATTGAATATATTTTGAATTTTTTTGTAATATTTTTGCAACCGCGATCATCAAGTTCGGTTATTTTTGTACTAGTTTGTAGCTTTCTAAGGATAAATCCGTCATGGAAGGGATATTTAACGGAGGTTATTCGTATTATCTACTACTATACATTGATTGACCAGCAGGATTTCACTTCTCACAAATATTTACAAGTTTTGTAAGGAAGGGACCATAAAAATAAAGTAGGGACCGATCGGAGGAAACCATATAAAAATCTGTTTTTCTTCTCCTTCGTATCAAGTAAAACTCTAAATTACAAATAGCGACTTCGACAAGTCTTAATTTGATTAAATTTAATATATATATTTTGTTTTTGTTGTCTACATGTGCCCAAAAATACCCGTTCCACAAGGAACTCATTCAAATCAGGTCGAACCGAGGGCGTTATTTTGTTTTATACACGAGGAACGTACACGAGTACTCAAAAAGTTCATTTTTTATACACTAAGCTTGCACTAAAAGGGGAAGTGACAGCCCTAAAGAAGACTAAGCGAAAACTGGTGCGATTACAAATCAAAATATACTCGTAGAAGAGACCTAATCGTCTCTTAACGACGTACACACTTATAAATAGAAAATATTGTCCAATTTCGTGATTTATAACAGGTTCGTTACAACGTAACGTAACGTAGTTATGTTACCTGTTTATACATACTCCTGTACTTCATTTGATTTCTTATGCCTCTTATTTGTTACCCGTTACGCTCAAAATATCCAAATATTTATTTTTTCTTCAACGTATGGCTCCATTAAATTTTAGGCGAAGTTGTATTTGTCTAAAACTTGCATAAATACTTCAAAAGTAAGTGCTATTTGTACAGTTGTCGCCAAACTGGGCATTTGAAGTAGAACAGATACAATTTCCTTCAAAATCGACGGTTGGATTAGGAAATAACGGAGTATTTACACAAAAAAAATTGAAATAAAATTTTAACAAAAAAAAAATTAGTTTTGAAAACGTTACAAAGTTTGTTATTTTATTATTTTCGTTGGCAATAAATAATATAATTTTATAACAACACAAAAATATTCGAGTCTCATCACTTTCACCGAAACTAATACCACAGATATACACCGTCACGACGAATTATCTCCTTTTCTATAGCGAAAATATAAGAAGACAACATAATAACGAATGTTACGGAAAACGTTGAATGTTCACGTGAAGTAACAAAGCCGCTTCGAAGGTTGTTTAGATATAACATATCTTCCAAATGATGGACGAAATAAAAATAATTAAAAAAAAGATAAAACCCAATACGATTGGTGTTTCAATTTTTTTCTTATTCCATTCACGACGAAGCAACAATAATTTTAAAATTAACAAAAAATCTCGTCGCACGGAGCACATTTTAGGAGGGTTGAAGCTTCATGACGAATCAACTAGCAGGAGGGACTGAAGTACGGGTCGTTTAGGTCCATTTAAACTCCTGCGGAAAGAAATGAAACGCCACGTTAAATTGTGCGGAGGAAATGATAATAGCATTTGCACGTCAAACTTGAGGTTTTCCATATAAAATGGGGAGATATACACATCAAAACGGAAACAGAAATACATTATTACATTGTGGGAAAGCAATAAAGTCTCCCCCAGCGGCAACAGCTGTCATGTTTATAGTATTTTCACGTCAAATTTGAAATTTTCTACATCAATTTGGAGGTTTTCCATTTCAAATTAGAGATTGACGGTTTGTTTCAAATTAGTTGTCAGCAGTTCTGTTAGTTTCTGTATTCAATGATTTTGCCTACAACATCAGCTCAAAAATAGTTAGTTGAGTAGGTAGTACCTACTCTGTGCTACAGAACATGGCAAACACAGTCCATCCATCCCTTCCAAATGCTGATTCTGGAAATACCTACTCCCTGCAACAGAACAGGACAAACACATTCCATCCATCCCTTCCAAATGCTGATTCATAGGATATCTACTCCTTGCAAATTTAACATGATGAAGACATTCCATCCATCCCTTCCTAAGGGTCCCTTGAAATAATGGAATTCTAGGTTTGTTCGCTGAGGCGCCCAAACCAGTTTCCAATCGGTTGGAACCACGTTGAGGAGTGTACATACCTACTCTACTAGGAAATACCTACTCTGTGCAACACAACATGACGAAGACATTCCACCCATCCCTCCCGAATGAGGCGAATATTCAGACATCAAAAGAATGGCATTCGGAAGGAATGGATGGAATGTCTTCGTCCGCCCATACCTTCCGAATGAGGCGAATATTCGGAAACTTTCAAAAGAATTCTATTCGGAAGGAATGGATTGAATGTCTTTGTCCGCCCATTTCTTTCAAATGAGGCGAATATTCAGAAACTTTCAAAAGAATGGCATTCGGAAGGAATGGATGGAATTTCTTCGTCCACCCATCCCTTCCGAATGAGGGGAATATATTCAGTTCAGTACTCTGTTGTCAGTATCAATATTAAATTCGATATATTCGATTGTCTTGATAAACGAGTTTCCTGGGCGTGTAACGCACTAGTACCTGAGATAGTAATGTAATGAAAAATGAATTTGTTGTTTTTAATCGTCCAGAAATTGGCTTTTATCCTACCAATTGTGCCAGGAATATGATAGTGCCATTATTGGGCTGATCTAACCAACCGAGTAAGAACAAGTTTCAACATTTATTGTTCATATTGTATTTCCCCGTTAAGTGTTATCAGGCTAAATGTTGAATAGGCAGGAATATTCATAAGCAAATATCGATTAACGCCGTAAAAATTAATTCGTCGAAAAAAATGAAAATTTGTGAGACAAAGTGAAATAAACGGGATTGGGTTTTACCTTCAGTTCACAGCACGCCAAAAGGATCAAGTTCCTGCGGCTGAGGTTGTGTCGTGGGGGGAACCTGCCTCGGAGAGCCAACACCACCCGGTAGCATGCCCTACACCACAGAGATGGTCGATCCAAAATGTACAGATAAGTCAACATTTGAAGGAGAAGTTTTGTGAGTGGAGAGAGTGAGACGAGAGTTCTGCATATTGTCTGACTGATATGAGCTGATAAGATTCTGACAGCAGCAAACGACGTCCAACATATCTTGCATGGGTTCATATAATTTGGGCAGTTAGTTTGACTGACATAAGATTCTGACAGCAGCAAACATGTCTTGCATGGGTTCATCAACAGTATGGACAGTTAGTTTAACGGAAATAGGTCGTGTTTGGGTACTTTGAAACTAACCATATCACCTTATATTAATTCATATATTAATTCCACAACCAAAAATTACATTTTTTGCGATTATCAGAATCAATATTAGGTGATAACGTGCTTTCCAAAGTACCTTCCAATCGTCAACTGACGCCCAAATTGTAATTTTTTTGGACTGTCTAAACACTGGAATCTTATCGGATTTGTAGTCTCAGGTTGGGTCCATCCCCAAAATGAAACAACAAGTGCTCTACTCAGTCAGTTTACACGCAGAATTCTCATCTAATTAATTTTGTGTTATTGAACCAAGGCTTCCAAGATTATAGTCCAATTAGAAGATAGTAAGCGATATGAGAGAAGCATAATTACTTTCAGTCTACCAAATTTACAGAACCAGGTCGCAGTCATGAATATCCAAAATGTCAGGAGTAAAATCATTTTCACGTTACTCTCGCTGCCTCCCAGAACATTGAAATTAGTTTATACCGACACCCCCCCCCCCCCCCAGCCATCCAATTGGGAAGTAACAAACCAAACAACACGCGCTAGAAAATACGATTTTTTTCACGCAAAATGAACAAATTTTGGTCATTATTCCGCAAAAATTGAGTCGAATCAAGAAACGAATAGCACCACGTGAATCAGCGTTAAAAGAACATGGGGAAAATGGAGAAACAGTGGGTGTTGCGGGTCCAAGACCCATTTCGATCGATTCAGGGTCTAAAATTCAGTGGAAAATGATACCCCACACGCCTAGGTACCAAAAATCTTGGAAACACATTCGAAATGGGTAGATTGGTACCCGCTATGACCCATAACTTGGGAGCAACTTGTGGGAAACCCTGTACAGCAGAGATGCAACCCCTGCACTATGCTCAGTACAGTACACAGTAGACTGAAAGTAAGCATGCACGCATGAAATGAAGCCTTGAACTGGACATCCTTAGCTCAGTACTTGAAAGAGTGAGCGTACAAAGCAGCAAGTAAGCTTTTGATTGACTGTACACCATAGAATAGCTTAATTGTGCTTGAACTGCCCAAATACTTCAGGCACTTCCTTACAATCATGTGTTTTAATACTTTGAAGTTTTGAACATGCACTTCAGTGATTTTCAAAACACTGAACCTGTAGAAGAAGTGTCGTTAAAGAGAATGTAACAACTAAAAATTAATTATTTAAAATAAAAATAATATATGCTTGAAAGGTCATTCATCAGATGTCAAAATGGCAAGGTTAAATTTGCAGTGTTTCAAACATAAACATTTCAAAACACAAACTGTCAAATTTGGGCAAAATTTTTAATATTTTGTCTACTTTCAAGCTGCCACATTGCTTGAAGAAAGATCTTTTGCTACATCTTTCAGTTATTCACATTTGTTTTCACCAAAGATCTCCATATTTCCTGAAAATTGTCATAGTTAAAAATATAAAGTGGTTTAGTTGGACAAGCAAGCAATTATTTTGATGAACTTACTTTGTAATATTCTACTACATACAAAGAGGAGAAAATGCAGATTTTAAAACACATGCTTAGGTTAGCGTGTGCACATTTGACACAGGAAAGAAAAGGAAGGACATTGGATTTGGATTTGTCTCTTTTGGTTGAATTTTGTCAATAAACCATTGCAACATTGACAGGAATTATATCCTACAGGAGGTTTATTAATGAATGTAAACTAATTTGGCATACATAATGGACAATGATGATTGAATGTATTTTTCTCGTCACTCCCTTCAAGGGGGTCTGTCCTCGCAACACGATCTGGCGGCTGACGGCCGAACTGTCACCGCTGATCGCCCTACCCTGCCAGACCCCACGGCCTGATTTCCCAAAAGTATTCCAAATTTATTGAAGCTCCTGTATGAAAATTCAGACTTTTTCTTTTTCCTATTATAATAATTATAATATTCTTATAAGACTTGTGAAATTGTCCGGAACCATGATTCAACTGCCAACTTCTCATAACTTCAAAGTTACGAAATTTAAATATTTGAAAATATTTCATTTGTTTATAGGTCCGAGAAATTTCACAAGTCTTACGAGCATATTGCAAAAAGAAAAAAGTTCGAATTTCCATACAGGAGCTTCAATAAATTCGAAATACTTTGCAAGGGACTGTCTAACGCCCCCTTAACACATTTTTGTTAAGAGTTTTGCACAAATAAGAGGAGTTTGAATTCCCTATTCAAACTACAAGCAGTTGTTTTACATGGTTAGGGTATTGGCTTGAACATTATGAAGTAGACTCAATCACTGCAATACAGTGTACAAGCAAACATGAGAGTCTTACAGATGCAATCTCTGTTTGGACTGTGCAATATGATATGCTGGTCTGTACTTATTGTCCACAACTATGGAAATTGGGAGGATTTTGGGCAATTGGCATAAACTATCTTGATTCAAGGCCTGCATAAGATAGCTAATATTTCTGGAAAATGTGGATTTTTGGCATATAAATAAACTTTTCAACATCATGTCCTTAATTACTTGGCTCAGGACATAGGATATAAGATAAGATATTTTTTCTAGGCGCCTCTTGTTTCAGTTTTGATAAAAACTTCATTTTTGTATAAGGATGTCTTCTTTGGAAGTCCACAACAATTTTTTTAGGGGTCGTAAACCTCAAAATCACTATATCAATCAATTCCAAATTGAATTTAGTTCTTTCAATAACAAACAAAGAACCATTTTGATCCAACTACTCAACCAAAACGTATACAAGAGACAGGGACTGACTTGGCAGGAGAATGATTCCGTTGACGAATAAACTTACCATATGGTGTACATTGTTGAACATAGGCGCGCTCATCATCCCTGGGCCCTGTAAATTGAAAAAGGTTTTTCGTGCACTAGGCAAAGCTACCTAACTACGGGGCTGTTCATTCATAAGCAGCAAAAGCAATAGGAGAAAAATGGGTCATACAAATCCTCATTTGGATTTCTCATGTAAATGTTTGTCAGTGAGGAAGCAATTGGGTGTTTATGCATAGATTCAACTTCTTTTTGTTTAAACTAGGCTACAATTGAAACAATAATGACTGCCTACCCTAAATCACTACTTAAAAGTGTTTACAAATTTGCAGCAATTTACAACTATGTTTTCAGCCTAACTTATGAGCAAATGAATGAAGAAGTGAAGCAATTGATGTACTTTCTGTATCATTGAAAAATTATAAGATGTCCAAAAGGTTCCAAATTTTTCATGTGAAGGTCAGTTGGCATCACTTTCATCATGTCCAGTCTTGAATTTTTATTTAAAAGTTTCAAGTTTAAGTTTGTTGTTGCTTTAAAGGCAGGTGAAGAAGAACTGAATAGAATCATATTTACTTTGAAATAAATTGATACAATAGAAGCAGAAATAAGGGGATGTAAGCATTAGAACTTGCAACAGTTTGCAAATTGGAATAATTCAAACACAAATTGATTGAATCGCATGGTAAGAAGCAGATGAGCGGAATAAGCTAAGTTTTTAACAAAAAGAAGTATTTAGAAAGGTATAACTGAGGTCAAGTATGGAAATAATTTATGAATTGGTAGAAAGCAAACCTTCTCTGTTATGCAGTTGAATTAGAAAAGAAAATGAATGGTACAAACCATGCAGTATCAATACCGAACGAAATTGAACCAAAATGCTAGAAAATTTTACAGAAAGGATGACCGAGAAGCAGAGTAATGAATATAAAGGCATAAAGGCATGCTGGGTGATGTCATGGTGAGAGTGTAAGGGGGTACTGATATTTTTACATATGTTATGTGCATCACTGGTTTTGATAATTTACAACAGTGACTTTCAATATGCAAATTTGTTCTTCAGTCGTTCAATATCATTAGATGGAGAGAATGGGGGGTATGCAATTTATCAAACCTTGCATGAGTGGTAACATCTTGACCAGAGTAACATAACCATCATTTGATATACTTATAGCTTTGCTAAAACAATTCAAGTTCCTCACTCAACATATTTGGTGCAGTGGGGAACAATACCTTCTTGTCATGCTAACATGGATGTATGACCGCTTCTTGTTAAAAATGCTAGCCCACAGCAGTAAATACAGGGTGGGTCAGGGGAATAGGGACAAAAGTAGGGGGGGTTTTCTCCGAACAGGAAAGGAGTAGGGAGGTTGGGGAGAGCTCATTCGAACCATCAGGTCATGCCATTTAGTTACCATACCACTATGGAGCAACGAATCAGTCATGGTGCGCAGACATTCAGACAATGCTTCAACATTGAATGTCATGGTGCTATTCCTAATCGGAAAACCGTTATGAGGTGGGTCAATGCTTTTAGAACAACTGGTAACATTATTTAAAAAAAAAAAAAAAAAAAAAAAAAAAAAAAAAAAAAAAAAAAAAAAAAAAAAAAAAAAAAAAAAAAAAAAAAAAACCCTACCCGGCCCCACTTGTACTGCTACAACTCCAGAGAATGTGGAGAGGGTGAGAGCAGCTGTTCTTCAGGAGGCAAACAAGCTCAGGCCCTACAAACCAAGAGCATGGGGGCTCATTTGATTCAATTTAGCATCAAAATTTTAGAGGAAAATTATACCCCAACCGCTTAAATTGCAGGTTTCAGGAGTTTTGCAATCGTGTTGGTGACTCAAGCGGTTCAAGAAGTCAGTAACACGATAACAAATCCTCCACTTTCAGGTTGTAAAGATTGCTATTGTTGCGAGCTCGCACCGGCGCCGGCCAAATGGGCTGCCGGCATCGCAAGGTCAACGACCTGTGGAAGGCTAAGGGACTGGTCTCCAACATTCGAGAACCTCCCCGTTCGTCCCCGAACGTTCTCGACCGGGCATCAGGTATAAAAACAGTCCCACGAGCGCCGCCGAGTTCAGTTCAATTCGGAGCCCCGATATAGACGCTTCTCGGGTTATAAATCGTGCCGCGCCGCGTTATAAATAGTGGGACAACCGCGTTACAACTGTGTATTGTGATTCTGTCATTGTGTAAGTGCGCGAATGTGAACAGTGTACGTACTCAAGCGAACAATTGTTAATAAATTACTTACAAAGAACATAAATCGTTACAATTGGTGTCAGAAGTGGGATTACAAATTAGTGTTATAGTGTTGGACAATAGTTAGTGTTAAAGTGTTACAGTGTTTTACAGTAGTTATAAAGTGTTATAGTGACTTTAGTGTGTTACTGCGCGTTTGAACTCTTAAAAACGAACAAAATGAAGTTGACCGATTTGAAAGTTAAACAGCTGAAGGAAGAGCTGGAAGAGCGCGGCTTACCTACCAGTGGAACAAAAGCAGATCTACGCCTACGACTTAAGGAGAACTTGGTTGAAGAAGGTCATGACCCAGAAACCTTTGACTTTGTGGATGATATCACCAGAATTGAAGAGCATTCTAGACAACTGTTTGAAGAAAACTCACGGAAAATGGAAGAGAATGCTAGAAGAATGGAAGAAAATTCTAAAAGAATCGAAGAGAACACCAGAAAACTGGAAGAGAATTTGGTGAGTCATATGGATAAAATAGTGAGTGATGTTGCCTACATAAAAACTGATGTAGTCAGATTGGAGGACAATTTGAATTCATTGTCCAACACAGTTGACGATAAGATCAACACAGTTGTTGACAATAAGGTCTCTGCATTTGATGATAAGATCTCTCAGGTTAGAGACGAAATTGAAAAGAAAATTCGAGATGGAGTCAGAAATGAGGTTCTGGCACTAGAGAGAACCATTCAAGGAAAGTTGAGGCACATGGATATACCAGCAGAAGCCAGCTTCAACAGTGGCAATGAAGAACAGTTCACAGGAACCAGAGGAAATAAGATTAAACCGCCTACATTTGATGGGAAGGTACCCTGGTCAACATACAAGAGACAATTTGAAGCTGCAGCTGCTGCAAATGGATGGCTCGAACATGACAAAGCAACAGCTCTAATAGTTGCATTGCGTGGAGAAGCCTTGAACATTCTCCAGACAATACCGGCTGGCCATCAGAACAATTATGAATTGCTGACAGCAAGGTTGGATATGAGATACGGAGATGCTCATCTACAACAAGTCTACCGTGTGCAGATAAACGACAGGAACCAGAGGGCCACCGAGACGCTACAGGAATTTGAAGCGGACATTGCAAGACTGGTGAGACTGGCTTACCCTACAGCGCCTGATGACTTTTTGGAGCAGCTCGCTGTCCAGACTTTCGTAGATGGAATCAGGGACAGTGAAACTCAGCAAGCATTGAGACTCGCACGCCCAAAGACTTTGTGCGATGCCCTGGCGCATGCTTTGGAATTTGAGGCTGCGAAGCAAGCCTCTCACCGGAGCGGAGCACGTCTGAGACAGGTAGTGGAAGAAGAAGAGGACATCGTTGAGAGGGTACTAAGGCGTTTGAAGCAAGAGCCCGATTGGGAGGACCTCAAACGACAACTCAGATGCTGGCAATTGGGGGAGTCCTCTCACAGTTACAAGACGGGCAAGAAGAGGAGACCTATTCTGGACAACTGCGGCCACAGCTCAAGACCGGACCAGCAGGAAGAACACCTACGGAGGACCAGAATTATCCTGGGTGAGTGGCAGCCAGAGCACTTGCAGGAGCGGCAAGCAGAAGACCAGGAGCTAAAGGATCTTCTGGATTGGAAGAGAACCAACAGGAGGCCCAGTTGGCCAGAAATTAGACATCGTAGTCCAACTATAAAAACCTATTGGGCGCAGTGGAACTCCATCATTCTGGAAGGAGGAATCCTGAAACGTCGCCTGGAGAGCAATGATGGTACTGAGACAAGGACGCAGATCATTGTTCCACAAAAGTTGGTTCCCTTGGTTTTGGAGCATCTCCATGATCGAACATCAGGAGGACATTTTGGCATCACAAAAACGCTACAGAAGGTTAGAGAGCGTTTTTACTGGGTAGATAGCAAACAATCTGTCAAAGATTGGTGTAAGAAGTGTTTGCTATGCAATGCCGGGCAGGGACCAACTGTGAAACTGAGGGCAAAGATGCTGCAGTACAATGTGGGAAGCCCAATGGACCGAATAGCCAGTGACCGGATGAAGACTCGATGCGACATAAAGGCAACTGAGGTGGGTTTCCAAGCAGGCGATCTTGTCTGGTTCTACAATCCGCGTCGGAAGCGAGGACTATCACCGAAACTCCAGAAGGATTGGGAAGGACCCTACGAAATCATGAAAAGAATCAACTATGTCATCTACAGGATTCGAAGAACTCCAAGAGGGAAACCGCGAGTGGTACATCATAATCGGCTGGCAGCATTCGTGGACAGTTCGACGCAGGAAGACCTATCGAGGACAGTGACTACACCATCATGTATAGAAGACCCGGCAACCCTGGAGTTCAACATGTTCATGAAGAACTATGGAGGGACTAGCAAAGCGAGATTTGGAGTCACCAACGAAGTGCGCGAGAACCTTTTTGACGTTGGAAAAGATTATGCGCTAGCACACTGTGTAGCTGCCGACCTCAAAATGTCGAGAGGAATTGCCGAAATATTCAAGAAGAAATATGGTAATGTCGACCAGTTGCAGCGGCAAAATCCACGCATTGGAAAAACGTTGTCACTGAGGATAGCCAACCAACTAATAGTCTATCTAGTGACAAAACAGTCTTCCCACCAGAAGCCAACCTACAGGACTCTTTGGGATGCGCTACTTGCCCTGAAGAAGCTGCTCATTAAGCAGGGAATGAAGAAGTTGGCAATACCCAAGATTGGTTGTGGCTTGGACCAATTGGATTGGAGGATAGTCCGTAACATGTTGGAGTTCATTTTCCAAGGGACCCAGATTGAGGTGCGGGTGTGTACCTGGAATCCTCATGGAAGAACTGATGTGAAGACTGTGGACTGCTATTTCTACCGCCAAGGCAGCTGCAAGAATGGTGATAAATGCCGCTATCGACATGAGCCCTGTGATGAACAGATGCCCAAGATTGTTCTGGGACAGAACAATTCTAAGGAGGGGGCAGTGTTGCGAGCTCGCACCGGCGCCGGCCAAATGGGCTGCCGGCATCGCAAGGTCAACGACCTGTGGAAGGCTAAGGGACTGGTCTCCAACATTCGAGAACCTCCCCGTTCGTCCCCGAACGTTCTCGACCGGGCATCAGGTATAAAAACAGTCCCACGAGCGCCGCCGAGTTCAGTGAGTTCAGTTCAATTCGGAGCCCCGATATAGACGCTTCTCGGGTTATAAATCGTGCCGCGCCGCGTTATAAATAGTGGGACAACCGCGTTACAACTGTGTATTGTGATTCTGTCATTGTGTAAGTGCGCGAATGTGAACAGTGTACGTACTCAAGCGAACAATTGTTAATAAATTACTTACTAAGAACATAAATCGTTACACTATTTTGTTGCTGACTCCCTTTGAATGTTGGGATAATTGTAACATAATGAAAAATCTCTACTTTTTGGTTCTGAAAAGATATTACTGTCAAGTTGCTGACTCCCCATGATTCTAATGAAACAGCAACACAAGTGGCTATTGTTCTACTGATTACTGTCAGCATTCGGAATTCGCATTAGACATGTTGTCATTCACCTCGAATAAAGACAACTCGCTTTTGATGAGTAATGAAGCACACTTTCACCTCAAGAGTTATGTGAATAGGCAGAACTGCCGTTATTATGCTGCAGAGAACCCTCAAGGTCTGACCATTGCATAGCCCCAAAGTGACTGTTTGGTGTGCAGTTTCAAAATCATTTATCATTGGTCCCTTCTTCTTTGAAGAACAAGGAAACACTGACAGTCACCAGTGCCCGTTACATTGACATGATTAACAACTTCTTGGGACCCAAGCTGCGCAGAAGAAGAGCACTTGTCAATCATTTGGATATTTGGTTTCAACAAGATGGGGCACCACCTCACACTGCCACTGTTACAATGAACATCTTATGCAAAATGTTTCCTGGCCGCCTCCTATCACTTTTGGGGATGTGCTGAGGCCTCCAAGGTCACCTGACTTAAGGGTGTGTAACTTTTTCCTCTGGGGGTACCTCAAGTCACAAATTTATGAATCAAAACCACAAACTTTGGAAAAACTTAAGAATGCAATAAGAGAAAACATCGCATCAATTGATGAACCATTGTTGCAGCACGTTCATAACAACTTCATGGATCAACTTGCTTCATGCTATAAACAAGATGGACATCGTATGCGCAATGTAATTTTTCCCAAGAAGTTGTTAATCATGTCAATGTAACGGGCACTGTCACAGTGTTTCCTTGTTCTTCAAAGAAGAAGGGACCAATGATAAATGATTTTGAAACTGCACACCAAACAGTCACTTTGGGGCTATGCAATGGTCGTTTGTGCAGACCTTGAGGGTTCTCTGCAGCATAATAACGGCAGTTCTGCCTATTCACATAACTCTTGAGGTGAAAGTGTGCTTCATCACTCATCAAAAGCACCATCGGTAATCAGTAGGTTTCAGTTGCTGAACAATAGCCAACTTGTAAGGATGGAACTTCAACTCACGTTTGATGATACGATGAACAGAGGAACAATCAATCCATAGGGCTTGAGCTTGTTTCTGCACCAAACGTCCTGGACTCTGAAGAACAGCTGCTCTCACCCTTTCCACATTCTCTGAAGTTGTAGCAGTATGAGTGGAGCCCGGTGTTTTTTTTTTTTTTTTTTAAATAATGTTTTCAGTTGTAAAAGCATTGACCCATCTCATAACAGTTTTCCAATTAGGGATAGCACCATGACATTCAATGTTGGAGCATTTTCTGAATGCATGCTGCGCCGCCATGACTGATTCATTGCTCCTCACAAATTCGTCGCATGCAAACACGTGGTGAACAACACACCACTGCTCCATAGTGGTAACACTGGTAACTAAATGGCATGACCTGACAGTTCAAATGAGCTCTGCCCAACCTCCCTACTCCTTTCCTGTAGGGAGAAAATTCGCCTACTTTTGGCCCTATTCCCGTGACCCACCCTGTACTTGTCAAAAAAAAAAAAAAAAAAAAAAAAAAAAACCCTCAAACATTCTTTGAATAAAAAATTCTCAAATTGGTTTGGAAAATTCTCAAAAGCTATATAATTCCCTGAGTTGACTTCTACACATGACATCAGACTGAACATTTCACATAAGTACAAAAAAATATAGAAATAATGATTTGTTGGGCAAACAACATCTGAGCTTAGCTGCAATGATGTTGGACAACATCTTTGCAGCAGAGTACTGCTGTTGTTGGCTCCACACATGTCTTCAAGCTCACCCTAAGAATTTGGTCCATAGCCTGTTTCAATTGTTTCAGCCAAATATATTTAATAAAATATAAATTGGATTTTTTTGGGGAAAAAGAAACAAGTGTGAAAAAGGAAGAAAAATAAAACTCACCATTGGTCGGTAGTTGGCACCAGTAGTGGCCGCCATTGGTTGCGGCGTCCATCCTGCAGCTCCTGGCTTGGCTGTGTTCTTGGGAGAATTCCACTGCATTCCTCTGTTTACCGTAAGAAACAACGTTATTTCAATATAAGTACCTTTTTTTTTTTTTTTTTTTTTTTTTTTTAATTTTTGATAACTTTATTGTAATTTTATATTACATTCCAGTTCTGCGGAGATATTATAATAGAGGGGTTACCCCCTGGTGTCACATGTTACGGGGGTACTATCCATTGATAGTCCCCGTGTCCAATATAAGTACCATGAATTGAATTTGAAGTGGACAGGACAAAAGACTCACTTTTGATTTTGCTGAGCCCCTTTATTGATGGTGAGATTTTCAGCCAAAAGCGCTAGACTCGAGTCCAAATCACCAGTGAGCACTTTTCCAACGTTCGGCTCGGCTCCAGCTGACAACAAAAGACAATTATGGTCATTTCAAACATGACTCATTACAACAAGTTCAATTGATACAATTCTCCACTTTTGAATGAACTCAAATTTTGAAATTCATGCGGCCAAAAGGGACAAGCATAATTCAATCAAGTGAAGTGATTCAATTCTAAATTGTGATAGGACAATCAGGTGAGAATATGAACGTCATCCACCAAAACGTGAAGAACCAATAGACCAATGTTCAACACACATACATTATACAAAATTATGCTGAGTGCTACTTCAATGGAACTTTCAGGAATCATGGATTGGAGAAAATCTCTATTTACTTTGACAGATGACATGATAAGGATAATAACGAAGTAACTATAATAAACTAATAATGCGTTGAAGTACATAAAGGTATTTACAATAACAGAAAAACAAAGTATGTAGTTGCATAACGACTTCTACCTAAAAAAAGATACAAATACGTAGTTCTCTAGAATTTTCTAATATCACAAATTTGGTTGGTTATTCCATGAACAATCAACCCCGATCGAACCAAATTGGGGAGAGTAGGGGGCAAAATGTGGTTTTCGAAAAATGGATTTACGAGATTTTGGTGATCAAGGCGAGTGGGGTATCATTTTCGAGTAAATTTTGGACGCTGAATCCAATGAGACGGGTCCTGGGACGATTGGTGCCCACCAGAAGAGGTAATGGGTCAGAATGAGTACCTATCTACCCATTTCGAATGTGTGTTTTCGAGATATCTGGTACCTAGGCGTGTGGGGTATCATTTACCACTAAATTTTGGACCCTGAATCGATTGGATTGGGTCTGGGACCCGCCACACCCACTGCTTCCCCCATTTTCCCCATGTTGATGAAATGAATCTCCATGCGCCTGGTCTTTCCAACCCGTGTGAAAGAATTCGCAGCGTTTTTTTCTCTGAAGTGGTGGTGTACATAGTATTTCCTGATAATTTAAATTTCTTCGCACTAGCAATATTCGATTATCTCGATTTATATCGAGTTGAGTGGGCGTATAAAGGACTAGAGAGAAGTGAAGGGAAGAAAAGGACGCAGCGAGAGAACGAGAATCAAAGGGGTTGGCCCTTAGCAGACGAGAGAGAGAGAGGGGGGGGGGGGTTACGTTTATTTATTTATTATTATTATTTTATTTTTTTAATGAGGACTCCGAGGAACATGTGAACCGTATTCAAATAGTTTGAGCTGAGAAACGCCTCCGATTTCAATTTAGATAGATAATTCAGAAAATGTAGAAAATTCATTATTCATTATCATGCAACCGGATGAAAACCATGCGGTGTTACCTACCTTGCAACGCCGCCAACGGAACTTTGGCCGGAGACGAGCTGTAATTCATCTGAGTGGGGATTTGCGGGGGTTGTTGGGGAAGGGGATACCCGGCGGGATTCGGCGGCCCCTGAGCGGGATTTGAGGGAGCCGGGGGGCGGGACGGCGACGGCGAGCCTCCCATGGCCATGCGGATCGTGTCGTTCAAATCGTCCAAAGCCGTTTTGGGGGGCGACGCCGAGCGAGGTGGCGGTGGACGGGGAGGGGGAGGGGTTCCGGTCAAGTTCTTGGCGGGCGAGTCCCCGCCGACCATGAACGGGTTCACAGTCGCGTCCACTATGCCAGCATGCGCAGAAGGGGATTGGAATGTAGTTGAGTGAAAACAATCCCGTTACCAACTTCGAAAAGGAATTAAATCACGTCCATTTGGAGCATTTTGGCGACACTTGACTTAATCCTCAATTACTTAATCCATCGTGTAAATTAGACCAAGTCACAGAACGTCTCATCAGAATAAAATCACACAAGGAACGATTAGGAAGCCTATCAGGAAGAAATTTGTCCTTCTCTGATAAAGGTGCGTTTTGCTCGGGATCTGTTGCGATGGTCGTTCAGCAATGACCGCACAGCAATAACCCAGTTTGCTCGCGTTTCTCAAAAAGGGTGGTGTCCACTGGTGAACACCAGAGAAACAGCATCAAGGCTCATTCCAGTCAATTCAGGGTCCAAAATCGTGGAAAATGATACCCCACGTGCCTATGTACCAGAAAACTCAAAAACCCACTTTAAAATAGGTGAATAGGTACCCATTTGACCCATAACTTCTTCCGGTGGCCACCAATCGTCCCGGGACCCGTCTCTTTGGTTTCAGCGTCTAAAATTTAGTCGAAAATGATACCCCACACGCCTAAATGGCAGAAAATCTTGAAAATCCATTTTTTGAAAAACACATTTTTTCCTAACGCACCCAAATTTGGTCCGTATTGGGCTTCTGAGGACCAACTAGACCAAAAACCAAAAAAGGGTCCCTGACCAAAATTTCAGATTTATACAAAATTGTGTACTAACAAAATCGGCGTGAAGATTGACTTTATGATGAAAACATAGATTGTGATTATTCAAGGAAAAACCCAATTTAAAAATTCTTACACACGGGTTGGTTATTCCTCGAATGGGGGAAACAGTGGGTGTGGCGGGTCTCAGACCCATTCCAATCGATTCAGGGTCCAAAATTTAGTGGAATATGATACCCCACACGCCCAGGTACCAGAAATCCTGACACATACCAAATGGTTGGATACATACCCATTTTGACCCATAACTTCTTCCGGTGGATGCCAATCGTTCTTGGACACACATCATTGAATTCAGCGTCCAAAATTTAGTGGAAAATGATACCCCACACGCCTAGGTAGCAGAAATCCCGAAAACACATAATCAAATTGGGTAATAAATACCCAATTTGACCCAATACTTCTTCCAGTGGGTGCCAATTGTTCTGGGACCCATTTTATTGGATTCAGCGTTCAAAATTTAGTGGAAAATGACACCCTACTCGCCTAGGTAGCAGAAATCCCGAAAACACATATTCAAGATGGGGCACTACGACACTAATTTACTAATATAATATTGAGAAAACGTATGTAATTTAGAAGGCTATAATAATTGTATTAAATTGAATTGAATGGTACGAATAAAAAGCTCCGACAGTAAAAAGAATTGTAGGCAACTGCTCAAAATTGGTTGCTAAGTTTAACAGCTGGTTATAAACAACAGGATATGACGATGTGTTTTGTTTGTCTATTCGGCTGAAGTCACCCACATGGGTAATAAATACCCAATTTGACCCATTACTTCTTCCAGTGGGTGCCAATTGTTCTGGGACCCATTTTATTGGATTCAGCGTCCAAAATTTAGTGGAAAATGACACCCCACTCGCCTAAATCACCCAAAATCTCGAAAATCCATTTTTCAAAAAACCCCTACCCCCTCCAAATTTGGTCCGATCGGGCTGAAAAGTTTCGAGGACCCATCTCGGCTGGGAACAGACCCCTGACCCAAATTTCAGATTTTTAGAAAATTTTCTACTACCAAAAACGGCGTGGACAATGGACGGCGTACGGCGTACGGCGGACGGCGGACGGACATTGACCTTTTTTGATCAGGACATCATGAAACGTCCAGAAAAAAATTTTGAGCCGAATCGGAGAGGTTGACCATTATCATGAAAACATAGGTTGATTATTCAAGGAATAACCAACCAAAATGAATATTTCAGCTCTGCGATCATTGCGAGCGCCCCAAGTGTGAGTTGCTTGAAACAAAGCGACTCCACAAAAAGACAATAAGAATTGTATGTACTCCATGATGATCGCTGTGCGATAATCACTGAGCTATTTTGCAACAGTTGTCTAGAGCAAAACGCACTTTAAATTGATCTTTTGTTTGAATAACAGACATTCAAGTAACTCATTAAAAATCATTGCAAAACTTAAAGCAGTGGGGGAGGTTTGTATTCATTTGCACAATCTTATACATTATTGGTAAAAGGTTTTACTTTCGTTGCAGAGGAATTCATTTGTGAAAAGATGGAAGCTATCTGAAAAAATAATTTAAATGCAAGCAGTTTGTCAAATGATTTAATTTGATTTGCGATTAGTTCTATCTGCAAACATGTATGAGGCAGGGCCTCCAAAAACCAGAGATTCTCTTCAATTAAAATTAAAATATAATTTATTAAAAGGAATTGAATTTCCACACGGAAAGGACAATATGCAGCTCATACGAGGGTAGGTATGGATTGTACACTGATACAATACAAAGGGTGAAATCTCCACACTGCCAAAGAGAGGAACAAAAGCAACAGCACCCTGAATACCAGTACAAATGAAATTTACAGTTACAGAAGTCGCCATCGTGCTACAAACGCTAAACAGCCCTAAGCACAACACCAAGAATAGCAATATTGATCTTCAATGAAGGATTGAAAGTCATTGAATGCGTGAGTTTTGTGTTGATGGTGTTAAATGAAACCACTCAAATTAATACATCAAACAAGCTGAAAGCATTACTACAGAAGAATGCAAGTGACCATTACTTTTGCTTTTCAGATTCCTGCCAAAAGGAAAGACTGAAAATGCGAGAAAGGGTTGTAGGCTAGGAAGCTCAGATAGCAGAATTGAAAGAAATACTGCAAATTCTTCCACATTAGTTGATTTAGAGAAACAATAAACCCCAAAATGTGATTTTGCCTGCATTGCTGTATTGTATGAAGTCATCTCAGACTGAATATCTCTCAAACTAGGCCAAAAACTTGTCAAAAGAATCGAAATTTCACTGTTTTCAGCTGCGTCAAACAGTCCAATCACTACACACTGAAAGAGGTTATGAGTAAAAATTTAAAAATAACGAGTAATCAGTAGTTTTTGTCGTTTTACAAACATTGGCTAACCTGAAATCTACTAACATCACCCAGGTCTACCAACAGAAAACAGTTAAACGCCACATATAGGTTTTATGTCCATCAACAAAGTAGGTTCCTTCAAAGTAGGTCCTTCTACCAGCAACTGTGCCTGCCAGACTGTAAACTACTTCTTTGTTGAAAATTGTTTGAATGTTGAATTTGTTCAGCAAATGTTAAACTTGTTTTGGAAAATACTAAATTGTGTTTGTAAATTGTTGACAAATCTGAGAATTCTATCACCTATTTAGTACAAATTATCTTTTTACAAAAATACTCACTGCATTATGCTAAAATGGCGTTTTTTAAAAAGGCAAAACCATGTTTGAGCCATTGAAAATAATTTCTATAAATAAATTTGAGGAATGCCTATGATAAACTTGTCTATTATATGCCATTATTCCTTCATAATGAGATTAGGTCATATTGAGATAAATTCCTTCATTATGTGGAAGATTTTGCTAAACCATAATGAATGAATTTGCAGAGTAGAAAAATTGTACCCTTGGTTTCATCAGAGTGCAATTCAAGTACTTGGATTTATGTTGTGGAAGCCCATAGCAGATATGGTTAGAAATAGTATTAGTTTTCCACAAAAACAAACAAATTATGTTAGATCCACTTCACTAATGACGGCTACTCATCAGTGCACCTAGTTTTTGATGTATGATAGTGTCAAGGACATCAGGACCGTACTGGAGTACATTGGTGTTGTGATAGATTCAAAATTTTCCCAGTTTTTTCCTGACTGTGAATGATGTATGAATGGCCTGGACAAAGCCTGTGCATGATGAAAAGCTTGGCAAAGGAATAGTATCTTTGTTGATGCTGCATGTATTGAACAAATTCCCATTGTTTCCAAAAAAGGGAAAAACAGGGCGTAAGGTTATTAAAGAATCTATATTAATAAACTCAATTAACTATACTTCCTCATCAAGAACAAACTTGAACCACAAGATGGTGAGAAAGGAATTTTGATAGGATTGAGGACAGGAAATACGAGTCATACCAGTTTGCATGAAGGGTCTGAAGAGGCAAGTCCAAACTCAGCAGCAACACCCAAAAACTAATAGAGAAAAATCACTTCTAAATAAAAAATCTCATTATCTGAACAAATCATGCGCAAGGCATATCAAACTAGTGCACTAAAAGCCAGAATTCAATGAGAATCTTGTGATGAAGTTGCAGGCCAGTTATGTTTGATTCTGTTGAAATGTTGAACAAAGTAGTTCTATTTTATGTAAGGATTTCATTACATTGTTAGCCCACCACCAAAAATGTAAATAGCCATCTAGGCAGTTTAAACAGACCAATGCCAAAGCTTTAGGGCTAATAAAATATTAGCGGCTGCCAATGCAGTGTCAGGGTTTGTTGATACTCTACATTACCAAATTTTAAATGGTACACCTTGGTTTCTGCTATGCAACGTGAAGCGGTCGATTTTGGTAGTAGACAATTTTCTAAAAATGTGAAATTTGGGTCAGGGGTGTGTTTCTGGCTTTAGTTGGTACTTGAAACTTTTCAACCTGATATTTGGGCGGGGTAGGGGTCAAAATTTGTACTCAGAAAAATGGATTTTCAAGATTTTTGGCAATCTAGGCGTGTGGGGTATCATTTTCCACCAAAGTTTGGACCCTGAATCGATTGGAATGGGTCCCGGAACGATTGTCGCCCTCTGGAGGAGGTTACGGGTCAAACTGGGTACCTATTTACCCATTTTGAATCAGTGTTTTCGAGATTTCTGGTACCAAGGAGGGTGGGGTATCATTTTCCACCAAATTTTGGACCCTGAATCGATTGGAATGGGTCCGGGACTCGCCTCACCCACTTTTCCCCCATTTTCCCCATGTTGAATCAATGAGTCTCCATGCGCCTGGTCCGAGGAATAACCAACCCGTGTGAAAGAATTTGCAGCTTTTTTTTTTGTTAGATGGCATGCAAATTACATATTGACCAATTAAGTTTTAAGGACAGCCCTAGAAAGACCTTCGTTGTAATGTTAAAGTAACATATCATCTTTTCTAGATCCCTGATACACTAAAACCCAAAGAAAGTAGAGACGTTCTGTATATTTCCAATTGATCCAAGATTACCACAGGAACTTCGAAGCAGCAGCCGTGGACATACACTAAGAGTATAGGACAACATAATGAATCGAAACTACACGTTCAAGTTCAATCGTGACAAGCCAGAAGGAATGTGAACTCTAATGCATTGCCCACCTAAAGCCATTTTAAAGCGTCACAACGATGATAACAGCCAACTAGGAATTGATAGTATGGCAATTACGTTATTGGATGCAGCAGAGATAAAGTGAAAGAGCTACTTTTGTGCAGTCTATAGAATCTGCCTACATGTGTTTCTTAGTCGAGTCTAAATCGAGACTAGGCCTTCACCAAAGAGGACAGATAATCACAACCGTGGGACGAATCACGATTCTGGTCTATCGTGAAATTAATTGACGGGATTTCTGTTAAGAGTCTCTGCCGAACAGGCTTTAAAACTATGTGTTGTAAGAAGGGGATGCAAAATTATTCGTCAATAAATTGTAATCCACAGGGCTGCTCTGAAAAGAGTAACCCCTGTGTAGGAATTTGCAGCGTTTTTGATGAGTTTTTTAACCAATATAATTATTATTATAAATTTAACCAGTTATCTCTTTAGTCGGTATAAATTGAGACAAGTGGGATTGGTTTCAAACATGCTCTAAATAAAATTACCACAGAAATCAGTCGAAAATTGTGCAAATGAACTTAGAGAGAATGGATTTTCCACATTTTGATACCACCCCATAATTCCTACCAACTTCTTCGGGCGAAGTAGGATTAAACGAGGGAGAACTCAACAATTTTTTCATTGGATATACTGAGTGTTAACCTCAAATCAGCCAAGGGGTGATTCAAGGGGTGATTCTACATTTCATTTGCAACAAAAAGTGTCTGCAGGGCTTTTCTTTTTTGATGCTTCGTTTTCGAGTTATTCACGGTTGGAGATTTTTTCGTGTATTCTGACTTCACTGAAACGGTCATAACTCTCTTAGTCAACACAATAATAATAAATCTGAGTGTAACGTTGAAAAGAGCGTTAAATTTACCTTCTGATGGGCCCTCAATGTTATTCACTTCTCATTTTGGTTGGTTATTCGTTGAATAATCAACCTACGTTTTCATGCAAAGGGCCAATCTCTCCGATTCGGCCCAAAAATTTTTTCAGAATACCAGCTTTCCAAAGGTATATTCAAATTTCTATTTGTGGCATAATTCATGGAGAATGTGACGTTTGAATTGGAAAAAAACGCTGCAAATTCTTTCACAGGGGTTGGTTATTCCTTGGACCAGGCGCTTAGAGCATTCTTTAACATGGGGAAAATGGGGAAAACAGTGGGTGGAATGGGTCCCGGACCCATTCCAATCCATTCAGAGCCCAAAATTTAGTGGAAAATGACACCCCACACGCCTAGGTACCAGAAATCTCGAAAATACATTTTCAAAATTGGTAGATAAATACTCATTTTGACCCATAACATCCTCCGGTGGGCGCCAATTGTTCTGGGACCCATTTCATTGGTTTCAGCGTCCAAAATTTAGTGGGAAATTATACCCCACACACCTAGATTGCAAAAAATCTCGAAAAACCATTTTTCGAAAAATACATTTTGACCCCTACCCCATCCAAATTTGGTTCGATCGGGCTGAAAAGTTTCGAGGACCACTTAAAGCCGGGAATGGACCCCAGACAGATTTTAGAAAATTGTCTACTACCAAAGTCGGCGTGGACGACGGACGGACATTGATTATTCAAGGAATAACCAACCAAGAACGGACAAAATCCTAAATCATGAATAACGCGGAAACGTATCTTCTAATAACACAAGTCCTGGAGACACTTCTTGTTGCAAAATCGACCGCACAAAGGCTGCTGATGCAAACCTTAAAGATAAACACCCTGTATTTCTAGTGGAGCAATCAAGATGCGAGTTTGACACTCCAAATTCACTAAAAACCTCTCATTTTAGGCTTCAAGAATACGTTTTCAAGCGAGAACCGTAAAAGCAGACAATACGACGAGGGTGTAGAGAGAAAGAGATAAAAAGAGGGTTTTCTAAAATGACGAACTCACCTGGTTGACCAACTTGAACCGTTTCCGTAGCTCCAAATACTGATGAGAACGCCGAGTCGGACACGAACGCGGACTGCTGAACTTGAGGCTGAACGGCGGGGGAAGGAGCACCAAAGCCTGAAACGATAACAATTGACGTCATTATTTTGGCAAAGGAGGTGCGACAGTGGACTGGAATCGGGAATTCGAACAGGGTAGGGGTCAAAATGTGTATTTCGAAAAATGGATTTTCGAGATTTTTGGCGATCTAGGAGTGTAGGGGTCTCATATTCCACAACATTTTGGACGCTGAATCCAATGAAGTGGGCCCCAGAACGATTAGCGCCCACTGGAAGAGGTTATGGGTCAAAATGGGTAACCATCTACCCATTTGGAATATGTGTTTTTGAGATTTCTAGCACCCAGGCGTACGGGGTATCTTTTACACTAAATTTTGGACGCTGAACATAATGATATGGGTCCCAGGACGATTGGTGCATACTAGAAGAGGTTATGGGTCAAAATGGGTAACCATCTACCCATTTGGAATATGTGTTTTTGAGATTTCTAGCACCCAGGCGTACGGGGTATCATTTTCCACTAAATTTTGGACATTGAATGGATTGGAATGAGTCCTGGACACTTCACACTAACTGTTTTCCCCATAATCTCGCTCTAAGCAATAATCAACTATTGTGGAAGAATTTGCAGCGTTTCGTGATCTCACATTCAGAAGAGCCAACTGTCAAAATTTGGAACAAATCGAAGCGGTTAAACTCTGGCATGAAAATCACCATCAAATATGCGGCAAATTCTCCGCAAAAGATGATTGTCCTTTAAGATAATCGCTGGAGGGGGATTAACTTTTGTTATTCAACAGAAACTATCGAAAATCCTTCGGTTTATTCACAACAGTTCGTTCAGGACAACTCTGAATCGATTCAACGCCCTCACACGTTCCTGAAGAATCTCGAAATATTTTCCAATATTTCGTCAACGTCACAACGCAGTTATCCAGCGTTTTATTGGCCCATGGGGTTTTGCAATGACATTGTAATGAATGTTGCAGAACATGCGGCTGAGTTAGCTAATGGAAAACGGTCTCCTAAACTTTTCCAGAACTCGGGAAGTTCGAACAAAGGAACAAACTATAGTTCATTAGGCCTCCTGGAATGCCCAGTGGTCCAACATGTTATTTTGAGTTCAATTCTCATGTAGTCAACGCCATTTTCCTCCCTCCCGACCGGAACGTGGTTGCAACAGGATAGCAAATGCTTGTGCAGTTTTCAGTCGCATGTTGTCGTCAGAACATTGAAACATAATTAGCAATACAATTACAAAATTACAATTGAAACATTGCTGTCACAAAGTTCCCTCAAGGGGTTGGTTATTCCTTGGACCACGCGCATGAAGACTCATCCCTTCAACATGGGGCGTGTACTGGACCCTTTCTAATCTACTCAGGGTCCAAAATTTAGTGGAAAAAGCGAAACTTTTGAACTGAACGGATTTCGTTCAGAAATGTCGATAACACACATTCGAAATGAGAAGATAGACACCCATTTTGACCCATAACTTCTTCCAGGGGGTTCCAATCGTTCGGGGATCCATTCCATTAAATTCAGCGACCGAAATTTAGTGGAAAATGCCTCACACTCCTATATCGCCAAAAATCTCGAAAATCTATTTTTCGAAATACACATTTTGCATTGTAATATATTTACACCAAAATCGACGAGGACGGCGAACGGACATTTGCTAATTTTGATCCAGAGAGATTGATAATTTGCATGAAAGCGGGTTGATAATTCAAGGAGTAACCAACCAAAAACATGGGTTGATAATTCACGGTATAATGAACCTAGCCCATCTATCATTTTTGGTAGTGAAAAATTGAAATTTTGGTCAGGTAACGGCTCTAAGTGGTCCTTGAGCTAAATCGGCCAAAATTTGGGGGGTATGGGTGAAAATATGTTTTTCAAATCTCGATTTTTAGGAACTAGGCATGAGCGGTATCATTTCCCACCAAATTTTGGACGTTGGATCGATTGGAACGAGTCAAAACTCAGTTTTCCGCATGATCTAGCTCAATGGAAGAATAAAACATCGTGGAAGATTTTGATGCGTTTTTACCCAATATTGCCGCCGGTGTGCTGCAATCGAACAGGCGATATGGGCTCATTTAGGAACCGAGGTACTTAATTTTAAATTATTCTGTTCACTCTGAAACGAGCTCAAGACTGATGCTGTAGGGTTTTAACACTATGAAACGTGAAGCGATTGGTGTAGAATAAAGCGGAGAGAGAACAAAGAAACATTGCCAAAATGTAGGGAGGGCTTATTTTTCAAGTTCTGAGGTCTCAGGACACAGGAAGACTAGGGATGAGTATTAATGAAATGGGCAAGGGAAGGCAGAAGATTAATCTCAAGTTGGCTGTGAGGTGGAACCAGCATCTACAGAGGATTGCAGACCCTGACGCTGTACCTTCTCGGAATACAGCAACAAACCTACCGTTGGACATCCACATGTTGTTTGGCTGGGCCGCAGGAGCTGGTTGGCCCATCGGAGCAGCAGCAACTGGTTGACTCATTATCGGCGCTGCAGCGGCATTCGGAGCAGGTGCACCAAACATGTCAGCGAACGGGTTGCCCAATTGGAGTAAATCGTCAGACGCCCTCGTTGACTGTTGCGACTGCCAAAACAACAAGAGTCGTTACTGATGCCCAACGTGTATATGGGGCTACAATTTTGGCCATTTCTCAATAATTTGTGTATTTTTCCACTTTGTGATCCGTCCATCTTTCGCGCCTTGTATAAATGTTCCACCAGAAAACCACTTTAAGTAAGCACCTGAACGTCGGTAGCCGTCATAGGAGCACCAAACAAATCGACGATTGGTTGAGTTGGAGATCCCACAAGGAACGGATTAGTGGCCGCCGACTGACCGCCACTGGTGTTCGTAGGAGATTGTACTTTTGACTGGAAACAGAAAAATACATAAACTAAGCTCTATCGATTGAGGTTACAATAAAGGGTTTTCCCCAGTTGTTCCCCCTCCTAAAATCGTACGAATGGGAGTAAACAACAAACTCCAAAGTGTGGCACATGCAGTTATTCCTTGAATAATCAACCTATGTTTTCATGCAAAATGTCAATCTCTCCAACTTTGGTAGTAGACAATATTCTAAAAATCTGAAATTTGGGTCAGGGGTCTGTATAGGTCGATATGGGTCAAAATATGTACCTATCTACTAATTTTGAATATGTGTTTTCAAGATTTCCGGTACCTAGGCGCGTGGGGTATCATTTTCCTTTCAATTTTTGACCCTGAATCGATAAAAATTTGTCCGTTACCAGCCACACCCACTGTTTCCCCCATTTTTCCCACGTCGAAGAAATTAGTCTCTATGGGTCTCACTGGCACACCCTGTATTACATAAATTTAACAGTAAAATGTTTAAATACAATTTATCCCTCTCTAGGCAGTCAGCTGCGCTTATAATGGGCACCGGTGGTGGACAATCGTTCCAACATCGGTACGAATGTGGGAAAAGAGCTCAGTTTTTACATTATAACCACAAACAGCAATGGGGAGGGCAAAACAAACGGAAAATTCCAATAGGAAGACAGATTTAATTCAAATTTTGAAAACTGCCTCACTGGTAGACTGCAACAGCATCGGATGGCACATGACGCATATGTATTGCTGGTGCATCAAATGGCACTTAGCTCAATAGGTACTTCGTTTCTCGTAGGAAATTTCCTCCATGTCACCTTCATGATTGATGTGCCTCAAAAAGACGTTGATTTTGGGGTCTTGCACTCTGCACTCTTAGGACTTGCTAAGCGTCAAGGCTGACATCAGCCAGCTTCACAATCCTAAACAGCAACAAAAACTGTTCATCGCCCTTGGAAGAATTCTGCCTCTTGGCTCCTCGTCAATCCACTATTGCTCCACATTCCACATTACATTCCATTTCTCCTCAGCAAATTGTCATCTGAGTTGCCCCTTCTGGAGAATACCACTTTCTGTCAACTTACTTCTCACTTATTTCCCCGATTTTGATTTTTTCCACGATTCCCCTACTTTCTACGGCTTCTTTCACATGTGTTTCTACCGCGGTTTGGCATTGTCCCATGAAATTCTCTGCGTTGAATGCAAAGACAGCACAGGTGGCGTTTATGGAGAAGAACTGAATGGCTACAATTAAGCACGAGTTGAAAACACCAAGAGTGACTTCAACCTAGTCACTAAGCCGAGCTTACTTTGTAATGATTCATGACAGCTTCTTCTTCAAGAAGAGCTTGCATTCGAAGGGCATCATCCGCAGGGTCGATGTTGTGAGCAGCAGCTGATCCAAAAGACGTGCTGGTGTTGTTCAGAGCTGATACGCCGCTCTTTACATCCGTTCTGTTGCTGAAACAGATGTTTAGATTAAGATTAAGATTACCCACAAACCAGAAACTCAACATGAATAAAAAATTGTCCTCAAGAAGGTTCTGGGTGATCATAGGGACTCAGTACCAGCCAAAATGATGAAACAACGATGTTTTAGGTTCGATATACGATGTTCTTGCCATCAATGAAAACATGCCAATATTATAGGAACATCAATGTTTTCCCTTCAATGTTCGATATTTCATCAACGATTTTTCTTGATTTTTACTGAACACTTGATACACCCTTACTGACTTCAATTTGATATTTGGTAGATATATAATCGTTTTTCAACAGTTTCAACAATTTTTTATGATGCTTCATTTATTTAATACAAAATGTTACGTTAAAACAGATGGACTTTCTACATCTTCGGGGCATAAATAATCGATAACCCCAGCAATCAAGTAGTTAAATTGATTGCAGCAGTGAAAATAGTTGATGTTGTGTTCTGAGGTTCTGGAAAATGGAAATTATTGCTTTATGTGAACCGTATAATGCAATTATATTACTTGTAGTTATTAGGTAATAATACCATTTAAAAGTGTTTTTCGGAAGTAATGGTATGTGATTTATTCCATTTTTACTCCATTTTGTAACCACTTGATTTAAAAATGAAGCAATTTTATAGATTTTTGGAGTTTTTTTTCTCTGATATGCCATTTTGGTTGGTTATTCCTTGAATAATCAACTTATGTTTTCATGCAAAATGTCCCGATTCGACCCAAAATATTTTTGTGGGCGTTTCAAGGTGTCTATACCAAAAAAGTCAAATGTCCGTCCGCCGTCCACGCCGACTTAGGTAGTAGAAAATTTTCTAGAAATCTGAAATTTTGGTCAGGGACCCGTTTCCGACTCTAGTTGGTCCTCGAAACTTTTCAGCCCGATCGGACCAAATTTGAGGGGGGTAGGAGTCAAAATGTGTATTCCGAAAAATGAATTTTCGAGATTTTTGGCACCTAGGCGTGTGGGGTATCTTTTTCCACCAAATTTTGGACGCTGAATCCAATGAAAAGGGTCCCAGAATGATTGGCACCCACCGGAAGAAGTTATGGGTCAAAATGGGTGCCTTTTTTACCATTTTGTATGTGTTTTCAAGATTTCTGGTACCTAGGCGTGTGGGGTATCATTTTCCATTAAATTTTGGACGCTGAAACGATTGGTATGGGTCCGGGACCCAGCACACACACTGTCTCCCCCATTTTCCCCATGTTGAAGAAATGAGTCTCCATGCGCCTGGTCCGAGGAATAACCAACTCCTGTGGAAGAATTTGCAGCGTTTTCGAACAGTTATTTTAAAAACATCCAAAATAAATGAAACATCTATGTTTTCTTACGATTTTCCATCTCTGAGGGTACCCTCAGAATCTGCGAATAATCGTATCTAATCTTATATGCAATAAATAAACAAAATCCAACTCAGTCTCACTTGGCAGATTGAGTAGGAGTATTAGCGGCTGAGCCTTTCTTCCCTTCAAGGGCTGCCAGATGCTGTTCCAAGGCATCTAATAGACTGCTAGGAGCCTACAAAGTGAACAAACACAATATGAGCTGTCACAATGAGGCGATAGTACTGGTACCAAAGCATTTCTACAAAACAACACTCACTTTTGTCAGATCTGGGATCTCTCCTTTGTCGATGCCAACATTTTCCGCTACTTTTAAAAATTCCCCTACCCTGTCCATTCGGATGAGAAACTTTTTGTAGAGATCTAACGCTTGTCTGCACTGTTTCTTATTCATTTCAAAATACTTTTCTGAAATGAAAATAAATACAAAATTGAATAATTTCAAAGAAGCGCAAAAAAATTAATAAAATTAGAAGCTAAATAAGCATCTCACCTAATAAATTAATGATACTGTCATTATAACCGGCGAATAAGCGGATCAGATCGCGGAATAGAAGCATGAAAGCCATATTGATGACGCCATTGCTGAGATCGGCGGCTGTACAGTCGAATTCGAGCAGCTCGTCGAGCTGTGACTGTAGAACTGGAAGAGTTTTCAATAATTTTTCCGAATTCATGGTTCGAAGAACTCCATCTTCTTTCCTGTAACAGATCGTATTATGAGGCCTCAATAATTAAATAGGTAGATTTAACCTATAGTATTATATACATTCTAGTTCCTACCTAATTTGACTTCATTATTCCTTGAACAAACAGCCTATGATTCATGCCAGACGTCCCAACCTCCCTGTCCGAAAATTTCACAACACCTACACCATTTGGATAGCAACAAATTTCCTAAAAATCTGAACTTTTGGGTAAGGGGTCCGTTCCCGGCTCTAATTGGTCCTCGAAACTTTTCAGCCCGATCGGACCAAATTTGGGCGGGGTAGGGGTCAAAATGTGTGTTTTGAAAAATGGATTTTCGAGATTTTCGGCGATCTAGGCGTGCGGGGTGTAATTTTCCACTAAGCTTTGTACGCTGAATCCAATTAAGTGGGCCCCAGAACGATTGACACCCACAAAAAGAAGTTATGGGTTAAAATGGGTAGATATGTACCCATTTTGAATATGTGTTTTCGCGATATCAGGTAACTAGGCGTGCGGGTTATCATTTTCCACTAAATTTGGGCCGCTAAATCGATTCAAATGAGTCTTCATGCTGCTGGTACAAATTTGGGCGGGATAGGGGTCAAAATGCGTATTTTGAAAAATGGATTTTAGAGATTTTTGGCGATCAAGGCTTGTGGGGTATGTTTTACTAAATGTTGGACGCTGAAACGATTGGAATGAGTCTCCATGCTCAACGAACATTAAACAACCCCTGTAAAAGAATTTGCAGCGTTTTTAGCCTTCATATTATGCGTCTATCAAAATCAATCGAATCAAATATTATGCTTGTAATTTCAATCGAAAGCACAAATTGTATTAATAGAACAGACTGTACGACCTATGTAAATAATTTTCAACTGATTGCCTTTGGATAATTATTAGTTGAATAATAACCTCTTCAGTTCCCTCAAAATAAGAGTTATTCAAGATTTGAGAGCCATTGGTTTGCTGAACACTTTTCAAAGATAATGAAGAGTTAAAATAGTGAGAAAAACAATTCAAATTTGAACCATAGGACGATTGAGGATTTGAATTAGTATCCTGTTACAAGTAAATGTTACTAAAATATTATACATTATCCTGTTTCACAGTTTTCGTGGTTCTTGAAAACAAAATAATTATAAGAGTCACTCAGCTGTGGGTGATCCCCCACTCTATGAAAACGCTGCAAATTCTTTCACAGGGGTTGGTTGTTCCTCGGACCAGGAGCATGGAGATTCATTTCTTCAACATGACCTTTCCAATCGATTCAGGGTCCAACATTTATTGGAAAATGGTACCACCCCACACGCCTACGTACCAGAAATCTCGAAAACACACATTCGAAATGGGTAGATAGGTACCAATTTTGACCCATTACTTCTTCCAGTGGGTGCCAATCGTTCTCGGACCCATTTTATTGGATTCAGCGTCCATAATTTAGCGGAAAATAATACCCTATACGCCTAGATCGCCAAAAATCTCGAATTTCCATTTTTCGAATAAGACATTTTGACCCCTTTTCCATCCGAATTTGGCCCGATCGGGTTGAAAAGTTTCGAGAACCAACTAGAGCTGAAAACGGGTCCCTGTCCCAAATTTCAGATTTTCAGAAAATTTTCTGCTACCAAAGTCGGTGTGGACGGCGGAAGGACGTTTGCTAATTTGGACACTTGATGAAACGTCCAGAAAATTTTTTTGGGCCAAATCAGAGAGATTGACTTTTTGCATAAAAACATTGAGGATGCAGAGAGTTTAGATTGTCGTAATTGTTCACATAACGCTTCAGGGAGAGGTGAGAGACGGATAAACGATGCCATTTGAATAATGGGGCTATTATTATTATTGACGTACGTCGATTTCAAGCTCAATTCATCCCCGCAACTCGAAACAATTCACGTAGCTGTGCCAATAAATTCAAGGTGGTCCGAACGATTGAGCAGCTGAGTCAGGAAATGACGTCAACGATTCTGATGTACTTGAGGTTTGAAGAGCCACCGTGTTTAGTTTAGGACCAGAAGAAATCTACTAACAATACTTACCCTCTTTTGACTTTGCAGAAATCAAAAGCGACGGTCCTATAAGACATGGCTTTCTCATTCAAGTATTTGGCGTATCGCCTGATGAACGGCGACATATCATAACCTGGAAATAACGAAAAATTTAGTAAAAATTAATTTGAAAACAAGTTCTATGAACGAGGAAGGATGCAACAGCCACCATTTACGTTCCAAAGGTGCAAAATAAAAATACTAAAAAAACGTACCATCAAATTAATGATTCAAGCAGGCAAACTATACTGATGGCCGAATAATTGGCTAATCATGAAATTGATTTTGACCTCAAATGGCTGTTGTTCCATTTCAAAAAATCATTAATGATGCAAAAATTTTATACGAAAACCCTTCAAACCAGTAAAAGAGACTGAGGTAAATAGTCAGTGGCGCGTGGGGTATCATTTTCCAAATCCAAAATTACTTATTGTAGTTGATAATCGCGTTGTTAACTCATGTCTCAATTTTATGACAATAACACGAAACCTAATTCTATGAGCATTAGCAATCGTGTTGCTTTCACGATTTCTGGTTACTTGAGGAGGAAAATGGCATAGAACTCAAGAGAATTGAACCAAAGTTAAGTCACAAATTGGAAAAAATCAATCAAGATCAATATGGACTATTTAATCCGACCAATACATTCGACATTATGCATAGGACTTGAATGTAAATGGAATAAGAATGACTTTAAATTGGTCCAAAAGACCTAAAGGTAAGCTGCTGCATCTTCCCAAGGAGGACAACTTGATGGTACGTGACAAAAAATAGATACAAAATGTTTTTCAAAATCATGCAACGCAAACCAAAACCCATAGCATCTACTTGTGTCAACAAATTTCTTTTTGTACTCTTCATTTTACCCAAAATGGAAGTTACTTTGACCAGAACCAAATTGACATTGGATACAATTATTTCAAAATGACGTATCTGCTTACAGCAAAGCATATACAAATGAGTATAAACCCTAGGATGCACTGGGGGCCAATTCTGAACATGACGCAGTCAATGTTGGAGAAGCATAAAGCAGAACTGCATATATCATTGATAGCAACAGTATGGTTCTTATGTTGAGAACTCCACATCATACTATGTCTATGCTGGCTGGCGGATGTGTTTGAGAAGCATAATTTAGAACTGCATATATCATTGATAGCAACAGTAAGGTTCTCCTGCTGAGAACTCCACATCATACTTCCTATGTCTATGCTGGTTGATAGATGATCACTACCAGTTTAGCTTAAGAGGGAAAACGTGAAATAATTCTGATACAAATACCAACCTTCACAATTATTTTTATTGGATTGTATAGCAAATGCAAGACTACTACTCTGCAGACTCAAAAGCTAAATTTGGGTTTGGTCCTCCTCCTTTTTTAAATTAGCGAAAATGGGGGGAAATTGATTATAACGTAAATTTCACTGTAATATAAAACCCTTATCAATTTGAACAGTGCAAAATAAATCTGCAGCTTGGCCATAGTTGTATATAATGGATTTTTGGTTCGTTTTTAAGCAGCCATTTCTGTAACTCATCAGCCCTTATCACACAAATTGTTGCAAAATCCTGAACCAAAAATATTCGTTGTAATATTTACCAGTTTAGACATTCCAAACAACATGAAAGTAGGTATAAATGGGGGGTTGGTGGCACATTGATATTAACGTACAGGGGTGATAGCAAAATCATATTCTTTAAAATTGAAGGGGAATAGTTACTGCCTACTATGCATAGCAACATTATTCGGAGAGTGAATAAAATTGCAATTAATAATACACTCACGGTGACAGGTAGGTAGTTGTCATGTAAGTTAATAGTTATGTTAAGTCAATATAATTATGTAAGCTGAAGACAGGATATTGCTATCCCCCCTGTATGTTTAGAGATGTGTGTCACTAACCCCCATTCTATACCTACTCAGGAAATTTAGGGTTATTGATAAAAAACTGGCCAGATGTCGTATTCAGGGACTTGAAAGAGATTTTGTACTTCTTGAAATCCTTGAAAATGTCGCACTTGAAAATGATAATTCACAAAATCAACTATTCAATACACTTTAGTGCATACAGGGTGCGCAGTGCAGCCTGGTGGGGGTTGCAGATGGGGTTGCTCCCCATGTTTTGTTACCTGTATCAATAGTTGTCTTCATGCTTAAGAACTAAAGAACAGTTATAGCTTGTAAAGTTGTTGCCAACGCAACAACAACAATTTCCTCTTATTTCCAAATGCTCGGCTTTAACGTGTCTCTTCTCCGCCAGGCAGCGACTCCTGCGTATTCATTTCATTACCGACAAGCTATAGTGATGAAATCATGGAAGACTCAGTCTTCAAGACCAACTGCATGTTCAGAACCAGCCTCCAGATTCTTCAAAAACCTACTTACAACGGCTTTTTCCATTCCCAACACAAAAGAAAACGACCCATTACGGGCTAGATACATGAAATTTAAACTAATAATTATAAAATTGACGGCATTTTGTGCGGAAACGAAATATATTTGATCACCTGAACTCAACTTCTACTCAATTCTACTTACAGTTAACGAAGAAGGCAAACACATTGGTCCATATACCAAAAATATTGTATTATTTCGCTAAACGGGATACAAGATGGCCCTCAAAGAACGACATGCTGTTCGTGATAATAATTTTCTTTTTTCAAACAATAGAAACGGACAACAAAAAGATGATTCCAAAGGACGTCAAAGCAATTTTCAAAGCAATTGTTTCTCTTTTGAAGGGACTTACCGACTCTCGCCCCTGCTGGGTGTCCAGCGGTTTCATACAAAGAAAAAGAAAAATTACAAAAAACAATGCGTTCTATAATAAGAGGGAGGACAATCTACAGAAAAAAACACGATAATTTGGAAAAATATCATTGTCAGGAGTGTTCGCATTCAACGGAATATTTATCCAATTGCTGAAAATGAATTAATACTATCGTAATCGATTGGGGTGAGAAAATCAATGAAGAAAATCGGTCAATAACGGATACTATTTGGGAAAAGTTGGTGGCCCTGGAGCGACGCTATTCCAATGGAATTAGGATCTCTTTTAGCCTCTTTTCTTAAATCAACAACAACGCCATTAATATGTTTCTGGAAGATGACGAATTACCTCTTCTTTGAACTCCAATGTCCATTCATTCTTCCAAAGCTGGAAAATGTTTTTCAAAACTTGGTTTTCCCTAGACCCAGAAGTATGACCAGTATTACAAATATTGTTTAAATTCAAACAGGAGCTGAATTTTGACGATTTAACGCCACCGCAATCAAAATCAACCTTGTTGCGCTATCCCAATATGAAGACAGGGGTAAGAAGGAGACTTTGCCCAGTGACAAAGTTGTATTTGACTGAGATTGTATTTATAATTCAACGAAAGCATTGATGTCTCTGGACACTCAAGAGAATTACAATTACCACCAGAGGACACAAGGGAGGTTATGAAATGGCTAAATGCGGTAAGCTCCCAGACAACTGTATTTTGATACTTATTGCCGGTACTCAGGTGGCCTGACAACGTCATGTTCACTCCAGGAGGTGCTGGATTCCAACCAGCAGCCTCAAAACCTTGACCAGGGCCTCAAGCCCTGGGTACCAACGCCTGAACGACCTAGGCCCGCCAGGTACCTACTTGCACTCAAAAACGGAAAATGCTACAATATGGATATGCTGACAAGGGAGTGGATGAGGAGATGAGAACAGTTCAAGTAGGAGGCCTGAGGTAGCGCCAGCGTCGAATGACCCACCGATCAACCTCTAGACACTGCTGCTGAAGGTTGCCAACAGGGATTTTTCCTAAGCAAACATCCATCAGAATTACACCAGTTCAGTGTTGCTTCATCAGTTCATGGAACTGTAGGCATATTGCTTCTACTAGACCAAGGTAGGCAGCAGAAAAAGAGGAGTGTAGGAGCCCGTCAAAATCATACATATTCTGCAAATTACGTGTTTGTGATTTCAAAAATACTGAGAAATCCCCTCTGAGTGAATTTGTTATGGAGGAACCTTGGACTGCGGCAGGCTCTTATACTAGAGAGTGGACAATCAGCTAACAGGATTTGAACCAGCAGCCCCAAAACCTTGGCCAGAGTCTCAAGGCCCACCAGGTACCTACTTGCACTCAAATAAGGAAAATTCTAGAAGATAATAGGGATATGCTGATAAGGGAGTGGATGAGGAGGTGAGAAAAGTTCTAGTAGGAGGCCTGAGGTAGCACCAGCGTGGAGTGACTGATCAACCTCAGGAACTGCTGCTGAAGGGTGTCTACAGCGCTCTTTCCGGAGCAAACATCCTTCAGAATTATACCAGTGTGGTGTTGCTTTTAAGCAATCAGTTCATAGAACTGTAGGCATTTCGCTTCCTAACTAAACCAAAGTAGGCAGCAGAAGAGTCAAATGGAGGGGTGCCCCTGGTCAATTGCAAGCCACTACAAGGCAGCTCCCAGGTAAGGTAGGCTCCCAGACAACTGTATTTCGTTACTTGATAACAATACTCAGTTGGCCTGACCACGTCAGGTTCACGCCAGAGGATGCTGGATTTAAACCAGCAGCCTCAAGACCTTGACCAGGGCCTCAAGCCCCAGGTACCGACGCCTTAACGACCCAGGCCCACCATGTACTTACTTGCACTAAAAAAAGGAAAATGCTAGATAATAATAGGGATCTGCTGATAAGGGAGTGAATGAGGAGATGAGAACAGGAAGGGTCAGCGATCTTTCCTAAGCAACATTCTTCAGAATTATACCAGTTCGACGTTGCTTCAAGCAATCAGTTCATAGAACTGTAGGCATTTCGCTTCCAAACTAAACCAAAGTTAGCAGCAGGACAGCTCATCCTGGCATTGCCCTCAAACGAAAACCTATTAAAATATTTCCATAAAACAATTCTTCCCTTTCAGCTAGGGTGAGAAAAATATGAGTCAGTCATCTCCTGATATGGCGGCAATAAGAGTTGATATCAGTAAGAAGAGCGCTGTTATCTAGTGAAGTAAAGCTGACTTTGCGAACATTTTACATTGTGGACGTGAAATCCGTCCTTTCAGACAAGAAACCGACCTCTGTCTTTGCAGATTCCTCGCTGTGTTGAATGTCAACTGACAAGGGAAGGTTTGCTGCTGCCATTCACGGACCATAATCACTGGATTCTCTCAGCTGCAGACAATTTTCAGTGAACGAAAGAGCGATTTTGCAGGTAGTTACGAATGTAAGACCTCGAGAACCAATCTATAATCTCTATTCCCCAAAGATCGAACTTCCACTGAACGGAAAAATACGCCTCTTAAGTGAAAGTCGTCGTAATGTGTTTGCTCAGCCTTTTCATGATCGCGCGAGAAAAACTTCACACAATAACGGAGAAAACGGCCATTCATCCTCGTAATAACGTCATCGAGTTTACTCGCGTAAATACCAACATTTATTCTCAACATTTTCACACTTTTATTATGGAAAAAATACCAAATCCATTCTTAACTACAAAATATCAACCAAGTTAACGCTGAGAAAATTAAATAAATTCCGTTTCTTTTAAAACTAACAGCATTATCATTATTATCTCTAAACATCTATTAGACTCGTTATATCTTGAAACCTCTCTTGGGCTAAGGATCCGATTAAACAACATTTTAACATGAGTTAAATCAAAATAAATAATTACCTTGAACTCCACTTTTGTCGAGGAAGTTGCTGAGCTGGAACGTGCTATTACTCGATGCGAGATATTGTGTGAATCTCTGCAACATTAAGGGAAGTTAGTTAATAATTATAATATAGTTTATGCGAAATCACATTCTAAATATAACTATGAGAGATTTTGTAGCTTTGTATTGAGTTGGTTTGTTACAACTTTTGGTTGGTTATTCCTTGAATAATCAACCTGTTTTCATGCAATATGTCCTGTGTCCATGCAAACTCTCCACCATCCACGCCGATTATGGTAGTAGACAGTTATCCAAAAATCTGGAATTTTGGTCAGGGACCCCCGTTTTCGACTCTAGTTGGTCTTAGAAACTTTTCAGCCCGATCGGACCAAATTTGGGCGGGGTAGGCGTCAAAATTTGTATTTCGAAAAACTGGATTTTCGAGATTTTCGGCGATCTAGGCGTGTGGGGTATCATTTTCCACTAAATTTTGGACGCTGAATCCAATGAAATGGGTCCCAGAACGATTGGATCCCACCGGAAGATGTTATGGTTCAAAATCGGTATCTATCTACCCATTTTGAATGTGTTTTCGAGATTTCTGGTAAATTTGATTATGGTAAAGATCAATGTAATTGATGAATTCGTAAAATAAAAATGTTTTCTTCTTCTTCACGGTAAAACAGATTCGCAATTGGAAGAGAAAACAAGCGAGAAATATTCAATACAAAAGGATGTACTCTTATAATACTTGCCTCATTTCCGTAACACATGAGATGGTGTACTGTGATTAGACCTTTGAAGACGACTACCCAATTAGTGTTTTGCGTTCTTTCGATGAGCAAATTCGCTAATTGTGGTATAGAAACGTTGGGTTCATTCGTGCAATGAACGAGGTCTGCAACAGAAAGAATTAACAAACTAGAATTAGAAGTCAAGTCAACGTATAAGGAGAATAAAAGGAAGATTAAATTGTTTGTACGCTTGTCTTTTGGTTGGTTATTCCTTGAATAATAAACGGGTGGGTGTGGCTCATAGTGGGTAACCAATCTATATTATTTTGAATGAGAGTTGTCGATATTTTAAGGTTCCTAGGCGTGTGGGGTGTCATTTTCTAATTTAGAAAGTCTACTGGACATCAAAATCTCTCAAATCACTAGATCAAAAACACAGGGGATGGTTATCCATCGAACCAGGCGCATATAGACTAATTTCTTCAGCATGGGGTAAATGAGAGAAACCGTGGGTGTGGCGGGTCCCGGACCCCTTCCAATCGATTCAGGGTCCAAAATTTAGTGGAAAATGATACCCCACACGCCTAGGTACCAGAAATCTTGAAAGCACATATTCAAAATGGGTAGTAATATACCCAATTTGACCCATAACTTCTTCCAGTGGGTGCCAATCGTTCTGGGACCCATTTTATTGGATTCAGCGTCTAAAATTTAGTGGAAAATGTTACCCCACACGCCTAGATCGCCAATAATCTCAAAAATCAATTTTTCGAAAAACACATTTTGACCCCTACTCCGCCCAAATTCGGTCCGATCGGGCTGAAAGGTTTTGAGGACCAACTAAAGTCGGGATCGGACCCCTGAACCAGATTTCAGATTTTTAGAAAATTTTCTACAACCAATGTGTTTTTCGAAAAATGGATTTTCGTGATTTTTGGCGATTTAGACGCGTGGGGTATTATTTTCAACTAAATTTTGGACGCCGAATCCATTAAGAAGGGTCCTAGACTGATTAGCGCCTACTAGAGGGGAGTTTGGGTCAAAATGGGTCCCTATCTTCCTATTTAGAAAGTGGGTTTTCGAGATTTCTGATACCTAGGCGCGTGGGGTATCATTTTCCACTAAATTTTGAACACCAAATCGATTGGAATGAGTCTGGGACACTCCACATTAACTGTTTTCCCCCATTTTCTTCATACTCTTGGTCGGATGTTTTTTTCAACATCATGCCCCATTTCAATCAAATCTCGTTCGGGTTAAGTTCAATGGTAAGAAATGAATTAAATTTGCGATTTCATTCAAATGGTAGAACCAGTTTCTTCGAGCTTTCTGAAAGTTAAATTAATTAATTAATTAATTATTTTTGGGCACCTCGGTAGAGTGATACAATTTCGTATAAATCCTCCTCAGACGAATTCCGAGGGGAAAATGCGGGAAGTTTTGAGTCCTAAGCTCCCTAATAATTTCAGGAGCCTCAATCTTTACCTAAATTGACAACCACCATTGACTTCCTTATCTCCAATAGGCTGAGTAGCACGATAGTCCAGGTAGCTTGCTCCAACTCATTCATTTCTTACTCGCTCACAATACTTTCGACTTTAGGGCCCATAGTAAGCAGAAGATCAACAAAGAGGAGGCTAAAAATAAGATATGTCACGACGGGTACGGGGTTAAAAGTTGAAATAAGTGATTCTATAAACGAAACAAACCGCGGAATACCGCTCACGGCCATTTGACCTTGTCAGCTGAATCATTCCACGTCGAAACAGGAGCCAATTTTGCGACATTTCTGTTTCACAGACAACTCGGCCGCTTCAAACGAACTCAGGAAACGGTTGCAACTCAAAACAAAAGCAGGTTGTTTGAAAATCTCTCTTGGCGCCTCTTTAAACAGGAATAGGCTCGTCTCGACCTTGCTTTGTTATCGAATCCAAAATAAGAAACGGTGGGACAAGACAACTGGACGGTTTACATTACGAATCGAATTTCACGTGAGGCACCGGAGTTGAGAAACGTGTCGTTAATGGATTTACGGCAGAAACCACTTTGACGCGAGCTCAATTGTATCCTCCGAAAAGAGCTTGACGCATCAAAGAAAGCACAACAGGGCCAACTATGGACTAGATGGTTGATAGAAGTGAATCCTAATTCCAATACTTGGAGGAAAAGTAGCAGTAGGGTACTTGCCAAAGGTGAAACCGAAACGCGGTTCCTGATATCGGCGCATTCCCATCAGAAAACTATAAACAAAAGGCTCCAAACAAAACTGATTGGAACAGGAGCATTTCTAGGAGCTAGGAATATTAGAGGATCAACATGGGTCTAGGAACAGGAGCATTTCTGGGAGCTAGGAATATTAGAGGATCAACCTGAGACTGGGAACAGGAGCATTTCTGGGAGATAGGAATATTAGAGGATCAACATGAGTCTAGGAACAGGAGCATTTCTGGGAGCTAGGAATATTAGGGGATCAACCTGAGACTGGAAACAGGAGCATTTCTAGGAGCTAGCAATATTAGAAGATTAGCCTGAGACTCAAAACAGGAGTATTTCAAGGAACAAATGATGATCAACCTGAGGCTGGGAACAGGAGCATTTCTAGGAGCTAGAACACTTGAGAACCAACCTGAGACTGGGAACAGGAGCATTTCTGGGAATATTTGAGAACCTACCACATACTGGGAACAGGAGCATTTTTAGGAAATATTGACACTTGAGGATCAACCTGAGACTGGAAACAGGAGCATTTCTAGGAGCCAGGAACACTTGAGGATCAACTTGATACTTGGAACAGGAGCACTTCTAGGAGCTAGGAAGACTTGAGGATCAACATGAGTCAAGGAACAGGAGCATTTCTAGGAGCTAGCAATATTAGAAGATTAGCCTGAGACTCAAAACAGGAGTATTTCAAGGAACAAATGATGATCAACCTGAGGCTGGGAACAGGAGCATTTCTAGGAGCTAGAACACTTGAGAACCAACCTGAGACTGGGAACAGGAGCATTTCTGGGAATATTTGAGAACCTACCACATACTGGGAACAGGAGCATTTTTAGGAAATATTGACACTTGAGGATCAACCTGAGACTGGAAACAGGAGCATTTCTAGGAGCCAGGAACACTTGAGGATCAACTTGATACTTGGAACAGGAGCACTTCTAGGAGCTAGGAAGACTTGAGGATCAACATGAGTCAAGGAACAGGAGCATTTCTAGGAGCTAGCAACACTTGAGGATCAACATGAGTCAAGGAACAGGAGCATTTCTAGGAGCTAGCAACACTTGAGGATCAACATGAGTCTAGGAACAGGAGCATTTTTAGGGAATATTGACACTTGAGGATCAACTTGAGACTTGGAACAGGAGCATTTCTAGGAGCTAGGAATATTAGAGGATCAACCTGAGACTCAAAACAGGAGCATTTCTAAGAGCTAGGAACACTTGAGGATCAACTAGACTTGGAACAGGAGCACTTCTAGGAGCTAGGAACACTTGAGGATCAACATGAGTCTAGGAACAGGAGCATTTCTAGGAGCTAGGAACACTTGAGGATCAACATGAGGCTATGCACAGGGACATTACTTGAAACATTTGAGGATCAACCTGAGATTGGACTCCTTGATACTTTAGACTAGTCGTATTTCAAAGTTCCAATAACTTTTCAGTACCCGGTAAAAATGATACAATTGATATGGAACAACCCATCTCTAACCAAGATGGAGACAAACAAACAGACAAACATGACCTTCACTAGAGCCCCTGAGTTTGTATTCCATGAGATTTGAATTAGTAATTATGGTGACGAATCGCAGTGATCAGTTCTTCAAATTGAATAGAATTCAGGTGGCCATTTCAATCGGAAATGAAGCAAAAAGGTCTGAATTCGCTGGTTTTGTAACTGTTACCCAGTCATTTAATTTGGTAGAAAAATGCTATTTCTGCACAAGTTCTATTCTTAAATCGGGAATTCTCAATATAATTTCCTCAGCAAAATTGACGAAAGGTAAACATCGAATAGCGAATCAACACATAAACAGATCCACACTGTTGTACAGGTCATCACGATGCAAAAGAAGAATCCCAGCGTCCATTTACTGTGTCAATCGGTTTCGACAATGCTTATTCGACCTGCTCCAGTGCCCCACAGTGTCAATGAAAGTCAATCAGACAGTTGGAGAAGATAATGAACATAATAACAGATGGCTGACACAACCGTGGAACCAGAACAACTTTATCAATCATTACGGTGGGCGTAAATTCCGCGGAAGGTTCACAACATCATTTGCATTTTTGGTTGGTTATTCCTTGAATAATCCACCTATGTTTTCATGCAAAAGATCAATTTCTCCGATTCGATCCAAGAATTTTTTCTGAGCGTTTCAAGGTGTCTAAATAAAAAAAGTCAAATGTCCGTTCGCTGTACACGCCGTTTTTGGTAATAGAAAAATTTCCAAAACATTACATTTTTACCTCCCTAAATGTGTTTTTTGAAAAATGGATTTTCGAGATTTTTGGCAATGTAGGCGAGTGGAGTAACATTTTCCACTAAATTTTGCACTCTGAATCCAATGAAATCCAGGCCCCGGAACGATTGGCGCCCTCTGAATGAGGTTATGGGTCAAAATGGGTACCCATTTACCCATTTCGAATGTGTTTTCGAGATTTCCGGTACCTAGGCGTGTGGGGTATCATTTTCCTCTAAATTTTGGAACCTGAATCGATTGGAATGGGTCCCGGGACGATTGACACCCACTGGAAGAAGTTATGGTTCAAAATGGATATTTATCTACCCATTTTGAATATGCGTTTTCGAAATATCTGTTACCCAGGTGTGTAGGATATCATTTTCTACTAAATTTTGGACGCTGAATCGATTGGAATGATTTTCCATGTGCATGGTCAGAGGTATAACCAACCTTGGTGTAAGAATTTGCAGCGTTTTTAATAGAGTAGGTCAACAAATCGTTCTTCTCTAGTCAAAAATCAAAAGATTGAGGCCTATAAGTAGTGATCAGTTCCAGAAAAAGGGGGTTCTGCATAACTGAAATCGCGATCTGTCGCCTGTTGTTTCTTGTTTTGATCTTGTGCAGCCTTCTTCTGAAGAATCTCAAATTCAAACTGTACCAAATTAGACTTCAACTCTCAATATTGATCAATTGATCAAAATGTTACCAAAACCTCTTTCTTGGGAAGAAAAGAAAAACTCACCAGAAAATGTTTAATTAGTCAGACTCTCTTCATCATCCCCTAACCCCTTTTATTATTAATTTCATTTGTTGAAGATTGTGGCCGTTTGGCTGAATTTTCACTCATTTTCAGTCTCATGCAGATACGGTTGAGGTATCCACTTCAATTTTTTCCCCAATAATGAAAACCGCGTGCTGTGCATTCGCTCTCGCCTTTTTCATTATTCAAAACAATTTCGTCGTTACAATAGCGTTACGTAAAATCTAGAGACGCACTGACCGAGTTTTCACTACTCCGAAAACACACACAGCATGCGGTTTTTTGAGATATTTTGAGATTGCAGATATTGAAATAAGGGGTATTCATGAACCGAATGCGCCCTTCGTAACATTGTATCGTTGTAAATACGAGTATAATGAAGATCCCTTTGGGAGATCAAAAGGATCGTAACGTGTACCCGACTCCTTCCAATCGATTCTGCATCCAAAATGTTGTGGAAAATGATACCCCACACGCCTAGACCACTGAAAATAAATTTTTCAAAAAACACATTTTGACCTCTCAAGGAACAATTAATCAGGAGAAGTTTTTGGCGATCTAGGCGTGTGGGGTATCACTTTCCACTAAATTTCGGACACTGAATCGATTAGAATAAGACCAGAACTCTCTAGACTTATGCTTTCCAGTGAATAATTAACTCTTGTGGAAGAATTTGCAGCGTTTTCAACTTTTTCACGTCAATCATAGAAAAGCCGAGGTAATCGCAAATTTATTTTTTCTTGAAGCTATTGCAACGGGTTCCCTTGACATCCCTTAGGCCATCATTGACACCGACATTTCCAATATTATTGCAAAATGACAGAGATCCAGAGAACAAAACGCTGCAAATTCATTCACGGGTGTGGCGCGTCCCGGACCCATTCCAATCGATGGGTCCAAAATTTACTGGAAAATGATACCCCACACGCCTAGGTAGCAGAAATCTCGAAAACACACATTTGAAATGGGTAGATAGGTACCAATTTTGACCCATAACCTCATCCAGAAAGCGCCAATCATTCCCCGCACCCATTTCATTGGATTCAGCGTCCAAAATTCAGAGGAAAATGATACCCCACAAGCCTAAATCGCCAAAAATCTCAAAAATCCATTTTTGGAAAAACAGATGTTGACCTAAAGAAGTTGGAAAACAGTGGGTGTGGCAGGTCTTGGACCAGTTCCAATCGATTCAGGGTCCAAAGTTTAGTGGAAAATGATACCCCACACGCCCAGATTGCCAGAAATCTCGAAAATCCATTTTTCGAAAAACACATTTTGACCCCTACCTCGCCCAAATTTGGGCCGATCGGGCCGAAAAGTTTCGAGGTCCAACTAGAGCCGGAGACGGGTCCTTGACCAAAATTTCAGGTCTGATTTGCTGTAAGGACGAATTCGCATCTAACCGTTTGGAGTGGTAATAGACTTATTTAACACGATACGACCGATTCAGCACGCCACGATTGGTTCATGACTACCCATAAAGACTGCAGGTATATTATAATAACCTCAAGTGAGCCTAATTTATAACTGTATGCATTTGAAGCGACACAATCGCCAATTCAACACGCCCATCAACGCCCCCGTCGGGACATGAATGGCGCCCGATATCGACCTTTGCCCTCCGAACTGGCCCCATTTGACTCCCCTACGGTCACACCATCATGTCCAACAGCATGAAGCTAATTTATGCGTTTTCGATCATCCCCCTTCGATTAGGCGCGTGCGATACGCAAGTAAAAACGTCCAGGGCGTTTTCTTTCACTTTAAAAGAGGAATTGGCCGCAAGTAAGACTCATTTCAGAATAGTTTTACACGGATTTTAGTTGGAAAAAGATTTTGTTGTCGTGTCAGTTTGTCAACTTGGTAAAATCTAAAGAAACATGAACAAACACTACCTGATGTGAAAATCACTCATCAATTGCATACCATGCACTCATGGGCTGACAATATTCAAAGGCATCCAAAATCGACAGACAGCCCAAATGATTCGCCCGTTCGAAGGTTATTTATTTATTCATTTATTTAACATGAACGGGACAAGCCCAATTACAGAAAATAGAAAAAAAGTCTCTGAGTCAGAGACAGTAATGGGATGAAGGTTCAACACAGTAAAGGCACGAAAGACAGGGGAGTGAGAAGACCTTAGTGAGACAGGACCGAAGAGAGCGAAGGGAGGGCAGGGGCCTATTCCTAGAAACTCTTCACTCCACGCTTTGCGACTCTTCATCTCATACTCTTCACATTGAAATTACGAAGAGTTGGAAAACTTCCTGTTCCAAGAAACCTTTCACTCCAACTTTCTTGTTCTACTCGAAATGTAGAGGGAATTGTTGTGTATCTATTTTGTTGTAACCTTCCTCACGCTTAGGACACCTAAACGAGAAAAACTCAAAACTTCTATTGCATATATATTTTAGGTATAAATTATCTCCTAAATGATATTTGGAGAGTACTCAACTATTTGGCAAAGTCATTGGTTACTCTACAAAAAAATGGACGAATCTTCATTTGAAACCCACAGTATTGGCTCTTTATAGGACTGAAGAGTTTCTTAGAACAGAACCCGAGTAGAACACCAAAAACTCTGCAAACCTTGACTCTTCATCTTCATAATGCTCTGCACTTTTTTTTTTTTTTCTTCCTCCACGGAGGCCCTCACGGGTCTATTGTGGGTGGAAGGTGCCCCCATGGGCTCCTTCCTTTACCTCAGGCCAGCCCTGCACCCCTGCCTAAGGTCCTGGACTCGTCCAGCCCAGTAGTCGCCAGGCTCTAAGTTGGCGTGGTAGTCGCTGCGGCTCACAATGGCTCGTCTAGCCTTTGATCCTTAGCCCCAGGACCCCCACACTTAGACCTGGGTGGTCACAAAGCAAGCAATACTACAAAGGCAAACACGCATGTTGTGATATGCCCCCGGACAACCATTTTGGATACTTACTGCCGGTACTATATTGGCCTCACGACGTCGAGTAAACGCCGGGGGGTGCTGGATTCGAACCAGCAGCCTCGAAACTCTGACCACAGGAATCTCGAGCCCTTAGAGACCGACGCCTTAACAGGCTCGGCCACCTTGGCCCCCATGCTCTGCACTTTCTAGGAACGAAAAGTTTTCGTTGAGTGGAGAGTTTGCACATTCAGAGTGGAGAGTGAGGAGTGAAGAGTTTCTAGGAATAGGCCCCAGGTCGACGTCATGCTCGGCCGAGCAGGCTAGCCATTCTGGGAAGTCGGCAGAGAGGACGAGAACGCATGTAGTTGGTAGGCGAGAATGGCACAGCAAAGAGATTGCAGGAGCGCATGGCAACTCGGGGCTTCGCAGGCCAAACTGGGCTAGCAAAGATTGGGCATCAATGCGCCCAGAGAAGATGCCTTGCATGAAGGACATGTCCGCGAGAGCCCGGCGTGTAGAGGGGCTGAGCAGGTGAAACTGCTGGCCCAGGGCACTGTAGTCCATCATAGTCCATGTCCATCCTCCCAACAAAGCTCCCCCAAGCTTGAAGGCCAGGTAACGTAGGAATGCACGGTACACCCTGTTGAGCTGATCCACATGGCACTCGTATGAGGGACTCCAGACGACGGAAGCATACTCCAGGTGAGGCTGGACAATAGTCCGATAGAGGGCAATGAGGGCAGTGGTGCTGGTGAACTCCCTGGTGTTTCGCTTTATAAACCCGAGGGCACACATAGCTCGAGAAGAGGCCTGGGAATGTGTTCATTGAAGGTCAACTGCCTGTTCATAAGACCACCAAGATCGGAGACCACAGAGGGACGTCTAAGAGCAACACCATTCATGGTATAGGGGTGCATATGAGGGGTCAGCAGGCGGTAATACGTCATAACTGAACATTTGTCTGGGTAGAGGGAAAGGCCAGCATCCAAACACCACTGGGTGAAGTCATCAAGGCAAAGCTGGAGAGTAGAGGAGTCAGAGGGATCAACCACTTGAAGGTAGAGCTTCATAACGTCTGCAAATATGAGAAAGTTGACCCCCTTGAGAACAGCACCAACGCCATTAATAGCCAAGATGAAGAGGAGGGGTTAACAAATATTAGGTAGTTCAACATCATTGCATGAAACCAAATTTCCAAAATTCTTGGGGAGCCTGTGAGGTTTGAATCACGCTTCCATTTCCCACAGTGATTCCATTACTAATTTGTATTATTTTACGATAAGGAACGAAAAATTCTTCAAAATATGCCATTTTTGGTAGGTTATTCCTTGTACAATCTAACTGTTTTTGAAAGAATACAATTTTCTAAAAATCTGAAATTTAAGTCAGGGGTCCATTTCCATCTCTAATTGGTCCTCGGAACTTTTCAGCCCAATCGGACCAAATTTGAAGGGGGAAGAGAATGAAATGTAATTTTTGAAACATGGATTTTCGAGATTTTTGGCGATCTACACATGAGGGGTATTATTTTCCACTAAATTTTGGACGCTGAATCCAATGAAATGGGTCCCGGGACGATTGGCACCCACCGGAAGAGGTCATGGGTCAAAATGAGGTCAAAATATATTTATTTTGAATATGTGATTTTGAGATTTCTGGTACCTAGGCGCGTGGGGTATCATTTTCCACTAAATTTTGAACCCTGAATCGATTGGAATGGGTCCGGGACCCGCCACACCCACTGTTTCCCCCATTTTCCCCATGTTGAAGAAATTTGTCTCTATGCGCTTCGACCGAGGAATAACCAACCTGCAGGAATTGCAGCATTTTTAGAATAAATTTCCAACTGAAACGCGAAGCGCCGTCACAGTTGTACTAACAAATCGCTGGAGGTCCTCAAGAAACGACGGAGCATTTCTAGCCGAGAAAAAAGGCGGGCTTCAGGATGAGGTTCGTTAATCGGCGGATCCCTCCTCGGTGCACCTTCCACCGCCTATTCGTGTTTCGTGTTACTGACCTTGCAGCGCCGACCGGCCGGTTCGAGCCTGTTCCCCCGTCTGTCGGGCGGATGGCCTACGACCTTGTCGCCGAACGTTATGAATCGAGAAGAAAGTCAATTTCGTGAGGGCTGCCCCGTCCCCGCCGATCATTACTTCTTCCTCTTTTCCCTCGGTTGAGGGATACACCTTGTGTTTATCGATGGGTCCTTCGGGAAATACGGGGTTTCCCAACTTGAACGTACAGATGAACCGAGCTTTCCACAAGTCGGACGCACACGTTGGTTATTAAGGAAATTTTTAAGGGAAATGCACCAATGGCGAACATGTTGAGAAACTTTGACTCAAGAAAATATAAGAGTCGAAAATATTTAAAATTTTTAAATTTTTTTAGACTGAATTTCTTAATTTTTTGCTAGTTGAGGTAAAAATAGAATAATTATCATAATAATCATTTAGAGCTTTAAAAACGAATTTTGGTATGTTATTCCTTGAATAATTAACCAATATTTTCATGCAAAAAACCAATCCCTCCGATTCGGCAAAAAAAAAAAAAAAAAATTCTGGGCGTTTTAAGTCTGTAATTAAAATAGGCAAATGTCCGTCCGCCGTCCACACCAACTTTGGTGGTAGAAAATTTTCTAGAAATCTTAAATTTTGGTCAGGGATCCGTTCCCGGCTTTAGTTAATCCTCGAAACTTTTCAACCCGATCGGACCGAATTCGGGCGGGGTAGGGGTCATAATGTGTTTTTAGAAAAATGGATTTTCGAGATTTTTGGCGATCTAGGCATGTGGGATTAAATTTTAAATTAAATTTTGGACCCTGCATAACAGAAGATCGCATGTCACAAATGAGGTCAAACCAGTCAGTTGTTCAGTAACAGGTGTTCCAAAAATAAAAAAAATAACTATTGCATTATTACACTAAAAGACGTCAAAAACAGGGCTGTTCCTGGTTTTACAAGCACAGCCAGGAACACCCGGCGTCTGCTTCCGTTCTGATAACATCGCCATTCATCTCTTATCCTACAAACTGCCAGCTTCCAATGATAAAGAAACATGGCGCGCTTCTGTAAATTTTCTGGGGAAACTCCACACCCTGGATGGTTAACCCTTTTAAGGCCAGGGGGTCGTATACAGCCCATAAGCTTAAGATTTTCTCAACCTGCTGCTGCTGTGTTAAATGTTGTGATCCTGTATTCAAGAAATAGAGGAAAAATCATGAGTACCCAGATCAGACTCGTTGGTGATCAGGAATGAATAATATGTGACTAGTTTTGCAGATACTCCGATCAGTATTTAAGAAAATTTATAAAAATTCTAATTTGTCATCATGCGACTAGTGTTCTAGTGTCAATATGCTGTTCAAACATCTGCGTAAAGGGAAAATAACTAGTTTATGAAAACGACGACACTGACGATAATTCTGGTTACCCGATATGAGATCATCTGTGCATTGAAATCGACTGCAAGGAGCGACCATTGTTGTTGACAGACTATTGGAGAAGGGATTTTGTGCTGATGGGTCAGTGAGGGAAAATCGTTCGAAAAAACACATCCCATTCAGCAACTCTGAGCTGAGTAAAAAACCTGGCAAATTCATACACAGGGGTTTGTTATTCCTTGGACCAGGCGCATGGAGACTCATTTCTGTAAACATGGGGAAAGTGGGGGGAACAGTGGGTGTGGTGGGTCCCGGACCCATTCCAATTCAGGGTCCAAAATTTTGTGGAAAATGATACCCTACACGCCTGGGTACCAAAAATATCGAAAAACCAATTTCGAAATAAATAGATTTTGACCCCATTTTGAACCCATTTTGACCCATAACCTCTTCCGGTGGGCACCAATCGTTCTGGGAGCCATTTCATTAGATTCAGTGTCCAAAATTTGGTAGAAAATGATAAACCATACGCCCAGGTATCCAAGCACATGCGGGTGGGTACCCATTTCCACCCTTAGTGGGCACCATTCGGTATAGAACCCATCAGAATGAATTTAGCGTCCAAAATTTAGTGGGGAATGATACTCATACTGATGAAAAAGTAATAATCAACGTAACAAATACAACTAAATTTTTACATTTTCATAGACAAATATTATCAATTTGGTTGCTTGTTGTTGTGGTAGGGTAGTAGAGAGACGCTGCTAGATGAAGAGCAAGACAAAAAAATAGAAAAAACCTCGCCAAAACCTTCTACGTGGTTGAGAGAGAACGAAAGAGCTACCGAGGTTTCGAGGGAGGGGGAAAACTTTACGCGCGCAGCACTTTCTGGGGCATCGATCTGCCCCCGAAGGCGGAGGCGGGAAGAACATGACGTCACAATCCGCCACCTATAGACCCCCCACCACGCCAGCACACCGAAAACCTTCGCGACCGCAGATTTTCCTATCATTTCTGAAGGAAAATACGGAAAACTGGGATCATTCTTGATGAAAAGATGGAAATCAAGGTGACCAACGGGTGAAGGGATAATAATTGCACAACTAAATGGAAGAATCTTCTCGAACAATCTCAGCCATTGATGGACGGTGACGCTTCCAGTTGGAATTGATTTCCCTCATGGAAAATACTTCATTCCCGATCGCTTTCAAAGCCCAAAAACCTTGACAACGATCTCAGGCATTCTACACGAAAATGAAATCCAAAAATTCATTCACCCGGGTTGGTTATTCCTCGGACCTGGCGCATAGAGACTCATTTCTTCACCATGGGGAAGATGGGGGGAAACAGTGGGTGTGGTGGGTCCCGGACCCATTCCAATCGATTCCGAGTATACAATTTAGTGGAAAATGATACCCCACACGCCTAGGTACCAGAAATTCCGAAAACACATATTCAAAATGGGTAATGTATACCCAATTTGACCCATAACTTCTTCCAACCGTTCTGGGACCCATTTCATGGAATTCAGCGTCCAAAAGTTAGTGAAAATGATACCCCACTCACTTAGATCGCCCAAAATCTCGAAAATCCATTTTTCAAAAAACACATTTTGACCCCTACCCCGCCCAAATTTGGTCCGATCGGGCTGAAAAGTTTCGAGAACCGTCCTAGGCCGGGAACAGACCCTTGGCCCAAATTTCAGATTTTTAGAAAATTTTCTACTACCAACAACGGCGCGGACGGCGGACGGACATTTTGGTTTTGGTTGGTTATTCCTAGAATAATCAACCTATGTTTTCATGCAAATGGTCAACCTCTCCGATTCGGCTCAACAATTTTTTTCTGGACGTTTCATGATGTCCTGATCAAAAAAGGTCAATGTCCGTCCGCCGTACGCCGTACGCCGTCCACGCCGTTTTGGTAGTAGAAAATTTTCTAAAAATCTGAAATTTGGGTTAGGGGTCTGTTCCCGGCCTAGGACGGTCCTCCAAGCTTTTCAGCCCGATCGGACCAAATTTGGGCGGGGTAGGGGTCAAATGTGTTTTTGAAAAATGGATTTTCGAGATTTTGGGCGATTTAGGCGAGTGGGGTATCATTTTCCACTAAATTTTGGACGCTGAATCCAATGAAATGGGTCCCAAACGATCGGCACCTCTGGAAGAAGTTATGGGTCAAATTGGGTATATATTACCCAGTTTGAATATGTGTTTTTGAGATTCTGGAACCTAGGCGTGTGGGGTATCATTTTCCGCTAAAATCTTGGACGCTAATTTCAATGAAGTGGGTCCCGGACGATTGGCACCCTCTGGAAGAAGTTATGGGTCAAATTGGGTATATATTACCCATTTTGAATATGCGTTTTCGAGATTTCCGGTACCTGGGCGTGAGGGGTATCATTTTCTACTAAATTCTGGATCCTGAATCGATTGAATAGGTCTGGGACCCGCCGCCCCACTGTTTCCCCCCCATTTCCCCCATGTTGAAGAAATGAGTCTCCATGCGCCTGGTCCGAGGAATAACCAACCCCTGTGTAGATTTGCAGCGTTTTTTGATCTAGACACCTTGAAACACCCAGAAAAAAATTTTTGAGCCAAATCGGAGAGATTGACTTTTTGCATGAAAACATAGGTTGATTATTCAAGGAATAACCAACCAAAATACTTCATTCCCTTTCCCATTCAAAGCTTTTGACAAAGATCTCAAGCATACAAGATGAAAAACCTACGTCTACCTGAGACAATGGGGTACTTAGGTCAACTGACTATACCCAAAAATCGAAAAAATGTCCACTATAACTAGAGAATTCACCAAGTAAGAGGAGGGTTTGAAAGAATCATGAGCATGGTAACAATAGCAATTTCACGTTAGGCGTTTTCAAATTGGAGGATAGGAGGTTTTGCACATTAAATTTGAGGATTTATATTTCAAATTGGACGTATTACACGCCAAAGTGGAAGCTTTACACATCAATTTGAGGTTTTATACGTCAATTTGGAGGTTTTATACATCACTTTAGGTTTTACACGTCAAACGGGACGCTTTTACACATCAATTTGAGGTTTCCCATGTGAATTGGGGGGTTTTACACATCAATTTAAGGGTTTACACGTCAATTTGGAGGTTTTACACATCAATTCGAGGTTATCCATGTCAAATTGGAGGTTTTTCCCGTCCATCGGGACGCATTACACATCAATTTGAGGTTTTATACGTCAATTTGGAGGTTTTATACATCACTTTAGGTTTTACACGTCAAACGGGACGCTTTTACACATCAATTTGAGGTTTCCCATGTGAATTTGGGGGTTTTACACATCAATTTAAGGTTTTACACGTCAATTTGGAGGTTTACCGTCCAACGGGACGCTTTTACACATCAATTTGAGGTTTCCCATGTGAATTGGGGGGTTTTACACATCAATTTAAGGGTTTACACGTCAAAGTGGAAGCTTCACACATCAATTTGAGGTTTTATACATCACTTTAGGTTTTACACGTCAAAGTGGAGGATTTACACGTCAAACGGGACGCTTTTACACATCAATTTAAGATTTCACATGTGAATTTGTAGATTATACACGTCAAAGTGGAGGTTTTACCTATCATATAGAAGGTTATACATCAATTTTGGTTTTCCATGACAAATTGGAGGTTTTACATCAATTTGGATATTTTACATATCAAACTGTAGGTTTTACAAATCAAATTGTAGGTTTTACACATAAATTTGAATGTTGTACACGTCAAATTGAATTTTCGTACATAATTTTGGAGGTTTAACGCATAAAACGGGACGTATTGAAATGAATTTGGGGGTTTTAATGATAAATTGGAGGGTTTTTTTACATCAATTTCGGCGGTTTTACATATCAAATTGTAGGTTTTACATAAAAATTTGGAGGTTTTACACGTTAAACTGAACGTTTTACACAACAACTTTATATTTCTTATGCCAAATTGGTAGTTTTAGACGTCAATTTGGATGTTTTACATATCAAATTGTAGGTTTTACACATAAATTTGTAGGTTTACAAGTCAAATTGTATTTTTATACATAATGTTGGAGGTTTTACGAGTAAAACTGGGCTTTTTACAAATTAATTTGAGGGTTTTCATGACAAATTGGAGGTTCTTCTTATCAACTTGGAGGTTTTACAGATCAAATTGTGGGTTTACACGTCAAATTGGATTTGTATACATAATTTTGGAGGTTTTACTCGTATAACTGGACGTTCTACAAACGAATTAGAGGGTTTCCATGACAAATTGGAGGTATAACATATACATCTCTAATTAATAGTTTCACACGTCAAATTGGAGGTTTTACAAGTCTAAATGGACGTTTTACACACCAATTTGCGGTTTTACACATCAATTTAGGTTTTCCATGTCAAATTGTACAACATCAAATTAGAGGTTTTACACGTCAATTTGGAGGTTTTTCATTTCCAATTGCAAGTTTTACTCGTCGATTTAAAGGTTTTCACCCACCGGGAGAAGTTAAGGGTCAAAATGGGTATTCATCTACGCGTTTTGAATATGTGTTTTCGAGATTTCTGGCACCTAGGCGTGTGGGGTATCATTTTCCACTAAATTTTGGACCCTGAATCGATTGGAATGGGTCCGGGACCCGCCACACCCACTGTTCCCCCATTTTCCCCACGTTGAGGAAATGAATCTCCACGCGCCTGGTCCAAGGAATAACCAACCCGTGCGAAAGGATTTCCTGCGTTTAATAAAAATAGTTTTGTGGTTAGTGGGAGATCACTTCGTAATTAGTTACCTCAGAAGCAGGAGTTTTTTCCACAACGTTTGAAGTTCGCCGAGGCAACGAACCCATGAAGTGCTTTCCCTCGTTAATTAATTAATAATATTCATAAAAATGGCGGAATATCATTAGTTGAGTGCACACGTTGGAAATAATTAAGGTTCTCGTTCTGTTGACTAAGAAAACCAAAACGAAATCAAGTCGTAGTTGGACAGAATGAACAGGCGAAAGGTTGACAGTCCCATTGATCGTGTAATTAACTAATGTGTTCACTTAAAAAAAAAAAAAAAAAAAAAAAAAAAAAAAAAAAAAAAAAAAAAAAAAAAAAAAAAATGAAAAAAGGCAATTGAAAAGATTATGCTCGGTCATTTACTTATTTATATCGAATTTCTAGCTCTGTAAGAACATACTACTGAATCGAAAGTTTCGTTTCAAGATGTATCGATCAAAAACTCTGAAAATTGTTTCACAGGGGTTGGTTATTCCTCGGACCAGGAGCATGGAGACTAATTTCTTCAACATGGGGAAAACAGTGGGTGTGGTGGGTCCCGGACCAATTCCAATCGATTCAGGGCCCAAAATTTAGTGGAAAATGATACCCCACACGCCTAGATCGCGGATACCAGAAATCTTGAAAACACATACTCAAAACAGGTAGATATGTAGATACCCATTTTGACCCATAACCTCTTCCGGTGGGCACCAACCGTTCCCGGACCCACTGCAATCGATTCAGGGCCCAAAATTTAGTGGAAAATGATACCCCAAACGCCTAGGTACCGGAAATATCGAAAACACATATTCAAAATGAGTAGAGGAATACCAATCGCTCTGGGACCCATTTCATTGTATTCAGCGTCCAAAATTTAGTGGAAAATGATACCCTACACGCCTAAATCGCCGATAATCCATTTTTCGAAGTAGACATTTTGACCCAATTCCCCCAATTTTGGTCCAATTGGGATACGAACATTCTACGAATTGTAGCGATTGACTTTTTGCATGAAAAAATAGTTGATTATTCGAGGAATAAACGACCGAAATATCCGTTTTAAGTACTAGACAATTTTCTATAAATCTTGAAAATTTGGTTGTGGATATATTTTGGCTTTAGTTGGTCCTCGAAACTTTTCAGCCCGATCGAACCAAATCGGTGGGGAGTAGGGATCAAAATGTGTTTTTTAAACAATTGATTTTCAAGAATTCTGGCGAACTAGGCGTGTGGGGTATCATTTTCCACTAAATTTCGGACGCTGAATCCATTAACATGGGTCACGGACCGTTAGATTGAAAAAGAATAACCAACCAAAAATAGAAAATGCCCGAGATTTTGCCATTTTTTCACCTCCTGTGCTCTCCATTAGCGAATCTACACGACATGGATGTCTCAGGCTATAAGACAACTAATTTTCTTAAACAAATTTTGGGCCGAATCGGAGAGATTGAGTTGTCCATGAAAAAGTAGGTTGATTATTCAAGGAATAACCAACTAAAACAATTTCTCTAAATTTTGAAAATGAATCGAATGAGGTGTCTTCTCACCTACGTCGACGGACACGAATCCGCAAATTCATTCAGGTTTTCAATTCTGACACACAATAAACTACATCTCGTACGAAAAATACATTCAGTATCCCTCACGTTACATCCTCAACTGTAATAACCCGTAATTTTTGGATGTTAGGTGAATGAGAACAACGTTAAACGATCTGAATCAACCAATATGATGGCAACGGTTCTTTTTTCGCCTTTCGCGGAGCTATTATTAGTCAAATGTCTTGACATCATTTATTTATTTGCGTTACGAGCTGATTTGGCTTTGACACCTACATCCAAGCTGTTCAGTCTGCGTGTGAGTAAACACTATTCTTCACCGCAATCGGCTGACGTAGACTTGTTGCTGTTGTCATTATTGCTGTGTCATTATTTATTATGTTTTCGCACTTCGCAGCACCGGTGCGAAAAGTTAATTCAATTTTGATTATTGGAATTATAAAAAAAATTTATTTGCTCAAAAATCCAAATTTTTACTTGTGTTTTGCATTCTAGAACCTTTCTGAACCAAGTTGGTTGGGTCTGCTTGTCTATTCAGATTACATTTCAGAAGTGTGATTCGATTGGTATCAAATTTCTAATGATTACGCAGGTTTTGGCTCTAATTAATCCCCGTTAATCATGATGAGAATTTAAATTTTTGGTTATTGTTTTAACTCTAGGAATCCATACTTGGACCAAGCCTTTGGAACATTTCTCATAACAATCATCAGCTTGACGATGCCAGTAGAACTTTTTGGTTGGTATTCCCTTAATAATTACCTAGTAATTTTTTGGCATTTCAAGGTGTCTAGACCACGGGTGGTTAGTCCTCGGACCAGGCGCATGGAGACTCATTTCTTCAACATGGGAAAATGGGGGAAAACAGTGGGTGTGGTGGGTCCCGGACCAATTCCAATCGATTCTGCGTCCAAAATTTGGGGAAAATGATACCCCACACGCCAAGGTACAAAAATCTCAAAACACACCATTCGAAATGGGTAGATAGGCACCCATTTTGACCCATTGCCTCATCCAGAGGGCACCAATGGTTCCGGGACCCGTCTCATTGGATTCAGCGTCCAAAAGTAAGAAAATGATGCCTCACACGCTGGGTACCAGAAATCTCGAAAACATATTCAAAATGGGTAATAGATACCCATTTTGACCCACAACCTCTTCCAGTGGATGCCAATCGTTCTGAGACCCATTTCATTGGATTCAGCGTCCGGAATTTAGTGGAAAGTGATACCCCACACTCCTACATGCAAAAAATATCCATTTTTCGAAATACACATTTTGACCCTACCCGCCCCAAATTTGGTCCGATCCGGTTGATATGTTTCAAGGACCAACTAGAGCCGGAAACGGTCCCTGACCAAAGATTTGTAGAAAAATTTTCTAAAAATCTGAAATTTCGGTCAGGGGTCTGTTTCGGCTTTAGTTGGTCCGCGAAACATCTCAGCCCGATCGGACTAAATTTGGGGGGGTAGGGGTCAAAATGTGTACTTCGAAAATGTATTTTTGAGATTTGGACGATCTAGGGAGTGGGGTATATTTTCTACGAAAATGTGGATGCTGAATCCAATGAAATGGGTCCGGGAAGATTGGCTCACCGGAAGATGTTATGGGTCAAAATGGGCATCTACAACCCATTTCGAAAGTGGTTTTTCGGGATTTCTGATACCTAGGCGTGTGGGGTATCATTTTCCTCTTAATTTTGGACGCTGAATCGATTGGAATGAGTCCTAATCACTCACGGTTTCCAATACTCTTCCTCCACAATCAACCATTGTGGGAGAATTAGCACATTTTGGTAAAAAATGACGGCCGTCAAATAAACTCAAAAAACCTAAAATAGAATGCCTTTAAAACTACCTTGGGTTCCTGTTTCCAAGGTCATGTGGAGCCCTATGCTTGACCTTGGCAGTGTATTCATTCTTAATTCATCTGTACTCTTCTCCTTTGTATGATGAATGATATGATAGGAAAGCATTCGTGGTTCAGTAGTCACATAATTATTTGTGCCATAGTTATTACAGGCCCTCTCGTCACCATAATTCATGGTCTAAATCCAAAATATAGATATTTTAAAAAAATGTATCAAATCGTACTTTTAAGGTACGTGAATCGATTGTTCATGACATTTGAACCCAAATTCGTCAGTGAGAAAGTGTGGAATTCATACAGAATCATTGAAACTCCGCATTAATAGCACGTTGAAAGTACCTGTTATCATGCGTGCTTTGCCCGTCGTTGATTGTATTTAGCCGAATTAGGAAACTTCAAAATCTATTCCAAACCATCTGAAGCTGTGATTTCTGGGCCTCAGATCCTTTTAAGACCGGCGAACGGACCGCAAGTTGAGAGATTCCACCCGTGACAATGGCAATGACCTTAAAAAACCCCACTTCGATAAAAACCATCCAAACGGCGTTTCACTTTGATGGCGAGATATTTGACGGTAATTTTTCTTGTAATAGTGACATTATCGTAAATCGTTTTCCAGTTTATTTGAATTGTGATTTAGCATTGAGACTGAGTCGCAGCTGAGTGAAATGTTTCACTTCCGAAACAAAAACGCTGCAAATTCTTTCACACGGGACGTTCATTCCTTGGATAGGAGAACGGAGACTCATTTCTTCAACATGGTGAAAATGGGGAAACAGTGGGTGTGGCGGGTCCCAGACCCAATCCAATCGATTCAGGATCCAAAATTTAGTGGAAAATGATACCCCACACGCCTAGGTACCGGAAATCTCCAAAACACACATTCGAAATGGGCAAATAGGCACCCATTTTGACCCATAACCTCAACCAGAGGGCCCCAATCGTACCGGGACCCATTTCATTGGATTCAACGACCAAAATTTTATGGAAAATGATACCCCAATCGTCTAAATTGCCAAAAATCTCGAAAATCCATTAAAAACGCTGCAAATTCTTACACAGGGGTTGGTTATTCCTTGGACAGGCGCATGGAGACTCTTTCTTCAACATGGGAAAATGGGGAAAAAAGGGGTGCGGCGGGGCCCAGACCCATTCCAATCGATTCAGGATCCAAAATTTAGTGGAAAATGATACCCCACCGCCCCAGGTTCCAGAAATCTCGAAAACAATATTTAAAATGAGAATATTTACACAATTTGACCATTACTTATTCCAGTGGATGCCAATTGTCCTGAGACCACTCATTGGATTCACTTCCAGATTTAGCGCGAAAATGATACCCACACGCCTAGGTTCCAGAAATCTAAAAACACATATTCAAAATGGGTAATATATACCCAATTTGACCCAAAACTTCTTCCAGTGGGCGCCGATCGTTCTGGGACCCATTTCATTTGATTCAGCATCCAAAAATTAGTGGAAAATGATACCCCACTCGCCTAGATCCCCAAATCTCGAAAATCCATTTTTCAAAAAAAACAATTTTGACTACTACCCCGCCCAAATTTGGTCCGATTGCTGAAAGCTTGAGGACCGTCCCAGGCCGGGAACAGACCCCTACCCCAAATTTCAGATTTTAGAAAATTTTCTACTACCAAAACGGCGTGGACGGCGTACGGCGTACGGCGGAACGGAATTGACCTTTTTTGATCTACAAACCATGAAAGTCCAGAAAAAAATTTGAGCCGATCGGAGAGGTTGACCATTTGCATGAAAACATAGTGATTATTCAGGAATAACCAAAAGACCATGCACATATCTCGCACCCCTTCTCAACTTTTTGTTTCGATGCACCCATAATACCCCGCCCTCTAGTTAAACCTGCTCGACACTGCCCCCCTATCTGAACCCCTCCTTACTCCCGGCACTCCTTTTTCGCACTTAAACTCCAGTAAATTCATATTCCATAGCTCCCAACCGCTTCCACCAAAAAAAAAAACCATTTTGACCCCCACTCCCCTTAAATTTGGTCCGATCGGGCTGAAACGTTTCGAGGACCGTCCTAGGCCGGGAACAGACCCCTGACCCAAATTTCAGATTTTTAGAAAAATTTTTACTACCGAAAACGGTGCGGACGGTGGACGGCGAACGGGCATTGACCTTTTTGATCCATGAAACGTCCAGAAAATTTTTTGAGCCGAATTGGAGAGATTGACTTTATGCATGAAAACATAGGTTGATTATTCGGGAAATACCGAACGAAAACAATATTATTTACTCCATAATCAAAATATTCACTCGCGTTTTGCGTTTCAGAGCCACCAAAACAAATTTGGTTCTAAGTCCGCCTGTTGTTCACATTTCCTTGACGCAGCGATTACTTTCACGATTGTTATCCAATTCTAATCAAATTTATAGGCTCTAAATAGTCCCTTCCATTTCATCGTGATCAAAGCAACGGCACGCGCATGCGCAAAGGCGATTGTCTCATAGCAGTCATAATTCCGTGAATTTCGAACGGATTTCAGTCAGATTTTTACGATGCACTGGAGGTCTGTTGATTTCCCATAAAATATTTTAAATGTCGGGAAACATGAATATCTCGGCCTAACCTAACTTTTTTAATTCTGATGAAAAACATCGCGAAAAATTCTTTCGATAAATTATCATTAAAAGCAAAGTAATGATCATCAAGGTATCACCATATTTCGTTTTCAAGCCAAATGTTAACCTTTCCGATTTGCCCCAAAAAAATGCCCTGGTTGATCCGGGCCCGAATGAAGAGGGTTGAAAATTGTAGGAGGGTTAAATTGTGTTTTTCGAAAAATGGTTCCGAGGTTTTTTGGCGATCTAGGCGTGTGGGGTATCATTTTCCACTAAATATTGGACCCCAAATCGATTGGGATACGTCCGGGACCCGCCACACCCACTGTTTCCCTCATTTTCCCCATGTTGAAGAAATGAGTCTCCATACGCCTGGTCTGAGGAATAACCAACCCTGTGAAAAAATTTGCAGCGTTTTTACTCTGATGAATAACTTACTTCAAAAATTATCATTAAGGGCAATAATGTATCAACATGTTATTTTTTCATGCAGCAAGTCAACTATCTCCTATTTGCCCTAAAAACGCCATGGTTGATCCTCGAAATCTTCCAGGTCTCGGAACGATTGGCGCCCTCTGGATGAGGTTATGGGTCAAAATGGGTACCTATCTGCCCATTTCAAATGCGGGTTTTTGAGATTTCTGGTACAAGGCGTGTGGGGTATCATTTTCCACTAAATTTTGGACACTGAATCGATGGAATAAGTCCTAAACTCTCTTGGTTTCCCCATACTCTTGCTCTAAGGAATAATCTAATAGTGAAAAAATTGGCACTTTTTGGCATAAAATGTCGTTTGTAAAATAAACTCAAAATACGTGAAAAGGAATGCCTTAAAACTGTCTTGTATTTCTGGCTGCCTTGATCAATAGCTACTTTCCCGAACAGTGTGAATGCTCAAGTATATTTATGCTCGCTTATTTCTTCATGTTCTATAAAATCCTCCCGTTCCTCGTCGGTTCAACAAATCCTTTTACCATTCGTCGATTGTTGGAGCTTTGTAGTTATGCAACTTGGTCTATGGCATAATACCGAGACGGTCTAGATGCTCGAAGAAGGGCTGCTATCTCTCGTGACCCTCGTTGCAGTGCGTTCTTCTTTCCAGGTCGCGTTGTTACCTAAACCATTATCTTCGCACATAGGAGGCTGAATCTAGACCATAACCTGGAACTGGCTTCTGGTTGGTTTGCTTTTTCATCTGCGTTTTGATGCATGTTTGCGCCGCGATTTTTATTCATGACTTGATTTTAAAACGCTGCAAATTCTTACACACGGGTTGGTTATTCCTCGAACCAGTCGCATGGAGACTCATTTCTTCAACATGGGGGAAATGGGGAAACAGTGGGTGCGCGGGTCCAGCCCATTCCAATCGATCAGGATCAAAATTTAGTGGAAAAGATACCCACACGCCTAGGTTCCAGAAATCTCAAAAACGCATATTCAAAATGGGTAATTTGATCATAACTTCTTCTGTGGGTGCGATGTTCTGGGACCCATTTCATTGGATTCAGCGTCCAAAATAATGGAAAATGATACCCCACTCGCCTAGATCGCCCAAAATCTCGAATCCATTTTCAAAAACACATTTTGACCCCTGCCCCGCCCAAATATGGTCCAATTGGGGTAAAAAGTTTCGAGGACCAACTAGAGCCGGGAACGGACCCCTGACCCAAATTTCAAGTTTTTAGAAAATTTCTACTAACGTCCAGAAAAAAATTTGGTCCAAATCGGAGTGATTGACTTTTTGCATGATAACATAGGTTGATTATTCGAGGAATAACCAACCAAAAGGTGTTTTCGCCCATACCCTCCCCAAATATATAATATAACATCTGATAAGTTTCGAGGACTAAAGCCAAAAAGAGGTCCCTGAGCCAAGTATAACTTTTTGGAAATAAGGTGACTACTAAAATCGGTGTGGATAGCCGACGGTCATTTTGGTTTTCCTGCCAGAGGTTAACAGTTTTTTCCAGGTTTCTACATTTTTGGCCCTAAACTTTTACAACGTAGATTTCAATGATTATACTGGTCAATGAATCAATTGGAATAAGTCCTGGACAACTAGACCAGAGAGAATCAATTTTGGGGCAGCAACAGTAAAAATTAAACTCCACAAGTATTTGCAATCGTGTTACTGACTTGTGTTCCTCTCATGTGATTACAATAGCAACATGATTACAATATGAGTACTGGGCCCATGTGTGTTCACTGCAGAGAATTCATTTTGTGAGCGACATATCAATTTGAATTAAGTTATCGCGTTGATAACTTAAGTTTCAATTTTGTGACAGCAACACGAGACTGAACAGTGCTATCATTCTGCAATCGTGTTGCTGCCACGCGTTTTGATAAGTTGTAGGAGGAAAATGATATTGACTATATGAAAATTGAACTCAAAAGAACAAGTTGGATCACCAGCTAAGAGAATTGCTGGAGTAAAAATGACCTTTTGGTCCAATTTTGTAAAGAAAAAAAATTTCTGGACGTGTTAGGTGTCAAGGTGTCTAGATCAAAAAAGTCAAATGCCCGTCCGGACTCATTTTGGAGGTAGAAATTTTCTAAAATCTGAATTTGGGTCAGAGGTCTTGTTCTCGGCCAGGTCGGTCTCGAATGTTTTCAGCCCGTACGACCAAATTTGGTGGGGTAGGGTCAAAATATGTACTTCAAAAAAGGATTTTCGAGATTTTTGGCAATCTAGGGCGTGTGGGGTTCTATTTCACTGAATTTGGCCGCTGAATCCAATGAAATGGTGTCCCAATTCGATTGGCACCCACAGGACGGTTATGGGTCAAAAATAGCTATCTTTAACCATTTGAATACCTATTGTTTTCGAGATTTTGGTACCTAGGCGAGTGGGTTATGATTTCCACTAACTTTGGACGCTTGATCAATGAGACGGGTCTCGGAACGATTGGTGCCCCTGGATGAGGCTTTGGGTCAAAATGGGTGCCTATTTACCCATTTTGAATGTGCGATTCCAGATTTCCGGTACCTAGGCGTGTGGGGTATCATTTTCCACTAATTTTAAACACTGAATCGATTGAATTGGTCCGGGATCCAATACACCAATGTTTCCATTTTCCCTATTTGAAGAATGAGTTCCATACGCCTGGTCCGAGAAATAACCAACCCGGGTGAGAGAATTTGCAGCGTTTTTCACTGAACAATGCACAATTACGCTGAAACAATTAATGAATTAATGGTAAATTATGTCGCGATGTCTCCCTAAAAGATCGGGAACAAAGATTAGTCTTAAAAATAACAAATTAATGGGAGCGCATTAGAAAAGGTCGGTGTTCGGTTCACATGACACGCCAAGTCGTTTCAAGGAGGACCAGTCTGTGATGAGTCAAAAATCGTCCAAGACCTGCTAACCCGAGTAGCAAAACGCTCCTATAAAACGTTTCTATACTGAGGATAAAACAACGAGGATCGTCAAGATCCAGGTCAAAGGTGAGTTGTGGTAACTTGGACTTGTCTTCATAAATCGACCGAGATAACGAGATCTCTCAACGTGATTCAACCCACAATGTGCTGTTGAAATAACATTAAAAGGACGAAAGTCCGTCACGGTTGTAACAAAACAACGGACAATTCAATCATGAAGGGTGTGATCGAGTGTGAATCAACAAAAAGTCCGAAAGACCAGAGTTCATGGGTCATTTCAAAGATCATTAGTTGGTTCGCCCTGTACCGATTTCAACTCGCCGTTCACTATAGAAGGTTCAACTTTCAATTCACTACGAAATATAATGGGTACTTACAATCTAAATGTTTCTTCTTTGGACCAATGAGCTCTTCGGTGGTCGCTTTGCAGACGGACTTGGCTAAACCTTGGCCTGCTATGCTGTGACGGGCGGCCAAGAGCCGATCTGTCATAGTTTGACCCGCCATTGCACCTGAAACTGGACTTGAACAAACGAAAAACTCGAATTTGCTAGCCGGATGAGAGTGAAAAAGCTTTTAGGGAGTTTCCGCGAATGAATTTCGATTTTTGTTCGGAGATTTTGTCAAAGGGGAACCATGAGAAAAAATTATCGAACAACTCAAGTCCGACACCACCGAACTCTCGTACGCGAAGATGGCGACTGGCTAAATTCCGGATGGGGGCGACGATCGATGATCGATACTATCGAACCGTGAACGTGTTGACTTCGATTGTTCCTGTCTACCATCGATAGTGAACCATCTGACTTAACCGGCAACATCGATGTTTTAGAAACCGA
>CM034002.1:12106283-12131863 GCA_019603395.1 Cyrtorhinus lividipennis | reverse complement strand
ATAATTAATTCCAAAGTACGGTATTCTAAAATACAATCGGTACTGCACGCCTGCCTTATAGGCATTTCGATTCTCCAGAGGTAGGTTCGGCAACGTACATTCGGAATCCTTGGAATTCCAAGGAACTCATCTCGTAATTCAACCCCCGCCTCTTCCTTGGAATCGTTCACCGCTCGGAAACTGAAAGAGTTACAACCAGTCGTGGACAGGTGTGAGCCCTCCCCAGTGTCCCACTCGTTTACCTTTGGTCACTGGGTTTGAGGTGCGAGAGGTGGAGAAACCCCTTTCCCGAGCCGGTGCGTCCCCGCGCCGCCAGTCAACCAGTGAGTTTCCGTGGCGGTTTCGTCCGGCCGCGCCTTCGCCGCCCGCTTTCGATCTCTGACGCACTTGAACGCTTTGCCGTCCCTTGACCGCAACCTCCGCGACTCGCCGCAGGATGTAATGTCCGTCACTGTCAAAATGGATTTGAATTTGAAATCGCCCGACAATGGTTCCAAGAGACTTCATCCCCCCAAGGTAACCGACACCACTTGTATGGGCCCACGAGCATTTAGTGTAGTCCAAAATTTAGTGGAAAACGATACCCCACACGCCTAGGTACCAGAAATCTCGAAAAACACACTTTCGAAATGAGTAGATAGGTACCCAATCGATCCGGCACCCATTTTATTGGATTCAGCGTCCAAAATTTAGTCGCAAATGATACCCCCCACGCCTAGATCGCCAAAAATCTCGAAAATTCATTTTTCAAAATACACTTTTTGACCCATATCCCCCCTCCCCCCACCCAAATTTGGTCCAACCGGGCTAAAAACTACCAAAAATCGGGGGGAAAAAACACTTTGAAACGCCGAGAAAACCATTTTTGGGGCAAATCGGAGAGATTGACGTTTTGCATGAAAACATAAGTTGATTATTCAAGGAATAGCCAACAAATTGGGGAAAAAACCTGTCGAAATTGCATACAGTGACTCAAGATAAACCAATTGTGCCATCTAAACATCTTGAATCTACAAACAGCTACTGTAAGCTGATCGCCTTGACGAACGATGACGTGTTTAAGTGTCGATCCATGCTTCTGAAAAACCAAACCGCTATTGACAAGCGATAATTCATCCAACGAAGCATTCGAGTTCATATCCCAGATCAGTAGTTATTCATAATAAAACAATTTATTCTTGATAACATTTTATGGAAGTACCACGTATTTAATTGTTTTTAAAACAGCCGTTATCCTGGACAATCGCTTGAAAATGTGCTAATGAATAACTTCACAGAGCAATAGTAGTGAGCAATTTCAAAAAGTACTATATCCCGGGATGTTCATTTCAAAAACGTGGCAAATTTTAGTCACAAGGGTTGGTTATTCCTCGGAATTGGGATCGCTTGGAAAATGAGGGGATTTTTTCCAAAATTTGGTGGAAAATGCTACCACACACGCCTTAATCGCCAAAATTCTCGATAATCAATTTTTTTTAAAAACACATTTTGACCCCTACCTCCTAACTACCCGCAAATATGGTCCGATAGGGCTGAAAAAGTTTCAAGGACCAACTTATGGCAAAAATAGATCCCTGACCAAATGTTTTAGCATTTTAATAAATTGACTACCGCCAAAAACGGCGTTGATGGCCTCATACGTTTCAGTTCGATTGCCAAAAACGGAAACATGATCAGGTGAAATTTTGTATTTTTATTTTTTTGAATGGTTTTTGGAGATTTTTAGCAATCTAGGCGTGTAAGGTATTGTTTCTCCAAGAATTACGGGCAGTCAATTGATTCAGATGGATCCAGAACAATTTCTCTGCCTAATTTTCTATTTGAGGAAGCTTTGAGTGATATTTTGAGAAAGAAGAAAGTACCTATCCATTATTTATTCATTTATTTCTGCTAAAGAGGAACCTAGGTATTTACTCCGCGATAACTTCATTATTTTCGTTATTCATGAAACGATAGCCCATTTAAAAAAAATATTACTTAAGCCCGAGCCGTTTGATGATCCAACTTCAAAATTGTTCGGATTCAACTAATCGGAAGGTGAATTATCAGCAAAACAAGCAATACATTCCATCAAGTCCTCAGACGAATTCGACCAAAATGAATCTCGTTCGGCTTACGTGAGTTTTGCCCTACTTTACGTTATCTGGTTAACCTGGAAACCTGGAAACGTGAGATTTCCTTCTACGACGGTCCATCCTGAAGGTGTTTTTGACTCACGGCTTACCTCATAACTAATTCATACTTTTGTCTCGGAACAAATCCTTCTGCACGCTCCGTGGAATATCGTGTCCTGTGCACAGTATCGATGTGAACGAGGATCAAACCTGTTGGGACTGGAATAATTACTGACCGAGAGCGGGAATTATTTGCGTTTATCATCAAATCGCCGTGAATCCATTCACACGGGTTGGTTATTCCTCGTACCAGGAGCATGGAGACTCATTCCAATCGATTCAGAGTCCAAAATTTAGTGGGAAATGATACCCCACACGCCCAGGTACCAGAAATCTCTAAAACACACATTCAAAATGGGTAAATAGATAGCCATTTTGACCCATAACCTCATCCGGTGGGTGCCAATCGTTCTGGAACCCATTTCATTGAATTCAGCGTCCACAATTTAGTGGAAAATGATACCCCACACGCCTAGATCGCCAAAAATCTCGAAAATCCATTTTTGAAATACACATTTTGACCCCTACTCCGCCCAAATTTGGTCCGAACGGGCTGAAAAGTTTCGAGGAGTTCCCAAATTTGGGTGGGGTAGGGGTCAAAATGTGAGTTTCAAAAAATGGATTTTTAAGAATTTTTGCAATTTAGGCGTGTGGGGTATTATTTTTCACTAAATTTTGGACGCCGAATCCAATGAAAAGGGTCCCAGAACGATTGGCACCCATTGAATGAAGTTATTGGTCAAAATAGGTACCAATCTACCCATTTCGAATGTCTGTTTTCGAGATCTCTGGTACCTAGGCGTGTGGGGTATCATTTTCCACTAAATTTTGGACCCGGAATCGATTGGGATGGGTCCGGAACCCTCCACACCCACTGTTTCCCCCATTTTCCCCATGTTGAAGAAATGAATCTCCATGCGCCTGGTCCGAGGTTTCTGATCTAGACACTTTGAAACGTCCAGAAATTGTTTTTTGGGCCGAATCGGAGAGATTAAATTAAAAAAATTGCATGAATACATAAGTTGATTATTCAAGGAATAACCAACCAACAAACAATCTAACAAGGAGATCCTCTTATCACATAACCTTACCATGCATTCTTCCCTTTCCTCCAGCTTCTTCTTCTCCCCCTCTTCCAATTCCTCTTCCAATTTTAAAAAAGTGCCGCGAAAATACGTTGGCAGCGCTATCACGGAGGCCGTGGACGGGGGGGGGGTGTATCTCTTATCTGACAGACGTCAGAGAGGGGCTCTCTTATCAGTCAGCTGATGATAGGCAGAACATACAATTTCATACTACTCTCTCTTCACTCCTGTTTACATTGGTAGAGAAGCAGTCGAGTGAACAGGAGAGTCTGATTTCATTTGGTGGTGGGGGAAGCAGTAGAGTAGAGTCACTCTACCACTGCTGTAGAGTACTCTGCTCTACCGTTTACTAGTCAGTAGAGTGAACTCTACTATACTGAAAACGTTTATATGAGTAGAGTGCAATTAGGTCACTCTACTCTACCACTCTAACTCTACTGTCTACTCTACTGTTGCCTGAAGGTAGGAGGCAAGATGAGACTCGTGTAATGAATGACCATCATCTAAACTTCACCGCAAGGCTTGTATCAGCATCGGATGATAAAATTATTATTCTCCTGAGTTCAACGATTCATCTATCTACGTTAATTCACTTCTCATTTTCTTTATTTTCCTAGAGCCTCCATTTCTCGGCAAATAATCATCGTTCAGAGGCAATAATCAGCAAACTTCACGGTTTAATTTATTGCTCCTTTTCTTAGGCTGTGTAACTGTCACTGTGTAGTTGGCACTTAGTTTAGGGAGTTGTCCTGCTCACATAACCTGGAGCCTTCGTGTATTGAGTAACGAGAAGCAATCATCGCACGATTAGCCCAGATCTGAGACCAGGGTTGGATTCTTCAATCGAAAGAGAATGCGCTTTGATCGAATGCCGGTGATTCCTTCGTGTTTTCACTCTTTCCTGTTCTTCTCCTCAAGCACAGCAGTGAAGAAGAGTCGGACGCTGAGATTGAAAGCAAAAATAATTCAGGAAAGGACCTTGGAAGATAGTCTGTTGGTCAGTGTCATCACATTTGATATGAACAGGGGTTGGTTATTCCTCGAACAGGAGCATGGAGACTCTTTCGAATCGATTCAGCGTCTAAAATTTAGTGGAAAATAATACCCCACAAGCCTAGGTACCAAAAATCTCGAAAATCCACGTATAAATAGGTAGATACATACCCATTTTGACCCATAACTTCTTCCGATGGGCGCCAATCGTTCCGGGACTCGGCTCGTTGGATTCATCATCCAAAATTTAGTGGAAAATGATACCCCACACGCCTAGATCGCCGATCCATTTTTTCGAAATACACGTTTTGAGCCCTACCATTCAAAAATTTTGGATTGAATCAGAGAAATTGCCTTTCTTCATGATAACATCCAAGGAATAACCAACCAAAACTGCCCCTTACATGTATCTTTTAACTCAACTAAAAACCCTCGTTTTTTCGACCATGTCTCAGTAAAACGGCTCTAAATCCCTTCAATTACTATGTAGAACGTAAGTTAAGGGTACCATTGGAAATAGGGTTGAATTTCCTACGTCCCTGATATGAAATCCGGTTTTGTATTCTATTCTGATATATGAAAATGATGGCCTAAGTTTTTTTTTAAATCAGCGTTTTTCCTATCGGCTATTTCTCCACTTGAGGCTTTTCAACGGAGACTTGCCCAAAATTTCAGCTTTCCAAAGGTATATTATACCTTTTTTCCTTATTAAGGAAAAAGAGTTGCTTAGAGGAAAGTTTCGGGAAAAAATGGCGTTTGAATACGAAAAGGAGTGGGTTTTTAGGCCAAAATCACCGTTTTTCCAACAAAATGTGTTTTTCGAAAATGAATTTTTGAGATTTTCGGCGATCAAGGCGTGTGGGGTATCATTTTCTACTAAATTTGGGATGCTGAATCCAATGAGATGGGTCCCGGAACGATTGCGCCCATTGGAAGAGGTTATGGGTCAAAATGGGTATCTGTCTACCCATTGTGGAAGTGGGTTTCCGAAATTTCTGCCACCCTGGCGTGTGGGGTATCATTTTCCTCTAAATTTTGATTGCTGAATCAATTGAATCGGGTCCGAGGAATAACCAACTGAGATTACTGAGACAAGGACAAAAACACGAAAATAGTCCAGGGGACACTATTGTTGGAAATAAGCTGTAAAATCAACCCCTTGAGTTTGTCCCATAAATTGTGTAGACACCCTGCATAATAAGGAAATCACATCAGACAACTGCCTGCGGCACTCATATGATCATGAAATGCTCACCCCGTCCCTGTACCGAGGTAAATTTAGATCTGAATGATGTTTACCTATGTAAGGATGTTTCTGGATGTGGTCACAGGAGTGGCCAAGTTCCGGGTGACCGAACCGGCAAAAAGAATGAACAAAATGAAAGTAAATAGTGTATGAAATCATATTTCCCGTTGATGTTCTTCGTAATGCTAATTGCTCGATCAACGTAAATCTCCGGTATGATGATCACCTTATCTGATCACTTGTTCTATTACGAAGCCGACAGCTGTAAACCAATAAGAACTAGCTGTAACTTAACCTATTTCCGGATAGGATTGCGCTGTAGTGGGGCACAGGCAGTCAAAAGGGAGACTCGTGTGCTATTATTCGTGGTATTTATTTAACCATCGACCACAGAGTTGAACTCAATTATCATTTAAATACTTTAATGTAGGTTCTGTCCGAAGGTACTATACAATTATCACCAAATCAGACCAAAAAGGATTACTTTTGCCACGAACGCCTGGCAGTAACCGCAACATTAGTTCGCAAAGTCCCACTAGACCGCAGGGCAGTTGTGATAAGGCCTCGTTATCACTGTTAGCCCTTATAACAGTAATCTGCTCTCGTTCAGAGAAGAACCATTTGTCTATGTGCTTTATAGCTAGTCAGTTCATTTGCGTTGCAGTTTTTTATTGTTATTTTTGTTTTTGGCACAATTTCATTGTTTTTGGGCTTCAACGACATTCGAAAGAGTTATCGTTTTCCACTAAATGTTGGACGCTGAATCGATTCGAATGAGTCTCGATGCTCCTGGTCCGAGGAATAACCAACCTTCGAGAAAGAATTTTTAGCGTTTTATTCGTGTTTTTGACCAGACGTCACTAAAACGGCTATAACTCCCTTAGTTCACAAGATAATCTCAAATCTTAGTTGTGTTCAACAGTCCACATTACCTAATCATTTTCATGGGAGCGAGTATACTTGGGAATATCGATATATACTTCAATACTTCAATATATCAAAATCCAGTTCAGCTTTAAAAATACGTACATCATTAGTCGGCAATTACCCTTAATGTTCAAGGGATTCGGTACATTCACGAGAAATCAACAATTTCGGTAGAAATATCGCAATTTTTCCACTTGAAACGACATTTTCACCCTCAGATTATGTCACACAAATAAATTTGAATACACCGTTGGTCAGCTGGTATTCTGGGGACGTTTTTGGACGATAAATTGAGCGGAAATTTGTTTGGGGGTAAATTATTGGAGACGTTGAGAAAATTTGACGCTCTTTCCAACGCTGTACTCATATTTGAGATTAAATTGTAAATTAAGGGAGTTAAGGCCGTTATAGTGACGTTACAAAACCATTTCGTTTCGAAGATCCTATTATCGTGAATGACTCGGAAACGATGCTTCTAACAAGAAAAGTTCTTATGACACTCTTTGTTGTAAATGTGTCGTTGAATCGATACGACAACTGATATGAATTGATGGATTATTATGGGTCTCATGACCTCATCCTTCTGTGGGTTCCGGGTCCAAAATTTAGTGGAAAATGATACCTCATCCACCAAGGTACCAGAAATACCAAAAACACATATTCAAAATGGGTAAATAGACACCCATTTTGACCTATAATCTCATCCAGAGGGCGCCAATCGTTCCGGAACCCATTTCACTATATTCAGCGTCCAAAATTTAGTGGAAAATGACACTCCACACGCCTAGGTAACTGAAATATCAAAAACACTTATTCAAAATGGGTAAATAGATATCCATTTTGACCCATAACCTCTTCCGGTGGGTGCCAATCGTTCTGGGACCCATTTCATTGGATTCAGCATCCAAAATTTAGTAAAAAATGATACGAATGAAAAACGCTACAATTTCTTACACGGGGGTTGGACATGTAACATGACTATAATAACCAACCAAACACATGCCTACCAATGTATTTGACCTTTCAACCTGAGTGACCCAATAAAGGCACATGCCCCTGCCAACTTCTGAACTTTCTGCAAATTAATGAACGTGTATAGATACACACTACGTGCTCCACGGTGGGGAAAATAACCATTGCGTTGAAATGAAAGTTCTAGTGACCCAGCTTCGCGGTACATATTATGGAAACGCCAAAAAGAAACAGCCAGCTCGTAGCTGCGGTCAAGAACCAGCTCTGTCCAAGTGGGTGAACGACTGGTTATACAAACAACCAGTCACATCAGGTTGGAGGCGGCTGAGAGGGATAATGGAGAACCACTCGGCTCTTACAGCGCTTTGCAGTGGTTATTAGTGACACTTCCAGGAATTATCGTTATTATTCCAACCACTCGCGATTATGAGTTAGTGCTCGATGCAAGATCCTTTCAGCCCCTTTTCGTTCATCGAAATTGGGCGGATAGGTCCTTGTCGGGAATTTATGTAAGGAAAAGATTTGCTAGCTTCCCGGTGTTTCTCGCAAACTTGAGCAACCCTGTTTCTGTCGCGTTGGTAACGTGCTAGCGGGTCTCTCCGCCATTTTAAGTTTCGTGCGAATTTATCTGTCGTTCCAATTTTCGTAGATCTCTGTTTTCCTACGTTCATCATTAGTTCGGTTCGTTTCGGTTTGTGTATCAGTAAAAGCCTGTTCAAGAAATTTGTGTTCTCTGTCAGCGTTGTCTCCCCGAATCAAATATTCTCGTCGATAGTTTTTGTGGTTTTACGACAAGTGGCATCCCTTGTGGGGAAGACAACCATGGCTGATGAGTTGACCAAATTTCGTTCGGAAAGGACGGTGATTCGTCGCTTATTCACTGTTACATCAAAACTCGTGGAAGCGGCCCTGGATACCGATCCAGTCGATGTTCGAAAGGTAAACCTAGAATTTGCTAAGTTAGCAGACAAGGCCGAGCGTTTGTTTGCCATCGACAGTCACGTCAAGGAAGCTATCTTCAGCGACGTCAAACTCTGTTCGGACGAGAAAGAGCTTGACCAAGAATTTGAGGGAGCAGAGCAGTACCGCGATGTTTGGGTTTCGCTTGTTAACCGGAGACAGCAATTGCTTGATCGTCAAGAGGTTAGACTTGAGCCCCCAGGTAGTGTGACGTCATCCAATCACTCGGTGGGACTGAACTTAAAACTCCCCAAGCTCGATTTACGTCAGTTTGACATAAAGCCGGCAACTTGGATTGCCTTTTGGGCGGCCTTTAAGAAGATAGATGAACGGGAAGACATAGATGCTGAAGACAAGTTTCAGCTTCTGTTGCAAATGTCACGTGAAGGTACAGTTGCTAAGGAGTTACTTGAGGGTTATCCTCCATCTGCACAGAATTATCCCAAGGCCCTGACCCACTTGAAACAACGTTTTGGACGAGATGAATTATTGATTGATCACAACATCCGCGAATTGCTCGGCCTAGTTCTTGTACAGGCAAAGGGGAAAATGGCTGCGGTAGATTTGAGACCGCATTGTGACAAATTGGAGGCAAAGCTGATGGCCCTTGAGAGCCTGGGAGTGACAAGTGACAAATTTTCATGCATACTAATGCCGTTAGTGGAATCATCGTTGCCTGAGAGTGTACTTCGTGCATGGGAAAAGGCCAGACCGGTGGACGAGGACGCTGCCCTGGACTCAGTCAAGCAAATGGAACAGTTGAGAGCGTTCTTGAAGAAAACCGTCATTACCGAGGAACGGGTGGTCTTGGCACGTACTACCTTCACGCCCACTAGAGCTCCTGTCGGGAAATTGCCCCAAGCTGAGAAGGAGCCAACCCCTGGAAAAAGAGTGCCTACAGCAACTGGTTTAATCAGCCTGGAGAGCTCCGAGACTAAGAAAGTCTGTTTATTCTGTTCTGGTGAGCATTTCAGTGAATATTGTCGAAAGGCTCGAGGGATGGATTCAGCAGTTCGCCTGAATATTCTGAAAGAGAAGAACGTTTGTTTTCGGTGCCTGAAAAGGTATCATGTCGGTCGGCGTTGTCGATACAGTCCAAGTTGTTTGGTATGTGGAAAATCCCATACAACAGCCATGTGTGCAGAACCATTGAGAGATGGAGGGGATTCTGGCCCCACTACCAAAGAAGAAAAAAATTTGAGTAATACCACGCTCACTCCCGTTCTTATGCAGACACTCAAGGTTAACGCCATCACCTCAGACAGACCACCAGTAACTGCCAGAGTCTTACTTGACACTGGGTCGCAGCGAAGTTATATTTCAAATCAGCTTGCACAAAAGATGGGCTATAAGTCTCAAGGAGTTGAAAGAGTTGTCCACTCATTGTTTGGGGGTGACAAGACCGGAGTGAAAACCCACCAGAGGTATAAAGTACGCCTGCAATCATTAAGTGGCCAATACAGTTGCAATTTTGATGTCCTTGACACTGAAACAATCTGTCAAACTGTCCCAGCTGTCCCAAAAGGGCCGTGGATTTCAGAGCTTCGTGATAGCAAAATTGTTATCTCAGACACGTGTGAAGGTCCAGTGGACATTTTAATTGGATCAGACGTTGCTGGTAAGTTATTCACTGGAAAAAAATCTGTTCTCAGCTGTGGGTTGGTAGCCATGGAAACATGTTTGGGCTGGACCTTGATGGGCCGAATTCGTGATAAGCAGACTGACACGATGGTAAATGCTACGTCCTTGTGTGCAATTGACCTATCGCCTGCCGAACTCTGGAAGCTAGACGTGATTGGCATTAATGAACCAGCCGACATCAGCACTCAAGAAGAAGCCTGCACAGCTGCACGAGAACATTTTTTGCGAACCGTGAAGATATTGGAGGACGGGCGTTATGAGGTCAGTTTGCCATGGTTGATTGGCCATCCGATTCTACCTCCGGGTCTTCAGCAGGCCACTAGCAGATTGGAAACCACGGTGAGAAAATTGAAAGCCGGAGGATTGTTTGAGGCTTACGATGAAGTATTCAAGGAGTGGCTTCAGGATGGGGTCATTGAACGAGTTGACCATGAGAATTGGGATTCTGGTCACTATCTGCCCCACAGAGCTGTGGTGAAGGAGGGCAGCACTACGCGTGTGAGGCCGGTGTTTGACGCGTCGGCAGGCAAACCCAACTTGAACCAGTGTTTGGAAAAGGGTGATAACCTCATCGAACAGATACCTTCTGTACTCCTGAGATTCCGTTTGAAAGAAATTGGAGTAATAGCCGACATACGACGGGCATTTTTGCAAATATCGGTGAGTGAACCCGACAGGGATTACTTGAAATTTTTGTGGATGGATCATTCTGGAGAAGTGAGGATTTTCCGTCATAGACGGGTTGTTTTTGGAGTCACAAGCAGCCCCTACCTGCTGGCGGCAGTTATTCATCACCATCTCTCTAGATGTAAGGAGAAAGCAGCTCATGGTGACACACCCTATGACGTTTCAACTGTCTCGCACCTCAATGGAAGCCTGTATGTAGATAATTGCGTGACATCGGTTGATAGCCAAGACGATTTGGAAGCATTTGTGAGCCAGGCAAAAGCAGTTTTTCTCGAGGCCTGTTTCGACCTACGAGGGTGGGAGTGGACTGATCCGGCGCTCACAAACACTACAAACACTCCGGTTCTTGGTATCTTGTGGGATCGAAAGTCAGATAATTTGAGGGTAAACACCCCAAAAATTGAGGATTTCAAGGAGGTCACCAGAAGATCAGTCCTCTCTGCGAGTCAGAGGCTTTTTGACCCTCTTGGAGCTTGTGCACCTACTTCATTGATCCCAAGGATGATTATCCAGGATAGTTGGAAAGATGGCGGTACTTGGGACGCTCCCCTATCAGACAAGAGCAGAAAGTTGTTCGTCAATTGGTTGTCTGAAATCAGCGCCTTGGACGAAATTGCAATACCCCGTTGGATTAAGGTTTCCATGAAGGATAGTGACGTCACGTTACACGTTTTTTGTGACGCAAGTCAGTCGGCTTTTGCCACCGTTTCCTACTTGCGAGTGGAAAATGCAGAAGGCATTTTTGTTACCCTGATAGCTGCAAAGTCACGTGTAGCTCCGTTGAAGAAGATAACTATTCCACGTTTGGAGTTGCTAGCAGCCACCATTGGAGCCAGACTCGCCTCCAATATTTGCAAAGAACTTGGTCACCTGAAATGTTATTTCTGGAGTGACTCGACAACAGTTTTGAGCTGGATCAGACGTGAAGAACCATGGGGTGTTTTTGTGTTCAATAGGGTCAAAGAAATTCGTTCCCTGACACTCCCAGAAGACTGGCATCACGTTCCAGGTATCATTAATCCAGCTGACTTGGCCAGCCGTGGTTGCAGCCCTAAGGTGCTTTTGGCTTCGTCATGGTGGGAGGGTCCAGATTGGCTTCGTGAACCTGCTTCAGAATGGCCATCGGCCGAAGATGCGCCCAACGAGATGGAAATCATTCAAGAAAGAAGGAAAACAGCGATAACCACCATCGTAACCGACACAGTCGCCCTCGCTTCAGCCGATTTTGGGAAATTTTCAAAACACTCAAGAAATGTCAAGGTAATTGGATGGATTCTCAGATTTCTGTTCAACAAGTTATCGGATAAGCCAAAATGTGGAGGAGAACTTGAAGTCAAGGAAATTCAGCGTGCTGAAAAGTTCTTGTTGGCCATGGTTCAGAGGGAAATGTTTGATGGGCTGGAGGATACTAAACTCAGGAAATTGAAACCTCATATTGGAGCCGATGGTTTGATTCGTCTGAGGACCAAAATTTGGGCTCGGAAGGATTCTGAAGATTTTCGGTCTCCAATAATACTGCCGACAGACCATGAAGTTGTGAGTAGATTGGTCATGGAAATTCACTTGGAAAATGGACATGTCGTTGGTCAAAACTTACTGAGTCTCATTCGTGAGCGCTTTTGGATAGTTCGGGGAAGACAGGCAATCAAAAAGATTTTGGCAAAATGTTCAATTTGCCAGCGCCACCGTGCCAAGTCATTGGAACTCGAATCACCTCCGCTCCCCGAAAATCGCGTTCGCGACGCAAATGTATTTGAGATCTGTGGGGTAGATCTGGCTGGCCCGTTGTACCTGGCTGATGGAAGTAAAGTGTGGATTGCACTTTTCACTTGTGCCGTCTATCGTGCAGTACATTTAGAACTTGTTTCTTCCCTCTCGACGGAAGCGTTTTTAATGTGCTTCAGGCGGTTTGTGGCTATTCGAGGACGCCCATCAATTATTTATTCGGATAACGGTCTGAACTTCCATGGTGCGAATAATGCCATGCAGGAAGTTGATTGGGACAAGGTTTCCGCAAATGGAGCAGTCAGCAGAATTGAGTGGAGGTTTAATCCCCCCCGTGCGGCGTGGTGGGGAGGGTTCTGGGAGAGATTGGTCGGAGTTCTCAAAGTAATACTCAGGAAGATCTTGGGGAAGGCTTCCCTGATCTACGAAGAGCTTGCAACCGTTATCTATGAGTGCACCAACTATGTGAACCAGCGGCCACTTACGTACCTTTCGGAGAACCCTGAGGATCCTATTGCCCTCACACCACAGATGTTTTTACATGATCTTTCACAAGATGGAGTTCCTGAACTTGACGCTATTGACGCCAGTTCTCTGAAAAGGAAAATGCGGCGACGAGTTTTGTTGAAGAAGGAACTGAGACGTCGCTTCAGAATTGAATATCTCGGCCAACTTAACGCTTCACCTGGAGGTTTTCGTGAAAAACGCAGTCCTAAGGTGGGAGAGGTTGTCCTGGTTGGATCTAAAGGCGACAAGAGAGTTGATTGGCCTCTGGCCATAATTGAGGAGACCATCGTTGGCAAGGATGGTAAATGCAGAGCTGTTGTTCTACGGACCGCCAATGGGCGACTCAACCGTGCTATCCAGCACATTTTTCCGCTGGAAATTGAGGTCTTCGACTCAAACAATAACCCTCAAGAGATTACTGCGCAGCCCCCTGGAGTGATGAAGTCATCTCGATCATCTGAGGTCTTCCCGGGAGTATTGGCTCGTCAGAAGCAAGAAGATGAAGAGCCAAATAATCCAGGGGAGGGGTTCGCTCACCATGTTCCAGCCAAATTAGAAGAAGAAGAGAAGAAATCAAGAGTTCCTAAGCAAAGACTTGTGCGAAAAACTTGCGAGACCCGTTGTGGGCGTAAGGTCACGTTACCTGTTAGGTTTTTAGTGTGAATTGGGGTCAACTTTTTGGGACAGTGAGTCACTTCATTCCTCAGGTGGGAGAATGTCGGGAATTTATCTAAGGAAAAGATTGGCTAGCTTCCCGGTGTTTCTCGCAAACTTGAGCAACCCTGTTTCTGTCGCGTTGGTAACGTGCTAGCGCGTCTCTCCGCCATTTTAAGTTTCGTGCGAATTTATCGTTCCAATTTTCGTAGATCTCTGTTTTCCTACGTTCATCATTAGTTCGGTTCGTTTCGGTTTGTGTATCAGTAAAAGCCTGTTCAAGAAATTTGTGTTCTCTGTCAGCGTTGTCTCCCCGAATCAAATATTCTCGTCGATAGTTTTTGTGGTTTTTCGACAGTCCTCTCATTAAAATAAATTGATGAAACAGGCCGGATCAAGTGAAAGAAGTCGTTTAACACTCTCTAACAGTCTTCAGCTTGATGGTTATATGGGGAATCAGTGAGTGTGGGGAGTATCAGACTCATTCCAATCGACTCAGCGTCCAAAATTTAGTGGAAAATGATACCCCACACGAATAGGTTCCAAAAATCTTGAAAACACACATTCGAAATGGGTAAATAGATACCCATTTTGACTCATAACCTCTTCCGGTGGGCACCAATCGCACCGCCTCATTGGATACTCCACACGCCTAGATCGCCGAAAATCATGAAAATCCATTTTTCAAAGTACACATTTTGATCCCCACAATCCCCCCCAAATTTGGTGCAATCGGTGTGGAAAGTTTCAAGGACCCATAGCCGAAAATGGGCCCCTGACCCAAATTTCCGATTTTTAGAAAATTGTCCTTTACCAAAGTCAGCCGGACGCACGGACGGACATTTGCTTATTTTGATCTTCACCTTAAAACGCCCCGAAAAAATTTTGAGCCAACTCGGAAAGATTGACTTTCTGCATGAAAACCGGTTTTATCCTTTTCCATCCTGCCTGTTTATAACTCAGTGCCATCAATACGTCATAATGCGTCCATGTGTTGTCATAATTGTACCCATTGTGATGAGAAACTGTATTCCCTCTTGACTGCGTCTACTTATAACTATGTATTCAGCTCCACCATGCATGGAGAGTCATTTCAATCGATTCAGCGTCCAAAATGTAGTGGAAAATGATACCCTACTTGCCTAGATCACCAATAATCCATTTTTTCAATATGTCCGATCTGGCTGAAAAGTTTCGAGGACCAACTACAGCCAGGAACGAATCCCTGGCCAACATTTCACATTTTTAGAAATTTTTCTACTACCAAAATCGGCGTGGACGGCTGACGAACATTTGCTTATTTTGATCTAGACACCTTGAAACGCCCAGAAAAAAGTTTTGGGCCGAATCGAAGAGATTGTCATTTTGCACGAAGGGATAGGTTGATGATTCAAGGAATAACCAACCAACAAATCATTGCCGTGATCCATTTCTTCCCCATGTTGAAAATGAGGGATTGCTCCTCGTTGTTACTTACAGCCACCATTTCGCTCTACCCCTGAAGATGTTTTTCCCCTGAGAAATAGGGGTGATTATGCGGATCTTTCGCGTGGCGGGATATTGTTACAAGAAGGACCACTTTGTGCTCGAAGCGACTACCGTGCGTGATCTGTGATAACAGCGCTCGCGGCGTCATTCTGACAAAGACGCCCTTACATAAGGTACCTTGCAATATGGAAGGTGACGGTGACCCTTTTTCTCTCATCTTATACAATCGATGGGACATGGCTCTGCAGCTCCATTCTGCAGTAGATAGTGCTGTTCTAACCCAAACGTACTCAATTTTGGCTTTTTTGCGATCTGCAGCAGGGAAAATGACTCCGGTCCTTCTACCAACAATAAAATTATACCGTTGTATCGAACAGAAAGGAGGGAACATGGAAATGTGTTTAAAAAAAAGGATTTTTCGAGATCACCGATTATCTAGGCGTGTGGGGTATCATTTTTGACTATATTTAAGACGCTGAATCCAATAAGACGGATCCCGGACCAATTGGTGTCCACCCAAAGAAGTTATGGGTCAAAATGGGTCTATTGACCTATTTTGAATGTGTGTTTTTGAGATCTTCAGCGATCTAGGTGTAAGCCCCCAGGCTTGCTGCCTCCAGAAGGCCAGAAGGGAGGGAGCATGCGCCAGGATGCGCGCGCAGCTCCTGCCTAGACATTGCATTTGGAGAGAGCTCCAGCACGCACTTGTTGCCAAGGCGCCAAACCGGGCAGTCGTTGCTGAGGCGCCCCTCATCGCGGAGGCGCCCAACATGTCGGAGTCATATATATTTTTGTAACCTGTCTTGCAAGTGCAACTCACTCAGTCCATCCTGGCTTTGTCCTGTGCTTGCTCTGAAGTGAACTCTGCTACCGTGCTGAAGTCGACTGAAGCTGTAACATTGTGTTCCCCATGAGATAAAGGACTCAAGCTAATTAAGCCTTACTGTGTCATCATAATTTCATGTATCATGTATTAATTGTATTTTATGCTCCATATGTTGTCTAATTTACTTTGTCGAATTACTTTGTCTTGTATCAATTCTAGCCCAGGTTGAGGCATATTCTCCTTTGCAATGTGTCCTTGTTTTCAATTATAATTCATTTTGTATCAATGTATTTTATGCTCATCCTTGGTATCCCTAGTTGCTCAGTCGTAAGTCTTGGACTTACATCCCGTATCCTCTCGCTAGGTCCCTTCCAAATTCTCCGAAGAAACCCGAATTAAATTATAGTAAATTCAAACACATTTTAATTCGAGAGAGGCTTACATAGGGGTATCATTTTCCATTAAACTCTGGTCGCTGAATCAATTGGAATGAGTCTCCATGCTGCTTGTCCGAGGAATAACCAACCTTCATAAAAAAATTCGCAGAGTTATTCCGTTTAAAACAACATTTCCATCAATAAATAATGTCCCCAATAAAATTGAATATACCCATGGAAAGCTGGTATTATGGGGAAATTTTTACAATGAAGAACGTGGAAATGTTCCCTTCACCCGTCTGAATGTAGACAAGATTTAGCGTTTTCATTTCATGTAAATTAAGATCGTTATGGCCGTTATAGTGACGTCAGGTTCATAACGCGGAAAAAATCTCAAATCGTGAATAACTTGCTCGGAAACAAATCTCCAAAAAGTCCTTCATGACTCTATTTGCTGCAAATGAGTTGTAGAATTGACCCCTCGAAGGCTGATTACTTTAACACCCTGTTTATTAACCGATTTCTTCAATGATATTCAATGAAGTCTGGGAATGAAGGTTGTATGATCTGGAGTACATATTTCAATTTGGATGAAGAGAAATGATGGGGTTGGACGATACCAAACCTGTTTGAGTAGGCAAGTTAGCATTAAATAACAATAAGCTTGGCATTTGTAAGATCCTATCGAGTCAGCGGGCATAAGTAGCTAAATTGAAACGCTAAATTCTCTCACAGGGGTTGGTTATTCCTCGGACCAGGTGCATGGAGATTTATTGGAATCAATTCGGCGTTCAAAAATCAGTGGAAAACAATACCCCTCACACCTAAATCGTCGAAACTATCGAAAATGGGGAAAACAGTGGTTGTGGCATGTTCCGGACCCGTTCCAATCGATTGAGCGTCCAAAATTAAGTGGAAAATGTTACCCTACACGCCTAGGTACCAAAAATCTCGAAAACAGACATTCAAAATGGGTAGATAGATACTCATTTTAATCCATAATTTCTTCAAGTGGGCTCAAATCGTTCCCAGACCCGTCTCATTGGATTCAGCGTCCAAAATTTGGTGGAAAATGATACCCCACACGCCTAGGTGCCAGAAACCCCGAATACGCATTCAAAATATGTGAATAGATACTCAGTTTAACCCCTAACCTCTTCCAGTGGGCTAAAATCGTTCCGAGACCCGTCTCATTGGATTCAGCGTCCAAAATTTGGTGGAAAATGATACCCCACACGCCAAGATCCCCAAAAATCTCGAAAATACATTTATCGAATTACAGATTTTGACCCCTACCGCCCCCAAATGTGGTCCAATCGCGCTGAAAAGTTCCAAGAACAAACTAGACCCAGAACCGGGTCCCCGACTAAAATTTCAGATTTTTATAAAATTATAACCCCACACGCCTAGTTACCAGAAATCTTGAGAATACATTCGGAATAGGTGAATATAATTATACTCTTTTTAACCCATAACCTCTTCCTGTGGGCTCAGATCGTTCCAAGACCCGTCTCATTGAATTCAGCATCCTAAATTTAGTCGAAAACAATACCCCACACGACTGGATTGCCGAAATCTCGAAAATGCATTTTTGGAAATACACATTTTGACCAAAAACCTTCTCATTCGCCTAACAACCGATGAAAAATTGGTGGACAAATTGGTTGGACAAAAGTTCGTCCAAAGAATATAGAAATAGATAGGTTATACTAAATCTTACATTACCCCTACTATTTTGTCGGAAAACCGCATTTCCATGACTGGATTTTGTTGCCTTTTGCAGACAGAGGGAACCAGGATGGTATGCCGGGTTGACGAGGTGCTCGCCCGATGGTTCTACAAGCTTGGCTACCAGGTGGCCCTGACTCCTGGTTACTTCATCATTGTCCCCGTTCTCTTGACCGTCCTGTGCGTGACCGGCTACCAGAGGATCCACTATGAGATGGACCCTGAGTATCTGTTCAGCCCGGAGAACGGCGAGGGGAAGCATGAGAGATTGGTGGTTGAGTCTTTTTTCAAAATGAACTACTCAAGCAGGTTCAACCCGACGAGGATCACCCGCCCAGGTAATAACTTTTTTTACATCTTTATTATTAGTCACGTAGGTAGAGGTACTGCACCTCAAGATCCTCGATCTTCAACTAGAAGACCACAACCAGCAGTGAACCTCACAAAAATGAAAGTGCTTCGAACTGATCCTAAAGGGAGAGCGCCATCAAACAGGGGAAACATCCGAACTAATCCTCGACATGTCGAAACCACATTCCAAGTCCTCGACGACGACGTGCTTTTCCTTTTCCAAAAGATTCACAATCCACTAATGAGAGCACAGGATTTCTCCTTTGAATATCTCAACTCGTGTGAGGTATTTTTCTATCATTTTTCTAGCTTTATTGCTACGTTAGATGACGTTAGGACAAGACGTTTATCACAATAGTCAAAATAGGACTTAAAAATCGAATTTTTTGGTATTCGTTCATTTTTATCCTCTGGATAATACCATTTCCTCACTATCTACAAAACAACTATTTTTACTACAAACTTTTTATTAGCGCTTTACACAGTGTGAAGCCCCATTGGTAGCTTGATGGTCCAGCTGGAAACAATTATTGGTTATCGAAACGTATTGAGCCATGATAAATGAATATGAACAATGTTTCCTGGAAGCTCAAGATCCTGAAAGCTGGTGTTCTGGTATTTGTCGTTAAAATCAGACAAAATGCGAATCAACTCAGGGACATGTGATACATGCGAAATGAGTAATGAATCGACAATTTCATTCGATACCAAGTACTTTTGGTAGCGATATATTGACTAGTATAGAAAAAACGCTGAAAATTCCTTCACAGGGGTTGGTTATTCCTTGGACCAGGCTCATTTCAAATACTCATTCAGATTCATTTCAGCTGATTCAGCATGCAAAATTTAGTAGAAAATGGAACCCCACACACGCCTTGATCGACGAAAATCTCGAAAATCCATTTTTTCGAAATACACATTTTGACCCCTACTCCGCCCAATTTTGGTCCGATCGGGTTGAAAAGTTTCGAGGACCAACTAAAGCCGGGAACGGACCCCTGTCCCAAATTTCAGATTTTTGGAAAATTTGTTACTACCCAAGTCGGCGTATTTTTCTCTCAAATGAATGAATATTACAACAATTCCTTCAATTTCGCTACCACCAACAAAATCTTAATCATCTTCACTAAATTCAAACCTAATCCATGTCCGTCATAGCCCGTCCGGACCTCCAACAAACTGTCATTAATTCATCTTGAATGTGTTTATAAAAGGTGGATGGAAGAATGGGGACTGTAGGTATTTTTTCTGAGTACTCAAAAGTATCGATACTTCCCATTCGATAGTTGAGTTGTATCGAATAGGTACAGGAATCAAGTATATAGATGAGTACTTGTATTGATACCTTGCAAGTATCGTATGTCCCTAAATAGGCGTAGGGAAGAAGACTATGAGTGATTATTATTTTGATAAATTATAATAGATTGTGCGTGGGAATCTTGATATCCCATTAGTCTAACGTTCTAACTGTGATACTCACTTTTTAATTTGTATACTGGACAAAAAATGAGTTTTTCTAGCTAAAAGTGTAGAAGTATAGAAGAGGATTCCATTGAGGGAACGTCGACACTTAATAAATGGTTTTATCTGCCTTTATTGCCTCCCTAATCAAAATGTGGCTATGTACAATATACCATCGTGGGAGAATCTACAATGATAATCCTAAAATAAAATTCACTTTTATAGTGCACATTTGAAGAGTATCAACGCATGTAACATGAGCACAAACTGTCTAGGATAAAATCAGTTTTGTAGTCGACAGACTACAATAAGCGAGGCAAAAAGTGTAAAATGTAACAAAAATCGTCACGGTGGAAACTGCGCATGCGTCAAAATCCAGCGAAATCAGAATAAAAGTTTGTAGAATGTGAAAAAAAATCGTCACGGCGGAAACTGCGCATGCGTCAAAATCTAGCGAAATCAGACTAAAAGTTTGTAGAATGTAAGAAAAAATCGTCACGGTGGAAACTGCGCATGGGTCAAAATCTAGCGAAATCAGACTAAAAATTTGTAGAATGTAAGAAAAATCGTCATGGAGGAAACTGCGCATGCGTCAAAATCCAGCAAAATCAGGCTGAAAGTTTGTAGAATGTAAGAAAGAAAGGTCACGGTGGAAACTGCGCATGCGTCAAAATCCAGCGAAATCAGACTAAAAGTTTGTAGAATGTAACAAAAATCGTCACAGCCAAAACTGCGCATGCGTCAAAATCTAGCGAAATCAGACTAAAAGTTTGTAGAATGTAACAAAAAATCGTCCCGGCCGAAACTGCGCATGCGCCAAAGCAATATTACTTCTCAATAACAAAATAGCATTGTCATTGTCGCTGTCGTTGTGAATTCATAAATCGAATTGAAAACAAAATGGTTTTAACAAGTGCAGAGCGGTCGCAATTATATCGTGCTTGCCAAGAGAAACCTAAAAAAAAAAAAGTGCTTAAAAAAACTGTAGCTAAAAGAGTGAAAATTCATCGATTAGAAAAAGATTGCTAAAAATAGCGATGATTGTGTTATTCAAGAGTCTTGGGCAAGTAAGATGTTTAAAAGCAAAATGGAGGATATCGATGGGCAAAATGGGGGATCGAATGGAGGATGTTGAATAGTTGCATTCTTATACATGAAATTTCTGAATGTTAGAATTTGTCTGTAGACTATACTATGTCTCTGGCGCGGAGTGCGAGGTCTTTGAATTTTTTAATTAATTAACATAGCCATCGAACATGAACTATCTTGATGTTGGTGACGTGGACAAGTTTGGGGATTTCTGATCAGATGTCCCCAACATTATCATTTCTCTCTGGTGCGTAGAGAAAGGAAAAGTAGAAGTCAGAACCGATCGACCTCAATCCTCAAGAAAACTCATTCCAACACACACAATACCGGACCGGTGAGGCGCCTCGACTTTCTCCTGTAGCGGGGAAGTGAACTTGAACTCGGGGCCGCGCACCCACCAGGCAGGTCAAAGTGGGTCCCAGTTCAGGGACAGCGCTGTCGAGGTGCGATGTACTGTTAATCGATTCAAATGAATCGATACAGGGAACTCCAAATGATCTCCGACGCTAACTTTAGTAGTGGAAAATTGTCTAAAAATATGACATTTTGGTCGAGGACGCGTTTTAGACTCGTTTTTGGACGTTGAATCCATTGAGACGGGACCCGGGACGATCGACGCCCACTGGAAGAGGTTATGGGTCAAAATGGTTATCTATCTACCCATTTCGAAAGTGGTTTTTCAAGATTTCTGGTACCTAGGTGTGTGGGGTATCATTTTCGACTAAATTGTGGACGCTGAATCCAATGAGATGGTTCCCGGAACGATTGGTGCCCACTGGAAGAGGTTATGGGTCAAAATGGTTATCTATCTACCCATTTCGAATGTGTTTTCGAGATTTCTGGTACCTAGGTGTGTGGGGTATCATTTTCGACTAAGTTTTGGATGCTGAATCCAATGAGACAGGTCCCTGGACGATTTGCGCTCACCGGAAGAGGTTATGGGTCAAAATGGGTATCTATCTACACATTTTGAAAGTGGGTTTTCGAGATTCCTGGTACCTAGGCTTGTGGGATATCATTTTCTACTAAATTTGAGACGCTGAATTACTCGGAATGAGTCTCCACGCTCCTGGTCCGAGGAATAACCAACCCCTGTAAATAAATTTGCAGCGTTTTTAATTTTTTTCTAGATAGCCTACATTTTTTTATGGATAACAGGCTTAGGGAGGGAGGAGAAATATAGCACTGCGGAGGAACAGGGTAGTGGCGGTTATTAAGGCTTTGTCTTAAGCTTTTTAGCTGGTGGTCGCAATCAGTGAAGATGGGAAATAGATGGGATAGAGTGACAGAGAGCGAAAGTGGTAGAGATAGACGGTACAGAAGGGGTGGAAAAGGAAACGTGAGGTGCGGTGGGGTGGCGGAGGGAGTAAAGAAAGATAGAAAATGTGGTGGTGCAAGGGATGGGTGAAAGGGTAGTGTAACGGGGCGGCAGATTCCAAGGGCCCCGTCAAGAAACTTCGGCGGCGGGGTACGGATCGGGCCCTCTCCCCTCCAAGCGCCTGACCCAGCTGGGCGAAAGGCGTGACCTCATCGGATTGGTTGGGCGATGGGCGGCGCGATACACCCAGGGAGGAGTAGGAGGGGAAGGCGACTTGACGAGCGGACTGGGGAAAGGAACATCAGGCGGTCGTGTCCGAACTCAAGTGAAGGAAAGTTGGAATCTCCGTTCGCCGTAATCCCGTGAGGACAAGGCGGAACGAAGTGAAGTGAAGCGGAACATCGAAGCGGAACAACCGACGCGTAGCAAATCAACCCCTTGTGAAGCCGGTGTTGTGAAAGTGACCTGAGGGAACAAGTGTATCGTGGTTCCTTCAGGGTGAGAACTCGGGAATTGGGAGATCAGCCAATTCCTCTCCCGTAACAGTGGGCCCTTATACGAACTGAAAATCCCCCGTCGGACCCGAGTGTTGATCCGTTCGCGCCCGATTCGACGGCCAATAGTCCAGGTTTCCCACGCACCGCCCGTCGTCGGACCTCCGTCGGAAAGAGTCTCGCCTCCTCCGGCCTGGACGGCGTTCCCCTGACCGAAGCCGAGCAGCGAAGAGAACATCACCCTGTTGTCTCCATCCGAAGGAGTTGGTGCACGTAAGTGGCGAAATAACTCTGTCTCGTACCCTCGCAACGCGAAAGTCGAATCTTTAAATCTGGCCCAAGCCCTGACGTTTAGTCACCAGAAAGCTGATCATAGAGTTGTACATTGTAGCCGTATTATTTAGTATTTTGTCTGTCGTAGGAAAAGTAAAAGGAATTAGGGGAGGACGTTAACCAATCACTTCCACTTTACCGTTATTCAAACCAAACATTTGAGCCTTCAGCTACCTCGTAAATTCATTTGGCCCTCAGCCCTTCACTTCTGCCTACTCCATAATTAGATTACGTAATAGTCAATATCCTTCTCGGCCGAGACATTCCGTATTTTATATTTCTGTCAATTGCGTTTATTATAAGTCAATATTGAACCCTTGTCTTTTCAATCACGAAACCCCATTCCTCAGAGCTTGGTAAATTCAGGTGTACTTGGCGTCCATGACCGACCATTGCAGACATTCCGGACGGTAAGTGAAAGTCTTTAATCTCCCACTAATTATTCGCCTAGGTCTATTTTTGGATCCCTAGCCCGTTACGTGAAAACGACGGGTTACATCTTTTGGTGGCAAGCGGTGGGATTTTTCAGAAATCTCGATTTCTGTCGTATCCACAACAAGTGATCTTGACCAGGTGAATATTGGTGAGAAAAAGCTCTGAAGGAATTGGGTCGCGTTCCATAATCTTGAAATTCAAACTGTGCTAGTTGTAGATTCCGAAATTTAAAATTGTAAGAAACAAACAAATCGGCCCGAGTGTGAGGAAGCGAGTGAGGAGCCAATTGACTTCAAATCCGTGTCTAGGATTTTTTCTTTCCAAAAATCGAAATTTAGATACTGGCTCATTTGTTTAGTAGCGTCACTCTCACTGTAGCCTTCTGTTCCGAAACTTGTCCCGGGGCTCTCTGTTCCGAGACTGTTCCGGGGCCCTCTGTTCCGGGACTGTTCCGAAACTTGTCCCGGGGCTCTCTGTTCCGGGACTGTTCCGGGACTGTTCCGAGACTTGTCCCGGGGCCTTCTGTTCCGAGACTGTTCCGGGGCCCTCTGTTCCGGGACTGTTCCGAGACTTGTCCCGGGGCCTTCTGTTCCGAGACTGTTCCGGGGCCCTCTGTTCCGGGACTGTTCCGGAACTTGTCCCGAGGCCTTCTGTTCCGAGACTGTTCCGGGGCCCTCTGTTCCGGGACTGTTCCGGGACTTGTTCCGGGACTGTTCCGGGGCCCTCTGTTCCGGGACTGTTCCGGAACTTGTCCCGAGGCCTTCTGTTCCGAGACTGTTCCGGGGCCCTCTGTTCCGGGACTGTTCCGAAACTTGTCCCGAGGCCTTCTGTTCCGAGACTGTTCCGGGGCCCTCTGTTCCGGGACTGTTCCGAGACTTGTCCCGAGGCCCTCTGTTCCGGGACTGTTCCGGGAGCCTTCAGCTCCAATTGACATCCCGATTCCAGACCCGTCATAGCTCTTACCAACTGGGAAGTCCTTTCTCGATTCGTGGGAAATTATCGGTCCTTGGTGCGCAAGAAAGTGATCTATCGGTTCTATAATTTTTGTATTTATTTTTTTTTTTTTTTTTTTTTTTTTTTTTTTTTTTATATTTAACAAGTGAATTTGCGACCATGCACCATTACAGCAGCCCATCAGACGAGGGCAAAGCCATGATGAACCCCGATCTGGAAATAAAATGCACAACACAAGTACTTACCTTGTTTTACTAATGACCGTACCTCATGAGTCGTGACAGGACTCCCTGGGTCCCCCCCCCCCCCCTTTTTTTTCCTTAACCCTTTGTAATGGCAGCAAAATCTAGGGTTCGTTGTTTCAGTTTTCTGGCTTTGTGAAAGAGGTTGTCTGCATGACAAATGAGCCGTCGATTGATGGAAAATGCGTGAGTTTGAGTGTGAGAGGAGACTAAAGAAAGGGCCGGTTTGTATGTTTCACATCATAGTAGGGAAGTAGAAGATAAGACCAGCGGAAGACACATCTCGCCCATCGCACCACCTGGGAACACCAGCGCCATCATGCTCTCGACGGGTGGGGACATCCTGTGCCCGTCTGCACCAAGCAACGACACCCGCCGACAACGTACCGCTGCGAGAGAAAATGCCGGAACCTGCGGCCCAGGGACCCTGCCTACCCGAAGCCCTGCTCCCCCGCGCCGAACACGAGAAGGACCACCACCAACCTGTACCGCTTGTAAGCGCCGCCTTCACTTCACTTCGTTCCGCCTTGTCCTCACGGGATTACGGCGAACGGGAGATTCCAACTTTCCTTCACTTGAGTTCGGACACGACTGCCTGATGGTCCTTTCCCCAGTGCGTCAAGTCGCCTTCCCCTCCTACTCCCCGGGTGTATCGCGCCGCCATCGCCCAACCAATCCGATGAGGTCACGCCTTTCGCCCACGCTGGGTCAGGCGCTTGGATGGAGAGGGCAATCCGTACCCGCCGCCCGAAGTTTCTTGACGGGGCCCTTGGAATCTGCCGCCCGTTACACTCCTCCGATCTTTGGAGGCCGAGGTCTACCTCGGCAATTTTCCTTCCGTGGGGGTGACTGGTGCGATGGGCATTGCGTCTGGTTGTTTGGCGCTATTCCATGCTTGTTCGTACGCCCTCGA
>CM034002.1:12007881-12106258 GCA_019603395.1 Cyrtorhinus lividipennis | reverse complement strand
GGTTGAGTGTCCTGGACTCATTTCAATCGTTTTAGTGGAAACAATAACCCACGAGCCGGTACCAGAAATATCGAAAACCCTCTTTTGAAATAGGTAGACAGATAAACAAGTAGATAGCCTCCACCTTTCAATATTTCACATGCCTTCAAAAATGGCTTCTTATATGATTGAAAATATAATGCACTATGGTGAGTAATATAAAGTTGGTGAGACAGCCTCAACAGAATGTGTACCACTTTTTGTGTTAACAATAACGTCGGTAATACGTAGAGCCATTGGTCGGGAGACTGGATATGGTAAAGCGCATGGAGTACATAGATCCACCATTTAGTGGTGGTTATTGTTTTATTTGGGTGGTAACTCCTCCTAAAGGGCGTTCTATGGCAGACATGCAAGTGTGGGCAAGTTTTTAAACACAACCTCAAGCTCAAATCTTACTAAACAGAGCAAGCAACCACCTAAATTTGGACAATTTAACAAATTGTGTTAAATTGTCATAAGCTATCCTCATATTATGGTCATTTAAAAATGTTTCTGCTCACTCAAGTTCATTACAATTGTAGGTATTCATCATGTCACGAATTTGTCATCCTGAGCAGTGCGTGCCCTTAGTTCTTGCGTTTACAACACTATTACATAATTATTCAAGAATACTTGTAAAAACTATTTCATCTAGTAGAGGAGAGAATGCAACCCTCCATTCTCCATTTACCTAATGCAAAAATAATATGAGCATTCTAAAAGCACTGATCATGAACATCATCTTATGATTAATTAATTACTAGGAAATATTTCGAGGGGTCAGCTAAAATTAGAAACTATTGAGGGACGTTCTTTAGACATAGTAGATTGAAGTGTTGATAAATGTTAGGTATACAGTGAAACGCTACTTGTCATTTTTTGTACAATCTTGATACACACCTTACACAAGGAAGAACAATACAATAAATGTACCAAAGTAGGATGTTGTTTGGCGATAATGTTCTCGCTAAATAGAGAGAGATTGGTCGATTTCTCAGTTGATTGGACTTCTTAGTCAAAGTTCATTTATGCAGCAAGTTACAACCATGGCTCGTTGCTCCCTATCATCACCTGGTTATTTGAAGACATTTCAGCTTTTAGGATTACTACCATTTCAGTTAGTTCCACAGCCCAGTATGCGAGTTCCTGTTTTGTTTGTCTTGTTGAAACCATCACACGTCATCATTTACTTCCTGCTTGCTTTTTTTGAACTGGCAAACTTTTCATTTTCCGAGAATGCAATTTCTCAGGTCCTGTTTACAGCATATGTGTTCATGGACATGTTGTTTCCAATAATTTCTGCCTTGGAGCTCTACTACCATAGAGTTCATCTATTTAACGCTTTTCAAATATTGAGCAAAGTGCAAGAGTGTCTTTGGATCCTCCCTTTTCATGTTTCTCCATTCATGAAGTTCATACACATCTGCTGGTTTGTTATTACATGCTGTACTCTAGCTCTTGAGAAGTTTTATGGGAATTCCAGGGACACTGTGAGAGAAACCATTCAATGGTATTTCAAGATTTATTCGATTCTTGTCATAAGTTTATTTTCCTGCCTCGTTTTGACAGCCAGAGATTGTTTCTTTAAACTTGATGTGGTCAAACACACGATGAATTCCGACCTTAAAATCAAAATCTACCTCCAACTCAAAGACGTTTGTTCAATGCTGAATGAGTGTTTTGATGTCCAAATTTCTCTTGTGATTTTCACCCTTGTCATGATTCTAACTGCCCAATTTCACTGTTGGGTTAATTATCCCTCCAACGAGCTGTGGGTAGTACTCGATTTTCTGTTATGGACAATTTTCATCATTTTCTTGCTTGTTCCTATTGTGTTCAGTTGCCAAGCAGTGTCAAGTCAGGTCAGTATGTAAGGTAATATTCATGGTAGGTTTAGTTTGCGGCATTCCAATACTACTGATGTGGGAAGGTATCGATACTTATGATCCAGTACTACTGGTATTATATTGGTATCGAATGATTCGATATTATAGTAGTATCGAATGGAAATCCTCAGTATCGAATGAGTACCTACTTCCTTTTTAGAATAAACACCTAAATTGAATCATTTTAAACTATAAGGAAGAAGAAGACGGTTATTGGGTTGTCTCATCACTATGTATCACTTGTTGCTGGTGTATTTTCTTCTACACTCCATGTGAATGACTATCATTTTAAATTTCAAATCTCTTAAACCCAGTCAGTCCTTTGAAATCAAACCCTTTCATGTTTGGGAGGAATTCAGGAGTGTTATCCCATCATTTTTTAAGATGGCACAGAAACGCCTGGTGATGATGTGGACGCCAGTGCCCTGCGAATGGCTCTTTTCAAAAACAAGAGCCACTATCAATCGGCTAAGAAATCATCTCTCCACAAAAAATCTAGAATAACTATCCTCTTTTCGTTGGTTTGAGTGGTAACCACCTGTGAAGGGCGTCCATGATCTATGGCAGACATGTTGGCGGTCAAGGTTTCAAACACACCTCAAGCTCAAATCATGCTGAACCAAGCAAGCAACCATTCAAATTTTGAGTACAATTTGGGTTAGACTGCCAAACGGCTATCCTCATATTATGGTCATTTAAATGTACGTCATCCTAGGTAGTACGCGCCCTTGGTTCTTGTATTAATCAGCTATTCAATTGTTCTTGTCAAAACTGTCTTTTCTTGAGTAGAAAGAGGGAATGTCGGATTGTGTATTTAATGTAGAAATATGAACATTCTAGAAGCACCGTATAGGTCATAAGTATCATCTTATGATTAATGAATTCCTAGGAGTCCGCTCAGGCTGATTGAAAAAACTTTGAGGGACATTCTTTGGAGTAGATTGAAGTGTTGATGTAAGGTATACTTGACAGTAACACACTTGACATGTTTAGTACAATCTTGATACTTCCCTACCTACTAGGAAGAACAATCCACTAAATGTACCAAAGTAGGATGTTGTTTGGTGATAATGTTCTCGCTAAATAGAGAGAGATTGGACGATTTCTCAGATGAGTGGACTTCTTAGTCAAAGTTCATTTATGCAGCAAGTTACAAACCATGGCTCGTTGCTCCCTATCATCACCTGGTTATTTGAAGACATTTCAGCTTTTAGGGTTACTACCTTTTCAGTTAGTTCCACAGCCCAGTATGCAAGTTCCTGTTTTGTTTGTCTTGTTGAAACCATCACACATCATAATTTACTTCGTGCTTGCTTTTTTTGAACTGGCAAACTTTTCCCTTGCCGACGATACTATTTCTCAGGCCCTGTTCATAGCATACATGGCCATGGACATGTTGTTTCCAATAATTTCTGCGCTGGAGCTCTACTACCATAGGGTTAATCTATTCAACGCCATTCGCTTATTGAGCAAAGTGCAAGAGGGTCTTTGGATCCTCCCATTTCATGTTTCTCCATTCATGAAGTTCATACACATCTGCTGGTTTGTTATCACATGCTGTACTCTAGCAGTTGAACAGTTTTGGGGAAGTTCAAAAAACGTTGTATATGACATCATTCTATGGTATTTCAAGATTTATCTAACACTTGTTATCAGTCTATTTTCCTGCCTCGTTTCGACTGCAAAAGATTGTTTTTTCAAACTTGATGTGGTCAAACACACAATGAATTCTGACCTCAAAATCAAAATCTTCCTCCAACTCAAAGACGTTTGTTCTATGCTGAATCAGTGTTTTGATGTCCAAATTTCTCTTGTGATTTTCACCCTTGTCATGATTCTAACTGCCCAATTTCACTGTTGGTTTAATTATCCCTCCAACGAGCTGTGGATAATACTCGATTTTCTCTTATGGACAATCTTCTTCATTTTCTTGCTTGTTCCTATTGTGTTCAGCTGCCAAGCAGTGTCAAGTCAGGTCAGTATGTAAGGTAATATGTCTACTCATATGACAACCTACATTCTCCTACCAAGCAATATTGATGTTCTCCCGCTTAAGGTAGGAGAAAAGGTAAATGTTATTATTACTTAACTAACAATTAGGTAGGTACTCCAGATAATACTTATGGAGACAAGAAGATTAGTTGGTTCACTACCTGGGAGGTTTTTTAACGAAAGCTAAAAGGCGAGAAATATGAGACTATATTTACGTAAGGCTTGATGCAATACACAAACAAGCTCTTCATAATCGACTGGAACACAACTCTCATTTGTGATCAAAAACACAGACATCAGTTCACTTATGGAAGCGCATCCTTTCCCTTTTCCATCTCATTATGATTGATATAAAGTCATTGGGCCATGAGTTGGATTGGGAAATTGGATAAATAAGGTGAGGTGCGCAGAGTAGGTTTAGTGGTGGTTTTTGTTGGTTTGGGTGGTAACCTCCTCTAAGGAACACCCTCGCACTACGGCAGACATGCAAATGTGCGCAAGCGAGATATTTAACTCAACCTCAAGATCAAATCTCGATGAGCAAAGAAAGCAACCATCTAGATTTTCAATATAAATTGCGTTAAATTGTCAAATTCTATCCTCATAATATGGTCATTTATGACTGTTTCTGCTCACCCTAGTTTGTTGTGTTACATATTAGTGTCATCCTAAGCAGTGCCTGCCCATGGATCCTGCATTACAACACTATTACATAAATTTTCAAGTGATCTTGTCAAAATCTATCTTTCATAGAGTAGAGAGGGGAATGGAGGGTTGTGTACGTAATGCAGAAATATCAGTGTTCTAGAAGCACCATAAATTGATCATGAACATCATCTTTATGATTAATGAATTCCCTGGGTACCCTTTCAAAGTGTCAATTCAGGCTGATTAAAAAAACATTGAGGGACCTTCTTTGGGCATGGTAGATTAAAGTGTTGATCAGTGTTAAGCATTAGGTGTTAGGTATTGTTCTTGACAGTAACACACTTGACATGTTTTGTACAATCTTGATACTTCCCTGCCTACTAGGAAGAACAATATAATAAATTTACCAAAGTAGGATGTTGTTTGGCGATAAGGTTATCACTAAATAGAGAGGGGTAGAACAATTTCACAGTTGATCCCCTTAGTTCATTTACTCACATAACAAACCATGGCTCGTTGCTCCCTGTCATCACCTGGTTATTTGAAGACATTTCAGCTTTTAGGATTACTTCCTTTTCAGTTAGCTCCACAGCCCAGTATGCGAGTTCCTGTTTTGTTTGTCTTGTTGAAACCATCACACGTCATCATTTACTTCCTGCTTGCTTTTTTTGAACTGGCTAACTTTTCCCTTGCCGACGATACAATAACTCAGGCTCTGTTTACAGCATATATGGCCATGGACATGTTGTTTCCAATAATTTCTGCCTTGGAGCTCTACTCCCATAGGGTCAATCTATTTAACACCATTCAGTTATTGAGCAAAGTGCAAGAAGGTCTTGGGATCCTCCCCTTTCATGTTTCTCCATTCATGAAGTTCATACACATCTGCTGGTTTGTTATCACATGCTGTACTCTAGCTGTTGCAATGTTTCGGGAAAGTTCACAAAACGTTGTATATGACACCATTGAATGGTATTACAAGATTTATCTGACTCTTGTCATAAGTTATTTTCCTGCCTTGTTTTGAGTGCAAGAGATTGTTTATTTAAACTTGATGTGATCAAACACACAATGAATGCTGACCTCAAAATCAAAATCTACCTTCAACTCAAAGATGTTTGTTCAATGCTGAATGAGTGTTTTGATGTCCAAATTTCTCTTGTGATTTTCACCCTTGTCATGATTCTAACTGTCCAATTTCACTGTTGGGCTATTTATCCCTCCAACGAGCTGTGGATAATACTCGATATTCTCTTATGGACAATCTTCTTTATTTTCTTGCTTGTTCCTATTGTGTTCAGCTGCCAAGCAGTGTCAAGTCAGGTCAGTATGTAAGGTGAAATGTTTACTCATATGACAACCTCCATTCTCCTACCATGCAATATTATTGTACTCCCGCCTAAGGTAGGAGAAAAGGTAAATGTTATTATTACTTAACTAACAATTAGGTAGGTACTCCAGATAATACTTACTGAAACAAAAAGGTTTTAACAAACCTGGAAAGGCAAGATATAAAAAATGATATTCACGTAAGGCTTGATGCAATAAACAAACAAGCTCTTCATGCTTGACTGGAACACAACTCTCATTTGTGATCAAGACCAAACAGTTTGCAGTTTCTAGTGTACATATGGAAGCACATCCTTTTCCATCTCATTATGGTTGATATGAAGCCATTGGGCCATGAATGGAGCCTTTGGTCGAGAAACTCGATATGGTAAGGTAAGCAGAGAGGATTTGGTGGTGGTTTTCGTTGGCTTGGGTGGTAACCCTCCCTAATGGGTGTCCTTGCTCTATGGCAGACATGCGAGTTATTGAACTCAACATCAAGCTCAAATCTCACTGAACCAAGCAAGCAACCATCTGGATTTGGAATGTAAATTGTCAAAGGGTATCCTCATATTATTTTTATTTAGAACTGTTTCTGCTCACTCAAATTCATTACAATTGTAGGTATTCATTGTGTTACAAATTTATGTCATCCTGAGCAGTGCGTGCCCTTAGTTCTTGCATTACAACACTATTACATAATTATTCAAGTTATCTTGTCAAAATCTGTCTTTCATTGAGTAGAGAGAAGAATGGTGGGTTGTGTACCTAATGCAGAAATATGAGTGCTCTAGAAGCACAATAAATTGATCATGAACATCATCTTATGATTAATGAATTCCTTGGGTGCTCTTTCAAAGCGTCAGCTCAGGCTGATTAAAATCTTGAGGGACCTTCTTTGGACATAGTAGATTAAAGTGTTGATCAGTGTTAGGTATTCATGACAGTAACACACTTGACATGTTTTGTAAAATCTTGATACGTACTTACATGCCTACTAGGAAGAACAATCCAATAAATGTACCAAAGTAGGATGTTGTTTGGCGATAAGGTTATCACTAAATAGAGAGGGGTAGAACAATTTCACAGTTGATCCACTTAGTTCATTTACTCACATAACAAACCATGGCTCGTTGCTCCCTATCATCACCTGGTTATTTGAAGACATTTCAGCTTTTAGGATTACTACCTTTTCAGTTAGTTCCTCAACCCAGTATGCGAGTTCCTGTTTTGTTTGTCTTGTTGAAACCATCACACGTCATCATTTACTTCCTGCTTGCTTTTTTTGAACAGACGAACTTTTCCTTTGCCGAGGATACATATTCTCAGGTCCTGTTTACAGCATATGTGGTCATGGACATGTTGTTTCCACTAATTTCTGCCTTGGAGGTTTACTACCATAGGGTTAATCTATTAAATGCCATTCTGTTGTTGAGCAAATTGCAAGAGTGTCTTTGGATCCTCCCATTCCATGTTTCTCCATTCATGAAGTTCATACACATCAGCTGGTTTGTTGTCATTTGTTGTACTGTTCCTGTTGAGATGCTAGGGGGAAATCCCGATGAGTCTGTAAAGGAAATCATTTTATTGTTTTACAAGATTTATCAGACTTTTGTCATCAGTCTATTTTCCTGCCTCGTTTTGACAGTAAGAGATTGTTTCTTTAAACTTGATGTGATCAAACACACAATGAATTCTGACCTCAAAATCAAAATCTACCTCCAACTCAAAGACGTTTGTTCTATGCTGAATCAGTGTTTTGATGTCCAAATTTCTCTTCTGATTTTCAACCTTGTCATGATTCTTACTGCCCAGTTTCACTGGTGGGTTTATTTTCCATCTATCGAGCTGTGGATGATACTTGATTTTGTATTGTGGACAATTCTCTTCATTTCCATGGCTGTTCCTATTGTGTTCAGCTGCCAGGCTGTGTCATGCCAGGTCAGTACGTAAGGTAAAGTGTATACTTGAATTTCAACCTACAACATGCCACCTCGCACTTGATGTTGAGCCACTAATGGTAGGAGGGATTTTTTTTTTTTTTTTTTTTTTTTTTTCATTGTGAAGCAGAAAATTACTGTTAAATTACTCTTACTCGAAAATTACAGTGAGCTATAAACAAGAGCTCAAACCATCAAAAATAACGGGGGATGTATGGGAGTGTCATCATTTGATTAAGCATTTTAAAAAAATGTCTTAGCAGAAAAACTCGTTCTTATAGGGAAAAAAGCGACAGAAAAAATGTTAGTTTTTTAGGAAAGCTTCAAAATTTGAATTTTGGCCATTTTGTCACCGATCATGATATTAATGAAGTAATTGGATTCCTTATCAAAAAGGTAGGAAATTAAACGCTCTTTCCTATGGTATCCTCAACTTTCATTTTACATACTATTTAAAGGGATTTGGAGCCGCTTTATTAAAACAAGGTCGAAAACACAACAAAAAAGAACTTATAAATAAGATATTATGTTAAATACAAAAAAAAAATCTAAGGGGCACTTTTTGTTGCAAATAAGCCGTAGAATTGACCCCCTAGGTTTTCCCCATAGATTGTTTAGACACCATTGTTGCTTATTTAATTTACTCGTCAGCCGAAACCCGTCAGATTGCGTACCAACTGACACCATTTACCATTTTGTAGAGAAGTATGACGTTATCATATTCTCTTTATCAGCTAAGTACAAGAATGAGAACGAATGGAGGGGCTGACGTTTTAAGAGCTCTGCCGTCAGAATAGTCGAGTCTGGTTTGATTACTTGATAACTTAGTAATGATAAAAAAAGTAGTATGTATATAGTTCACGCTACCACTCGCGTTCAGTTTTTCATATCAATTTCAACACTGCGGCACAATGGCTTCAAGAATTAAACATCTTCAATCTTGGGGCTACTTAACAACTTTTCAACGTTTGGGTGCGTTACCGTTTCACGTGTACCCTGAGCTTCAAGTTCATGTGCCGAGTTCATTATTCGCTACCAAGCTTGTGTTCGTCATCCTTCCCTTCACAAAAGATTTGTATTATTACCTGAATTCTCTACAGAGCGATGTGGAGAAAGTCGGTATCAAAGACGGAGGAGTAACCATGGCCATTTTCACACTGCAGACTGTTCTAAATTACGCACTACCCGCAATTTCCGCCTTAGAATTATACAATAATAGAGAGAGTTTGTTCAAGGCCATCCGCATGCTGGCCACCGTGCAGGAGGTTTTCCACCTTCCTCCGTTCCGGTTTCCCCTATTCGTGAAATACGACATCGTCCTTTGCCTGTTTGTAATGTTGACTATATTGGCGATAAGTTGGTTCAGGTTGGGCGTAGAACAAGTGTTCATAGAATTATTCTATTTATCAATCGCAATGTCATTAGCCCACGTAGCTATAACTTTCGCCTGTGTGACTCTGACGATAAAAGAATGTTTTTCTGAAATCAACACGACCATGATTTTGAGAGATCATCGAAGAGTCGACCTCTTGTGCCTCACAAATACCTACACGAAGCTAAAGGACGCGTCAACTTTGTTGAGTGAAAGCTTCAATCTGCAAATTTCAATTGTGCTTTTCTCATTCGTCTCACTGACAACATGTATGTTGAACTTGTGGATTTGTGATTCACGCGCCAAGGAAGACGCTTTGATCAACTCTTTGAATATCCTGTGGCCTTCACTTCATGTCCTCTTCGGGGCCCCCGTCATTTACAGCTGCCAGGCAGTCACTAGCGAGGTGAGACAAATGAGTTGAACTAGTAAGCAATTTCGAAAAAAAGTACAAATAAAGAAAAATCGTTGTAAAATATATATATATATTGTAATTGGGATGCAACATGTATGAAGAGAGAACGCCCGTTTTGCAAAGTGTTCGGGTGGGAGTAGGGAGAAGGGGAAGGGGGCCATAGAAACAATTTTGTGAACGAATTTTCTTGAACTTTTAAGGGTGGTTTGTCAAATTGCAAATAAAAATCGACGAAAGGGTACTACATCATATTCTTTGAGAGCTCAAAGAACCTTTTATGGTTCCATACTACGTCATTGGCAGTTGTGGTTGAACTGACTAGAGCCGTCATTAGTTTGTAAAACGCCGCCAATTTTTCCATAATGGTTTATTATGGTGGATCCCGCTCGTGTGGGGAGTGTATTTTCGTGGCTATAGTAAATAAGTGTCTAAATGGAAAGAGAGAGGGGGGAAAGAGCATACGATTCTAATCTATACGACAGGAGCGGAACGACTTAGTGGTATCAAGGGACACCACTAACCCCCCCCCCCCGCTCCTGTCCTCCACAATATTCTATGTCTCCTTCTGAATTTACCTACGCACACTATTCATTTCATACAAGACAAAAAGTAAGCAAGCAAACTGGCTACTTATTCCAACAAAAAAAAAAAAAAAAATTAAAAACAAATCAGGAACACCTTTGATAACAACCTTAGAACTGATATTGTACGAAGGTAGGCCCAGGTGACCTAGGAAGGTCTCCTGCCCCACTGATCAAAAACAAAAATTAATTCGGTAAAAATTAATGAGATTGATGAAAGTTCAGTACTGCATGAATTTGCGGATTCACAACGTTCATGGCCCAACTTGATAATCTCTCATTTCTATCAAAATTACCTGAACTAAATGATTGACTGCTGATTAACTAAATGTTATGTGTCAACTGGCGCTTTGGTTTCATTTCCGTGAAAGTTTGGTCGAATCATGTAACGGATAGCATCACGTAAATCAGCGTTGAAAATTTGTCACACATTACAGTTCACCATCATCCAAAATTTCTCGGCAAGCAGCATGGAGACTCATTCGAATCGATTCAGCGTTCATAATTTAGTGGAAAATGATACCCCACACGCCTAGGTACCAAAAATCTCGGAACGACATATTTGAAATGGGTAGATTAATACCCATTTTGATCCATAACTTCTTTCGGTGGGTGCCACTCGTTCCGGGACCCCTCTCATTGGATTCAGCATCCTAAATTTATTCGCAAATGATGCTCTTACGTGCCTATATCACCCAAAATCTCGAATTCCATTTGTCAAAATATGAAGATTAAAAAAAAAAAATATTATTCAAGGAATAACTAACAACAAAATGTGAACGATATTAGGAGGGGGGAACGACTCTTGGGACACCCTGTACACACTGCCACGTGCTAGCTGTAGAATAATGACATGTTGAGAGGTCAGGTGATCGTTATTTGGTTGATGAGACACGAAGAAAAAACAATTACGAAATTGATTCGTGAGTACATACTTATCACAATAGTAACGGTAGCGTTTACAACCTGGTGGGTCGAATGTGATGGAAATGAATGATAAATAGACAAATTAACAGTATCAATTCGGCATGGTAGGTAGTTATCGATTAACCTTGTTTGGCAGTATAAAAGGTTTGCACTTCTGATAACCAGTTCATTCTACCCAGATGCTTATTCGGAGTTTTTCTGGTCCGTATTTGAAAAAGATCACCGGAAATGTTGAGTGTCTTCCCTCTCCCGGCTACCTCAAAACTTTACAACTCCTGGGAGTGCTCCCTTTCCAAGTATTTCCCAAATTTCTGCTCAAAGCCCCGTCATCGTTCTTCCTACTACGTTCATTAGTTGTATTTGTCAAAATATGTTATCATTACTATCTGTCTCACATGGAGAAGTTCGGTGATTTGTCTGATCCTGTCGACCTGGTCTTTAGTATGTACGACATTTTAGAGTTTGCACTTCCCATTGTATCCGCCATAGAGTTGCATTATAGAAAGCCCCAGTTTTACAAAGCAATACAAATCCTGGCACGAGTGCAAGATTGTCTGAGTATACGACCTTTTCAAATGCACATCATATTGAAATACATGTTCGTTCCGCTGACCCTCGTGATGGCCGGTTCTGTGTCATTAGCCTGGCAGGACAGTTGGCTTGACGCTCTTTTAGAATTTGCAAACCACATTTACACCTCATTTTCGGCCCTCCTGATTATATCATTCGCTTGTTTGAATCTTACTGCCGGCAAATGCTTTTCAGAACTAAACTCAACTCTCCCAAGGCGTCGCCAACAAATTTTTAAACACGAAAATCTCATCAAAATCGCCACTCAGCTCCGAGACGCGTGTATGCTAATCAATTTGAGTTTCGACGTGGAAATTTCCCAAGTCATGTTATCTATGCTTTTCGTCGCTCTCGCCCATTTCCACACTTGGGCGAGAGAAGGTGATTCTGAAGATGTGACGACAATGTATTATTACCTTCTCAAGGCCCTCCTCATCGTATTATTGGGAGGTTGTATCATACACAGTTGTCAGGCAGCTTCAAGTGAGGTTGGTATTTCCCCCCCCCCAATTTCTTTTATTATCTTTTTTTCTTTTAAATTGATGTTCAGGGTTCAATTTGAACCGGCCTGGATTTTCACTTTCTTCGTAGCCTTTGCATCGCTGCTGTTAACAGCCCGTTAGAACCGGCCGTTTCTCATTAACTGTAGGATCTGATTTTATGCTAGATCCGAAAATAATCCGCCCCAAAATAACAAAAAGAAAGAAAAAAATAATACGCCCTTCAAACCCACGTCGATTTTTTCTTTTTTCCTTTTTCTAATGTTATACATCGGATGTCGAACTATTCACTGAGGGTTGGCCTTGGAAGCCTGCTGTTGGACGTCTAGGTTGTGCCAAGAAGACGGAAATCACATCCATGGGGATCCAGGGAACTCTCCATAAGAGCAGTTAGCAACTCCACCGAGCAGAAACCTCGCAGTGGTAAAAACGGTGCAAATTCTTTCATAGGTTAGTTATTCCTCGGACTAGAAGCATGGAGAGAATGGGGGGAAACCCATTTTGACCCTTACCCGTCCCCAGTGGGCACCAATCGGTCCAGGACCCATCTCAATGGATTCACCGTCCAAAATTATGTGGGAAATGATAACCTACACGCCTAGAGTGCCGAAAACCTCGAGAGTCCATTTTTACCCCCACCTCTCTCTCCTCACCATCTTGGTCCGATCAGGATGAATAGTTTCAGGATCAAATTTATATATTTTTTACTACCAAAAACGACGTGGATGGCGGACGGTCATGGCACCTTTTGGTTGGTTATTCCATGAATACATAAACGTTTAGTATGTTTTCATGCTCATGGTGACGATCAGTCAAGATCGATCATCTCCAGTCTGCCCCAAAGTGTGTTTTTCAAAAATGGAATTTTCGAGATTTTCGGTGATCTAGGCGTGTGGGTTATCACACGCACTCCACACTCACTGATCTTATTTTCTCCTTGCTCCTGGTTTTGTTCTACGCATCATGAAACGTCTAGAAAACATGTTTGGGCCGATCGGAGATGGTCGACCTCTCCCCTCTACCCGCCTGGCATTGAGCATGAAAACAGGTTGATTACTCATGGAATAACCAACCAAAACTGAAAATGACCCTCCCTCCGAATATTTGTATGCTATGATACGCATCTTTCACTATTATGAAAGAATTCCTCGAGAATATTGCAATGGTAGTGGCGACACAGAAGCTATCAACCGTTCAATCAATGATAAAGCGATTAAGTGTCCGAAACACGAACGCTTACATCGCTTAGAATTCATAAATGGACATCGCCCGGGCTAACAATTCAGTGACTCGTTTCATCGAAGGGCGTTCAGAACTTGTGTTCATCGTCACCATGAGCCCAACTTAGAGTAAGAGGGTCCTTCAATTCAAAACCATGACTGTAAATGTCAAAAGTCTTCGCTCCCCTGGCTGCCTTAGATTTCTACAACTCCTAGGAGTGCTCCCACTCCAAGTATTCCCCAAGTTTCGATTGAAAACGCCGCCATTGTTCTTTATATCACGACTGACCGTTTTAGCCACCGTGCTGTGCTATCTGCATTACATCTCTTATTCAGAGGAAGACTCCGATAGCATTGATGAATACGTGAATGACTATGTCTTCGATTTGTACGGTGTTTTGGCTGTATCGCTGCCCGTAGTTTCTATGTATGAGTCGCACTTCAGAAGGGCACAGCTGTATAGAGCCATCCATATCCTGGACCGAGTACAAGATTGTTTACGAATAAATCCCTTCCATGTGCCCTTTGTGTTAAAGTGCTTATTCACTTCTTTGGCCTTTATAGAGGCTGGAATTGTGTCAATAACCTGGAATGATGGTCACCGCGCAATTTTCTCAGAAATCATTCACTTTCTGATCACAATATTCTTGACCCTTCTAAACGCCACTCTTTCATGTATCAATCTAACAGCCAGCCAATGCTTTTGTGAACTCAACAAAGCCCTCACTCAGCATCGTCAGCAATATTTCAATGCCGATATTTTTATTAAAATTGCGGGTCAACTTAGAGAATCTTGTGCCCTTGTAAATGCGAGCTTCGACGTGCAAATTTCGCTTGGAATGCTATCCATGTTTGTGTTAGCCATCGCCATGCTCCATAATTGGTGCTTAGGTACTCAAGCCGCTGATGGATTGACAGTCACTTATTACATGCTCAAGACCTTCCACATCATGTTACTAGGGGGCTGCGTGATCCACAGTTGTCAGTCAGTGACAAGCGAGGTGTGTAAGTCATTATTATTATCCTTTTATCTTTCCATGCAAAAATTTAATTCAGACCAAACACAGCCACATCTCTTTGAGTGAGCGGAATTGCCCAATTTCTTATCCAACCCACAGAGACAGTAATTTTCCTCATAGCAGTTAATGCCAACTAAATATTTGTTGTCTCCATCTGACACACAACCAATATCATTATGGTTGGTTATTCCTTGAATAATCAACCTATGTTTTCATGCAAAAATTTAACCTCTCCGATTTGCCCCAAAAAAATTTTTGGGCACTTCAGGGTGTCTAGATCAACATTTCTTTTTACGCCGTTGTTGGTAGTAGACAAATTTCTTTAAATTTAACAGTTTGGACAGATCGGACCAATATTGGGGGAGGGCCATGATGTGTTTTCCGAATAATTGATTTTTGGCGATGAGGTACCATTTTTCACTAAATTCTTGACACTGAATCGACTGGATGCTCCTGGTCCGAGGAATAACTAACCCCTGTTAAATAATTATTTGCAGCGTTTTTCGATTTCCCTTTACGTTAGACACCTGTGAAATTTCATTGAAAGCGTGCGTCTGTTTATTCCACTGATGCGACATTTTTGCAATTAAATGTCGATTAATTCATTTGGCGACTGTATTGCACGAATATCGCTCCACTTTTCCCGTTGTTTCCATCGACCAGAATCTGATAAAGCAGTGGACTCACCAATCAGCCCAATCAATCAAACGTTAGCCCAATCGTTATTGTATTGAAAGTAGGCCACTCTCATTTATTTCTATCGGTGAATGGTCACCACGTTCTCTATCAAGATGTGACCCACCTACTGGTTGTTCAAAACTTGTGATTATCAGGAGACAGGTAGAGGAACAGGCAAGAAGTAGTTCTAACGCTCGTAGATTAAAATTCTTCATGGCCATGAGCCCAGCCTGGAGTAAGAGAGTCCCGTATTTCAGGACCCCGACTGAAAATGTCAAAAGTCTTGACTCTCCCGGCTACCTCAAACCTCTACAACTCCTAGGAGAGCTCCCTTTCAAAGTATTCCCTACGTTTCATAACAAAGCACCATCATTCTTCTTCATATCAAGACTTTTTGCCTTAGTCTCTCAATTGGTATATCTCACATTATCCTTGGTGACAGCCGACGACTTAAATGATACCATCAATGACCTCATATTTAACCTGTACGCTGTTATAGCTTTTGCATTGCCTTTAGTGTCTGCTATAGAGTTGCATTGTAGGAAGGCAAAGTTATATAAGGCAATCCAAATCCTGGCACGAGTACAAGATTGTATGAGTGTACAACCTTTTCAGATGCACAGCGTGGTTAAATACTGGTTTGTTCTGCTGACCCTCTTAATGACCGCTACTTTGTCAATAAACTGGATTGATGGTTGGTTTGATTTTATTTTTGAAGTCACAAACCACATATTCACAACATTTTTAGCCCTCCTATTCGCATTATTTGCATGCTTGAATCTAACCGCCAGCCAATGCTTTCACAATCTCAACAAAACCCTCAATCGGCTTCATCAACAAAGTTTCACACCCAAGAATTTCATCAAAATTGCTGGTCTGCTCAGGGACTCTTGTTCACTTATAAACGAGAGCTTCAACGTACAAATTTCTCAAGGAATGCTATCACTGTTCATAGTAGCCATTGCCCTGTTAAATAACTGGTGTTTAGGTACAGAATCCACTGATGGATTGACAGTTCTTTATTTCCTACTCAAAGTGCTCACTGTCGCGTTGCTAGGTGGCTGCGTGATCCACAGTTGTCAGTCAGTGACAAGTGAGGTGTGTAAGTCATTATTATTATTTTATCTTTCCATGCAAAAATGCAATTCAGACCAAACAGAGCCTTTTTGGGCGAGAGAAGTAGCCAAATTTCCCTCCAACCCACAGAGACCTGGTATTTGCTGGTACTTTTCTAATTTTCATAGCAATTGTTGCCGCTGGTAAATTTTCTTTAGTCTCCTTCTGACAAAACACCACTTCATTTTTCTCGATTTCCCATTACATTAGACATCTATGAAATTTCATTGAAAGCGTACGCCTGTTTATTCAACTGATGCAATACTTCTGCAATGTTCTTTATTGTCAATTTATTCAGCATTATTCATTCGTCAAAAAAGGAATAATGCCGAGAAAAAAATTCATTGGGCAAATGTGTTGTACTAATGTCGCTCCGTTTCCCCCGTTGTTATCTTCAATCAAAATCTGATAAAGCAGTGGACTCACCTATCAGCACAATCCATCCTCAAATGTTAATGTATTGAAACTATGCTGTTATTGATTTGTATTGACAAATGGTCACCGCACCATCTATCAAGATATGACAAACCTACTGTGAGTGCTCAAAACTTGTGATTACCAGGAGACAGGTATAGGCACAGGCAAGAAGTAGTTCTTCATCACCATGAGCACAACCTGGAGTAAGAGAGTCCCCTATTTCAGGACCCCGACTGAAAATTTCAGAAGTCTTGACTCTCCCGGCTACCTCAAACCTCTACAACTCCTAGGAGAGCTTCCTTTCCAAGTGTTCCCAACGTTTCATAACAAAGCACCATCATTCTTCTTCATATCAAGACTTTTTGCCTTAGTCTCTCAATTGGTGTATCTCACATTATCCTTGGTGACAGCCGACGACGACTTAAACGATACCATCAATGACCTCATCTTCAAACTGTACACTGTTATAGCTTTTGCATTCCCCTTAGTGTCTGCCATAGAGTTGCACTATAGGAAGGCAAAGTTGTACAAGGCAATCCAAATCCTGGCACGTGTACAAGATTGTCTGAAAATACAACCTTTTCAGACTAACATTGTTGTGAAATACATGATCGCTCCGCTGACTCTCTTAATGGCTGGTAATGTGTCAACAACCTGGCAGGATGGTTGGCTTAATCTCATTTTTGAAATCACAAACCAAATTTTCACAACATTTTTAGCCCTCCTATTCGCATCATTTGCATGTTTGAATCTAACAGCCAGCCAATGCTTTCATAATCTCAACAAAACCCTCACTCGGCTTCATCAACAAAGTTTCAAACCCAAGAATTTCATTAAAGTTGCTAGTCTACTCAGGGACTCTTGTTCACTTATAAACGAAAGCTTCAATGTGCAAATTTCTCACGGAATGCTATCCCTGTTCATAGTAGCCATCGCCATGCTCCATTACTGGTGTTTAGGTACAGAACCAACTGATGGATTAACAGTCCTTTATTTCCTACTCAAAGTGCTCACCATCGTGTTGCTAGGTGGCTGTGTGATCCACAGTTGTCAGTCTGTGATAAGCGAGGTTTGTTATACTATTTTGAATTGTGTGTTCTTCATTCTTCTCTGCCCCTTGAGGACAATTTGAATCATAAAAAGCGACGTTTTTCTTTTTTTCAGGTGAAATACCTAGCTTAAGTCCCATTCTCATGCCAGTAAAATTGAATAAGACCTGGGGTCAATAATAATTGTCCTTTTGACGAGTGCTGCCAATGTTGAATTTTTCACATCTGTTCCGACAGTCAACAATATACACTTATCATTCCATAAGAATTTCTCATGAATCACGTTGCAATAGAATTTTCTTTTATCATTTGATTCGGATTGTTAACTGCAAAAATTCAAATGTTTCGAAGTAAGGGATCAAAAAGAAGATTGGTTCCTTTCTGTTTCACAGCGAAATTACTAACTCAATAAACGTATTCATTGCCCCAACTGAAAATGTTAGAATATGGAAACGCAATTTGATGATAATCCTGTTGAGTGAATCTTTCATTGTACATTTATCATTCAGTTGTAAACAAGGTTTGTACAATTAGTCATCCCTTGTTCATTATAAATTGTGTATGCCGACAGTATGTTATTTTCTAATGATAATAGGTTATGAGCCCAGCCAATTTAATAAAAATCTTTTCATTACGAATTTAGCCTGGCCCACCATGTTGTTTGCTATGATGCTTATCCAACTACCACTGCCTACCCAAACTGTGTTCTACTTTAACCTAGAACCCCCTCTCCCATCCCCTATAAACTCCATAATATTCTCAGGCTTACCAATAATCTGTCAATGATCAATCATCAATAGTTTTTAATGATTTTTCAAATTTTTCCAGGCTGAAAAATTCAATGAAAATTTCTACAAATGTTGCATGAACCATGAGAATTTCGAAGGCACCCCCCTCGGTGAAGTAAGTTATCCAGGGGTCTGTAAATATGAAAATTTCTATTCCCACCTATATAAAATTTTCACTTGACCTGTAATGGCCTTATTGTTCCAGAACGTGATGCTGTTCCATCTGGCTAATCGCAATTCGGTCACTTTTACGGCTTGCAAGTGTTTCACGATTGATTACAAACTGGCAGTGACGGTAATTACAGTATAATCTATTAACCTTCCTATTCTACCTATAATGAGTGCTGCATACAAGTTGTACGGGTGTGGAATCAAACAAGTACATGTATTTATTCACTCATATTCATGTAAATAATGTAATCCACCAAGAGCCAATTTTGTCAAGCTTGTAGATAGTGTTTGATTCTTGTTACAAATTGTAATTGCAAACTGCTAGCAAATAACTAAGCTCAAGATGTATAGTCTCCGGTTCTCTTTTGAACGTAGACGACTACAATCTCGGCATAAACAAAAAAGAGTGATTTTTTTTTTGCCAAAATCACACTTTATTTGTCTAACTTTAATGCCGATGATTGTAACCGCAAAGGTCTGTTAGCGCCGTCCACGTTTTTCCATCTATATGACAAAGATTCTTATTCATAAATATGAATTAAATTGGTATACTTGATGTTCACAAAAATTAATATGAACATCATATTAAATAACATGGATCCAAAATCAAATTTTTATATAAAAATATTAACAGTTATTCTAATTAATTTATAAAATTTTCTGTATCTTGAAAAAATATATACTTTTTGTTTCATTTTTTGAAATTAATTGAATTTTTTGAGAACATTCCTTACATTTTGAGCTTTGCTTTCAACCACCCACTTTTTCAAGCCTCATTAAGTTTCATGTTGTCTTTTTTCAAACATATTTGTGATCAGTTTTATCACCTTTTTCTCGTCATAAATTTCAGTTTACTTAGTTCAAATTTTAGACAAATATGGGATGTTGAAACATTACAAATGAGACCCGTGCAATATTTTTTATTTTTCATCATTTCACCGATATTTTCCTTCATTTCTCCTTTCTGAATTAGTTTTGTGTGACTAAATAAAACAAATCGGTAACTGCCCACTTCACTCGAGCAAAGTTATCAACCAATTGATGAATTAACTGATGAGGACACATTTTCAGAAAAATGTACCCACATGCATTTCGTATCCATCGACTGTTTGAACCGTAAACATTTTGCACACTTTCCTACTGCCATTTTTTTTTTTTTTTTTTTTGCAAAACCATAAAGACGAATGATTTTGTTTCAGTCGACCTGTGCTTGTCTCACTTATTTCATCGTGCTGATACAGTTGCCTCATAGAGACCACTGAAGCCTTCTCGACGAACGAGTTTTGCGGTAGTACTGCTGATGGAGCCGTTTCAAACGATAATGATGAAACACGCTGATCGCCACCCCAAAACAGCCATACCCATCACTGTCAACCACGTACATGTTTTGAAAAATTCTCTCACATGAGTTCTTTCTGAGCAAATTACTATAGAGTTCTCCATTTTTGAAGGTAAATATCATGTAAATGTGTGAAAGTCTCAAATTGGGTTACGTGGCTCACCGGTAAAAACCAGCATCAAATTTGAATCAACATGGCCACGTGACGTAATTTGGAACACGCAGAAAACAAGCACATTTCGGATTTTTCGATGCACAGTGTATTGAGCAATGGTCCAACGACAAAAAAATAACAGATCCTTTTTATTATAAATTATGTTTATTTAGAAAAATTATGTTTATTTGCAATAAACATTCAAATAGTGCTGAGAAACACTTCCATGTTTTACCTATTCTTTCATTGTTCCATTGTGGCCACGCTAGCGACCTTAAGAATCACTCAAGAATAAATAAAATTACATCTTGATATTTGTATCAGCCACAAAAAACATGCACGATATTCCGAAGAACTTGACTACAAATTTAGCATCAACTTTCCCCTCATCTCGGCAAAGTCTGCTCGAACCAAGTATGTTTTTAGATTATTGGTATCATAAGAGGGCAACACTGAGAACGTTTGGTAGTGATACACTGGGAACATTTTGTAGAGTTAAAGCTTGACTGTGTCACAGTCTGTCATACATGGCTAATCTTATATTGGCTATCTTGTGTGACACATGAGTCACAAAGCGCTCAATGTGTTTCCTCTTTCCTTTCATCATGTTGGGTGATTGTTTAGCATATTGCACTCAGTTCAGCTGTATCAGAGTAAGTAAATGATGAATCGACTCGTCATAAAATGAGATTGATTGCATCTTTCAAAGGGTACACCTGCCCACTGAGTCAAATTATTCACGTTTTACAAATAAGTTGGTTAAATATTCACATCGCAATAAATTATTATCTCCGAGATTCTATGAAGAGTTTTACGTCCACTTGTTTCTCTCATCGATATTTCTAATACTTGAATATCGTTTACAGTCGCCTCAGCTCAATTATGGGAAAATGATTCGTGCACAACTGGGAACAAGTGCGTTGAACCTTAATAAGAGAGGTCTGAAACTGGCAACGTGGCAAAGGGCTATCCGTCATTTCCAATTACAACGAAAAAAAAAAAAAAAAAAAAAAAAAACTGGAGCAACAATGAAACTGCTCCGTTCCTCGGAGGACGAGTCTACATAGCAGCCCCTGAGGATATGGAGTACTTATAGTCCATCACATCTGCGTGACTTGATTAACGTAATGAGTTCGCGAAAACCGGTGCCCTCAGTACCCACTTGCTGCTCACCATGGACGGTTCGAGCTTTCAATGTTTCATATTCCAACTTTTTCGTATTTTCGGCTTATTCCCGTTCCATTTGGATAATTCTGGACTTAGAGTGAGCAAAGCGGCTGTGGTGTGGATCGCCGCGATACTTCTCATCTGTTATTTAGTGACATTTCATAGTGATTTTTGAATTTCATACTACTTTGGCCGGTTCGACGGTCTACACCTTTTATTACAAAATGATCCACCTCTACATGTCATTCGGAGCCACTGCGAACGCTATTCGAATTTACACTTGCCGCCGAAAACTTAAGGAAAGCATTAGAATTGTTAGGAACGTGCGAGACTTGTTGGATGCTCCTTACTCAAAGCCTTGTGTATTTGCGATCGCTGTCATCTTCATTCCAATGTTGATGCTTGTCGTGAACGAATGTCAATTCTTCATCCACATTCACGCCTTCGAACTGAGAGCGAAACACATTTTCCTCGTTCTGTATGCCCTGTTGGGGGCTTTCAACTCGATCCAATTCGTATGGTTCATACAACGCATTACTGATTGCTATGATAAACTGAACGGGCTGCTGCTAATGGAAGACAAGGGTCTGGTACCCCTGTCCCCTCAGCAAATCATCATCATCAATGAAGACTTGACGCGAAGCGCGGAATTGATTAACTGCTGTTACAGTTTCCCGTTGTTCAACTTATATGTGACAATTTTCCTGGTCACGACTCTAATCGGTGCTCTTATTTCGCGTTTTTCCAATGTCTTCGTCAAGTTATCAATGATCAACTGGGGTCTGTTGTCACTTTCGCTTGGCTACGTCGTCATATACTATTGCCAACAGCTGGTTTCAAAGGTCAGTATAGATCTGACTTGTTGATCTATCTCGATCCTAAGTCACCCGATCACATTTGTGTCTGTCTGTCATTGGCATGGCACACTGTAGCTGCCACAGTTTAGAACTGATACAAATCGAGTTTTGGACCATTTATTCTGTAAATTTTGAAAATCATTGACCATTCTCATCCAAACCTAGGTATGAACAATAGTACACGTAAATTGGTATTGAAAGAAATATTCGTCGATACACTACTCATATCAATCAGTATGTATGTCCCTAAGGTACACTACTGATCTGTTGCCCCTGCGCAGCTTCGGCCGTCCAAAAGTGTAGATGGTTTCGAATATATATGACCTCAAAAGTTGGATCTCTAGCAGGAAAGGGCCTCCTGGCCATGAACCAGCATCAGTGCATAATGTGTACAAGGTAGTTAATCAACTTGAGCTTGGGGTCTGAGTGCTCCTTGCCTCTTTGAGTGTGTCCAGAAACAGTTCTAGAGCCTCTATGTTGGAACGACATGAGAACTGAACCGCAGTATAACCCCTAATGTGATATGGGGCTTGGTAAAGGTGGATAAAGTATATATGTATATATTGTATGTATTTGTACTGATTAAGACCATTTTTATGACGAGTAGATAGTGCCTGGAATTTGCTGGTTTTGGGACTGTGTGAATTTAGGACTGAATGTCGGACTGATCCAACGTTAGCCAATTGGTTGGGAGATTGAGTAGAACGCTGACCAAACCAATAATGATCTTGTCAAGGATGCACACTTGTGTTGTAGGTTCTAAGCTGAAATCCCGATTGATCCAAGATAAAACATTTCAAGCTTAGCAAAGAAAGGTTTGAATAGAATGTCTGACCAATCCAATAATGATCTCATCGAAGGGTGCACATTTGGGACAGGTAGGTTGAGCAAGAAGATGACAAGGTAGGACTTAGTGCGAGCATGTTACCGGAGGCGTGTCCTGGCTCAACTACAATAGTGGGGGTAGTGAGAGAATTTGGGTTTTGGTGATTATTCCTTGAACAATCAACATAATGTTTTCATGCAAAAAGTCAATCTCTCAGAACGTGCTATTTTCTAATACTAGTTGCTTAATTAATTATTATATATAATTAATCACAGTGGCTATTGGTAAAAAGTTAGATAAGGAGCAGATTTATATTATTATCATTCTTTCATGATCAACTTTGATACAGTAAAATGTAAGAAAATTCAATCTTCTCTCATTCTTCTTTTGGAAAATTCGCCCTCGCGATTTTCGGAAACAATAATTTTACCTACATCTTCTTTCTACTTTCCCTCGATCTTCACCCTTGCAACATTCTTCTGAGTTCTGCAAGTTCCCTATATTTATTCAAAATTTCTCTATGCTTTGCACGACGGATGTCAAAGTGAAACGGAATATGCTCGTAAATGAATGAACCATTTCTCAGTAACCAATCAACCTATTTTCAATACTGACAGACACTGAACTCAATCCATGCTTTCAGCCAATGCTCCTGAGGTCTACTGTCTATTTGATTTCCCTACTCAATTAGAGTAGAAACGGTAATTGCTCCGTTATATTGGACCTAATTTCATTGCATGCTGATCCTCCGTGTTTTATCCGGTTCCCGAGGGAGAAATAACTCATTTCAATCATGTTCATATGTGTACCTTTTCGAACTCGCGTGTTTGATGATCATTTACGATACTCCTTGTCCGCCCCAGTCAGAACACTTCCACCGAGGTATACGTGCCAGTGGATGTACGGTTTCCAATAATGAAAGTTCCACGGTCTAAAACGCTCGTTTTTACTATTTTCAAACTTTTCGGATTATTCCCATATCGGATGGAAAAGGACGGAGTTCGATTTAACACGGTTGGCGTACTATTCGGCGTTATTAATATCGCGTTGGTTAATTCTGCAGCGATTCTTTTGGTGTTTGTCCTCAAACTCGAAATCGTAAATTCTGAAATCTACTCACTGTTTTACCGGTCTTGGTGCGCCTGCTCTTCTGTGTCCCTGGCTGTACATTTTTACCAGATATGTATAACTCGAAGGAAGCTTAGTGAAAGTATAAAACTCACTTCTGCGGCCCTTGAAGTTTTGGGTCATGGCAAATCGAGACTCTCAGAGTTCACTCTTGTTACGTGTATTGCAATTTTAAGCCTAGTCTTGGTTGAAGTGGTTCACTTCACTCACATCCGCGATTATTCAATTCTAATCGGCCATGTGCATTTTGGATTGGTCGGCGCGGCTGTAGGTACCGTGGTGTTTGAATTTGTATGGTTCATCCGTCGGACGACCGATTGTTACTCTAAATTGAACGAGATGTTAAAAATCAACGATTTTGAGAATCTGCCGGTCCGGCAAATTGTCACCGTTAACGACGATTTGATCCTGAGTGCGGAACTCCTCAACAGGAGCTACAATTTCTTCTTGTTCTTTCTTCTTGCGGGCGTCTTCTCCGGTACAATCATAGTAGGCGCAACCGTACCCCGCCTGGAATGTATCTACTCTATCATCAGCCTTTTCAACTGGATTGGAGCCTCGTTTTCTTTCTTGTTTGTTATAATATTCCATTGTCAGCGTTTGACAAACTCGGTAAGTATGTGGTTTTGCTGCTCTTAGACAGGTATTTGTAAGATAGGTAATTCAACAATAAAATTTTGTCCAATTCTTTCAGATCCAGTAGAGAAACTTGTAGACTTCAGTTTTCTCCTCTTCTAGACTAATTTCAACTGAATTGTCCCGCTTTTGCCTTTCAGCTTGCCAGTAGCTAGTATTAGAAAGAAATAAGGAAGAATTTAAAAAAATATTCTGTTGAGGTTATTGACAAAATTGCCCCACCCACTGCTATTCTTCTGCTATTATTCCCAAACCTACTTGGGGAAGCACATTGGTCGAGCTAGAAAATGAAAAATGCTGCCAATTCTTTCACACGAGTTGGTTATTCCTCAGACCAGGCACATGGAGACTCATTTCTTCAACCTCGGGAAAATGGGGGAAACAGTGGGTGTGGCGGGTCCCGAACCCATTCCAATCAATTCAGCGTCCAAAATTAAGTGGAAAACGAGACCCCGCACGCCTAGGTACCAGAAATCTCGAAAACACACATTCGGAATAAGTAAATAGGACCCATAACCTCATCCAGAGGGCGCCAATCGTTCCGGGACCCATTTCATTGGATTCATTCACCAGGGTTTAGTGGAAAATTACACCCCACACGCCTAGATCGCCAAAAATCTCGAAAATCCATTTTTCGAAATACACATTTTGACCCCTACCCCGCCCACGTTTTTTGTTCCGATCTGGCTAAAAAATTTTGAGGACCAACTAAGCCCGGAAACGGGTCCCTGACCCAAATTTCGGCTGTAGTGGTTTGTCCACGAGTTTTGATATTGGTTTTGGTTTAAGCTTGTCTCAAATCAAGTTTTCAAAAGAAGTTTCATCAGCATCATTGATCCTGTTACAAACCATTATTTTAATCCAGTTTATCTCAGGCGTTTAGTAGCGTTAGAGTTTGTTGTTAGTATTATCATCAAATGCACTAGCTACTTGGATTTTCCTTCTATTTCAGACCATTAGTTTGACATTTGAAAATAACGCTACGTCTAAAAACTGTTAATAGGAAAATAACTGTTACAACTCAAATAAAGTAACGGTCACTTTAATTATAACGGTTTCCAGCTATGTGACCCACCCTTACTTGTTACCTTTTCAGGAGAGCTCTGAGAATGATGAGTATTATTAGAATATTGAACCTAGAATAATTGGGACTAATCTTAAATTTTGCTAAATTGATTGTTTGATAAATAAAGTTTTGGAGAAAAGGTTTTATTAGAATTGTCATGGCTGGATACTACTTCACTTTAATTGTTGTCATTACTATTAGCCAATACATTCTCCAGAGTAAAGGTAAATGGCCCCTGGTGAGAGCCTAGTTTGGTGAGCAGCTGTCTCGCATCAATTTGTGATATTGCTCATCCACCTTCCTGCGTGTTCTTCATTTCCGTGTGTCAACCTAACGTTTGAAAGCTCTTTTCGTTTTCGGTCAATTTGACTCAGATGGATGCGTTGAACGTACAGTCTGATAAGTTCGCTTGCGCTCTTACAACTCGGTGACTCGGCATCACGACAGTTGAACTCAAGAACTATGATCGCCCACAGACCTTCCTTTTTGATGTTCAAATTTTGCTCTTTTCTCGGAGTTTTCCCATTCGGCACAGCAACAAACGGGCTCAGTCGATCGGCTCTGTTCCTAGTTTGGGGTTTGATTTTGCGTTTGGTGCCGTTGCCCGCCCTGATGATGACAGTTCATAAAGTGCAGACAGCTGACTCGCTTTCCGTTAGCGTCGCTTTGGGCGCGCATGTGATATTGAACGCCTCGTATTGCCTGGCATCTTACGCAATGTTCTTGAAACGTTCAATGGCAGAAACTCTTCACGACTTCTTCATTCTGACTGATAAGCTCGACCTCGGTCATCACTATTGGCCTCATCGAGTGAAGCATACAACCATTGCTCTGCTGGTTTTTTCATGCGTTCTGACACGTGACAACCTGATCAATTTTCAATTAGTTCACTTAACAACATCATGTGGCTTCTTCGTTAGTCTTTTGTTGCTGTACGCAGTGTACTCTCAATTTATTTGGTTAATTCAAATAACCACAGTTGCTCTGACTAAACTAAACCTTCTTCTCGACCATCAAGATGACGAGTTCGTTGATTTGAAAAACATTCTTACATCGTACAATGAAATCATCGACTTATGCCAGAAAATTTCCTCCTGTTATGGACTGTGTCTATTGACTGGCTTTGTTTTGGTTTTTGAAATGGAGGTTGGGATCATGTACGAAATAATCAACTATTTGGTGGCTAAGGATTGGGGAAAAGTTTTCCTGCACCTCAGCTGGTGTTTGATTTTGTTTTTCATCACGTGGTGCTTGATCAACACTTGCAACGACGCTTCTGAAAAGGTACTATTTTAAATACTTAATAGTGAATGATTCAGGTTTCGTCATTCAGTCCGCAATTCCTCAACTACGATGAGGAATTTAAATTACTCCGTTTTCTAAAGAGATTGAAAAATCCATTCAGGAGCATGTACTTTTCTAATAAAACATTCTGAAGATGTAGTCCTGGAGAAGTCGAGTTATCTGCCATGTTGTTTAATAACAAGAGGAAGCCTAGCAAACTGGGCCAATAAGGGCCATTGCTGTTTCACAGAAGAAAGCTTAGCTTAGTTGTAAATCATAACAAGTATAAATGTACGTGCTAGCAGCTGCTGCAAGCTAACTGATGCACCTAAACACTCTCCTCCCTAACATTGTATCAGCCATGCTGGACCACATTCTTTGAGATACAATTTTGGCAGGAAAATAATTTGACTTGACTTCAGCAGACAGCCTGCATGGCTACAGCATTTGAAAGTTCGGAATAGGCCTAAACACGATTAATTTAGCGAAGATGAAGCAATATCGTAATGGTTTTTTGAGTTGGATTGTACATCATTGACTCAGAACATTGATTGGGAGGGCAATGAGTGCCAAATACAACCAAAAGGGATTAACATTTGAAATGAGGCACTGAGTTTCAAAATTGGCTCATTCCGAATCAAGCAGCGAAAAACGCCGAGTAGTGATACCATCCTATCAGAACGACTTTTTCGATTGCTTATTTTCTTATTTTGTGCGGTACGCCTTTGAAGTCGTACAACTTGAGAATATACAGTATTTCTCTTCAAAGAGAAGTGCAGAAACACACTTTAGTTGAGAAAGAACGAGTTTTGCAACCATTCACCAGAATGAACATGTTTGACCATTGAAAAGAGCGTGAAAAACCCTTCAGAAACCACTGCCATCTCAATTTCGACTAGAATTTGAAAGAACCTTGGACCAGGAGCATGGGGACTCATTCCAATAGATTTAGCGTCCAAAAATTGATAGAACACACACGCTTAAATCGCCGAAAATCTCAAAAAACCATTTTTCCAAAAAGACATTTTGACCTCTACCCCCCAAATTTGGTCCGATCGGGATGAAAAGTTCCGAGGACCAAGCTTGAGCCGGAAACGGATCCATGACCGAAATTTCAGATTTTTAGCAAATTTTCTACTACCGAAAATTATGGGTCAAATTAGAGAAAATGTAGACGACTTTCTGCATGAAAAACAGGTTATTCCTTGAATAATCAACCTCGAAGGTGCATTTATTGACTTTCATTATCAAAAATCGATGAAAATCGTCCTCTGCCATTCTGTTGTGAGACATCACTAGAACGTCAATCCACTATCATGATAAACTCACCATAGAGAGTCCTCCTTCCACCCATCAACGTCCCTGCTGACGTGATCACTAATCAATAAGTACAAAAGTGTTTGTTTCTTTGACGGCTTTGCGGGTTGAGCCCCTCGACAGTAGCAGAATGCATCAAAAGTACTTACTAATATTCTTGACAATTTGCTCGGCTCTTGGAACGTTCCCTTACAGGCGCGTAAACGGTTCGTGGATTGATTCAAAAATACTACAAACATCATCCGTTTTCGTCACAGTTATACCTCTCTTAAGTGTCCAATCTTTCAACTGGACTTTTTTACAAGACACAGATGTGAACTTGATAATTTTAGTAGGAGAGCCTGTTCTGATTGCTTTAATCACAATTTTGATCGTATTTAACAAGTCAATAAAGGATTTATTCAATAATGAATTATTTGAAAATTCATTTCTGGTTGACGAAATTCGAGATTTTTATCCCAAGCAAATTTTTGTGTACATTGCGGTAGTTATATTGACATTGGCTTTGACGCCAATTCGGAGAGCTATTGATAATTGGTTCTACATTTTGGAACTGGTTGTAACATCATCCGTTTTGCAATTCACTTGGTTGACTCGCATGGGAACTGCCTTTTTGGCACGTTCAAATTCTAACTTTGCAGCAATAGAAAACTTGCCTCAATCATCTTCACTCATTTCTTTATTTGTAAAGAGGCACGCTCTTATTCTAAATTGGTTGGGTGTCATCAATGATAGCTTCACGTATGTTCTGTTCTTTATTCTCGCTCTTGCTATGTTTGAGATCAGCACTATGTGTTGGGGAGTTATTGACTTTTTTAAGAAAGATAATGCATGGGACGGATATCTAATCCTATCCATGACATTTTTATTCGTTCTGATATTATGGGACCTCACCAATGCCTGCATGGCCGCCTGCTCTGAGGTAAGTTCTGAAGAAAAAACGTTTCACTATTTGTTCTGGTGAATGTACGACAATAACATTGATCATCATATTCCTAATTAAAATGATTGACTATATTGACTCAGTTAGCTCTAAATTAGTGATAATTTAGAATCATATTTCTGTTTGTGAGTGAGTGTGAGTACAACTCTACCACTGCTGAACAACTTGACCTATTTTTGAGATTCTTTTCTCATCTTTCTAAGGATGTTATTTATAAACCATAATATTGTCTTAACGGGTTCAACAAGAAGATATTGCTATTAGGAGCGATATTATCCATAAAATGTACCATATTATGCAAGAAAATGGTTCATCCAGATCTGATCTGGTCGGGATTGAAATAACTCATAATTATTAGGAGTAGAACGTCAGATGTGAGATTTTGGCAACAAAAATCTGAATTTTCTTAACAATACATTGCCAAGTTCAAAGTATACCTTGTCAACAATGCCCTCCTTATTTGGTAAGATAGGCCTTCTCCCTAATCATGGTATCTTGCCTGAGAGACATTTCATCACACATTTTTATTAAAAATAACCTGGAAGTCGGTTAGTTCAGTATCAGGATATTGAAAAATGTGCATTGAGTATGTCTGTATGGAAATGGAAGCTCTCTTCAGGGAGAATGGGACTGCCTTGTTAGAATGTCCAGCAAAATCTCAAAAAATACAAAAATGAGCTACAAGTAAAGACAGTGCAAAACTATCAATATTTGAAAATAATGATATTTTTGTCAAATGTTTGTTGATTGAGCTGGGCCGATCTATCCAGAAACCAATACACCAGTGTTGTTGCTGTTGAGTTCACTATTTTTGTTTGCTCTATTGTTTCTCACTGGCTATTATATTTTGCAAGTGAACCGCAATGGCTCCTAATAAAAGTAAAGTTTTATAAACATTGATGCATTCCTTGAATATCAGCTGCATTGCATTTCTAACCCATCACAATCATGTTAAATGATGTTATTAAATAACATATCGATATTACAAATTTTGTAATATCGATATTCCCTAATATCAATAATTTTCTCTCAACAATACCGGAGTATCGATATTTGCATACAATATTGATATGGAGAGAATATCGATATCTGTATTGCAACGTCTCTAGCTACAAGAAACAAGTTGATGTGCTCAGTCATAGCTGATAACTATGCTTAACAGGTTAGACTTGTTGTATTACATCATACAAAACCTTGGTAATTGACTGAGTAACTGAGCAAGCAGCAAGAAAAGGACAGCAGGAACAGGACACATCAGTGTACAAAGTGCGGAAGAAGATATTTCGAAGATATTCTGATAAAAGGTTGGAGACTAGGACTGGCATGTTGTCTATAAGCTTTTGATAGAAGGGAAGGCCTTTCAGAAGCTTCTAGATTGTTAAGATTCTTGTCACATCAGTAAAATGTTTTCCATCTTAATAAGGTGAGGTGATTCCATGTTCGAGCAAAGTCCATAATATTTACTGACATAGTGTTCACAATAAAAACGCTATAAGTTATGCAAAGATTAATCTTTGTTTGAAATACGATTGTTATAGAGGAAATGTGTTAGAGGAGGCATATAACATGATAAGGGAACTTTTCAAAACAACAATAGCTTTGACAAATGAAAGACCTTTACTTTGTAACTGAAGGAGCTATCCAGTCAATGATCAAGATACGTCAATATAGAATCGTTTGCAGTTAGGTCTCAAACCATAAAGAGAAGTGCCCACTTCAGTGTCTTATTTGTACCTTAGTTGATTTCAGCATTGGTCTTAACTGGCTATCCCGATGCAACAAAGATATTTCATCCTGTTTACCCACGTATGTCGTGCGCTTGGTACATTCCCAGTGAAATGGGATAACGAAACATGGAGACAACCAAAATTGTTGACTCTTATTATTTCGTTTTTCAAATTGGCAACTCCTTTGACCCTTGGTCAGTTCGCCGGGTGGTGTTTGTTTCCTCAACTTGGGATGGCCATTCTAACCCACCTGCTGCATCTCACTCTAGAACCCGCGTTACAAATTGTTTTCATTATCTCAGTTGTCTCCAATCACACACTTGTTGACACATTGAACCTATTCACCGATTCTATTTTCAAGTTGGAACCAACAGCAAATTTTTATCCAAAGAATATCATCCTACCTATGGCGGCCGTGTTTGGAGTGTTTTTTGTGAGTTTTTTGAACTGCATTGGATTTAGTGAAAATTTTATGGAACTACTCTTTTCGTTAACATTCATGGCCTTCCTTCTCCAATTGTCCTCTACCATTTATCAATTTTTTTGGCTTGTACAATACGGTTCACTAGCTCTTGTTGAACTGAATAAAAACTTTTCTTCGCGGTGCGTGGATTTGTCGCTTTTTGAAATCTCAACAACGAACGCTATTGCTTCAACCGCAGAATTTGTCGCCAGACACAACGAATTAGTAGAAACTATCGAATCGGCAGTGAGTTGCTACGGCTTGACTATCCTGGTTGCAGTGGTTCTGTCATTCGTCGAGATTACGAGTTTGATCAGCATGGTACTGCTGGATTTGCTGGAAGGGATCTTACGGCCTGCGATTACTTTCGAGATTTTCGTGGTGTGTAGCGTCTTCACATTGATGGTGTGGGGCATCATGGACGCGTGTATGGGCGTCCATCGTGAGGTGAGCCGGTTGTGTAACATTTTTTCAATAACTTCATGCTTACTTCTGAATAACAGCGGCGATTGACCTCCCGAGAGGAGATACGCCATATAACATGGAAAGGAGGGTAGCCATGGAAGGCACAGAGAAGGAGTGGGTAGAGAGAGATGGGTTACCCCCACCCCTCCTAATGTAGCGCTACCAAGCGGTTATTTCGAACACCAAGAACTATTTCAAGACAAGTAACAGAAAACCTGCGACTCTCTTCATGAAAAAAAATTATTGAGGCCCATGTATACTGTGCGCAATAGCATTATACGCAAATAATATGAAAATGTATTGCACAAAAGAAAATTCAAAATGCAGAATCTAAATCATTAATAAGCATACTAATCTTTATTGGTTGATTATTCAAGGAATAACAACCCATGTTTTCGGCTCTAGTTGTTCCTCAAAACTTATCTGGATAAGGAACTTAATGGATTTTTGAGATTTTTGGCGATCTAGGCTTGTGGGGTATCATTTTTGACTAAATTTTGGATGCTTAAACCAATGGGACGAGTCCCTGTAACGATTGACACCCACCGGAGGAAGTTATGGGTCAAAATTAGTATCTATCTACCTATTTCAAAAGCGGATTTTCGAGATTTCTGGTACGTGGGCGTAGGGGTATCATTTTCTACTAAATTTTGGACGCTGAATCGATTGGGATGAGTCTTCATAATCCTGGTCCGAGGAATAACCAACCCCTGTCGCCTAACCCCTATGTCTCTACCAGCCTTTACTCATTATACTGTTCTTAAAGACAACGTCATGGCCAGCACAGTGTTTCCATACTGAGGAAAATCTTGCTTCAAAGGGAAGAAGGGGAGAAAGCAATTTCTTAGGGTGAAAAGGGAACAACTACACTGAACGAAAAATCAAATAAACCTGGGCATATTCAAGAAATACCTGCAACTTCATTGACAAAAATGAAATTAAAACTTAGTACAGTATTCCTCAATCTTTATTCTGTCCATGTCAATTAATTTTGTTGGAATATCTTGCTGAATATCATTCACTTGAGACTTCTGAGCCCCAGATTAAATGTGTTCCACATGAAATGTATTCTATTAAATGCGTTTATACAATTTGTGTTTCAGGATAAGTCGATTGATTCAATATATTCGTTCAGTTACATTATAACATTTTAGGTAGTATTCTGATGTTGCACATTACTTTTTGGAAATCTGCTTGAAAGTGAGCCAATCCAAATTTCACTAATATCCCACGCGAAGGAAGTATTGATAGGTGTTGAAATTCTTATGGTTCTGTTTGCCGTAACGGGCACCTATTACAATTTAATACCCTGCTATGTTTGCCAAGTGGCCCTCACCCTTTCAGACCGTTGAAGTTGTTTCCCAACCAGCGGATGGCAGCAGTTCAACTTTTGGTTCCACGGGGAGGGAATCAGCTCTTTCCTCCTCGATGATTAAGTTTCAACGTGAAATACTAAACCAACTTTCTCACATTTCACTTTTGAACAATCATGGAGAGAACCTTCTATTGTTGTCATTCATAAATTAAACTTACGCTTTTTTTCCAGGCAGAGAAATTCAACAAACTTTTGGCAAGTTGCGCGTTGAAGGATAAGAGCGAACGGCTTCTCCTGAATGTAAGATTATGAATATTCAGCTTCTTGCATGATTTAGCATAGTTTATGGTCTGCCAGTAATCCTTTCACTAACTTGAAGGGTCGATTGGATTGACTGAGAGAATAACGAATCGAATCATTACCAATGCAAATTAGTCAAAAGTGAGAAAACCACTAAAAGTAGCTCGGTGCACCTTTATAAATGGCCATATTAATCTTGAGTTCTCAGAAAGTCCTTGCTCTCCTTCACCAACTTATGACAAATAAGTCCCCACTCGGTATTCATTTTCATTTTCTATCCGCGGCCCTTTTTCATCCGCCCGCTACAATTTATGTAAAAGCGTAATGAAATTCCGTAATATTTTCAGCCACACATCGCGCTGCACTTCGCCACCAAGAAAACTCTGACATTTACCGCGTGCAAATGCTTCAATATCGACTACCGGCTGGGATGTTCTGTAAGTGGCAAGGTTTAATATTGAATTTAATATCAACTTTCACATTTTAAAAGTTTATTTCAGTTTATTTTATTACTATACATACTATTTCATTCATTATTATTATTATTGATATGGATAATAACATTTGTTTGTTAATTTGGGGCATGAATATACGACTAGTGATAATAATTACAATGAATTAAAAAATGGCGGAGGTATCACGATCAAATGGAAAAACTGAGACAAAACAGTCCACCTTTGTCAACTTTCAGTCAGTGTAACCATTCTATTTTGTAACATTAGCTGTTGAAGTGGCCCAGTTTGGTAGGCATCACTGTTATGCCATCTAAAGTAATCATTACCAAAATGTACAAGAAATATAATAGAGAAAAGAAAGGCGGATGGAGGAAGAACCAAGCTGGAGAATCTTGGAGGGGAGACACGCCCTGTGGAACCTCTACCTGGAGGGGTAGGTCTTCTAATGTCTGCTCTTGAAGCATCCACTATCCTGATATACCGTCTTTCCTGCCCTGATCTCACTCGTCAAGCAAAAGTTAACTTTTCTTCTATGGGCAGACAGTTAAGAACCACACTGGGGAAACCTGGAGGGGCCCACACCCCACAGAACCCCTATCAAGGGTAACGAGAAAGAGAGCAAAACCTTACCACTCTCTGGTCTACAAAAAGGCCTTCACAGGCCAACTCAGGGCATCCTGATGTCCGCTCTTGAAGCTCCCAATACTGTCCTGGTTTACTGTCTTTTCTGCCCTGATCTCAGTCATCAAGCACAAGTCAAACTCACTTTTCTTCCATGGGCCTTGCAGAACACCTACCAAGGGTAAAGAGAAGGAGGGCAAAACATTACCACTCTGTGGGCTATAAAAAGGCCTCCACAGGCCAGCTCAGGACATTCTGATGTCCACTCTTGAAGCTTCCAATACTGTCCTGATCTACCGTCTTTCTTCACCCCAATGTTGCTCGTTAAGCTCAAGTCAAACTCACTTGTAAAATAACTATGTGTTTACTGAGTGGTGGCATCTCATGTGCCAGAAGTACACAATTTCCCATTTTATAGAAACAAGTCAAAAAACAACCTTGCTTTACCAGCGGCATTGGTTCCTGTTGCATCCTAGGACTAGCAAGTTCAAACTGCTCAGCTCTTTTTATTAGTTACATAAAAAACAACCTCACACTACTGGTAGCATTAGCTTCTGTTCGACCTCAGGAAATGCAAAGTTCAAAAATTGTGTGCGTTACAATCACCATCACTCAATTTGTGGTTGGGTTTGCAGGTACAGATAGAATTGAACAAATTACCCAAGAATCATATGTTATTGTCTACTCTCAGAGATTCCACTACAATCTTGATCTACCGTCTTTTCTGCCCTGATCTCACTCAGCAAGCAAAAGTCAAACTCACTCTTCTTTCCTGGGCCTTGCAGAACACCTACCAAGGGAAATGAGGAGGAGGCCAAAACTTCATCCCTCTCTAGGCTATGATAAGGCCTCCACAGGCTCAGGGCTAATGTCCACTCTTGAAGCTTCCAATACTGTCCTGATCTACCATCTTTCTTTACCCCAATCTTGCTCGTTAAGCCCAAGTCAAACTCACTAGTAAAATAACTATTCTTTTACCAAGTTGCGGCATCCTAACAGGTAGCATCTCATGTGCCAAAAGTACACAACTTCCCGTTTTATAGGAACAGTCAAAAAACAACCTCGCTTTACCTCTGGCATTGGTTCCCGATGCATCCTTGGACTAGCAAGTTCAAACTGCTCAGCAGCAGGGATATTAGTTAAATCAAAAGCAACCTCGTGCTATTGGTGGCATTGGCTTCCCTTCCATCTCAGGAAATGCAAGGTTCAAAAATTGTGTGCACAACAATCACCATCACACAATTTGTAGTTGGGTTCAAATCTTGATTCAAGAATCAAATCTTGTTTAAAAAAAAAAAAACATATTTCATTCTTATGGTTTATTTCAGATGGTGGCGGCATGTGTCACATACCTTGTAATTTTGGTTCAAATTGATGGAAGCAAGAATCCTTCGCAAGGCATAGGAACTACTCAAACACCGTCATTCTCCGTCACTCCAGAAATGAAAGCGTAATAATTGTTATTGGATGTTAGGGGTTTTCTATACAATTACCATAATTATCACACTTAAACCTTAAAAGCTGAAAGCGTAATTACTAGTATTCTCGACTGATTTTGAACATTCAATGAATGCACACGGAATTTAACATCAAGCACCATATTGAACCCCCATTGAAGCATCATTTGTACTTTTACTAAACTTGTTATCATGCCCACTTTATAGTAGAGCGTTCACTGTTTTCAAAGAGTAGGTATGCAACTTGTTTAAGAGATAGTAAAGGTATGTAATATTTGTGTTTTATATTACCAACTGTCTTCGATTTAATTTCCCTTTCTCACACGTCGTTTTCTGAAAGACAGGAAGAACCAATTCGCCTAGTAACTTTGCAAACTAGTTTACGTTGTTGGCTCTGTCAATTGTTGGAAGTCGGTAGCTACAGCGGAATACAGGAGGTTGTCGGGTGGGAGCGGTAGTAGGACAAAGTCCTTCGCCTGTTACAATCTAAGTGGCTCCCTACGGGGGATAGAAGTTGGAAGCGAGCTTATCAGCTATTGGTTTTCTTGATAGTGACTCGAGCAAAGCTCGGCGAAAAAGTCGAAATTGCTTCACGGACACCAAACGAGGGCTTTTTCACTTTGAATCCAAAAGTCGCGCGAATGGGGGAAGGAAAACGAAATCGCTTTTCTGGGCTTTGTGAGCATCTCGTCGGGTTTCACATCAAAAGCAAAGCCGATTCAAAGTTCCCGGCCCTCGTGACAGAGCTCGGGCGGTTTCCATGCCTTCGGCTCACGATGAATAGTGGCTTAACTTTTTCTCTGACCTTTGGGCGAAATCTCCTTTTAATGGGCTCATTATACTGGGAATTCACCGGGAACGGTCTCATCCGATGGGATGAGGGTTCGAGGTGGAACGATTCATTTTTTCCCACCGCCAAACTGGCTGAGGATCCTTCCTTTGTTCATCGAGTGGCCAAGAAGAAGGGTTGGTCGATTTCCTCACGAAGAATTCATCATGGTGGACCTTGAATAGACAAGGTGGAAGCAGTGAGATCGTACCGTTTGAGGTTTGGTGATATGGTTCGTCGTGACCTCGGTAATTCGAGTCGCATCACATTTTTTGAAAATGTGAAGTAACCGGTTCCAGCTACAGAGATCTACTATTGAGCCAGCGAATTTTTCTGGACGTTTCAAGGTGACTAAATCAAAAATAAGCAAATGTCCGCCGCGCCCATGCCGTTTTTGGTAGTAAAAAAATTCTAAAAATCTGAAATTCGGGTCAAGGACCGTATCCGGGTCTAGTTGGTGCTCGAGACTTTTCAGCCCGATCGGATCAAATTCGGGTGGGGTAGGGGTCAATATTTGTAATTCAAAAAATGTATTTTCGAGATTTTTGGCGATCTAGGCGTTTATCGTATCATTTTCATTAAATTTTGGACGCTGAAACCAGTGAGACTGGTTCCAGAACGATTGGCGCCCATCGGAAGAGGTTATGGGTGAATAATGGGTATCTATCTACCCATTTTGAATATGTGTTTTCAAGATTTCTGGTACCTAGGCGTGTGAGGTATCATTTTCCACTAAATTTTGGACGCTGAATCGATCAATTAATTTTGGTCCGAGGATTTCGTAGCAATTAATTTGTTTTCGAAAATGGAAACAATGCTTCTGCTTTACTTCTACTACAGTCGTGGAAACACAAAAGTGTCGCTAATGATCAAAAGGTACAATTTCCTCTCGGGATCATGGCAATCTCGTTACCTCGAGCTGGTTTCTGAAACAACGGAACGCGAGTAAATTCACTAACCTGTATACCATCATCAAGGGAGTGTAACTTGGGTGTTCCGTCTCTCTAAAGGAACGTGTATGGAGCGCATAGCGTCGACAGACGTCCTGCGAGGGTGTGGGTTTACCGAGAATACAAATATCCTTAGCCAGACTCTCAAGAACCATTTCCCTATTCCGTCCGAGGGGAATGACTAATCCGCTTTCTCCGCGGTGAACAGAGAGTTTCGATGATTAAATTTCGCGCCCTCAGCCATTCTTGTTAATTAAATAGGAGCATCTGAGCCTTCTGGAGCACTTCGTCTGCCTCTTCAGACTGAACCGCTTGAATCGCCCTCGTGGTCGTCCGATTTTCACGGGATTCTCGAAATACGCGGTGACCATGAGAGCCATAATTCCGTTGTGGAAGCTCGTCTATGTTCAACTCGACCATATACGGTCGTTTGAGCGTGTTTCACCGATTAGAGACAAACCAGGAAACTGGGGCGCTGGAGCGAAATTTCAATCACTTCTCCAAATCATCCCATATCGCCATTGCGTCGTGTCTCATTGGCAGGGTTGTCATCCATTCGTCTACCTCCCTAACCGATAACCTGATTCACTTTTCCTCGAGAAATGCTAATGCGCGATTTGTATTTCGCATCTATAAAACCGCGCTCAAAAATAAGCACAACTAAAAGTTTTTAATTCTCATGAGTTGTGACGTTGCACTGCTTCATTTGTTTTCATCACTTTCCCAAAGAGATCAGCAAATGGCTAGAAATATTTATTTCCATTTTGGAATCACAGAAGTGAATTGCTGGTCGTACAAGTTCTAACCTGTCCCTCGCATATCTGAAAAGGACATCGACGTTACCGTATTGGTTGGTAACCATACCTTTATATTTTCATCAGGTTCCTTCAACAAAAACGCTGCAAATTCTTTCACAAGAAGTTGCTTATTCCTCGGGCCAGGAGCATGGAGAAAATGGTGGAAAACAGTGAGTGTGGAGTTTCCCAGATTCATTCCGATCGGTTCAGCGTCCAAAATTTAGTGGAAAATAATACTTCACACGCCTAGTTAATTACCGAAAATCTCGAAAATCCTTTATTACCTCGTAAAAATACACATATTAACCCCTACCCCTCCCACCTCAAAAATGTGGTTTGAACAAGTTGAAAAATTTTGAGGACCAACCAACGCCAAAAACGGGTCCCTCACCATATATCAGCGATCTAGGCGTGTGGGGTATCACTTTTCACAGAATTCGAGCAAGTACTGTCTGTTTTTGCACAATGTGATTGTACTTCAGTGCTGAAGATTCCAACCGTCCATATCGACTCAAACGATACAATTGTTCGCACAAACCAAATATTGTACAATATTGAGCGTTTGTATGCAGCATCACGCTGGTTGGATAACTAGGGTCCTCCCGTGGGAGTGATAATGAGAGAAATGATAAGCTCGAAAAGTAAAATTGTTCTCATTTGTTCGGCATTTTACATTCCTAGAAATTATGTAAAAACCTCATCAGATTTCATCGTGATTTCTGGTACGTAGGCATGTGGGGTATCATTTTCCACTAAATTTTGGACGCTGAATCGACTGGAATAAGTCCTTAGGCTCCTGATCCGAGGAATTACCAACCCCTGTGATTTTCATGGTATCGACCGCGGTAGTAATAAGTAGAAAATTCCACGTAGATTCAAATGGTGCCTTCACATTCGAGGTAGATTTAATTTTTCAGGGGTTTGTGGGGTTTGCTTCCTCAGTTAGTACTAGATTTCTTGAAGAACCCTAAAAATTGAAATATTATATCTGGAAAACGGTTAGGAATCGGACCATGTTGAAGTGAAGCTTTTTTGTTTAGCATCAAAATATTATACAAGATATTGAATTTTGTAACGCGAGTAGCCAGTCACTCTGTATAATTGTTGGTAATTTGGCAGCTTCGCTCATGCTTAACATCCTAAATTGAAGTAAAGCAGGATAAAACATTCATTGTTCGTCCTCCAATCGATGATGAACTACTGGTTATAGTTCTTTACATCCTCAAATATAAGTTGTCGTCAGCAAAATAGTGTTCACTATGCAATAGCAATGACAGCTGACGGTAGCCAATCAATATGTCATTTTGCCTCTCCGTCCTCTATGATTCCCAATATTTCGCTTCTTTATCAAATTTATTTCCTATTGACTGTCTTATTCAGTTGCGATAGCCTGCTTGAGAAGATAATAGCCGAACATTTTATAATATGTAATTGGGCATTTCGGATTATTAATAAACATAAAAAGTCACTCCCTGTTTTCTGAAAAATTACCTTGGTTTTGTACATTTGAGAGACTTGACTCATACTAATTGTTTCGTTAATCTTATTCTACATTGATTTATTATCAGGGCTCTCATATAATCAGGGAGTAGGTACTTAATTGAAAAAGACAAGTCGATAAATAGTCTTTCTGAAAAATAATGAGGAAGGTACTCATTTTCATAATACCCATTTGTATCCGATCATTTGCAGCAATTAATCAATCACACGGGTTCCCATAAATTTCGAAAACTCATTATCATCTATACTCTCTTGCATTTTTGGAGAGCATTCTTCATCTTTCAAGCATTATCATAAGTTTATAACATTCTAAACAATTTTACGTGTCTACAGGGTGTTAACCGATAAAGTTAGCAGCTTTCAAGGGGCCGATTTTACAATTCATTTGCAACAAAAAATGTCTCATAAAACTTTTTTCAGAGACTTCATTTCCGAGTGATTCACCTGGCTTCACTAAAACTGCCATAACTACCTTAATTTATAAGATAATGTCAAATTAAGCACACCGTTGGAAAGAGAGGAAAATTTTTCTTTCCGATAAATTCCTCAATCTCTTCAATAAATGGATGTTAGTATCCACTAATTTAGCCCAAAATTAGAAAATGAACGAAAACGCCAAACCTTGTCAACATTCAGCCGGGTAAAAAATTGAAAAATTTAAAATTTCCCTGTTAATATGTGAAAAAAAAACCTTCCCAAAACACCAGTTTTTCAACGATACATTCAACTTTATTTTTGTGATGTAATTTAGGGGTGAAAATGGCGTTTTAAGTGGAAAAATGAGACATTTTAACCAAAGTCGTGGTTTCTCATCGAAGTTCCGAATTCCACAAACTTGAATGCTATGTGCTGAGCGATATTCAATTCAGTTTGAAAAAACAAATTTAGTAGTCGGCACTTAGCTTTCAGTTTGTTGGAATTCGGTTCATCAATGAAAAACCTCTATTTTGGATAAAATGTCTCATTTTTTAAAATTTAAAACGTCATTTTCACCCTTAAAATATGTCAGAAAAATAAAGTTGAATATACCGTTGGAAAGCTGGTGTTTAGAGTGTTTTTAAGAAATTGTATGAACTCGGTCATTTTTTTTGGGAATATTCATCGTTTCCCTCGCTGAATGTTGACAAGATTTCACGTTTTCGTCAATTTTCTAACTTTGGGCTGAATTGGTGGACACCAGTAGTCATTTATTAAGAGATTCAGGGATTGATTGGAAGGAAAATTTGACGCTTCTTCCAACGATGTACTCAAATTTGAGATTTTCTTGTAAATTTAGGTAGTTATGACCGAGTTGTAAGGTCGAAAGAACAAAAAAGAATCTTGATTTGTGAAGTCTCTAAAAAAACGTCTTATGAGACATTTTCTGTTGCAAATGAGTTGAAAAATCGGCCCTTTGAAGGCTACTAACTTTATCGGTTAAAACCCTGTATATTAAGAACCACAATAACTATAATAATAATGGATGTAGTAAAAGTAATAGTAATAATAATATTAATTTATCAAAGGTGGTCGACATTTGCACCGTAATTCCCATTAGTTGAAAATTGGCTTGACTTTCGTGATTCGTGCGGTAAAGTATGTGCATGTGTAGGTTGTGGTAATCTGTGGTAATGTTGCACTCTTAAAACGATTCATGTTATGAGTTCACGTGAAGCGTTTAGGTCTAATCCGGCCCATTGTTCCTCATAGTTATCAAATTTATTAGGTAATATTGTGGAAGGACCTTCATGATCCAACGCAATTTCGGAGTTGTAAAGAACGTGTAATGAAAAGAGGAAAAACAGACGAGACCGTGCGGGCTGACGAAACAAAAGGACCTTCTTTCACTCGGCAGGTGTACCACTCACCTCGACGGATCCTGCGATGCGATAAATTTCCCGAACGGAGCTCACTAATGAGAACACGCGCGAGAGCACGAACGGCGGAGGAAACTCGCGGGAACACTTTTCACGGGTAGCGGTTACCGGCGGATTGGCGGCGGGCGGAGGCGGCGTGACGCTCTTATAACCGCCCCCGCACCCCCGCCGGAGCTTGTAATTGGAAGGCGGCACCGCAGAGGGCTCCGCTGTTCGAGATCCTTCCTTCGTCGGTATCCTTCGTCCGGCGCGAGGAGGACTCGTGTATCGGAAGAGTTTCCACGCGAGGGCTATATTGCCTTACATTGTTACCTCCTACAGAAATAACACACCCGAATACATAATCAAGTAACAATAAAATTTGGTATTTTGCAGATATTTTTGAACAGGCAAAGGACCCATAATATCCATTCGATGAACAAACCGAAAAATTCCCCTCGGAAGGTAAAAACTGAATACTAAATATTTATGAATCAAACTAAAAATGATTTGAACAATTGTTCCGATTGGTTATTCCTTGAATAAACAACCTGTTTTCATGCAGAAAATCAATCTCTTCGATTCGGCTCAAAATTGTGGGAGCATGGGGATTCACTCCAATCGATTCATGTCCAAAATTTAGTGGAAAATGATACCCTACACACCAAGGTAAAATAAATCTCGAAAACCCACATTCGAAATGGGTTGATAGATACCCATTTTGACCCATATCCCCTCCTCGTGTGCACCAATCGTTCCGGGGCCCGTCTCCTCGAATTCAGCGTCCATAATTTAGTTGAAAATGGTACCCCACGCGCCTAGATCGCCGAAAATCTGGAAAATATATTATTCGAAATACACATTTTGACATCTACTCTCCTCAAATTTGGTCCAATCGGGCTGAACAGTTTCAAGGACCAACTAGAGCCAAAAAAAGGTCTCTGATCAATATTTCAGATTTTTAAATAAATTATCTACCATTGAAATCGACGTAGACGGCAAGTACGGAAGTATCCTCATTTTGATCTAGTATCCTTATTTGATCACGTTTCTTGTCGCTTCTTCTTTTTGTGTGTTTTAGGCGAAACTGCTCAAAGTGTGTAGATTTTCGATCCCAAAAGCTCTTTCAAATGTAAAATACAGGGAAATCTGGAATACGACTTTGTTTGGGTTCCAATTAAGCCTAATTCACTCTCGGCCAGATTGCTCCAACGCGGATATCTGTCAAAATAGGTTTTTGGTGAGTAAAACATCGTTTATCACTGAAATACGATGTGGTCAGCACTAAACCTGATATTGAGTTCATGCCTGTTCATTTTATTTGCTTCACGGAATAAGACGTTTAATACGTTTAAAAAGAGGATCAAAATTGCATGATGAAGTGGAGTTGCAGTTGATGGTTGTAAGATTTGAGAAATCATGAGAGAACTTTCTTTTTTTTTTTTTTTTTTTTATACCGTTAGCTACCCACAAACGTCCAAAATCTTGCTGTGGAGGGTAGTTGTGTCCTTTCGTGTTTTGATGATGCAGTCAGCCGGCTTTACGAACACACTTCGGCACAACATGCCTGTCGTGATGGTCTAAAAGAGCCTCGGTGTAATTTCCCTCGAACAACCGCGGAAAAAAAACCAGGAAAAATGAAATCTTCCTCGGAAGCCATTTACACTTTTCGGAGGCGGACATGTCTGGAACTATATTTACATGACGATCGACCTCTGGGGGGGAGGAGTCGCGAGTTGATTAAAATTCAAATTGTATTCCAGGGAAAAACTAAACCATGCCGTTCCCTCGAACTCATTTACAAGGGCGACCGTACCTTTACGAAGGGAGGACAACAAAAGCGCTCTATGGTTATTCCTTTATCTCACAATAGATTGGCAATGTAGTGGATGGTAAATATTTCTTTATAACCGTATTTATAATACTTTTACTAAGTTGCTTTCCCGGTCGAAAGCACCGATGAACCGCGATCTTCTAATACCTTGATTTCGAGTCAAACCCATTTTATGCTCTAGCACACTCTTTTACAGCGCTGATATTAAAAAAATGCTGCAAATTCCTTCAAAGGGATTGGTTATTCCACGGACCAGGAGCATGAACACTCATTCCAATCGATTCAATAGAAAATGATACCCCACATGCCTAGGAACTAGAAATCTTGAAAAAACACATGCGAAATGGGTAGATAGATAACCATTTTGACCCATAACCTCTTCCGGTGGGCGCCAATCGTTCTGGGACCCGTTCCATTGGATTCAGCGTCCAAAATTTTATCAAAATTGCCTAAGTCACCAGAAATGTCAATAACCCATTTTGCCAAATATCTCGAAAATCCATTTTTTGGAAAACATATAATGACCCCTGCAGATATCAACAAAGTCTATTAAAAGTGCATGAACATTTTACAAGCCTTTCAAAACTGAGGACATGGTGGCCGGATTGAATCAGTGTTTTCGATGCTCAAGCATCCAAACACACAAGTCGGCGGTGTAGTCTACCTAGGGTTTTAGAAGGCGTAATCCATCCGTCGCTTTCAACGACCGTCCTTTTCGAGAGTTACATTTTCGACTAAATTTTGAACGCTGAATGCAATGAGACGGGTTCCGGAACGATTGGTGGAGTTTATGGTTCAAAATGGGTATCTATCTACCTACTTTTTCATCATTTTCCACAAAATTATGGACGCTGAATCGATTGGAATGAGTCTCCATGCTCCAGGTCCGTGGAATAACCAACTACTGTGAAATAATTTGCAGCGTTTTGATCTAGACACCTTGAAACGCCCAGAAAAAAATTATGGGTCGAATTGGAGAGATTGACATTGTAGCTACATGAATACATAGGTTAAGTATTCAAGAAATAACCAACTAAAAGGGAAGAAGCTGAAGATGGGAGCCATTCTACGAAATGATGTGGTCTCAATAACGGATGACATTAACAACGCTAATCGGGTTACAGATCACATTAAACGGGTTATCCTGCCCATTATCATACGACCCCGGTGCCGCAAAGGCGACGATCCCCAATCGGGGTTCTGTTGAGGAACATAATGTGTCTTTTTGGGGCAAGGGGGGCCGCACATTCTCAGCTAAACTTTCATATTTATCACGGCGGAGCTTTTGCTGACGTCATTTTTGCCGGATGAAGGGAACTTGGCATTGAAAAACGCTTCTAATTCATTCACAGGAATTGGTTACTCTTCAGACCAATGATTAACCAAGCCCTGCGAAATAATTTACAGCGTTTTGGTTGGTTATTGATTACAATTGATAACTTAGCGGACTGCACATTAACCGACAAGTACCGGCGAAGCGAAGACGACGCGAGATAACATGACCGAGAACGGAGCATAGAGAAGAGATGCGACGTTCAGGAAACATCAAGAAGAGATTCGTTTTCCACCAATGTACGCATTGTTTGGCACTGAATTTCGAATTGAGAGGTGCCTACCTACATTATCTTGATAGTGAGCTCATAGTTTTCTCCATGCTCCAGATCCATAAGTACCTACAAATCCCGAATACCCACTTACGAGATAATGTAGGTAGGTAGGTACCCAAATGTACCCTACCCACCTCCAGAGAGCACCGATCGGTCTGGAATTCATCACAATGAATTCTGCGTCAAAAATTCAGTGGTGAACGATACGTTGGTGGAAAACGAATCCCTTCTTCGTGCTTCGTGGATGCCACATCTCTTCTCTATGCTCCGTTCTCGGCCAGGTTATCGCTTCTCCGGTATTCATCGTTTAATGCGTAGCCCGCAATGTTACCGATTGTTTCATTCTCTATTAAAACTCGGTATTCCGTATTTTCCGTTCGCGATCTGATATTTCGTTGCTGTACCGCCAATTAGTTTCCGATCGAGTCGTCGCAGATCCTTTGCCTACCCTGTTAGCTTTTGAAGATAATACTTTTTCCATTCGATGTTTTGTCAATTTCAATTCAATTCATTTATTCCTTCTATACGTACAAGTTGTTCACAAGAAAAACGATCATAATTACGGGCTTCCTCAGCTGGGACTGGCACTGTAGGACTTACTATGACTGGGTCCTTTTAAGGCCATTATCCCCGGCTCGTGACATGTCGTTTTCCAATTTCAGCTTAAAATTACTCACCTTTTTATCCCTACCAGATGCGCAGGAAGGCCGTTCCCCATTACGTGCCTGTTATTATCAATTTGTGCATTTTGTTGTGATCTTCGATGTCTGCGGGTTTGTCTGCTTCTATTGTGGATCACAATTATAACTTTTCCCATGATACCTAAAATATGAGTGCACTTATAAACTCTTATGGAATCATCAAAAACTGTTCGATGTTCATTTGTTCAGATTTTCTCATCACTCACTGTCATATTGAGGCGAGCTTTATGAAGGTTATTTACCTAGCGCGAACTAATGTCATCTTACTAAACACATCCTGGATCAATACAGAATCTCAAAACAGTTTTTTATTGGAAGTATCTAACGGCTTAAGATGGAACAGATGGAATTCCGTGATCTTGATATTTCACCCCAAACGCGAGTGATTTTCTCTTCTCACCTGTTTGCCAAGGAAATCAAGATATTTCACATTTATAAAAGTAGGTAATTCCTTTTCATTTGAATGCAGGAGAAGAACAACAATTCAATCACAGATTTTATTTAGCCCTATAATGATCGATACGACATGTAGCAACATCAAATCACATCGATTCGAAACATTGACCAAGTTTTGTAACTGTCTTCCTGAAAATGGCGTTGAATGAACGTCACGACTCGTTCACCTTCAACCTCAGCATTTTATTGCAATACCTCAAATGCGAGCTGCGATCTCCCATTGAGCCGGTAAATAGCGTATGATACAACTTTTTTTTTTTTAAGTTGAGTTGTATTTTTACATTTTGCAACTCATGTAAATTAATACATTTCAAGTTCAGCACAATATCAAACAATTATAACGTTCAACGACAATGCTGAAATATCTACGAAGTCGCATAAGTACAGCAAATATATGAACTGTGTGATGAAGAAATGGAATTGATTTCTAATATTCATAATTTCAGGGACATAGATTGTAAATTGATTGAGCGGTGTGGAGTAGACACCTTAGAAACTGTAGCAAAATTGGCTAACGCTATGCCAACAAAATGAGGCATTTTTTAAACAATTTTTTTTTTATTATTTTATTTATTTTTATTTTTTTGCGTTTTTATTTTTATTTTTATTTTTTTTAATTGCCTATTATTAAATTAATTTTTTTCTCAAAAGATTTGTTTTACACAAAGTCTGCTCAGGCATCAACTTCTCAAAATATAAATAAATAGAAATTTATGAATGCGCTCCTTTGCTGAATATTAAATTTGTTCGATGAGTTTCACGTCTTTAGTGAATCATATCATTATTATGGTGTTGCAAAAGTTCTATGACCCTTTCCAATCAAACCACTATTTACAAATTTACCAAGTTCGTGTAAAGTAAATTTAGTTGGAAAATTATCTTCTTTTGCCGCAGCCTGTAATTTTGGGAACATCCTTGCTCATTAGGTATCGCTTCAAGGTTGTTATCACTTTTTCTCCTCCGTTTTCCTATTTATAAACATAGATACTGAGAATGATAGGCCTAGACAGTTCTACAAGGGTGGAGGGGCCCCCGATCAGATCCTGCTGCAGGGAAAATGTTCATTAGAATAGAAACAATTAAACTTCCACGATTATGGACAGCTAAATAATTTATAAGTAGCTCATATTTCTTTTGAGAGCTGTGTTGGAAATTAGTATTGACGAAATTCTAATCAAATTCAGTGTTTGATCAATTGAATTAAGTGACTTTAAGAATAATTTTTAAATAAATATCCACTTTGCGTTTCAATGCGCCAGAAAAAAACGAATTTCACGGTCGTTTCTCTACATTTTCGTATAACCTACATCACTAGAGCACAGCCATCAAATTCAGTAGTGGGGGCATGCCCCCTTAGCGACCGGTGGTTCTTCATGACGGCAAAGTCACCGGCCTTCCCCACTCCTCCTTGATCATGTCGGCTCCTTTTTCCGCGATCATAATCGTGGGAGCGTTGGTGTGAGCAGACATGATCATCGGTATGATGGAAGCATCGATCACCCTAAGCCCTTTGATGCCTTTCACTCGCAGCCTCGGGTCGACGACAGTCGTCGGGTCGTCGACGGGTCCCATTTTAGCCGTTCCGCATTGGTGGTAGTTGGTGACGGTCAGATACCTGGCGTGGCAGGCCCAGTAGGCGTCCGTGTCGCGTCCGTGTTGAGCGCACTGAGGAATCGGCTTGTCGAACAGTCGAGGGTGGAACGGTTTGAATGCGGACGTCGACGTCAAATTTTTCGTGAACTCAACGCCTTTGACCAGCACCTGGACGTCGTCTGGGTGTCTAAAGAATCCCAAATCCACGTGAGGGTAGGTAGCTGGGTCTTTGCTCTTCAGCCACAATCGTCCTCTACTTTTCGGCCTCATGACGTTCATAAACATCAAAAACGAATGTTTGTCACCGTTTGTCTTGTAAACTTTGTTGTAAATATCAGGCCTGATGCCGAACATTCCATTAATCAGCGACATGGTGAGAGGAGAAGAGACGCAGAACTGGATCTCCAGGTTGGGGAAATCTTGGTTTTTGGGGCCGTTAAAGACATCGACAAACGCCAGACCCTCCAAACCACCCGTGATAGACAAAGGTCCTCTCCTGTTGTTCAAATAATTACTCACCACGCCGAGATCCGTCACGATGTAGTCGCTCAGCCCAACCTGTTGGTCTACCGTGTATATAACGTACCCAATAACGGGATGATCCTGAAGATTATAGCCGACGGGAAGATCTGTCACGACAGGAATTTTCATCTCCTGCAGGTGATCTCTGGGTCCTATTCCGGACAACATGAGTAGTTGCGGTGAATTTATAGCTCCGGCTGACAGGATCACTTCTTTGGCGGCTCGGACCACATACCGCCTGCCTCCTTTCGTGTATTCCGACTCCAACCGCTCGGCTGCCTTCCATGACGACTTTGCTGACCAAGGCGTTTTTGATCACGTGAAGATTTTTTCTGTTGTTTATTGGATGCAAATACGCTTGAGATGTGCTCACCCGGGACCCGTTTTTCGTGGTTGACTGAAAATTATAGAAAAAAATCTTGAAAACACATATACAAAACGCTGCAAATTCTTACACAAGTTGGTTATTCCTCGGACCAGGCGCACGGAGACTCATTTCATCAACATGGGGAAAATGGGGGGAAACAGTTGGTGCGGAGGGCCCCGGATGTTATGATTTAATACCAACTACAAGAAAATGTCTAATCAAACTTACTTGCACGAATGAAAATCCAGTGATGTCACCTCCGTTGTAATCGGCGATTTTGTACCCGAGTTCTCCTCCGGCTTTGACGAAGGCTTTGACGAGCGGGGTTTTGAACGGAGCTGTGTCAACCGACAAATATCCTCCTTTCCTGTGGAAACTGCAAAGACATAGTGGTTGAAGTCTTGAATGAAATTACGGAAGTTGAGTCCAACCCTTCGTTGGTCAGGGGAAACATCAAACGTTGGCGGTCCTGGGTGAGAGCTTTGTGCGCCTTCATTACTCGGAGCAAATAAACGTTTGTTGGCTTTGGGATTGTTGCGTCTCCTGGCCGAATTCAAAACGTTCTAGGTGCTCAGCAACTTCATCTAAATATCGTCATCTTGGGATCTTTCGGAGAGTTCCTAGGCAATAAATTTGGTTAAACTTTGAAAGGACGCGACCTAGAGCGAGCCAGCCCTGCTGCTAATCATGTATATACTGAACAAAAGCTGCTCATCAGTTGATTAATATTGATCTACATCCTATCCATCTGAAACAATCGGCATGTTATCCAAACAGCAACGGTATTGGCGATAGTTCAGCAGATAAGGTAGGTAACGAACTTATGGTCATTTCTCTCATGTCTTTACGGCCAATGTTCACCATATTGAGCAAAGGTGGTTCTAATATGCGTAAAGTCCTTCTTATTCAAGATGTTCAGGTTGTAGCAAACTCATCCCTCCGGACCCCTCCAATATCAGTTAATTTGAGTGTTACGTTGAGCCATTGACGCAAAAGAAAATACCAGAAAATTTCGTTAGTGTTAGGTATTATCATTTGAATTAATTTATTATTTATTCATCTATAATTGGAGTGCGGTGCTTGCTATTAGGTGTTTTCCGTACTGACTGGCCATTATGCCATTACGACCATTGAACCTGCAAAATGGTTACAGATCCCATTTGTAGCTAAAAAATGGCTCTTCTCACTTAACTTGCTGTGAGAGGTTCACTAAAAATATTCAAATGGAACACCTCTTAGGACCACAGAATTCTATGATTCCCATTGCCTTGTCTGCTGCATCTGATATCCAGGGCAGTTGCTATTGTTGTAGAGTATGCTATATTGCCCCTGTGCACTTCCCTGATGAAGAATTCTCAAGAACCACCAATGTATTTGCCACGACACGTACCTAGGATCGATCCAGTCTGCCTTTATGTTAATGTCTTCGCTCTTCAGGAAATAGGGGTAAACGTCCTTCCATCCCCAGCCGACGTTTCCCATTTTCTCCCAGTTGTCGTAATCACGAGCGTCGCCTCGTGTGTACACCATGAAGTTCAAAGAGCTCGAGCCACCCATCACTTTACCTCTTGGAATGGGACACCGACCGTCTTTGAGACCTGAGAAAAACAGAAAAAACGCATTTTCAGAGTGTTGTTTCTTGTAACGCGTAGATTTGTTAGCAGCTCAGCTCAGGTAGATTCAACTGATGACGTTCCCATCACTGGCCAGAAATTATGGGTAATGACTGCCTACGAACCTACATATTAACGGGGATTTCCTGCAAGAGCAAGGAGCTCAATCGTTGATTCGATCAAGGTAAAATTACGTTTAGGCCTCAAACGACCTCAACCGCCAAGAAGTTAGAACGAAATTGAATCAAAATTCTTGAGTAAATGGCTGTACACGAAATTACTGGCAGACGAGCGCGTAACCAAATTTATTTGCGAAGTTTCGACACGTCAGTATTGATTTTGTAGAACTTGGGATGTCAGCTGCTCTCGCCCTGTAAACAGGTAACCCCCCCCCTCCCCTCCTCGGGCAGATACACCATACGACTTGGTTCCCCAATATTTTGTGTGGACATCTCCGAATCCCTTGATGATGAGAAACCAAAAAAATTAACTCGAAAATGTATAAGAAAACATAGTTTTAATGCAAACATGTTATAAGGTTGTTTGGTGCTTGCATTGCCATAATGATTTTTCGGGAATTCGGAGCATCATTCTCCACTACATTTTGAACGCTAAATCCAATGATATGGGTCCCCGAAAGATTGGCACCCACTAGAAGAGGTTAGGGGTCAAAATGGGTGTCTATCTACCACTTTCAAAAGAGGGTTTTCGAAATTTCTGGTACCTAGGCGTGTGGGGTATCATTTTCCACTACATTTTGGACGCTGAATCAATTGGACTGAGTCTCCATGCTCCTAGTCCAAGGATTAACCAACCCCCGTGTGTTTTCCTAGTTTCAAAATGAGGTGGCGACACTGTATCAGTTGCTCGCGATAATATAATCGGTTAGATTAGTTCGGGGATGAGTGGTTACCGTTAACGGAGGATTCCCTAAATTCATTTCCGTGTCGTGTCGTGAATCCACACTTGGAACGGCTTCCGAATGGAATATTTTATTAGGCGTTCGGTGACCTGCGGTTGAACTTGAAAGAGGTTGAATAATATATGATCTTCGTCGAGACCGGCAATCCCTGCCTATTGATGAGAGGTGAGTGGCTACGTGAGGCAGGCGGTTGAATTAGCAATTTATTCGCGAGGTTGTGAAGGCATTCATCAACGTAGAATAACTCGTCAGTGGTCTGAGGCTAATCGCGATCTAGATAGTGGTGAAGGCACTTCCTCACAGCCAAGCTGGGTCTAACAACAAAATATGACGTACAACAACAACGCATTTACGACTCATAAAAGAAATTTCGGGATGGATCGGGCATACCCACACGATTAAAATATACCTAGATCAAAGTTTCTATGCAAATGTTTGGAAATACTCGCAGATTTGTAATTTATTTTGGTATCATCACATATTTCTTCCCAAAACAAATTTGTATTTAAAGTCAAGCTCCAACCCATCTCAAAATGGGTATCTATCTACCTATTTCGAAAGTGGGTTTTGATATTTCTGGTACCTAGGCGTGAGGGGTATCATTTTCCTCTAAATTTTGGACCCTGAATCGATTGGAATGAGTTCGGGACACTCTACACTCACTGTTTTTCCCCATTTTCTTCCTGCTCCTGGTCCAATGAATTGGCAAACCCTCTGTAAAAATTTGCACCTTTTTGAAAATATAATGTCATAACGCAGTAACGTTTTACCTTGAAGATTCTAATGAGTACTCACGGAGAAATTGGTCTACTGGGATTCCCTTTGATTAAATAATCGAGCTCGTTCGTGAGGTGATCAAAAGGAGCTGAAGGCCATCAACATCATGCAATCATGTTGGCACTAAGCCCCCTCCCCCTAATAACACTGGGCAATTTCGTTTGATGAGCAGTGATTTCAGACAGTAATTTCTTCACTATTGTTCCACTCACGTGATTAAGTACGTGAACCTCCATTTACGGTTTTTTAGGGTGAATAATTGACCTGTTTGGTTCGTTGGGTGATCAGTGTCTGGAAATTGATTCACGACGACTACATAGGTCGAATTGATTTCTGTCAATGTTGTTCTTCCTGTCCTCATATGGCGGACTTTATGTCGGTAAAGTCACGCTATTATTCTCTTGTTATTGTTAGGCGCTCGCTACATCACATCTTTCAAATAACGGGGACCGTGTTGGGGGAATGAAAGCCCGAAACAAATTTGCATGGCATCCCAAGAGACCAGTTCCGCTTTGAAGGCTCCTGATTTTACGGCTGCGCGAATCTATCCCCAATTCCAATGTCGTTAGCGTCGCCTCGAAATCCTAAAGAAAATCCGCTGATTCGCTTTTTATTCAAATTCCGAAGCCTGAAATTCAAATAGTAAGGCGAAGTTGCCCATGGATTGTTGTTGTTGATCCCACGTAGATTGTTTTTCCCCCTCTCACCTGATTAATCTTTTGCTATGCTGAGGGTATACAGGGTGTTCCACGAGTCCCCCCCCCCACCCGTGTAAATCGTCCAAAAGGAAGTAAACAAAAAAAAATTTTAATCTTCATACTAAATTTTTTCAGGATTTCAAATATCATATTTATGCACCCCCGCAACTGCGCATGTGATACCAACTTTTTCCTTTTAAACGGGAACCACAATTCTTTATTGCAGATTCGATACAAATGTATATTCGTTGTACCCAAAATTCGATGTAAATTTGATTCCTCAAACATTTTTTTATCGAATACAACCGGATCGAACGAGCACGCAAAGTTGCGCGACCCCAAAATTGTCAAATAGTGAATGATGGTAAACACAAATGTGACACACATGAATTTTCATTGTTTTTATTGAATGCTGATTAATATGATGCTATCCATTTCTTGATTTGATTCAATTATTGCGGAGTAATGACCAAAAATGGTCTATTTCACGTACAAAAATCATCTTTTTGAGTGCGTGTGTTTGCCCATGACATTTCATGTGGGGTATCATTTTCCATAAAATTTTGCTAATTGGGCCCTTCCTACGGTGAGCCTGAATGACTGTTTGTCAGATGGGGTTTTAGCAAGTCATCAGCAAGCTGATCAATAGCACTACCATTGAGCTTATTGCAAGCACTGTAAATCGTGGGCCATTTCCAATATTCTGGGTGATCTCTGTTTTCCAATGTTAAGGTATAGGAGGCAATGGCGTCGCCTGATTGAGATTATGATGATCCTATCCTCTATCCTTCCCCTATCGTCTTATGTCTAGCAAACAATAGTGTAATTCCTATTATAGCGAATTGATCTCTCTGGAAGGTTATTAGTAACCACAATTATGTACCCTCCTACACAATCAATCCTCAATTCATATTTTTCAGGTGCTGGAAAAATTGAGCGAAATTGTGTAATTGAGGTTGAAATTATTTTCTTGTCTGAGTTAAACCTGTTTGGTTGGCAGTTTATTCAACTCTTCTAGGTACAACACTGGGTCAAGAATCTTGCCAAGGTCTGTAGATGAATTTTATTTGTCCTTGATGTCCACTTACTAGCGGTAGGAGATAAAATTTTTCAAGACAATCATCACTTGACGGCTTCAAGCAGAATGATGGCGGAGCTGCACGGATTTGCTGACTCTGACTATCCCTCATTGATGATCGTAACATGTCATTAGCTCAATAAATACCGCTCCCCGCTTGACTCAACCCGTGTAATTTCGCCTTTAAATATCAACCGTTGGTTGCTGGGCCAATGCAGACCGATCACGGCACCTTGAGTTCAAACAGCCAATGTTATTCTTCGACTGAGGTTATATGAAGCAATTGAATCTGAAGGAGTTTCGTGACTGGAATTGTAAGTGGCTGGACAGTCGGTAAGGTAAACAAGGCCGATACAATTCGTAGAACGTCTGGCGGTCCCACGTGAATCATTCGTCGACATAAAATTCCCAACACTTTCGTTGAGTGAGTGGTGAGTTAAGTAGGGCGAATATTAGGGTGGGACCACTTTTAGGGGGTTGTAAGGTTGGAGGCGTTCATAGCCCACTGACGTTAACGGGCGATTGAGAAGCGTGTCACAACCAGTTTGTGACCTTAAATGCGTTATCAATGATTAAAAGAATTCAAAGTTGATCTTTTTCATGAGGAAATGATTAAGGAAGGACTCAAAAGAAAAATTCTGATCAGTTTCTCCACTTTTAAACTATGGGCGTTGAAGGAACCTATTAATTCTGAACCACACCTAACCCGTTTGCCACTTGTCTTCCCTTTCTTGCTTTTGGTTGGTTATTCCTCGAATAATCAACTTATGTTTTCATGATAATGGTCAACCTCTCCGATTTGGCTCAAAATTTTTTTCTGGACGTTTCATGATGTCCTGATCGAAAAAGGTCAATGTCCGTCCGCCGTCCGCCGTACGCCGTACGCCGTACATTGTACGCCGTACGCCGTCCATGTTCCGCGCCGTTTTTGGTAGTAGAAAATTTTCTAAAAATCTGAAATTTGGGTCAGGGGTCTGTTCCCAGCCGAGATGGGTCCTCGAAACTTTTCAGCCCGATCGGACCAAATTTGGAGGGGGTAGGGGTCAAAATGTGTTTTTTGAAAAATGGATTTTCGAGATTTTGGGTGATTTAGGCGAGTGGGGTGTCATTTTCCACTAAATTTTGGACGCTGAATCCAATAAAATGGGTCCCAGAACAATTGGCACCCACTGGAAGAAGTAATGGGTCAAATTGTGTATTTATTATCCATTTTGAATATGTGTTTTCGGGATTTCCGCTACCTAGGCGAGTAGGGTGTCATTTTCCACTAAATTTTGGACGCTGAATCCAATTAAATGGGTCCCAGAACAATTGGCACCCACTGGAAGAAGTTACGGGTCAAATTGGGTATTTATTACCCAATTTGATTATGTGTTTTTGGGATTTCTGCTACTTAGGCGTGTGGAGTATCATTTTCCACTTAATTTTGGACGCTGAATTCAATGATGTGTGTCCCAGAACGTTTGGCACCCACCGGAAGAAGTTATGGGTCAAAATGGGTGTTAGGTTTGATCAGGTGGTTGTTGTTATTGGGGTCCATCGTCCCCGGCGCTTCCTCCCTTCACCGACGGACACGCCCTGCCTTCCGTCGCCTTTACCGTTCCTTTTGAACAGCTCAACGTTCAGTTCCGTTCCGTTTCAACTAAGAGGAAGATACACAAGCCGCTGCGCAGCCCGTAAAACGATATAATTCGTTTTATTCTACGAACTGGTGGATCCCATCCTCGTCTCAGCTCATCTACAGTCCGAGCAAGCTCCAAGAGCACCAGTTTGAAGGAGGTACCAGTACCAACGTGAGGTGAGCCAAAAATCAATATTTCCTTCGGCTCATCTCCTCAGTCGGCTCATCAGCTCATTTCCACTTCAACAAGGACGCCAGTCATTACCCGCGTTCCCATCGCCGATCTTCGAACCTCGTCGCCGCCAAGTACTGATTTATTTTCTCACTTTGCCTTCGTTCCATTGCGATTGTCTAATTTAAGTTAATTTTAATTTACATTCTTCCCGGCAGCCGGTATAGGCCTAGGTAGGTCCCACCTCAATTGAATATAGGATTTATTTTAATTTACCGTCACCACAAGCAGCCTTTCATTTCTTTCCTTTTTTTCCTTATATACAGTCCACTTAAAGTCACACTCTCGATCGGGCATAGGAGGGCACAGTGCCAGCCCGCCTGTCGCAACAATGGGTATGTATCCACCCATTTTGTATGTGTCAGGATTTCTGGTGCCTAGGCGTGTGGGGTATCATATTCCACTAAATTTTGGACCCTGAATCGATTGGAATGGGTCTGAGACCCGCCACACCCACTGTTTCCCCCATTCGAGGAATGACCAACCCGTGTGTAAGAATTTGCAGATTTTTTATTCTCTGAATAACTTGGACATTTTGTGTTCCGAAATTCCAAGACCAAAAGACACATAACTTAGTCCCATGTCCCTATGAACTTCGTCACATTCCCTGCCAACACTAGTTCATGTGGTTTCCGGCGTTTTAGACGCCGAGTACCTGTAAGTACGTCAAGGACCTTCGTAGCTTCTTCACTTGGTTTCTGATCCTGTACCTGATCCTGGTATCTTGCAAGATGGACCGTGGCCCTCCACTTGATGACTTCGTCTACACTGTCCACTTCAATTTCGCGGTGCAGAGCGTCGTTTCGGAAGTAACATGATGCATCGGTAATAGACCGCAGCACAGAGTTCTGGAATTTCTGAATGATCTGCCGATTGGTTGGAGCGGTACAGTTCCAGAACTGCGCTCCGTACGCTCAAACTGGCTAAGTACTTGATAGCACAGAAGCAGTTTGTTTTCAATGGCCACGGAAGATTGTCAGGCAATGAGCCAGCAGTTTTTTCTATCTGGCTTGATCCTCCCACCTGAGCTTGGCGTCCGGCCCCATGCCCAGGTATTTGGCCTCATTCGCGTCGGCAATGGCTGTGTGGTTGATGTAAGTTGGGATGTAGCCGATCTTGAGATTGGTGGAATTGACGTGCGAGGACTTCGCTTAATTCAATACAATTCTCGATATCCATTGACTGATTTTGGAGATTGATTTGTTGAGTTTCGATATGGATTTTATGTTTCTGTTGCCAGCTGCCAGGACAGCAGTGTCGTCTGCAAACGTTGCTGTGGTGTTTAATTCAACTTCGGGTAGGTCGCTTGTGTACTGAAGGTATAAGTAGGGGCCTAATACGCTTCCCTGGGGTACACCTGCATGCACTTCCTTGGTTGTGGTAGGCATCGTGTTTGATGCGAAAGCACCGGTCAGATAAATAGGAATGGGGCAGCTCAACGAATTATCCTTCATGCCAGACTTTATCAAAAGGTTGAGACACATCTAGAAAAATGGGTAAGCATAACACCTTTCGTTGCTGGCACCACATATCAACCGCCGTTGTGGGTAATAGCGATTTTCTACAAATTTGGATCAATCTTACCACCTTCAAGACTGTTCAAGACATATTTTTGGAAGCTCTTCAAACAATCAAGTCGCTTAAAATAGAGGCACGGTAGCTGTGCTCCAAAACGGGGAATAGTTGACAATTTCGTTAAAAACTGAGGAATTTTCGTATCCAACTAAGTGCATCAACGGACCTCAAAACTATCGATTGTTTTTAACAATCGATTATTTCTTTTTAGTTAATTTTTATAAACAACAGGAGCAGATTATAATAAGTTCACGTCCATCAATAGTCACAAACCCTCTTAGCTGTCTCCCCCTGGTGGGGCCGAGCGCTTCTGGCTCAGAAAAAACAAACTGGTTGAGGTATACCTCCTGCCAATCTTTTACAAACAAGTTTGTTTTTCGTTGAAAATAGTCTGTTTTTTTTTTCCTCTTTCTTGAAGGGGTTTTTTAGAGTGTTCCGTCGCTCGAATTCATCCACTGCCAGATGTATTTTATACGTAAATGTCGACGATCAAGTCATTCCTATCGTGAGACTAATGCTATGCACGACGAAACCGGCCAAAATCATTCGCAGGGAAGATCAGAAGATATTAATCTCGTTTGGTGTGACTCCTGGGAAGTCATTGAGGAGTTTTTCCCTTCATTTCTGGGTAATATCCGAGTTTGTGGAAGTTGTATTTAGTTCATTTACATACTCATTCGTATTTGACTTGACAAAAACCATTGTTTGATTAGGTATTCAAAACACACGAGAAAAAGCTACTGTAAATCAAAGGTTAAGAAGTGAATTTTCGAATGAATTGCCGCTATCTTCCATCCAATATGCTTTCGGATGCCACAAAACAAGTGCCACAGATGTCAAGTAGTAAATTTTGGCAAATTGTGAAACCTCGGTTTGACAAATTCGCTCAAGCTGAATCCTGCAGGTGGCATAATTCACATTTCAAATTTCACAATGAGAGGATGAGAGTGAAAACGATGATATTTTTGATTAATTTGGCCTTCAATTCGCTACTGCGCTGTTGTGAAATTCCAATCCACGATGTCAAATTTTCTTTTACTTTTTTCTGGTGAAGAAACATTTGTTTTTTGGAGTAAAGATAATATATGGTACTTGCCCCCATTGGGTTGCGGAAGTATGGCACTCAAGTTTTCCACAATGTCTAATTTATTAGGAATTGAATAATTTTTTAATAGCTAGAGTGACTGCCTACAAGATTAAGATAAACATTAAAAATTCAAAACACTCCCATGTTTATTTGACCATAGGAAGCCCCATGGTAGTAATGATATTTTCATGAAGTCTAGCGAGAAAACATAACTCACCTTGTAAAATTCCCATTTCCCCACAATTTGTTCCTGCCCGGGAGAGCATAAACATTAACGCTGCACGGAGTTCACGCCTTATTACACGGTGAACTATATATTCTCGCTTTTATAGCATGTTTACGACTTGACGCATCTTGGTGCGTGTTCAAGACTGTTAAGTTTCCCTTACCTCATTCAGGTGAACCTGCGATTGAGTTTAGGTGCGACGGAAGTATAAAATTATCTTTGCATTGACACTTAAGAGAATGACTTTTATTACCTGTACTAGAGTGATATCTTAATTTAATAATTATTGTGCGTGAAACCATAAATTCCCCAAACTCTTGGAACGAACGAGCAAGACTTGGGGCAAAGGTTGGAACAAAATTGGGTTTCAAGACATTGGGTATTAATGTATTCATTATAATAATAAAAACATTTGAATTTTGATGTTTCAATTTGAAAATATTCTTGGATTCTGCTAACAGTAGCAACTTGTCAGTCCCTTCGCCACTCTTGGCTGCAAAAGTAACTGATTTTGGTTGGTTATTCCTTGAATAATCAACAAATCAACAATCAATCCTTGATTATTTAAGGAATAACCAACCTATGTTTTCATGCAAAAAGTTAATCTCAATCAGGAACAGCAACAGGAAAAAGTCAATCAGGACGTTTCAAGGTGTCTAGATCAAAATTAGCAACTATCCATCTGCCTTCCACCGTGATTTTGGTAGTAGAAACTTTCCTAAAAATCTAAAATTTGGGTTAGAGACCCGTTTTCGGCTCTAGTTGGTCCTTCAAACAGCCCGATCGGACCAAATTTGGGCGGGGTAGGGGTCAAAACGTGTATTGTGAATAGTGGATTTTTGAGATTTTTGGCGATCCAGACGAGTGGGGTATCATTTTCCTCTAAATGTTGGACGCTGAATCAAATGAAGTGGGTCGCAGAACGATTGGCGCCCACTGGAAGAGGTTGTGGGTCAAAATGGGTATTTATTTACCCACTTTGAATAGTTATCTTCGAGATTTCTGGCACCTAGGCGTATGGGGTATAATTTTCCACTTAATTTTGGACGCTGAATCCAATAAAATGGGCCCAGGAGCGATTGGCGCCCTCACGATGAGGCTATGGGTGAAAAGGGTGCCTATCAACTCAATTCGAATGTATTTTCGAGATGTCTGGTACCTAGGCGTGTGGGTTATCATTTTTACTGAATTTTGTTCTCTGAATTTGCAGCGTTTTCAATTTTTAGGTCATGCGACGGAGGAGAGTTGGGCATTTTATAAGACCCTTTGCAGTTACAGCTCATTTGCTCATACGGCTCATACAATATTTCTTGTACAATTTCTTGTATGGTGGGTTGGCAGGCAAGAAGCGAGTAATCCCTAATAAATGTATGTCTAAATAAATAAAGAGAGAATATGGAGTTCGTTAGCACCCCTGGCAGTGCTTTCGGGAGTGACGCCGCCGACACAAAGACGTCACAGGGTGAACAAAGAAAGCAGAAAACTCTCTATTCCAATACATCATGTGCCTTAAGTCGATGATCGATTGATCAAAAGGTACCCAAGCCAGATTTCCCAGTGTATCTCTATCAATTTCGAGGTTGAGATTACAATATTTGTACAACGTGTTTATGTCTAGATGACAACACCTGGTGTGATAATAGCTCTATATTGATTATATTATCATAATAGAGCTCAATTTACATGTAGGTCTCGAATTAACTAGGTAGGCGGGGTTATCATGCTTGACATAATTAAAGAGTAATGTAAGCGATGAATTTGCGAATCGGGTCAAATTCAAAGTTTGAATAACCTCCAAGAATGTAGCATTTAAACACAATTACCTCAATTTTAAGATCATAGGTAATGTGGCTAAATTTACATCAAATTGAAAAATTAATGGCAAAAAAACAACTAAATTTTGAACGCTGAATCCAATTAAACGAGCCCCAGAATGAATGGTGATCATCAAAGAGGTTATGGCGAAATGGGTATATATCTACCTATTTCGAATGTGGCTTTTAGAGATTTCTGTTACCTAGGCCTGTGGGGTATCATTTTCCTTTAAATTTTGGACGCTGAATCGATTGGAATGAGTCTTCATCCTCCTGGTTCGAGGAATAACCCACCTCTGCGATTTTTGTGATGGAAATTGAGGAGTTTTTAACAACAAAAAATTTATTTTGGGAGATAAGCTGGGAAATCGGCCCATGAATATTGTCGCCATAGTTGATTTTTCATAGTCATATTCCACACTTTTGAGGTTGATTGTCGTGATAGGCGATGACTGGTCAGAAATAGACCAACAGACCGGTTTCTGTGGCTGCCTTGACTCGTCTCAAGTTCATTGCTCTTCATAATCTCTCTGCCTTTAGGCTTCCTCTCTGACCTTTATCTTTACCTAATATCCTTTATAGGTCAGCAATCATAATCAAAGTAGGTTTTTACCGACGAACGCAGGCCTTGAAACTGCGAAATTGTGCACCAAATGGGCTTAATGACACTCGGGAAGGACGCAAACCGATTACAAGCGAAAATAATATCCAAACGCTTTGGAACACCTTGAGTTGGGACGATTTACGGGTTCCCTTTTAGGGAAGATGTTTTCCAAGTTGGGAACATTCATCGCTGACAGCCGAGTGAAGGAGCGAAGATCTTTTATGTCGAGTATTATGTCGATGGAAGTGCAAGGAGGCCCATGTCAAGGTGGTCCAGTTGAAAAAAAGCTGTATAATATGCGTTACTTAAAATTTAAAGTACCTACGTTCAAAAGTCGATATATTGAGGTGTCACAATAGTCTCTAAATGTCGAAATAGGTGCCTAAGGATCAGTCAAATGGATAAAACATGTTGGCAGCTCATCAATGGCAGCGAGCAACATCGTAAATAATCTTCAAAACCCGCCAGAATAGGTAAATTATTCCTCACTTTCAGTCACACCTGCTTTTTTTTATCCACTTATGAATTTATATCATAAACTATAAATATATTATGTTCAACGTGCAATGGTCCTTCAATATAGGTTGTCCCAGAACTACGGTAGGATTTTTCGGGGCCACTTTTTCTCTGTTGAGGTTGCATTTCGAATAAAAATTTCGTTTAGTAACTTAATTAAATTATTGTCAATTGTACCCGAAATGACTGGTACGATGATAGCATTATACCGTTAGGACCCCAAATGACTCATACAACAGTCACAAGAGTGTATCAAACGTTCTCGAAATCTTAAAAATGTCTCCTCTTTTCCTTTTACCACTATCTGATGAAATTATTAAGCAAAAAACCAACTTTTGGATCCAAAGTTTTAAGTAATTTGATAGTTAGACGCAGGTAAGGCGTAATTTGTACTCATTTTCCATTCATCCTACAATTCCAATATCACAAGAGGTGTCAGCATTATGTACCGATTTTCTTTTCTGGTCAATAATAACTAAAATAATACATCCAATGAGGAATATCCGTATCATCATCATGTGAGAATAATTTCCATAATTATGTCTAGTAATTTCATCATCCTTCAAGTTGGTCCTGGAACCTTTGCAGACCGATCGGACCAATATTAGGGGTTAAAATGTGTTTTCCAAAAAATTGATTTTCCGATGTTTTCGGCGATCTAGACGTGTCGGGTATCATTTTCCACTAAATGTTGGACGCTGAAATCGATTGGAATGAATCCGCGACACTCTACACTTACTGTTTTCCAAATTTCCCCCATGCTCCTGGATCATGGAATAACAACCCCTGTGATTTTATATGCGGTTTACGCATACATTTCAAAAGAGCTAAGTATCAATAGCAGGTATCACAATAGGCTTAGAATCTATGTTCTTTTCTAGGATTACTAAACGTCAATGTTGGCATGTATGAGGTGCGAATTCTTTCAATTTTTACCCACGAATTCAAAATAATCTTTCCATTAGGAGCCGTTTTTAGGTACAAATAGCTTTCTTGCAAGCGGTCCAACTAATCAAGTTATAATGTATAGTGGAATCCTTCTCACTTCTCAATGGGAAAAGAAGAACCGGATAAAAGGTTTTTGTAGAGCCATCTAAAATATTCATTTTTATATAACGGCATACCTAACGGAACCGTTTTCAATGAATGGAGGCGAGCTAGGGCACGCGAGGCTCGTGGAAGCTTAGTTATTGCACGAAGGTCAGCTGCTTGCTACTTGTTGCTCTAAAAGGCTTGAACAGCGGGAGACTCGGTGGTCACGAGACGGAAAGTTCGAAGACCTCTTCACTTCCAATGTCAGGGTTACTCGTACACTTTCCTTTATTTATTTTCTTCATTTCTTCCTTTATTTCTTTAGGCGAAACCTCCAACGTTTCGTTCAATCAATTTCAGCCTAGTATTATGTTCACGTTGAATCATTGCTACACCGGTTTTGTAAATTTGGTGTAGTTAGATTAGCAGTTCGCTGACGTGATCGGTAAAAATCATTTCCCCGAGCCTCATTTGTATACCGGTGTTCGGGAAAAAGACTAAAAATTTTTTTTTCAGGACAGTATTTCATTTTGGTTGGTTTTCATGCAAAAAATCAATCTCACCGATTCGGCCCAAAAATTTTTTATGGACGTTCCTAGATCAAAAGTGTCTAGATCAAAAAAGTCAAATGTCTGTTTGCCGTCCACGCCGACATGTAGAAAAATTTCTAAAAATCTTATATCTGGGTCAGGGGTCCGTTGCCGGCTCTAGTTGGTCCTCTAAACATTTCAGCCTAATCGGAACAAATTTGGGCGGGGTAGGGGTCAAAATGTGTTTTTCGAAAAATGGATTTTCGACATTTTTGGCGATTTAGGCGTATTATTTTCCACTAAACTTTGGACGCTAAAACAACGAAATGGGCGGGAACTATTAGCGCCCTCTGGATGAGGTTATGGGTCAAAATGAGTGCCTATCTACCCATTTTGAATGTTTTCAAGATTTCTGGCACCTAGGCGTGTGGGGTATCATTTTCCACTAAATTTTGGATCCTGAATCGATTGGAATGGGTCCGGGACCCGCCACACTCGCTGTACCCCCCCCCCCCCTCCCCATCCCACGTTCTCCCCATTTTTCTAATTTTCATTTTGATGACTAGGTCCTCATAAAACTATCTACTATGTTCACATACCACGAGTGCCTTGATAACGCGTCATTTCAACTCCATTTTCACCCCATTCTATCTGCAATTTAGAGATGTGATAGTATTCATCTTAAAGTTGCATCGTCTTTAGAGATATTTATGATTTAGATGAAACAGTTGGTTCATTTGCTAAGGTTTAATCTGTTCAATTGTTATCATCCAAATTGAATAGGATAAATAATTAAATATATGATGCATATACATGGATTCAATTTTCAGTCGTTTCGAAATGATTGGCAAAATTCACATCAGCTACAGTTTGGTCACTGCCTAGGGCCCTTTCCTTTCAGATCATACATGATGGACTAGGAATCTAACAGCTTGATGACCCAAGTACGAAAAGTTTTAACTTTCTTAAAATCATTAACTAACTGTCTCCTTGAAATCACAGCCAGAATATTTAGCAGGTACTCGGATCACACTGTATAGATACAATAAATATTCTTTGCTGCTGCAGTTCCCTCATCGCCCAGAATTCTTTAAATAGGGTTTAATGATGTTCATCATCCATATTATTTCCGCAAATCAAACGGCATTTTTCAATATCATAAAGCTGCATTGCGCTTTTGCTCTTCCTGATCACTAAAGTATTTCAAACAGTCGAAAATTTGCCATGATTTTTGAAAATATACTTTATTCTGCCTGAGAAAACTTTCATAAACACAGGAATCTTGAAATTTCAAAACTGTTTTGTGGAAACAACGGTTTTATGGTAATTTTTCATATTTATATGGGGGGGGGGGGGGGGTTAGGAGGTGAAGAACCATGCATACCTATATAATGATTGTGGACGTAGGTATCAAAAATAGTTTTAATGGTGAAACCGGAACCGAATCAGAGATGAGAAAATTAGATGGGAGGAGAAAAAGGTGGAAATAATCATCAGTCACCGAAAAAGAGAAGTCCGTTCAATAACGGATCATCTGTCAACAGTCGTAACTGCTTCGTTTTTCCTATTATGTAACATCGTAGGCGCAATGACACTTGACGGGATAGGCGTTATTAATGGCCTCTTCCCGGAAGAATGTTCATTTCAATCCATTAATCGCCTTATTTGTCATCAGAAGTCAAATCCACCAATACCGGGGTAATTTGTCAAACGCCTTTTTATTCTTTTGAAAAAAAAAGAGATGCGACAGGTACAAATCTTTCTACAGGAGAAAGAACCCATCCAATGTGAATAAATTGAAATTAAAAAATAGAAGAAATAAACAACCAAAAGAAGATCATTTTTAAAGTCCTCTTTATGGTACAATGGCATGAGACGAACTGTACTTCCAAATTCCCTCAAAAACAGCAATTTCGCATTCAGTCACCATTTTGAGTTCAACAGTGCCTCTTAGTGACCTCTTCACGATGACAATAGACACCCTTCTAGGAAGAGTAGGGCTATCTTATAATTTTTAATGGTAAAGATGAAATCAGGTAATGTTTTCACATAATTTCCATTGCTACTACCAGCGTAAACCCGCTTACAAACGCTCAATATCATTGTACAATATTTCGGTTAGTGCGAAAAATTGTATCGTTTGAGGTCGATACTGACGGTTGTGAAATATATTGTGCAATCTTAAGCACAGAAGTACGATCACAAAAACAAACAGTACTTGTTCGAATTTCATTGTGTGATCATGTTGAGTGCGGAGGAGTTGTTTTGTAGTGGTAATGGTAGTTGCAAAAGTAGAAGAAAAACGCTGCAAATTCATTCTCAGGGGTTGATTATTGCCCGGGACAGGAGCATGGAGAATCATTCCAACCGATTCAGCGTCCAAAATTTAGTGAAAAATGATACCCTACATGCCTAGGTACCAGAAATCTCGGAAGCACACGTTTGAAATGGTTTGATACCCATTTTGACCCATAACCTAATCGATTGAGTGCCAATCGTTTCGGGACCCGTCTCATTGGATTCAGTGTCCAAAATTTAGTCAAAAATTACACGCCTTACACGGTGTAATCGCCAAAAATCTCGAAAATACATTTTCCAAAATACACATTTTGCAAATAAGCGAATGTCCGTCTGCCTTCCACGCGGTTTTTGGTAGTGACAATTTTCTAAAAATCTGAAATCCGATCTAGGCGTATGGGGTATTATTATCGACTGAATTTCGGGAGCTGAATCCAATAAGGTGGGTCCCAGAACGATTAGAGCCCACTGGAAGAGGTTATGGATCAGCATGGGTATCCATCTACCCATTTTGAATGTGGGTTTTTGAGATTTTCGGTACCCAGGCGTGTGAGGCACCATTTTGCACTAAGTTTTTGACGCTGAATCGATTGGAATGAGTCTCCTTGCTCCAGTCCCGGGCAATAACCACCCCCGTGAAAGAACATGCAGCGTTTTTACAAATCCCCTTATAAAACCCAATAATGAATCGAGTAACCTCATTGATTTGGAGGGCACTCAAGCCGTGGATCGACATCGGGATGAGATGCTGAAGAAACGAATGAGTTGCTGATACTTTTCTCCGAAGGTTCGAAACCAAAAGTGGCTCCACAAACTTAGTTGCAACGTAGCTCTGGTATTTTGGAGTCTCAAAACTTCCTAGGTTACATTAGATGGTCTAAGATTAGCTACCTGAATATTCAACCAGCACTACTACAAACTACGTTCTCGCGCTCCCTGGTATAATATTATTCCTCGTCATAAACTACCGAGCATCTTCTCCGAGCTATGAACGCTTTGGAATGTAGAATGGACCCTGATCTCTCCAAGTTTGCTAGTTCGCTCTTTCCCTCAACTCATCTCGTCGCTTCGGTTTAATTTCGGTAACGGCATCCTTGCAATGAGAAACATCTTCTACGCTCAACTACTGTCATCAACAGTATTAGAAAGGGTCTTTGCAGATAAATGATTCCCGCCTTATTACGAGTATTACACATTCCCGACTCGTCCGACGAAATCGAGTCACGAACTACAACTAGACTAGTTCTAATGGTCAGAACGGAAGGATCTATGATTGTTTCCGAGGAGATTTAATTTATTGAGAAATTATGCAAGCTACTTATATGAACCCTGGAAAAAATAAAAATTAAGAAAAAAGTACGTCTTATCCAATGTTCTTCTTCTCACAAACCTCTGTACCTAGTTAGCGCGAGACACAGTTGATGTTGATTAGCATTATATGAGCTCTTGAGAAGAAAAATGGTCTAACCCTCTAATTTTTCGATTTTCGATTTCGAGTTGCTTACTGTGCAAATAATTTCTCCCTGGGGGGTAGTTTATTGTAATACGGAAAAAACTATCATCGAAAATTTCTTCCTTGACCCGTATTTCACGGACAGTCTTACACGATTTTCGTCAAAACGCTTCACAGAAGATTTGTTTGACGACGGGACACTACCCATTATGCAAAAAACCCCGAGGAACAATGGTCTTTATCAGGAAATGGTTATTACTCTGCGCCATTCAACTATCGGAGAGGCAAAGGAGAGACCTTGGAGATGCGACGTTAACGGCACAAAAAGAAAGAGAGGACAAAACTATTTTTGTGTTTTCTCGAGCCTCTTCGGGATTCTATTACCTAATTGCTTAGTCGAGTACACGACGCCTTCTAAGGTCATTCGGCAAGCTAATCTTCGCCAAGTTCTTTTCGGTCGTTTATCGTTCCACCGCCGTAATGAACCTCCGCTACGAGAAACCCATTTCGATCGTTGAGCGCTTGTTCCCATACAATTTGAAACTCTAAGAACATGGTAAAAAGGGATTTTATTGATTTCGCGTTGCACGGTACAAGATTCCTGAAACATCGATTTATTGGATTTGATGAGCCGTAGCTATCACCGTTCGAACCGAGTATGTACGTATAGTTTTGGTCTTCGATACTCAAATATTGCAGGTTCTGCTCTTAAGTAGGTAATAAAAGTGGCTATGTACGAAAATTAAATATCTTAATAATGATATCAAACTGAAATAAAATGTCGATCATTAAATAAAGTCAAATGAACCATTAAAAACAAATTAAAACAATTCCCTCAAAAAATTATTAATATTATTTCTGAGACCTCAAGAATGTTTATTGAATAGGCAGGGATGAGAGGGGCTGACCAATTTCCCAATCCACCTCAAAGCTTGCAGCACTTTTCGTGGATTAATCCCTGGGTACTTTTCCAGTACTATGCAACCTTTTAACTTTCTTAAAACCCAAGGTTACAGGGACAAAAAGGGCCTCTTGTAAGGAAAAAAGTGGAGAAAGAAGCTACATTAAGGAAATAATGTACATTTTAGCTTATATTAATGATGAAATTCGGCCCTACCATCTTCAAAATGATTTTCCAAGAGTTTCATTGAATTTCCCTTTTCTCTCGAGTGTTTTGTACTTTCTTCTCATCTTCACCTATAGGCTTCATCGGTTTCTTCGGGTTCGGCCTCTTTATGATTCTTTGTAATACGCCCGAGCTCTAAATGAGTCGCAGAACTGCTTTAGATGAACCAAATCACTGAATTTTTCTGAGGACAGTGGTCTCAGTTTTGTGTACAGCCAGTTTAATAAGCCCCTTCCTTCCCTGTAACGAGGGGGAATGACCCCCTTCCCTTTATGCATTTTTTTTTTTCAAATGCATTCCCCTTTCTTCTCTGTTTGAGTGATTCACCTAATTGTTCCCTTGAAGAGCTACATATCCCCACCCTAAACACAAAACTGAAAAAAATTGGGTTGGCCCCTTTCTTCCCTCTACTCCTCTGTTAACGCAAAAACTGATTTTGTACAATGAAGGAAAGCATTTGTACAAATAATTTATCTCCCTGAACTGTTTTGAGTGGTAGAATTCTGGTTAAATCAACAGAATTTCATAGAGGTTCCTTATGAACAACTGAATCGAGTACAGTTCGTCTTTAACTTCCCCTCCTAATTATAGAATAACTCGGGCCTTCCCAGAACCGTCAAGTATAAGTCTGGAACGGCAGTAAGCACCTATATGCGCGTTTTCCCAGGGGAACTTAAGTGTAGGGAACTCATGAAATTAGCGGCATTTACGAGCTAACGACCTACCTACTCCAAATCAGCGACATTTGGAGCGTAAGATACGAGACTCTTCAACTACGATTCTCCTTAATAGTGCCAATCGAGAACTTCCCCGCGTTCTAAATCGTTGGGGCAAATATAATACTTCCTACACGACTATTCAAATCAAGAAACGAATACGCAAAAGATTACATCACTTTAAAATGTTGAACATAATGAGTAATACATGGGGAGAAAACTGTTTGACATTTTTGGACATTTTTACCTACTTGATTACCTATGTTATGATGGTAGAATCAATGTAGAAGTTCACACGACGCCGTTTACATCATGATATTATAAACTTTACAAAGGAGAATCATATTCAACATGTAACTTGTTCATTTCAACAAGTGCGGAATTAAGTTATTAGTTAGCACGTTGAAAGGATGGAGGAAATAGGTAATCCTTATTTCACAGATAATTAACGCAGTTGAGAACGTGGGCCTTACGTTCACACTCCAGTGCTCTTGGTCAAGGCGCTATCCTAGTTCATCCAACTGAGAAGATATTTTTGGACATAGAAAAAAGTGTCAGACCGGTTCAAGGCGACAGGGTGAACGCCGAAGAACATTTTCCGGAGTAAAGCTTCCGTTTGAATCGATTGTGGTAAGCGAGAAATCATGAAATAATTGTAGAAAGAGTTATCATTAGAATAACTCACCCATGCATGAGTATTTGGAGGGTTCGCTGAGGTAATTCCAATTTGTCCCAGTGAACTGCAAAACGGGTGCCAGTAGCGGAATATTCATTATTAAGCTTTCGGGGCCGCCAGCTTCGATCAGAAGGACTTTCCAGTCGGCCACCTGTTGAAAAAAATCGTGCCATTTGATTTCAATAATATCAACAACAAAAAATCTGAAGAAACAAAATGATAGGTGCTAGGGGATAAATGAGGAGTCATCCCTTGGCATTTGTGGCGATGCCTATTCAATCTAGTCAGAAACCATCATATGTTCCAAGGATTCTCCGTTTTGGTTAGTTATTCCTTAAATAATCCCTCTTCTCAAAAATAATTGGCGCCCACAGGAAGAGGTTATGGGTCATGATGGGTGTGTTATCGAGATCTTCGGCGATCTAGGCGTGTGGCGTATACTTTTCCATTAAACGGCGTCGCTGAATCGATTTGAATGAGCCTCCATGCTTCTAACCCGAGGAATAACCAACCCTTGTGAAAGAATTAGCAGCATTTTATATTTTCTGAAAGGGATTTTCTAGAGTTTCACGTGTACAACCTTTGACTGATGCTAGCTATCAATAAGTATTTTCTCGTGTTATCAATTTTTCGCCATCTGGCAACTCACCTTCGCCATTCGATGAAATTGATAGCACAATGACCCACATACGCGTTTCATTGCGCTGCAATGATCCCTTGGTTCCTAAGCACCTCATCGATTTTCACCACATCCGCCTCATTAAGGTTCCGGCATGTAAGTGGATTTTGCATCCTCTTCAAAAGTTCACAGAGGCAACTATTGGCTCATAGGTGCATTAAGCTCCGGTTTGAATTGATTGTGGTAGAACCCAAGGAAGATGGTACGAATGTTGGACGGTCCAACAATGACCAGGCTGGAATGCCAGGTGAACGCTGTCGCGAGTCATTCAAGTTTAACAGCGTCCCAGAGATTCTGTCCATCAGCAGTTGAACAGCTGTCGACATTCACCCTCTCTCAAAATAACTGTTCACTAACTGTGGTATTTGGGCAAAAGCCCCTCCCGCAACAGAAGTTAGTCCGTCGGAACATGTCTGAGCAACTTTTGTTAACGGTCGTTTGATTCTCTCATTCTAGTCCTCAATGGACTGAAAAAGACGCCACTTAGTTCGATAAGGTGTGTCATATTTTTCTACAAGGTGCGTCTGTGCAACTGTGCCTACTCCGTAGCAGCCGAGCTACCAGCTTGGAGAAGCCAATGTCCATAACTGCGATACGATGGATGGGCGCTCACTTTCGCCAAACATTGGAAATTCGTTGGCTTTTCCTTTCAATTCCTCTATGAAGCCGGTAATATTGGAAATTGCAGGACTCCCGAGAACGTGAAAGGGGTTCAGATGGGGTGGCCCTCTTCCTCCAGCCTAATCCACATTCCCGGGAGGTCGGAGAAGTTTTTCTCCGGCCCGTCAATGGACACTTCATAATGATCAAGCCCTGCCTCCCAACGCTGTGGATGAAGGGGTCTCTTTGGTGAAAAAAAGGGAAGTTCGTGAGTGAATTCTGTCCGTGAGGAAATCTAAGAGACACTGGCCTGAATCGATGGAGGCTAAGGTTGGGTCTTTGAAGTGACACAGGTGACATTTTTACTCCTAGAATCGCCATTTTCGGAAAAACCACGCTAGCAGAGTTGTGTGATAACTGTATGTGGATGCTTCTGATTTCAATTAATCATCATAATGACACATCTTTTTTCTCTCAATAAATACAGTGATCAGAGTTTTTATGCAAACTTGGACTCTTCACCGGGCACCATGTCTAAGTCATTGGGTCAAATGCCTACTTAACTTTACATTTTCTTTGAGTATGCTCTTTAAACAAGGTAACATATTGAATATTGTCAAAGTTCCAAAATGATTGCGCAGGGCTTGTATTTTGTATCAATGGTTCAACTGAACTCGCAATTTTAACCTTTGAATCCTCTATAACAGTTAATTTATTCTTCTTGGGGTTTGTATTCCATCCTGCAGTTTTTGGCGGAGTTTTTTTCCCATCTGGATTACTCTGAAGCGGTTTGAGCGAGCAAACAAGTGACGATTCATCCCTTTTATACAACAGTTCTCGTTATGACAATTTCTGCTAAGTAGCTCAGTTTGGTGATATCAGGGAGTTACACTGTCCCAGTGTTTCCGATGTAAACTGACCTTGAAGGAAGATTATAGGGATGAGCCGTGTCCAATTAGCTGACGTAAGTCAACAGTTATCAGACCACGAGGGTTAATAACTAGACTCCAGCAAGAAACAATCCGTCGGGTGATTGCAGTTCACAACATCGCGACGTGTCCCCTGCAAGGGCGTAATATTACCACGGCGGAAGTCTCATTATACGCTCAGTGACATTTCGTTTTTAGACTAGCAATAGTTGCGATTCGGACTTGATAGCTAGCGAGATGGATTATTTACATTCTTTGAAATTCCGAAAGAGGAAGATGTACTCAATTTCCATACAATGGTACTAATGTGACGTACAACATGTTCACTATGCCGCGTCTTCACTCAGCCTTCATACTCCATGCAAGCTGGGAGGATAGAATGACATTTTATAAGCCACAGAAAACGCATGCTCATCTACCACGTCAGTAGAGGTTCATGTTAGATACTCCGACGTTTTCATTTATTAGCATTGTTGTGAGGCCTTCACGTATAGGTTCAAGGATCATCAGGGAGATATTTTCCTACAAGCGTGTAGACTTGATTTTGTAGGCACTTGATGGTTTATGTATAGTGAAGACTGTATGCTCATCAAACAAGCTTTGCAAAAAAAAACCTTATTTTTTTCTCTGTTCCTACTACTAGTCTAAACGAGTTGTGACTAACTTTTAGAATCACTTTTTAGCGTGGCTTCTTTCAGTTAAAATTGGTGATGACTGAAGATGAATCAATGACTTCTGGTTCCAGCGTGAGGGTCCCAGTGAACTCTAGTTATAACTAGTTACTTCAAGTTTTTACAAAGGGGCTTGGTGAAAACTAGAATTGACTAATAATTAGTCAATCCTAGTTTTCAATTATTTTCAATTATTGAAAATAGAATAAATTATGTGATTTCGGATATTAACTGTAACATAATCACAAAGCCTTCACCCAGAGGCCATGGTCCCCAACCCTCCCGTTACCATCAGTTCCAGTTCCAGTTCGTTTAGCGTTACCCATGATGCACCACAAGGAGGTGAACTGGTTCACACTCAATTCAATTTAAAAATGTCTGGTTCATGTAAAAACGTGTAGCAACGTGTAAGCATCATTTAGGCGGTGGTACATATTTTTAACATATAAGCGTGGGATTTTCAATAAGGCGGTTACGATGAGTTCTGAAAAACGAATCGAAACAACTAAGCCTTTTCGTACGACATGTTCCCACGAGCAGTCTTGTTCGCACTGAAGGTGCACGGAGATGAAACTCACGATCAACCAGAAGTCCGGCGAGAGGAGGGGCGTTATCTTGTCAGCAAGATTAGCGGTGCGAAGGTCCATGCGACGTAGTCTCAATGAAACTTGTTTTATATCCCCCCTCCTTCCAGGAGTGGGACCAATTTCGATACATGATACATGTTAGACTCCTTTTTCTTATGGCCAGTGGCAAGCTCAAAAATTGAGTTGGATATTTTTTTAATAATCTTCAAAGGTCCGATTCGAATTTCTTCTAGTTTGTTTTTGTTTAACTTTGACGAATGTTCGACATATACGTACTCTCCTTCCTTAAAATCGTGGTGTTTTCGCTTTCTGTCAATCAATTGTTTATTATAATTGTGATTCTTAATAGTGTTCTCGAAAGCTGTTTCACGATCCCGTTGAAGGTCCCGTTTTGGTTCAAGAGATGTTGGGATTATAGAATTTATTTTCCCAAATAATAAGTATTCGGGGCTGAAGGTGGTGACTGAGTGATCCGTTGAGTTGTACTCCTGTACACATTCGTCTGCCACCCGTGACCATGCTCTTGTATGGGTTTCATTCATTTTGCAGCGAATCCTGTTCACCAATGTTTGGTTCAGTCTCTCATTTAGACCGTTTGATTCTGGGTTATGAACTGCGGTGAAAATGAGGTTGATTCGTTCCCTTTTAAGTAATTCTTAAATTCTACGGAGTTAATACCCGAGTACTGGTCTGTAAGAAGAGTGTTAATTTGGTGTTTGTCATGGACTTTCTTTACCAGTTTCACGAATGCATCTGCCGTTTGGTGTCTCGATGCTGAAACAAACGCGTATCGTGTAAAATGGTCTACAAGTAGATGAAGATATCGTTTTGACGATCGGTTTCCGGCAAACCCCCCTATCGTGTCAAGGGACACTATCTCAAATGGAGCACGAGCTGGGCCGAGTTGGGACAGGTATCCATACGTATTAGCTTTTCTGGTTTTATTCTTTATACAAATTTCACAATTTTGGCAGTACTTCGTCACCTTTGCATCTAAGTTTTTCGTATAGTAGAATTGTCGAATTTTGTTTATTACATGACCTGATCCGATGTGTCCGTATTGTTTATGGATTTTCTCTATCATTACATCAGCTAGTTGGTTTGAAATTATAATTCTTTTATTTTTGTCATTTATTCTGTAAATTATATCACCTTCTCTTCTTGTCTTTTTTATTTTTCTAATTTCTATTGAATTGTTATCCTGATCTGTAGTAATATCAGATAGGCTTAAGAAATTCACCGTTTTTATTAGGTCCTGTTGATATTCACCTTCTTCGAGAACTGGATTCCTTGATAAAGCATCAGCTTCTGTGTTATTTCTTCCTGGACGATATGAGACCCGGAAGTCAAATTGTGACAAGAACAGCAGCATGTCCCCCAGCTCTTCGTCTGATCTCGACTTGATTTTTAGGTTCTCCAGGGGTTTATGGTCCGTTATTATTTGAAACTTAGTGCCGATTAACCAGTGCTGCCAGAATTTGACGGCCTCTTTCATCGCAAGACATTCTAAGAATATGGCTTTCTTCTTTTTTTGGTAGTCTTTTAGTTTTCTCGAGAAGTAAGCTACTGGCTTTATCTCTCCATCTTGTTGAAGTTGTTTAAGTACGGCTCCAACTCCATCGCCACTTGCATCAGTTTCTATGATTATTTTCAATTCTGGATCGAATATAGCCAGAACTGGCTGTGAGCATAGATAGCTCTTTACTTCTTGAAAGCTTTTTTGGCAATGTTCGGTCCATGTGAATTCAATGTTTTTCCTCAAAAGGTTGTGGAGTGGTTCTAACAAGGTTGAACTATTTGGCAAGTACTTATGATAGAAATTAACTTTTCCCAGGAACTGGCGTACGTTCTTCCTTGTTTTTGGAACTGGGAAGTCGTTAATAGCTATTAAGTTATCACCCCACAGGGGACGGACAGTATTTTCAGAAAGAACATGTCCAAGGTATTTTACTTCTTTCTTTGCAAAAGTGCACTTTGTGATTTTCAAGCGGAAACCTTCATTGGAAATTGCTTCTAATAATTTATATAAGTGATGAATATGTTTTTCGAATGTTCGGGAAAAAATCAAAATGTCGTCCATATAGCATATAGAAAAACTTTTTAAGTTGTTCCGTTGCAAAATATTATTTAAAATGCGTTGGAATATCGCAGGAGATGTCTTTAGTCCGAAAGGGAGGCATTTCCATTGCCAGTGTCCTTCCTGAGTGACGAAAGCTGTTTTATAGCGATCCTTGATTCGTATAGGGATGGACCAAAAGGCGGAATTTATGTCGAGGGCTGTGAACCAACGACATCCTCGTGTTTTAGCAATTAGTTCCTCGATCAGAGGGAATGGTTGCGGTTCAGGAACCACAAGACGATTCAATTCTCTGAAATCTATGCATAACCTACTTTTCTTGTTCTCTTCTCTTTTGTATGCTAGTGTGACAGGTGAAGCGAAGGGTGATGTGGATTCCTCAATCAAATCTGCTTTTATTAACTGGGATATTTGATTTTCAATTTCGTGCTGGTCCGGAATGCTACATCGGTACGGTTTTTTTGAAACAAACTTGTGTTCAAATAGCTTTATATGGGCTTCATGGTCTCTTACTCGCCCCACATCAAACTTGTCCTTGGCGAATATACCTTTGAATTGGTGTATCACCTTGGCAATTTCTCTCCTTTGGTTAGTTTCGAGGTGGTCCATTTTTGCCTCAAAGGTTTTTACATCTATACCTTCATTATAGTTTACAAGGATGTCTTGTGTATCATTTGTGTTTTTCTCGTGGTTGGTCATTTTTGTTTCCTCATTTTCCTCATTTGGAGGTGTCTGGTACAAATTTAACTTGCAATCCAGGTTCAGATAGAACTTGACTATCAGGTCCAAGCCCAATAACACATCGTATTTGAAGTTCTCATCATTTACAACAAACATTTTAACTTCTTCCTCTACATCCATGATTTTCAATTTTATTTTTACACACCCAACAAAACCGTGCCTGCCACCAATTGTTCGAAAGGTCATTTTTTTATCTTGGACGGGTAATTCCAAGTTTTGTACACATCTGTGTGTAATACAACTTACATTTGCTCCTGGATCATATATTCCAGTACATCTCTTTTTGTTTATGATGACCCCAACAGTAATCAGTGGCAGCAACTTTAGTTTTTTTGGTCTGATATGGATTCATTCAAAGTTTCTTGGATCTCTATGTTATTTATAGTTTTTATACCTTGTTCCTTGTTATTAGCCGTCAAGCGATTTCTGCACACTGCTTCTGGGTGAAATCTACCGGGAAAACCCCGCTTATTGCAGATGCTGCAAGGCTTTTTCGTATCGGTAACAGCGTTAGGCGAGAATACTTTTTTCGTTTTTTGTTCATTACTTTTTGAATTGTTATAATGTGGTAGGGTTGAAGGCTCTATTTTCCTTAGTTCCGCTAGTAGGCCTTCAATTGAACTCGTTATTGAGCGATCGAGTTTATCTTGAATATAAATTGGCAACCCCAGAACAATGAGGTTGATCTGAACCGTTTTATCAATCGCATGCTCTTGTTGTAACAATAAACATTGTTTTTTTAGTGCATAATCTACATATGAACCACCAATGTACCTGAAGCTATATGCCTCGCGGATTTTCTTCCACCCTTGTTCCTTAAATGCTTCCCTCATTTTGATATCCCATTCTGTAGTTTTTAGTCAATCCGAATTCAGTGAACACAGAAGAATACCAATTTTTAGCGGTTCCCTCCATAAATAGACGTAAAATTAGAATTTTATCATCTGAATCCGTGACCTGACATCGGTCGCATTCATGGAGAAAAATTTTTAGCCACCTCCCGACCTCAAAGTTTTTCCCATCAAAATCCTCTAACACAAACTCCGATTTTACATTTGCAAGATTCAACCGTTTCGGGGGTATTCCTTGTGGGGGGCCGTCTGCTTTTTGTGATAATTTCTGCAAAATCTCCAATAGCATTGCATTTTGTGCATCGGGTGTGGCTGTGCCGGGTTGGTTTGGGGGACGAGGGGATAGCTCTGATCTCCAAGTTTGTAAACATTGCTCCTGTAGGAAGTATTCCTGAAAAACGATGTTTCCTTCACCGTCGAAATATATGGGGACAAGTTCTTCCGGAAGAGTAACCGAAAGGATACGATATGAGCCCCGTCTGTTCAATGTCTTAAGGACACTTTTTATCGTTGGAACTTGTACCAGGCCCTTGTGGCATGAATGCAGCTGTTGATATTCAAGGGGAAACTCGTACACGATGTCGTCATCTTTCGGTTGAATCCATTTGAGGAAATGTAATGAAGTTTTGCTATCATTAGGACTTGGTTCGACAGAAATACATATTTTTACCTTCATATTGGCGACTTGTTTCGATTTATAAGCGTGGGATTTTCAATAAGGCGGTTACGATGAGTTCTGAAAAACGAATCGAAACAACTAAGCCTTTTCGTACGACATGTTCCCACGAGCAGTCTTGTTCGCACTGAAGGTGCACGGAGATGAAACTCACGATCAACCAGAAGTCCGGCGAGAGGAGGGGCGTTATCTTGTCAGCAAGATTAGCGGTGCGAAGGTCCATGCGACGTAGTCTCAATGAAACTTGTTTTATAAACATACTCCAGAAAGTTAAGGAATGAGTACGTTATCTTTATACGGAGAGCTCGTCTCAGCAAAAACTCGCATAAATAAGGATGAAGTTCCCGATTGTCAAATTAGCCCAATTCTTTCATCATACGTCATCAAACAGCTATCTGAGATTAGAAGTTTGATTCAGGATTAATGAGTTCTACAGGAATATTCACTTTTATCGAATGTCGAGGGGTTGAGATGCAACGAAATCTTCTTACTCTTCGATAGTTATGTACATCCCAAATAATTAGTGGAATAACTTCAGTGCACTGTATTATGATGACTAGCTTTCAATTTTTTTCATCTTCAGCCTGTAATTTGTCATATCGGCAGCAATGTGAGAGATGAGTATGAGTTATAGCGATTTCGGAGATTTCCGGTGGAGGAATGAAGCGTAATTCTATGTTCATGGAGCATCGTGAATAATAATGACCCTTCATTAATCGTTATCTGAGCTCTCGTGCGGTCACTGGTCAAGAACTCGCCCTTAGAATATGAAAAAGGACGCATAATTTCTTGGCGTCTCCAATTACACTACCAGTATGGAATACAAGTACACTCACCTCAGTCAACCTGTTGGCGATCACGCAACCCGCGGATCCGGCTCCGACGACAATGAAGTCGTATTTGGGATTGGGGATCCTCATGTCTTTGGGTTCTTCGTTCATGTAGTTAACACCACGGGTCATGAAGCTGAACAGGCTGGGAATGAGCATCCACGATGACTGGGCGATGGCCAGGCCCAGTATCGCGCTCCAGAGCGCGACTGAAAGTGGCTGCATCCTGAAAAACACGCAAAACTCAAAGGTCACGTGGGACGAAACGGGTGGAAATGAACATATTAGGTCAAAAGGTGATTGACAAAGGCTCTGCGGAACTATTCTGCTCAATGTTGTCAGGTCTTTTCCAAGAATTCCCACAAATGACCAAAATGCCCCGAAAAAAACAAATTTTACTTCATCAACGTTACAAATTCTTTCACAGGAGTTGGTTATTCTCGAACCAAAAACATGGAGACTCATTCCAATCGATTCAGCGTCCAAAATTTATTTGAAAATGATACCCTAAATCGCCCAAAAAATCTCGAAAATTTATTATACGAATAGTACATTTTGACCCTCACCCCCTCCCAAATTTATTCCGATCGGCTGAACAGTGTCGAGGGCCAACTAAAACCGGAAACGGGTCCCTGACCAGAATTTTAGATTTTTAGAACATTTTCTACTACCAAAAACGGCGGACTACGGACGGGCTTTTGCTTATTTTGATCTAGACACCACGAAACCTTTCCGGCTCGAAACGTTTTAGCCCAATCAAACAAAATTTAGAGAAAAGTCAACATGTTTTTTTTTTTTTTTTTTTTTTTAATTGATTTTTGAAATTTTTAGTGTTCTAGACATGATACCCCACACGGGTATCATTTTCCACCCAATCTTAGACTCAGAATCCGGGATGGGTTCCGGACCCCGATCGGTGCCCCACTGGGGATGGGTACGGGTCAAATGGGTACCTATTGTGAAAGTGGCTTTTCGAGATTCTTGGTGCATAGGCGTGTGGGGTATAATTTTCCACTAAATGTTGTCCACTCAATTGATTGGAAGGAGGCCGGGACTCTCCACACTCACTTTATACGGACAACCAAGTCTCTTCATGTACGATGACGTACTCGGGTGTGATCCCCTCCCCCCCTTCCCACCATCCACCATCCAATATTTCACAATGCGAACACCATTCAACGATTCGACAAGTTTGGTTTGAGCGTTTCTATAGAATTTCATAGGGTTTGCCTATTATACTGATTTTAGGACGTTGCACAGCGCTTTATGACGGTCAAAGCCATTCTGTTTACAGAATAGTAGGATGGGACAAGGACTTGAAGATCACGAGTTGAGTGAAGGGCATTTCAATTGAATGCAAAACGCTACCCACTTCAAATCCCTTCAATCCGTAGTTACGTGTCGCCTTTTACAACGAATGAGTCACTGATTGGTAGGAGGTCTTCGTATAATTTATTGTTATTATTAGGATAATCCTCCACAAACTTTCGAGTTTCAAAGTGTGTACTTGATATATTCAAAATCCGACTTCTGTTCTGCTGTCAGTACCCAGTTCTCAAACCTCGGCTATTCTCAAAACCAACTGTTGCTGGTTTCAGGGCTACACGGTACGAGAGTTCTGCTTATGTCTTCTTTTTTGACACCACGTTTTTAAATGACTGTGATTATTTCCAGGCCGAATGCGCTACTTAAAGGTCAGCCGAAACGCCTGAATAAAATAAATTCTAAACCTATATGTTAATCCTTCGCTCCGTGTACCCTTCAACTGAGAAACATTTGCCCCTCTTCTCGATTGTGCTGAAGATTTGCATATAGTGGCTCTTCAAATACCCTTGTAAAATATTGTCGGCTTGAAATTTAAAAAAATAAATAAATTTCGACTCATCTTAGGTGATTTGCATAGGGTTGATGAATGGCACGATTATGGTTCTCAATTACTTGAACTCTTCGCTAGAAGGTCAAGAACGCATTAAACAAGATTTCCTACACCTGATCATGAAAGTGAATCGTTCTTTATCCCGACTAATAACCAGTTTGTGGGCTCGCACGGTCGTCAAGAGGCCCTTCCAAAGCTCGCAATGGACACATTAGCTGACCTTACAATCTTCCGTGATCTTCTCATCTCGCGAGGAGGATTATCATCAAGGTAGATCACCTCCATCGTCGTTTCCTATTCGTGGTCACTATTCAACGGCGATTTTCTTCAAAAATGCGTACTATCCCAAAACAACGCGCTATAAGCCGGAAATCAACTAATAACGTTCCTATAGTATTCATCTTCACATCTAATTGGGTTCTGAGAGATCATCCATAACGCAGCGTATTTGGCGTCCATCTCCTGGGACCTTCACTATTCTGCAGTCAGAATTTAATTTCACCCAAAAACGTTATTTTTCGCGTGAAATAAGAAAAAACCATTTTTGTCCCCCGGGTACATCGATAATGAGTTCGAGAACATCGAAACATTATAATCAACTAGGTCATTAATGGAAGTCTAAAACGATGAACGATAAAATTATTTTATTCAACTTGGATATTGTTGTCTTTCTCAGTGAGACTAATGGTAACATTTTAGAAGAACATGGTTATTAGTGTGGAATTGGAGAGTCTCTGAGGTACCCACTCTAAATTTCTCAAAACTCAAAATAAACCAAATTCGGTCATCACCCCGCGAAAATTGAGTCGAATCAAGAAATAGATAGTATAACGTGAATCAGCGTTAAAAAACAATGACAATTCATGTGCCACTCTTTAGTTTATCATCATCCACTATTTGACAAAATTTTGGGGTTGCGCTACTATGCTTAGTCGCTGAACCGGTTGCGCGCAATAACACAAATTGGAGGATCAAATTTTCATAAAATTTTGGGTAGAATCAGAATCTGCAATAAACAATTGGGGTCCCCGTTTAAAATACGAAAGTTAGTGTCATACGCGCCAGAGCGCAGCTTCGGAGGGTGCGCAAATATGATATTCGAGATCCTTGCAAATAAAAATATGAAGATATACAAAATGTGTTTCTGTTTACTCCCATTGATTCTATTTTAGGAATGGGAAACTTTTTTAAATGAGTAATCATGCTTTATTTGTTACCATCACTAACCTGAACTAGGGCAAGTGATAGCTTAACAATTAACAACAATAATACTAAAAATAACCCCTCCAAAAAAATACCACATATGCAAAAATTCCTGGTTAAAATTAATTTTAATTTTTTAATTTAATTTAGTTTCTGGTTGAAATTAAACGTCATGATAAAAAAAAAATTAAAAATAAAATTAAATAAAACCAAATTGAGCTTCATACTAACTTACCCAATAGACGCCTTGAAATGGAGGTTTAAAAATCGACTGAAGCCTTCGAAAACGCGATCCGAACCTGATCTTTCGACTAGCGAACTACATTCGAGTTTACATACAACTACATACCTATATAAGCGTCTAGGGTAATTGTCTTTCCCGATAAATCAAAAGAAGAGGGAGCTCTCCGGCCGGGGGGAATCCCGTGACTGGTATTTCCAAACCTGTATCGTTCGGACATATTTCCATTCAAATAATCAAATTGAGTCACACGAAGACATCAAGGCCAATAAAGTTGGGACAAACTTTTCAATTATTTTTGACGTAAAATTACATTACATCGTTGTCCAGCAGGTGCATTCATAAATTATCACATTAAATTCATACTATAAACCCACTCTGGTGCGCATATGAGTAGTGGAGCAAGGAATAAATTTTCAATGCAAAATCATTTCAGACGAAATGAGTGGATGCATTTCTTTCTAATGGTATTCTAACTCTCCTTATCAGACTCGTACCTACTCACCCGAGCTGTTTGTATTAGGTACTTATCATAAGTCTCCCAAGAAAATATTCGCTGATGCAAAATGTTTGTTACCCAAGACCAGAGGAGGCACCGGAACTGTCCTTAACGTTCGACTCGCTGACGTTCGTTTGCGAACGTGCTCAATGAACGGGTCTCGCGGTCGCTGACTGCTAATCGCCGCATTTATCATAAAAACCCTCAACCACCAATTGGACCTCACGATTGTTTTGCGAGGGATTAAAAGGATACAACTGCTGTTTGCCTAAACGTTGAATTCGAAGGGGTTCAGGTGTTTGAAACGTTTGCTCCTTCACTTATAATCGTCGGCGAACGATGATAGATGATAGTGAGGGGAGAGGGGTATTTTTTACAAGGACAACCTTAAACGAAAGTAGCAAAAAGCGGTTTTCTCTGGGCAATCACTCGTTTGAAGTAAATTAATATTCTTTATAACTTAAGCCTCTCGGATATTTCGTTTACTCGTTTTTGTTCAATGACATTTCCCTGTTTATTTTGCAAGAGAATATCACGATTAGAGCCAGATTTTCGGCCCCGAAAATTGGGTCTTACGCGGATAAAAAATATTTTCTGAATTAATTTAATGTATTATATCTACATGAGATATTCCTCCATTCTTGAAGAAATGAAGGTATATCGGGGATTCCGTCGGTCGTGTCCCTATATGGTCCTATTTTATACCCTGCAGATGGTGCTAGGGTAGCCTCCTCCTTATGTCTTTCAAAGGGCGCTAGTGATGTATCGTGTAGTAAGGTTGGTTTGGAGAAGACCAGTTTGTGATCTCGAGCCCTCAATATAATACCGTCAGAAATTTATTCGAACCCCTTATATCCCACATATGCGTATATTACGCCTTTCAGTCTAAAAATCGTTTGATCATGTCGCGAGAGACTACATACTCCATCACACTATCCGTTCGCAACTGTTCAATTTCTCCACAACTTCGCGATGTTGAGACCCTCTATTTTGAAAGACGTCAAAGTGTCTTCTCAATGCCCGTAACGAGAACAAATGAAGGCCGTGTACAAATCGCTCGCGTGCGTCGCCTTTATCGATCTAATTCAAGCAATTCATGAAGAATATTGTTTTAATGTCTCAGTCAGTTGTTGAAGCAATATTCCCTAACCCTGAAAATCGTGCTTTTTATGCGCAAAAACTGTACGCCAATCGAATCGTTTTGCAATTAGATGTTTGAACCCGTTACTAACTTTCTTACTTTTCTTCTTAAAAAACAATATTTTCGAGATACCTACCCGTTGAAAATCCCTCCTCTAACTAAAACTATTTACATAAAACTTATACAAAATGGTTGTAAAAAACGGTTTGAAACTGGTTTAGAACTGACGAGAACGTTCACAAAGGTTATCTGTCTTTTCAGGGCTACACTACGCATCAATTCCAGTATGTTAGTAAACAACTGGAAATACTTTTCACGAACAGATCCCCAGTGAACATGTTGTGTATCGGCGGCATATCAGCATTATTATTATGGTATTCTTTAGTCTTGGGTTTTGGAACTACTTTTTTGTTACCTTTTTCGACATTCCCACCTCAACTCACTACATCGCCCATGAAGGTAGCTCCCCTAAGATAAAATAAAAATAAAATTATGTACAGTTGGAATGAGCATCAAAATTTCCAGTGTATTTGATACGCAATCAAATCTTTTTTAGATCAGGCCTGGACGAAATCTTTTATTACGCTTATGATAAAAATATCTCAGCAGGTTTATTCTTTTTTTTCGATCCAGATAGATAGATGAAAAGAATATGATAAATGGATATGAATAACAAACATTCTGAATTTCACACCACAATTATTTATCGACACGGATCACTCTTAATGTATCTTCGCATGGTAAAATGAAATTCCGCTTGGTGGAGCTTGAGAATGAAGAATGAATGAACTCTCCTTCGTACAACTGCGTAGGATGAACAATCACATTGATCCAATCTGTTATCCGAGAAGGTTTGGGTGCTTTCAATGTGTTTCAAGTGCTTCGATCATTGAAAAGTCAATGGCTTTTTGTCCATTTACAATATTGTGTAGTAATTGTAGGGCAAGGAGGAAGTCTTTTGTTTTGGAATATGGGGTGGGGGGGTGATGGCATGATTGTGTAGCCCTCATGGAAATATTTCACGCCTGTGGTCAGCTTGCCCTTACATGCGATGGAATAGGATGCAGGTAGCACTGCAAACACTTCCTGCTCAAGGTTTTGATATTTTTTTCCCCCGGGTCCTTCAATTTACTTCCGAGTTAATGAGCTGAATGTTTTAATATCGCAAAAAATAACACTTGCGGACCTAATTTTTTGCCACACTAACTGGACGAGCACCGAACCAAGGTGTGCAACCGGATATTCGGGCTTAAATCAACGATACAAGAGAAAAAGTGGTGATTATTCAGAGCCTAGCAAACCAAAGCTTCTTGTATATATGGGTTAGAGAAGACGCAATTCTACAGTACTAGTACTACAGTACTATGAAATGCCAATCTCTACAGATAGCATCCAAATTCGCGATGTATTCAAGAAAATCCACATCCTGATACCGACTGGAGTGATAACTACCCGCATTAGGAAGTTGATTCTTGAGTGACCGACCCTCGTGTGACCTCGATTCAAATAAAAAATGCACCCATCAACGAAAAAACTGTAAGATTGTACAAGGTGGCAGCTATCGGATCATGATGTTACCGACTATAAAGGATTGTCGTCGCCTTGACTCGTTGGGTGTGGATCAAACAAAAAACTCGGCCGACCCTAAGTCACGCGAAAACCAAGGGAACTTACTCAGAGAAGAAGGGCTAAAAAAATGAGTTCCTGCATGGGTTTTTTATTCGCTAAATATATAATTATACAGTGTGACCATGGTGATTAAATTAGAATCTACCTAAATTAACCAGGATCTTGTGGTAAATCCAAACTCAAACTTGCACTGCTCACGATTCTAATTTTATCCACACGCTTCGTATAATCTGAATGGATTCTGCTAGTGATAATGTTAAATTTCTTATTCGAGCAATGTTACAAACGTTTTAACGAAGAACGGAAATCTGGAAATTCGCTATCTGCATCAAAACCAACAAGTTAACCACCGTCAAGAAACGGAATTTTGTGGTCGTTGAGAAATAGAGCCGTGAATCGAAATGCCAATAATCGTGGGACTGTTAGCCACAGCCTACTCACAAACGAGCCTTGAAATTAGACGTAACATACCATTGTATACGCCTCGTTCGGCAAACGCTGGGGTGTTTTGGAAGCTGGATATTCAAAACTGTTTTGATATAGTACGAACGAGATGTCGTAAAAGTCAAATAAGAGTGAGGTGCTACTTTGGCTCTAGTCGGAGTGATACGACAAATACAATCTGCAGATTATAGTAAAGAAGTGAAATCAGTTGCTGCTGCAGATGGAGGGACTAATCCCTCGGTCTAGGGAATTAGTATAGGTCTAGGGATATTCTTCACTGAAATGCCTGAAAGCGTAGGGATTTTTCAATCGGCCCCATAACTGACAGATCATTGATCGTATCCTTTCAAAAAGTCAGACAGAACACCTTCTTATGAACGCACAACTCACATTTCAACTATTGCTGAGTACAATCAATGTGTATCTACATAATAGCGACCAAAAACAAGGTCGCTACGCGTGACCAAACATAGGTTTAGGACAACAGTGATGGCCTACATACCACCTCTACGGGACAATGTTCCCAAGTGATTTTCTGTTTTTCTCTATATGTGCCACACTTTATGGACTATAATGTCAATATAAATTATATCGTTATTACCTATTCGGTTTTCTATATGAGTGACCCCTTTCTATGCTTCATTCTGGCATGGGAAATAGGACGGAATGTTGACCTGAAGGAAAAATCTGGAAATTGATTTATCATTAAAAAATAATAATAATAATTAAAATATTAGGAGATATAATTATGATTATTTGTGGATCGAGGGATAATTGCGTGGGTGGAGGGAAAATGTAAGGAAAATGAAGGGATGTTTTGAGTGACATGGACGGATTTTTCTTGTGAAGTGTTTGGCAACAGTGTGTGATTGGAGTCTAATAAAGAATTTCCAGGCGTTGGAATCGCTGGCAAAAATAACAGTCATGCTAGTTAGAAATGAATTTTCGCTCCATCTGAATTTTCAAAAAACCTGGCTATTCAATGCATAATAATAATGCAGTTCCATATCTTTCTGTGTGATAAGAGAATAGGGGCTAGCTGCCGATTCCGCAATACACGGCGTAATATCCGAATGAGAACGCTCCCAATTTTCAAGGTGCTACAGTCCCGCCGAACATGGCTTTGATTTCTAATATTATAGGCTATAGCTTCACACACAAGGGTCGCTTATTTTGATAATAACAAGCTCATTTCTAACGCTCGGCGATACCGGGCAAAGATGCAAGGCACCATCCTCAATTAGAGAGTCTAAACAGTGAAGTGATTAGATCCCGTTTCTCTTTTCAACTGGATCGCACGTTCGTTTGCCTCTCACTAACTGTTTTGAAGATATGTTTACAAAACAAAAATAGTGAGAAGGGAAGGAGGATAGAATATAAAATAATAGTAACAAGCCAAAAGCAGTCGCACGATTAGTCGATTTGCAGCATAAATTGCTACTTAAAGTAAGAAAAATTGCGTAAATTTTAGTAGTTCCATCAATATGGCTTTCAATTTCGAATATTCACTTGAAAGCATACCTAGAGGTACGACATGAGTTCACCAGAAACCAAAGAATATCAACATTTCAATCTAAACTCTCCTGAAAATGACATCAGTACGATATCAGCACGATACACCAACATCAAGTAAAGCTCGACCTATTTCACTAGAATAAGTGGCTTGAGTAAAACATATCAATTTCATGAACGAGATAATAACGCTCATCACGCAACGTTTGTGGAGGACAGGTAGTAGTCGTTAGAGTCGCGACCTTAATGGCCACGTTGGACTTAACCTTGGAAAAGTGTTCCAAGTTCAATACCACGAAGCACCGGTTGATTACCCCAAATGGACGCGTCATGACCAAAATTGATTATTTGAGCTGTATTACTTCAACAAGGCCACTCGCACCGAACGTAGGGGAATCCCCAGCAATTTTTTTGAAATCAGCGAGGTTGATTTACGGGGAGTTGAGCAATTGTTAATATTCTTACCCCCTCGAGGCCCGAAAATGCCATGTAATTTTGATCCGTGAGTGATTGACACAACCCGTCATTCAAGCAACCGCGTAATTATGTACTTATTAATCCAAATCGTACAAATCCTAGGCAACAAACAGCGGCAAATCATTAGCCCCTTTATATCATAGAGGGGTGCAATAAAGGAGTCGAAACTCTTTCCCTTGGTTTATACATCACATGTAACATCTATGTTTTTAAAATACAAATCTCGCGAAAAGATATGTCAGCAGGGATTGAACGCTTCTGATATTAGATCTTTCTGAATCATTGAACGTCGGTTTATAATGACTTTGAGAATAAATTCTGAATGAAATACAAAGACGCTTCTGAACAGGTAGGGGGTGAATGCCCAGACATTGAGCACTAAAATAAGGAGATTGATGTTCATATTAGAGAGCCTAAAATCGTTGAAGGTCAGGAAGTACTGTTTTATTTGTAAGGTCGTTGAAGTATGAATATATTTCCCATGCTATGAATTCATCGAAATACTAGCGTAACTGCCGGCTTCACGTGATCTTCAGATTAATGAGTAAGAAAGGATACCCTGAATTTATTCAGACACCTCAAAATAATCTCTTTGCCTTCTTCCAGTATCTAACTCTCTGGGTAACTCTCTTGAACCACATTATGGTATGTTTTCACTTAATACCATAACTATAGACTGTATTATGTTGTGCAGGTGACTTTAAGAGGATTAAAAGGGTTTAAGAGATTACGAAAACCCGGTGTCATAAAGCACAACACATTGTGTTGTATCTATTAGTCAATAAGACATGAGAGAGAGTAAAAACCCGCCTATTACTTATAACAGCGATAAGTAATGTAATAGATATCCATAGTTGATTGATACTGTTGCTCTCCTTGAGCTACATAAATTTTTCGCCGCAATAACATTTTTGATCTGTTTGTGAATTGTTCTCAACGTGCTGGTTTCTAACGAAGGACGAGATATTCAGGGTGTCCCAAGAGTTGTCCCCCACCTCCCTCCTGCTAAACTAATCCAAATATGAGTAAACAAAAAGTGTTTATTATTATTTATTTTTTTTTTTTTTAGGCACCTATTTGTAGATTTTTACGGGGATTAATTTTCAGGTAGATAATTTAATAATTTGTTCACGCGAAATAAACGAATTTTGGTCATTATTCCGCAAAAATCGAGTCGAATCAAGAAACAGATGGCATTATGTGAATCAGCATAAGAAAGCAATGAAAATTTATCTGCCACCCTTTTGGAGTTCACCATTACCCATGACAATTTTAGGGTTGCGCAATATTGCATACTTGCTGAACCGGTTGTGCGCAATCAAAAACATTAGTTGAGGGATCAAATTTTCATTAAATTTTTGGTAGAATCCGAACCTACAATAACAAATTGGGTCGATTTCAGGACGGAAGGGACTCGTGAAACACCCTGTATACTATACATCTTCAATTTCCTACAAAACGCAACGCGTGGACACTTTTTGTTTTCTTAAATATGAGTATGGACCATCTGTTTTGGTCAAACTCGTCCACGTCTGTCTCATTACCTACATTTCGGTAGTTGCCTGAGAAAATCGTGAATGAGGACGCGCTAGTAAACGATATGAGTCATGAAATCTTCTGTCAGCTCGGATTTCCCATGACAGTTAATAATTACCGTCATTTATTGTACGACAAAAGACGAAGGTGCGAATTGGAACATTAGACTGTCGTGCGGGTCTTCCGAGGCTTTAACTTCAAGTTACAATGATTTGACGGATCGGTGAAATGGCAACGAGAAATGTAATGTCGTTGCGGCAAGCCGATATTAATTACCACTCCTAATCGAGAAGACAACACAATCACGATCCGCGGCTGTTATGACAAACATCATGTTCATTACTGCGTTCCTTGACATCTGAAGGTACCTGCCTCGTTAGCCATTACGTTTATCACATCGTTTGGGATTGCATCTTTTAATGCAAATATGGCTAGGTCCGATCAGAGAACCTTCAAACAATGACTACTGCACATTCATGACAACTGCAGATGTTGCCATTTTCTATTTTGAAAAATTAACACACAGCGTTTTAATTTACGGATGGATTAACTGCGTTGTCATAATAGAGTAAGTATGAATATGAAAACGGATAGTGATTTGGACATGAATTCGAATGAAACAACGACGATTAGGAGCATTAAAAATCATTCCAATCGAGACAGCGTTCAAAACTTAGTGAAAACAATACCTCACACGCATAAATCACCGAAAATATTGAAGGGGAAAAAAGGAAGAACAGAGAATATAGCGTGTCCCTGACCCATTCCAATCGATTCAGGGCTCAAAGTTTAGCGGAAAATGATACTAATCTAATAATAACCTCTTTAGGTGAGGGCCAATCATTCCGGGACCCGTCCCATTGGATTCAGCGTCCAAAATTTAGTCGAAAATGGCATGTGCCTATATCGCCAATAATCTCAAAAATCCATTTTTTCATAAACAAAATTTGACAATCGGCGTGGATAGCGGACGGAGATTTTTGCTCATTTTGATCTAGACACCTTAAAACGCCCAAGATTTTGGGTCGATATCGAAGAGATTGTCTTTTTGCATGAAAACTGCATATATTAAAGGAATAACCAACCCTAATCGTTTGTAGCAAAATTCAGGTCATATGTCCAAAAATTAAGAGTAAATGGAGTAAATTCTGGGAAATTTTACAATGAAAAATATAAATTTATGAGAAGTTTCCAATAAAGAGTAATTTTCATCTTCTAACATATTGATTATAATTAAATAATTGGAAGAGGCGGCTCGCAGTGACGTAATACACCCTACCGGCCAAACAGGCAGTTTCCAATGTGAGAGATTGCGATTATAGCATATTTTACATTAGCTGAGTTGAACTGGGCCCATACCTAATAGAATCTACTTTTAGTTTGTATTTTTCTCGAAGTCTAGAGATCTTTGTGCGGAGTCATCGAAAATATTTCAGGATTCTAACAGATCTTGTGGTCCCGATAGACGCGCGACGGTAATTTCTACTTTCACCTTCAAGAGTATACGTGCCAGAAGTTTAGGCAAATGATATTTGCCGTTTATTCTAAAAGCGGAAATTCCTGAACCAAACTACAAGTACTAACAATATTGTCGGGTAGGTAATCACCGCTAATCTTGTTGGTACGTTGGCCTTGATTTTCGCGGTCTGAGATCTTTTCGATCATTGAGAGATTAGAATCGATGACATCGGAAATACAATGTAATTCACTAGGTTGATTCAAAGTAAATGTGATCAATGTTTTTGAAGTAGAAACATGAAATTATGGGGTGGGGATTGAAAAAACTAAAATCAAACCAATTTTGCAACGCTGGGCAAACAATAAAGGAATTTTTTTTAAAGGTTTATCTTTTCACACATCGTCTTGTGGGTTTATTTAGGACTTTTTTTTTTTTTCGTTGGCCATTATTATTGAAAACGATCATTAGGCCCAGGTTCTATTTATCAATGAGGCTTTCACTATCGAATCATATGAGTAAGATAAGATTTGTTTCTAAACCAGTAAATAGCTTTTTAAACCTCAAAATTTGTATATATTTTATCCGTTTCATGCTGATGATAAGCTAATTTCCTCTGAGAAGCATAATCTCACATGATCGTAATCTACTTTTCATTTGATTCTGAAAAAGTGGTTTGCCGTTCAAGACGCAAATTAGTAGAAGATGTAATGGGCACAGTCAACATAGTTTCGAGTTCAGATTAAGATTTCTAGCACGGATTTACACGAATAGATGGAGATACGTAAAATCATACCAAAGATATTCATAAGCATGCAATAAATTGATCAACCTCGTGGTTGAACGACCGATTTAACTTAATTTTGATTGGTTATTCCTCGAATAATCAACCTACGTTTTCATGCAAAAACTCAACCCCTCTGGTTCGGACCGATTTTTTTCGGGAGTTTCAATGTGTCTAGATCAAAATAAGCATATTATGTCCGTCCGCCGTCCACGCCATTTTCGGTAATAAAAAATGTTCTAAAAATTTGAGCATCTCTTTCCAGCTCTAGTTAGTCCTCAAAACGTTTCAGCCCGATCGGACCAAATTGGGGGGAGAGGGGTTTAAAATGTGTTTAAAAAAAAGGATTTTCGAGATTTCTGGTACGTGGGCGAGTGGGGTATCATTTTCCACTAAATTTTGGACGCTGAACCCAATGAAATGTCTGAAAACGATTGGCGCACTCTGGAAGAGGTTATGGCTGAATCGATTGGAGTGAGTCTCCATGCTCCTGGTCCGAGGAATAACCAACCCTTGTGAAAGAATTTTCAGAATTTTTCTGAAATAATCCAAGTGTTGACACAAATTAAACATCACAATCCGGCTCTTCATTTTTCGCAGCTCCATGGGAAGGAATGGAAAAAATTTTTTTCAGTTCACGAAAGAGAGCAGATTCTGAGGTTACCATATCTACCGTCATTTTGAGTATCCGTCATTACATCTCTAATTTCTGTATACTTTAAGAATATTCTGATAACTATCTATTTTTTAAGTTTATTATTCAGGGTGGAGCTCGCGGATTTTCTAAAACCCTGCCTCCATTTGTTAGAACGTAGAGATGAATCTGGCATTAAAATACATTATAACTGGAATAATAAACTAAAATTAGCGTTGGCCAAATTTTTTACATTGCAACTAAAAAGAAATGTCCACTTGCCTTCCTCTCCTTTTCCACTGTAAATAACCTTTGATAACGTTTGTACAAATCGAATGAAACTTGTTATGTGCTGGCATAAAACCCGCTACAAATTTGAACTCAGAATGTCATTTCATACAAATCTGAATCATCAATATAATTTTAGTAAAGTTTTGCAAATGAGGAGAGTCTTAGTTTTGCCATTCATCAAACGAACACGATGATTCGAAACTCCCTAAATTTTGTCCGTGTCATTTTATTCACGGAACATGGTTGATAATATTGGTACCCGTTGATTAGGGTATCTCATTCTTGAGCTTATGATATTCTAGTGTACCTATGGATTTGTTGATATTCCCGCAAATCGCTCGAAGGCTGAAGGTGAAGTTCAAAAACGATTCGGTTCGGCGCGCGAAATTTCGTACTCAGGAAATCGGGCACTTGGATTGCTCGTCAGCTCCTTTTCTTGGGGTGGCGGTGATTTCAACTGAGCGACGAGCAAAGCGCCGGGAGGGCCAGCGTCTTGAGGCTTGACCTTGTCCTCCGCTGGAGTACCCCACTCAACGGATCGGGAGGGCCCTCCGTGAAGAAGCCAGGATCGCGGACGTGACTTGCGACGAACGGATTCGGCCTTTGGTCGAGGTTCCGTTGGAATAAGTCTTCCTTAAAAAGTGGACAGCTAACTGAAAAGTTCCTCAAGTTCTGGGAATTTAAAAAAAGATGCGGGACACAGACGAGAAGGGATAAAAAGATTGAAGGGGTCATTTCAGAGATTGGCAAGGACTTTTACACAGTAGAAAGACAAAGCCGGCAGTAAACGGAAACGCTGCAAATACTTTCAAAGGACCCGGAGTACCCCCCTCAGACCAGGAGTATGGAGAAAATGGGGGGAAACAATGAGCGAGTAGTGATCCAGACTCACTCCAAGCGATTCAGCGTCCAACATTTAGTGGAAAATGATACCTAACACGCCTAGGTACCAAAAATTATCAATGTTCTACTCTCAAGAACGGCGTACGGTGGTCGGACATGGTACTTATTCTGCTTAGGCATCATAAAACGTCCAGAAAAAAATGCGGCAAATTCATCCACAGGGGTTGGTTGTTCCTCGGACCAGGAGCTCATACATTCAAAGGGGTTGGTTATCCCTCAGATCAGGAGCATGGAGAGAATGGGGGAAACAATGAGTGAGTAGTGACCCAGACTCATTCCAATCGATTCAGGGTCCAAAATTTAGCGGAAACTGAAACCCCTCACGCCTAGGTACCCGAAATCTAGAAAACACACATTCAAAATAGACTGACAGGTACCCATTTTGACCCATAATGACTGCTTCATTCGATGCAATGTTAAGGTTCACCTGGCTCTTTTTGCTCGAGTTGATTCGAGGGTCGCTTGCCAGGAAATTTCCTCTCCCCAATGTTTGGGGAAGGGATGAGAGTGTAAGCTAACATGTGGGGTACGAATAAATTACCTTCATTTAAAGTTCAGAACCTTGTAATGGTGAGACTGACAAACCAAAACCTCTTTTTATAGATGCAACTAGTTCAATATCTCGCTTCGCTCTCTGTTTGAAATTTGGAGTGAGGGTTGGACGTCCAGAAAAATACCTCTTTGCCACCTTTTCCTGGTTTCTTGGTAGGTCACGATCTAAGGAATGATCAAGGGGATCGCTTGGCAAGAGCCTGAGGGAGCGGACAAAGCGACTCCGAGGAAACCAAAAAGCCTTCAACGTAGATCAAAGGTTGTCGCTGATATTCGAAAACCTCTCCGTGGCTATGAATTCCTCCTCTTTGTGATTAACCTCCCGTCAGTTTACACCTGAGTCCCCGCTGTCTGTGTAACGGTGTAACCCGTCGTTTTCACCTAACGGGCTAGGGATCCAGAAATAGACCTAGGCGAATGAATTAGTGGGAGACTAAAGACTTTCACTTACCGTCGGAATGTCGGAGATGGTCGGTCATAGACGCCAAGTACACCTGAATTTACCAAGCTTGAGAATGGGGTTTCGTGATTGAAAGACAAGGGTTCAATATTGGCTTAAATAACGCAATTGTCAGAAATATGAAATATGGAATGTCTCGGCCGAGAAGGATACTGACTATTACTTAATCTAATTAGTGAGTGGGTAGAAGTGAAGGGGCTGAAGGCCCAATGACTTTACGAAGTAGTAGTGATGAAGCTCAGGAGTGTTTGATTTGGAATAACGGAAAAATACAAGTGATTTACTAATGTCCTCCCAATTCCTGTTACTTTTCCTAAGACAGACAAATACTAAATACTACGGTTACAACATACAATTCTCTGATCAGCTTTCTGGTGACTAAACGTCAGGCTTGGGCCAGATTTAAAGATTCGACTTTCGCTTGGCGAGGGTACGAGACAGAGTTATTTCGCCACTTACGTGCATCAACTCCTTCGGATGGAGACAACAGGGTGATGTTCTCTTCACGAGATAGAGGTATTTCGCCACTTACGTGTATCAACTCCTTCGGATGGAGACAACAGGGTGATGTTCTCTTCGCTGCTCGGCTTCGGTCAGGGGAACGCCGTCCAGGCGGAGGAGGCGAGGCTCTTTCCGACGGAGGTCCGACGACTGGCGGTGCGTGGAGAACCCAGACTATTGGCCGTCGGTCGGGCGCGAACGGATCAACACTCGGGTCGACGGGGGATTTTCAGTTCTTATAAGGGTCCACTGTTACGGGATAGGAATTGGCTGATCTCCAATTCCCGAGTTCTCACCCTGAAGGAACCACGATACACTTGTTCCCTCAGGTCACTTTCACAACACCGGCTTCACAAGGGGTTGATTGCTACGCGGCGGTTGTTCCGCTTCGATGTTCCCCCCGAAAAAGGTTGTTCCGCCCCGGAACAGGTTGTTCCGCCCCGAAACAGGTTGTTCCGCCCCGCCCCTGCCTCGCCTCGGCCTCTCGAGATTATGGCGAGCAGGGGGGGCAACCTCGTTTCGGAGATCCAACTTTCCTTCACTTGAGTTCGGACAAGACTGGCTGATGTCCTTCCCCAGCCCGTCGTCAAGTCGCCTTCCCCCCCTACTCCTCCCTGGTGTGTCTCGCGCCGCCCATTGCCCAACCCATCCAATGAGGACACGCCCAGCTGGGTCAGGCGTTGGAGAGGAGAGGGGTCGATCCGTACCCCGCCGCCGAAGTTTCTGACGGGCGCTTGGAATCTGCCGCCCCGTTACACTCCTCCGATCTTTGGAGGCCGAGGTCTACCTGGCAATTTTCCTTCCGGTGGGGGGGACTGGTGCGATGGGCATTGCGTCAGGTCGTTTTCCGGCTGTCGAGGAGAGCATGATGGCGCTGATGTTCCAAGGTGGTGCAATGGGCGAGATGTGTCTTCCACTGGTCTTATCTTTACTCCCTACTATGCTGTGAAACATAAAACCGGCCCTTCTTTAGTCTACTCTCACAACTCCAACTCACACATTTCGCACTAGATTTTGCTGCCATTAAGAAGGAAAAGGAAAAAACAAAAAGGGGGGGGGGGGGGGGGGGGACCCAGGGAGTCCTGTCACGACTCATGAGGTACGGTCATTAGTTAAAAAGGTAAGTACTTGTGTGTTGCATTTTATTTCCAGATCGGGGTTCATCATGGTTTCGTCCTCGTCTGATGGGCTGCTGTTTTGGTGCATGGTGCGAATTCACTTGTTAAATAAAGAATAAATAAATAAATAAATAAATAATAATAAATAATTAAAAAAAAAACAATTATAGAACCGATAGATCACTTTCTTGCGCACCAAGGACCGATAATTTCCCACGAATCGAGAAAGGACTTCCAGTTGGTAAGAGCTATGACGGGTCCGGAATCGGATGTCAATTGGAGCTGAAGGCTCCCGGAACAGTCCCGGAACAGACCCGGAACAGACCCGGAACAAAGGCTCGGAACAAGCCCGGAACAGTCGGAACAGTCCCGGAACAGAGGGCTCGGAACAGTTCGGAACAGAGGGCCCCGGGACAAGTCTCGGAACAGTCCCGGAAAAGACCCGGAACAGTCTCGGAACAGAGGGCCTCGGGACAAGTCCGGCACAGTCCGGAACAGACCCGGAACGTCCCGGAACGAGGGCCTCGGACAAGTCTCGGAACAGTCCCGGAACAGACCGGAACAGTCCGGAACAGAGGGCCTCGGAAAGACCCGGAACAGTTCCGGAACAGACCCGGAACAGTCTCGGAACGAGGCTCGGGACAAGTCTCGGAACAGTCCCGGAACAGACCGGAACAGTCTCGGAAACAGAGGGCCCGGAACAAGCCTCGGAACAGTCGGAACAGGACCCGGAAACAGTCCCGGAACAGAGGGGCTCGGAACAGAGGGCTACAGTGAGAGTGATGCTACCAAAAAATGAGCCAGTATCTAAATTTCGATTTGTGGAAAGAAAGAAAAAATCCTAGACACGGATTATTGAAGTCAATTGACTCTCACCGCTTCCTCACACTCGGGCCGATTTGTTTGTTTCTTACATTTTAAATTTCGGAATCTACAACTATCAAATTTAAATTTCAAGTATAGAACGCGACCCAATTCCTTCAGAGCTTTTTCTCAACAATATTCGCCTGGTCAAGATCATTGTGTGTTGGATACGACAGAAATCGAAGATTCTAAAATCCCACCGCTGCCACCAAAAGGATGTAACCGCCGTTTTCACCTAACGGGCTAGGGATCCAGAAATAGAACTAGCGAATAAATTAGTGGGGAGACTAAAGACTTTCACTTACCGTCGGAATGCCGGAGATGGTCGGTCATAGACGCCAAGTACACCTGAATTTACCAAGCTCTGAGGATGGGGTGTTCGTGATTGAAAGCAAGGGTTCAATATTGGCTATAATAAAGCACTTGTCAGAAATATGAAATATGGAATGTCTCGGCCGAGAAGGTACTGACTATTACTTAATCTAATTAGTGAGTGGGGTAGAAGTGAAGGGGCTGAAGGCCCAATGACTTTCGAAGTAGCTGAAGGCTCAGAGGTGTTTGATTGGAATAACGGAAAAATACAAGTGATTTACTAATGTCCTCCCTAATTCCTGTTACTTTTCCTACGACAGACAAATACTAAATACTACGGTTACAACATACAATTCTCTGATCAGCTTTCTGGTGATAAACGTCAGGGCTTGGCCAGATTTAAAGATTCGACTTTCGCGTTGCGAGGGTACGAGACAGAGTTATTTCGCCACTTACGTGCATCAACTCCTTCGGATGGAGACAACAGGGTGATGTTCTCTTCAAGAGATAGAGGTATTTCGCCAATCACGTGTATCAACTCCTTCGGATGGAGGGACAACAGGGTGATGTTCTCTTCGCTGCTCGGCTTCGGTCAGGGGAACGCCGTCCAGGCCGGAGGAGGCGAGGCTCTTTCCGAAGGAGGTCCGACGACTGGCGGTGCGTGGAAGAGAACCCAGACTATTGGCCGTCGGTCGGGCGGCAGAACGGATCAACACTCGGCGTCGTCGACGGGGATTTTCAGTTCTTATAAGGGTCCACTGTTACGGGATAGGAATTGGCTGATCTCCAATTCCCGAGTTCTCACCCTGAAGGAACCACGTACACTTGTTCCCTCAGGTCACTTTCACAACACCGGCTTCACAAGGGGTTGATTTGCTACGCGTCGGTTGTTCCGCTTCGATGTTCCGCCCCGAACAAGGTTGTTCGCCCCGGAAAAGGTTGTTCCGCCCCGAAACAGGTGGTTCCGCCCCGCCCTGCCTCGCTCGTCCTTCGAGATTATGGCGAGCAGGGGGGGCCAACCTCGTTCGGAGATCCCAACTTTCCTTCACTTGAGTTCGGACCGACTGGCTGATGTTCCTTCCCAGCCCGCTCGTCAAGTCGCCTTCACCCATCCTCCCTTGGGTGTCTCGCGCCGCCCATTGCCCAACCATCCAATGAGGACACGCCCAGCTGGGTCAGGCGCTTGGAGAGGAGAGGGGTCGATCGATAACCGCCGCCGAAGTTTCTGACGGGCGCTTGGAATCTGCCGCCCCCGTTACACTCCTCCGATCTTTGGAGGCGAGGTCTACTCGGCAATTTTCCTTCGGTGGGGGTGACTGGTGCGATGGGCATTGCGTCAGGTCGTTTTCCGGCTGCGAGACGGTCGCGACGATAATTCGGTGGGAACTTCAGAGTGAAAAATATGTTATCCAAATCATAGCAGACGAATTAATTTCGAAAGGAAAAAAGGAAAAGTAGGTTCAATTTTTCTGGATGCGGGGATAGTTCCGCCGCACAAAATAAATTATTGATTGTTTAATCGCCCTGGAATACTACGCACTTCCTGATGAGGTGTGGGC
>CM034002.1:11914984-12007781 GCA_019603395.1 Cyrtorhinus lividipennis | reverse complement strand
GGAAATGGCATTTGGAAGGGATCGATGTGGATGTCTTCGTATGTGTCGCATAGAGAAGTTATCTTCAAAGTCTACGCGGGCTCACGTTGCGGCGTTTGCGGAAACTAATGTGAAACAAAGTATTTCCTGCTATAACCTTCAAATTGAAATCGAAAACCTCCTATTTGATGTGTAAACCCTTGATCCATGATGACTCCTATTTGATACATGATTGCTGAGTCCTTTTTTCTCTGAATCTGGATTTTTTAGACAATATGTCAAAGGTTGAGCAATCCTTGGACGAGATCACCTACAGGCTCAAAGTGGAAATGTAAGTATCAAAAGGGAATTTGAAAGAAAAGGCTCCAAGCCAAGAAAATATTTGATAAAATAGGAAGCAGTTATCAAGAATTGGTTATCTTTTAAACATGACATTGACAAATCTCACCCACTTATATGATTACCGTTGCTGACGGGGAAAATCCAATAGGCGGTTTTGGAGTTTGCGAAAAGTGGCGGGCGTTGAATATGAGTGGTAATTTAATCGTGAAAAGCAAGTCGATCTCATTTGACGTGGCCTGCCTCAAATGAGCCACCTGTTGCTTTTACTCGAGAGGTGAGGTTGGCATCACTGATACGACGAATTCCTTGGCGTTTCTCAGCTATTTCGGTCATGTTCGGTTAAAAATTAAGTCGGTTAACCGGATTTTTCGGAAATTATAGACACGAAACTGACAAAAAAGTCAAGAGTAAGAAAATGGTTTGTCAACCAACATGTCAATCAACATCAACAGCTAAAAAAAAAAAAAAAAAAAAAAAAAAAAAAAAAAAAAAAAAAAAAAAAAAAAAAAAAAAAAAAAAAAAAAAAAAAAAAAAAAAAAAAAACCCAACTTGAACCTAAAACTTAAATTTGAAAAGACCCATTTCTCGAAATTTTCACAGTCACGTGAAAAAATGATATAACGGTCTTTTCATACGTGGTATGAATCGCCAATGCTCCACAAGAAAATATGGCTTTAAATTTGTACAAAATTGAAACAATTTTAGTTCTTTTTAAGTTTTTTTAAGAACAAAATGTCCATTTGAAGAAAGGATGCTTCGCCGCAGCCTTCAAGAGGTTATACTTTTTAGAGGCATCGTTCCCAAGTTATTCACAATTTGAGAGTTTTTCCGTTTCAATCTGACGTCACTAAAATTGCCTTAACTCCCTTGGTTTACGAGATAATCTCATATCTGAGTACATCGTTGGAAATAGCGTCAAATTTCCCTTCTGATGGGCCCCTCAATGTTTCCAATACTTCGGTAATGGTGGTCACTAATTCAGCCTGAAGTTAGGAAAATAATGAAAACTCGAAACAATTTAAACAATTAGCCGGGTAAAGGGTACATTTTCCCCAGAAAAATTCCTCGTTCATTTGTGGAATAACTTCCTTAAAATGCCAGCTTTTCAACGGTTTGTTTCACACAATTTAAGGGTGAAAATGATGTTTTAAGTGGAAAAAATGAGGATATTTTGTTGCAAATCGATTCCTTGAAGGCTGCTATTCTTATAGGTTTATAACCTGTGTAAGGGAGATTTTGACTGCCTTTCTGAACGTGTTTTCCGTTTGAAATAATAGGTTCATTTAAATTTCAATAAATGCATGGGGGGGGGGGGGGTTGATTTACAAATGAATTGATTTTTAGTGTTCAATTATCTTATCTTTGGCATCCTATTGTGAGGTTAATAGGTTAAGAAGAGAAAATTAATTGGTATAAGGAGAAAGTGTACCAGTGAGCGGATACGGAACTAATTCAAATCAATGGAGAAACGCTATTATATTCGAGGGAGTGATGGTATATCACAGAAGATGCTTATCAGTGGACAAGCTTTATCAGCTTATCTATTAAAACGAGGTTTACTTTATCTAAAATCATGATGGATTGTACAAAACCAGAGAAGTCCCTTTACCTATCAGGGTGGGGAGGGAAGCATCATTTGAAGAGTATCCGGCGGAACGCTCGTCGGAAGTCTTTGTTGAAGATGGTGTATATTACAGGGTTGAGTGCCGAGTTCATGTAACCTAACCAGAAGGCGACGGCGAAAGCGAAGTCGGGGATATCACATATGGAGCACATGGGCACGAGGATGTACAGGAAGAAGAAGGGGAGCCAACAGGCGATGAAGGAGCCCATGATGAGCCCGAGGATGAGCGTCGCCCGTTTTTCCTTTTTACGGGCGATCCGCCGTTTTTCCCTCTCCGGGTCCCGAGGTTTTTGGACTTTGGGCACCTCTTGGACCGATATTTCCTGCGACGACCCCGATATTCGCCCCATGTCGATCACTTCCCGTTTGGCTTTGGAACTTTTCCGCCCGAAAATGGGTTTGCACAGGCGGAGTTTGAGGGGTTTGACGACGGCGCAGCGGGAAACGACGCCCGAGTCGCTGGAACTCGGGTCGAACTCGGACACCATGTCCGGGTCGATTCCGACGGAGGGGGCGCGACACCGGGACATGGCCGCCAGGTCGCCGTTCACCGAGAGGGTGCTCCCTTTGAACGTGACGTTGGGCGTCAGAGAGCTCTGTTGAGGTAGTTTCAAAACCTGAAACACACCATTATCGATAATATTAGTCGGACAGGAACCATTTCGTTGCACCTGCAAACTAAACTATTTCAAAATAAGATTTATCAGGTGGAAAATCTAGAAAATTCTGCTTAAAACATACAAACATTTTTTATTGTTGAAGAAAAGAGAGAGATACTTTTTTCTCCCTTTGAAATGTGATTCCTAGGATCGTATTTTGGATGATGATGAATCGTGAATAACTCGGAAAAAAAGTCGTGGAGGCACTTTAAAATTTGCAAATGGGTTGTAAAATCGACTCCTTGAAGGTTGCCAAATTTAAAGGAAACTCTGTATATACTTGTTATGTTTTGAATGCAGAAGTACTCACATTTACTTGAAGCGTCTCTTTCCCCATTTCGGGCATGTCGACGTTGTCCGACGTCGATATATCCGAGGCGAAGTCGCACGTAACGACGGGAATGACGGGTTTCTCGACCGTCACCGCCACCGGGCTGTTGTTGGAGTTTTTGTCCAACGGGCTCGTGACGGGCTCCCGTCTCGTGAACGACGTGTCCTTCTCTTGGGGTTTGGTCTTCGCCGGGGGCTTTCGGAGGCCGCGCCGCGCCCGGGCCTTCGCCGCGTAGTAGATGCGGATGTAGACGAACACCATGATGCAGCTGGGGATGTAGAAGGAGCCGAAGGCGGAGTACATCACGTAACCGATGTCGTTGCTCAGCTGGAATAGAAAGCACACAGGAAGAATGCGATTAATTGCGGAAAATAAAAATAATTAATAGTTTATTTTTTCTTGACATTTTTCAAGGCTCACAAAAAACCAATAACCGAGTACTTTTCTATGTATTGCCGAACCAAGTTTCAAAAAAAATCAATTAAAAAAAAATATAATAATAAAAAAATAATTAAAAATTAAAAAAAAAAAACAAATAATAATTAAAAAAATAATAATAATAATGCTGTACACACTTATATGCTCAACATCTAAACCAATTTTTTCAACTATAGAAAACGTTTTCGGAATTCGCACATTTACATGATCAAAACGCTGCGAATATCGAAAATGAGGAAAACAGTGCGTGTGGCGTGTCCGGACCCATTCCAATCGATTCAGCGTCCAACATTTAGTGGAAAATGATACCCACGCGCCCAGATCGCCAAATCGGTAGTCGAACATTTTCTAAAAATCTGAAATTTGGGTCAGGGGCCTGTTCCTGGCTTTAGTGGTCCTCGAAACTTTTAAGCCCAATCGGACCAAATTTGGGCGGGGTAGGAGTCAAGATGTGTATTTTGAAAACGGCGCGGACGGCGGACGGACATTTTTTCAACTTTTTTGATTAGATACTTAGAAACGTCCAGAAAAAATGTTTGAGCCGAATCGGAGGGATTGACTTTTTGCATGAAAACATAGATTGATTATTCAAGGAATAACCAATCAAAATTGCTGGACTTCCATCTCACAGAGAAATCCTCCTTGAATAATTTGGAAATCTCACGTTCAAATTTCCCATTTAGATTAGTTATTATATGTTTCTAAACGTGGTAGCATCCTTGTCTGTTCGTATACACATACGGTCGCTACCTTTTACCGCCTCATCCGTCATAGAACAAAAGTGCTCACCTGTGAGATTTTTTTTTTTTTTTTTTTTTTTCAATATAAATGTAAATTTGGCAAAGTCTGAGAAAACCCCAGATTACTTTCGTCGGAAGTGAAAATACGCGACACATTTCCCATTATAATAATTTCCCGGTGATTCACGCTTGGTCGCGCTTTTGAGTATAAACTTATAATATTCTCCCTAGGGCGTATACGGCCGACCTACGCGCCAAGTTTAATAAGGCTCAGCCACACGAGTCTCGAGTGTGTTATCCTAACTTGCCTAGCTAGGTCCTTCGGACGTCCAGGGTTGGGGATTTATTCGAAAACTTTTCCCCTTCCCGACGGCGTTCCGCTTTTTTTTCCCGCCTCTATTCAAAAGATTGGTCAGAAGAAGGGGAAAAAGGCTGTTGTCCGACCGGGCTTGTGATAAACTCGCAAGGTTCGTATCATTGCGAAAGGGCCGGGAAGGAAGAAGCATCTTTAATAACGCCATCAAAACTTGATCTATAGGTTCCTATCGACACAGCGGGAAACCCTAAACCTTTCTCCACTACTGGATCGGAACTACCGGTTTCAAGACGAATATCTGAAGAGCCTTTTTCTTTTCTTCTCCTGACAAATGCATCATTCATGGCGGTCAGAACTCGACTTCCTCGGAACAAAGATCAATTCATAGATGATAGGTAGTTGTGGTTTCAGTGCACAGGCTTCCATCGTGAGTCGACTTTTCTCTTTTTTTCTTCTGGCAGGTGTTCCCTGGCTGAGCAGAATTCTTATCAGATTGTTCCTGGATGCAGTAGTGAGATAGTGGGGTTCACCTCATAACATGGTTGTTAATCCTCACCCATCGTTCCCCAACGAAAAAAGACCACTGATTTACTTCACCTGTAGGCCCTGTTTCATAATAAAGTACAAACCAATAGTACACACTTACACAATCACAAGACATGATACACAATTGTAATGCTGTTGTCGCACAAATTTATAACAGGGCACAGTGAAGCATTTATATTCAGACTCCAAACTGAACTGCTCTCTGTGGCGTTCCTCGGTCCCTTTTTATGCTGGCTCCCTTGGCCAAGAACCTTCTCGAGTCTTCCCTGGTTCTGGGAACTCGTGTGTTGTCTCGAGCAAAGGGAAGGTTCTGCCAATCGATCATGCGAGGCGTGAAAAGTTCAAGAGTGACCTAGTGCTCTTTGAAGATGTCTGTTTATTCGCCTTATTCTAACCTACAATTTTATGTGAAAATGCTATAGACATCACAGCCATTAGTAGATAGTGGCAAACAATAAAGGTTTTCTGCAGGTTTTTCTCATATTAGAGCATTTTTACATCAAATTGGTTGTATTCCATTTCAAATTGGATTTCTTAAACATCAAATTCAAGGGTTTACACATCAAATGTGAGGTTTTCCATTTCAAATTGAAGGTTATAGTAGGAAATAGTTCGTTTCACATTAGTTTCCACAAACGCCGCAACGTGAGCCCGCGTAGACTTTAAAGATAACTTCTCTATGCGACACATGACGAAGACATTCCATCGATCCCTTCCAAATGCCATTTCTTTAAAGATGTCTGTTTATTCGTCTTATTCTAACCTACAATTTGAAGTGAAAATGCAATAGACATCTCAGCCACTAGTAGATAGTCTTTTCAGTCTCCATCACCTAGAAAACTAAAGAGATTATTTCTTATATTAACACAAAATCGCTACGATAACACAACTTAAACAGTTTTATAATGTGTGTGTGCCTCAGTTTAGTGAGGATTTTGATTTCCCTTCGTCTTGTTTCGTTTTATCCATTATCTTGATGGCCACCTGTATCAGAAAATAGACTCTTTTTGATCACGGTTATAGATAAAAGGGGTTTCACTGCTACAAATTGGGCTAGTAAGTACAGGGAGGGTTTCTTCATACCTTATGTGGACGCAATTTACTGCAAAGCAGAAAACAATTCTTCTTGCATATAACAAACTCAGCACTTTTTACGACAAATCGAAAATCGATACTCATTCCACCCAATTTGTGCACGTTTCCAAAAGTTGATAAGAAAACTCAAGCTTAACGCATTTTCACGTCAAATTGGTGGTTTTATATTTCAATTTGGAGGTTTTTTATGCATCAAATTTAAAGTCTTCTATTTCAAATTGCAAGTTGGCGGAAATGATTTGTTTTATGGTTCGGAAGTGTTAATATTAAACGCCGCAACGCTAGCTCGAGTTGATTCTGAAAATACCTTCTCCGTGCAACACAACATGACGAAGACATTCCATCGATCTCTTCCGAATGCCAATCTTTTGAAAGTTGATTCGCCTCATGCAACAGCCGCTGTTACTAGGAGAGACATACGTTGAAAAATGGAAAAAATGTATTTATTTTTTTCCGTTCATGTTTTGTTGTTCTTTAGTTGTTGAATGTTCCATTTTAACGAATTAAATCATGTATTTCTGTCAACCTCCAAATTTATCCGTAAAAACCACCAATTTGATACGGGAAACCTACAATTTGACGCGTAAAACCTCTCATTTGAAATGGAAAACCCCCAATTTGACGTTAAAAATCCCATTTTATTCAATTATCGTGATTTTACCCTAATTTCAAGGACGAGACAACAAAAATAGAAATTTCTCACTAAAATACGCGTTTTAATTAGCTCGCTGTGCGGGTTTCAAGCGATTAAAACAAATCCTTTGGGAGGTTTACTTTTCTTTAAGTTTAAGTCGTGCGAAGATTTTGGTCTTGGATTTTGAAGAGGGAAGGTTATAATTTTAAATGAGAAACCTCCGATTAAACAACTTTGCCTCCCTCCCCCCTTAAAATCCACGCAGGGTCCGCATAATTTATGTTTTACAGATTTAGAGTAACTTCAGTTTTCTCGGTCAAATGAAACATTTTCTCGTCAGTCTATTTGGTCTGAATCTCTTCAAATTCAAAAATAATGACTCGAGGAAAAAATGAATCTAATTTGGGAAAACACTCCCAAATAAGAAAAAATGAGGAGTTTTTCTTTAATTAAAACAGATAAACATTCGTAATAAATTCTCTATTTACATTTTCCTTCTGTCAACCCAAGTAACTAACCTGCACAATCACGAGACACGATTTGTGAATGTTTCAAAGGTAAACTGTGACTTTCAATCTCATTTTCTTTTTCTTTTTCTACCATTCACTTAATAAGGTTGAAGACCGAATAACCAGAGGGTTTGTCAATGGGAATGAGGTTCACAAAATATCCTCCCTTTTAAGTTTCACGTACCTGATTACATTTTCTTTTACTCGGTTCGTAATTTATTCGCTAATTAGAAAACTTGGTTCAACGAAAACGTTTATTATTTGATAGTTAGAGAAATACCACAGAAAGATTATTTTTCATAATCTGAACTTCTTAATTTATTTCTTACATTATTTTTTTTTTCCTTCTTTCATTGAAGTTTTATTCATTAGAGCTCAAACTTCAACATATCATTAACTTAAATCTGACTTTGATCCGCGATTTTGTTATTAGGAGGCTGCTGGGGGAAAAACTTTTCGGTTTATTTTCCATTTGACGAAGTTGTATAATTGTTGGATGTATCCATTCGTGGTATGACCCAATGAGGGAAAGGAACCCAATAAATTGGGCATTTTCAGGCTGCTGACCGCCCAAAAATGAGGAACTGGTGGAGTAACTGCTGAAAAGACCTGATATAAGTCCCCTTAGTCCGACTCTAAAAAGATTTTTCTTCTCAAGTTCATTAATTATATTTATTTAAGTGAATAACAAACCCTTAATGATTTAGTTCATTTCAAAATGAGTATACAGGGTGTCCCATGAATCCCCCCCCCCCTCATAAAATCGCCCAAATGGGAGTAAATCTTCATATTTCATTTGCGAGGATCTCAAATATCATATTTGCGCAAGCAACGCTAACTTTCTTATTTCAAGTGGGAACCCCAATTTTTTATTGTAGAATCGGATTCTACTAAAAATGTCATGAAAATTTGATCCCTCAACCAACTTTATTGATTGCGCTTAACCGGTTCAGCGAGCACGCTAAGTTGCGCAACCCCAAATTGTCAAATAGTGGATGGTGGTGAACTCTAATGTGTGACACATGAATTTTCATAATTTTTCAACACTGATTCACATGATGCTATCTGTTTCTTGATTGGACTCAATTTCGCCGGAATAATGACCAAAATTTGTTTATTTTGCGTGAATCACATTTTTTTAGCGCGTGTGTTTGCTCATAAAATATTATGATTATAGGATTTTTATAACCCTTCATTTCCTTTTCCTCTATTAAAAAAATAATAATAATAAAATTAAAAAAACAATGAGATTTTGTGGGCAAAGACATGCTAAAAAGAAGATTTTTTTGCTCAAAATAAACGAATTTTGGTTATTATTCCGCGAAAATAGATTCGAATCAAGAAATGGATAGCATAACGTGAATCAGCATTAAAAATTAATGATAATTCATGTGTCACACAATATAGTTCATCATCATCCCCTATTTGACAGTTTTGGGGTTGCGCAATTTTGCGTGCTCGCTGAACCGGTTGCGCACAATCAAAAACATTTTTTGAGGGATCAAATTTTCATGAAATTTTGAGTAGGATCCGATTCTGCAATAAAAAAATGAGGTTCCCACTTGAAATAAGAAAGTTAGCATCGCTTGCGCATAGTTGCGCGGGTTGCGCAAATATCACATTTGAGATCTTTGCAAATGAAATATGAAAATTAAAAAATTTACTCCCATTTGGACGTTTTAGGAGGGGGGAGACCACTGGGGACACTATATACAGAATTGACCCCTCCACAGCTTATCACTAATCATTGTCGATGCTTGAGAATAATCAATGCAGATACTGATGGCCACTCAATATTCATCATTTACGTACGATACCTAAAATTGGGCTTGTAATTAAAGCAATTTCGAGTTTATTTTTGTGCTTAACCAATAGGTACAGCAAGAGTTAACAATTCAACAATCCTACACGTGTCAAACAATGTTTATTTATTTATTATTTATTTTTTTGTTTTTACTATATTATAGAGATACGTACTTGTAGTTCCTAAAATCGACCAGTTCGCATCGGAAAAAGTACAAATCAATCGGGAAACGCTATAAAGTGCCACTGTGATACGTACGTGGTGCGTGCGACTTCCCCCATTATAACCCTCTGTCTCTGTGTATAGTATTCAAAAAATGTGTAAAATAACGTACAATAATAGTGTATAGTAGTTGTAAAAATGTACCGTTACCGTGTAAGTAGGCCTGAAATCGTTTCACAAAAAAAAATTCAAGTCGGCATTCCGTTATTTGTTTGCATTTAGAACGATTTACATTATATACAATATAATCGTGTGAAAATGCGATGCACTGTTGGAATTTGACTAGCCAGTTCTGAAACCAGCGCAAGAAGCGATGCCGTTGACGATCTTAGTGATTAAATAAAGAAAAAAAATCCTGAAACTCCACAGCTCCTATATAAAAATGTATGAATGTTCTGAGTCGTCCCAACTAAACGAAGGTACATTTTATTTTATTTTAATTTTTGAAAATTGCTGAACAATCAACATTTATTAGAGTCCTTAGTGGGGAATTCTTGAACGGGTGAAGTCAAAAGAAGGGATGTAGTTGGACAAAACGAAAAGCCCGTAAGTTATTCAGGAAAATCACTCGGCTGTATTCGATCACTAAGAGCATTAGAAAAGTTACACAGGGAAAGAGCTTCAATGAACCGAAGCTGAAATCTTCTGGTTTTTGACAGCTTTTTCTTCGTTTTTTTCTGTAGATCGATTTCAATTATTAAGTTTGCTCTCACAACCCGAAGAGGAACAGAAAACTTATAGGGTTGTTTTTATTTCTTTATTGAACTGGTACCAGCTTTAATTCTATACGATGTTGAGCTCTTGAAAATTGTTGACACAGTAGTATTGATTTAATGAATGTTGATCTTTCGTATTGAGTTCACGTTACTGTCCGATTCCTCTTGTTTTATGTACGGAAAAGAAACAAAATCCCTGGACGTGGCATGTGCTCGTAGTACCGCCATACAAATTTGGGATTTCATCAAGGAAATGAAATTTAAAAAAAAGTATAATAGTGAACGGGGGTGAGTGCTGTTGTTTGTGCGATGATTGATTGATTTATCGGTGAACCGACGGATAAATGGTTGATCATTTTCTAAAAATTGAATAATTTTTTAATGTAGTTTGTGTGATCTTAATTAGGCAAAGAATTTTTGGACCCAGTGCAATTCTGGACTGAGTGTTGAGTTGAAAAAGTTTTTGAAATGAAAATGCCCACCAATCACGTTTCACGTAATAACTGTCAAAATCTAAGTCTATATTGTCACATAAATTCCATTCAAAAAGTACTTCATCAAGTTAAAATTTGAAAAACAACTTGAATTTTACAAAAATGTTTTGACATCAAAGGCTTCAAAATGTTCCTTTTTCCAAGAAAATATCTTTGAATGTGCTTGAAGATCATCAAGGCCAAAATAGGCGGGGCAAGAACGCATCAAGCAGGCTGAGCATGTGCCCCATTAAGGTTAGCGTCCACTGGAGGCGGGCTGCATCGCAAAAAGCGGGCATTTCGATGGTGAGTGTTTGCATGGAGGTGCGTCCACTGCAGGCGGGGCGCATCGGGGTGGGCCTCATCGCATTCTTCAATCGCTCCCCAGGCGGACTTTGCGGCGGTGCGAGGGGTCCCGGCCCGCCCCGATGCGGCCCATCTCCGGTGGACGATAGGCAGACAGATTTCATGGGCGTCGTCGGTACACGCAAGTAGTAGCAACAACCACAACAACTTTGTTTTAAATTTGAATTTGGTAAAGCTCCAGAGTAGGGATTATGTATTTCGTTATGATTCTGAATGTATTTTAATCATCAATCCCCGAAAATACAACGGATGTGAAAAGGTGTATAACTCTTATCAAAGGCTGCTTAGCCAATTACCAGCACTCACCCCTACCCCCATTTTGTCGTGTTCTATTATTGTTACCGCTCTCCTATATCGGCACGCCAATGTGCTGCTGCTTCTGAAATAAACATTCCGAAAAGAAAAAAAAAAGAAGAAAACAAAATTCTTGGAGAAACCATGGGACCACAAGTGACTCTAGCGAGACGTGCAGATTTAAGGTTGAAAAAGCTGTTATATGAAAATTAATTACAATAACGGAATTAAGCTTTATACCAGATAAAGGCCAAAAAAATGAATGTTATAATATTTTCTACATGAGTACCTGAACATTACCGCCCTCATCATGTGTTATTTGATTGTCGAAGACTACTGGCCGTTTGGTTATAATTGGTAAGACGATTTTTATTCATTCACGAAACGCTTGATTGATGTTAAACTGAGGTACAATTTAATTGCTGATTTCATTGAACGTACAAAATGTGAATGTTTGATTACGTCAATGAATTTTCGTGCCTTCGTTGTCGACTGTACAGTTTTTCGCTTTATTTTATAATTAGCGTTGTTCGATGAAGATACTTTACTAATCGTCGTTTTGTACAAAAAATAACTGTTGACAAGGCCTTTCGTGCAAACCGGACGAAACGGGAATTTTAAATTCAAGTGCAAGGCAGCTGAGCGTTTGTTGATGTGAATTTTATGACATTGTAGGATGTAGAATTTTGATTGTACATAATGTTATTGGTGGTCAATTTGCGTGTAAGTTTCTTTTAGGAGCCGAAAGGCGCTAGTAGAATTTGTGGATGAATATGTTATTGAAAATTCATTCTTTCCGAAGTCAATTCATTTAATATGTGGTCATCGTTTTTATCGTTGCCGACAAAATACCCGATTTATTTTCGACTGAGCAGAGTTCATTCGTTTGGGATAAATGTGATGTGGGCAGCTAAAATACGATTTCTTGATGAGAATAGGGTTTTCGGGCGTGTCTAAACATATTCAAGTTCAATGAAACAAGTCCTGTTCAGCCCATCAAAATCCGCTAAACATGTGGTGCTCAATGATTTATTTATTTTTTGTTTTGTCCTTCCTCAGTGGTGTGAAATGATCGAGAGTGAATGATCAGTTTTAGTAATGTCTACGTAGCCATATAACTCTGGAAGGGGGGGGGGGGGGTATAACATTCATCTCACAACAGAAACATTTGTATGTGCCAAGCCCCATTAACTAAGAGTTGCATGGTACAATATTTATGGATTACTGAAGTCAATCAGTAAATAAAAATCTGTAAAACGGGGTGAATATGATACACTTAAGGAATTTTATCCGGTTTTTGGACGTTGCAGTGATTTTTTTATTATAGACCTCATATTTTATCCTAATAGCTACCTATTTCACGAGCACTTCTTGATCCATGCGCATGTCACAATAAACTTTCTAATTTTAAACGGGAACCTAGTTTTTTTATTTAAAATTCGGATTCTACTCAAAATCTCATGAACATTTGATCCCTCAACTAATTTTGTTATTGCGCGCAACTGGTTCAGCGAGTACGCAAAGATGCGCAACCACAAAATTGTCAAATAGCGGTAATTTTCATCCTTTTTAAAGCTGATTCATGTGGTGCTATCTGTTTCTTGATTATACGTAGATCCATTTTCGAGCTGGTTGAAAAATGTAAATATAAATACGGGATTTAAACCTCCTTCAATAACCAAAGTTAAAAACACGGGTTGGTTATTCCTCGGACCAGGGAGACTCATTTCTTCAACATGGGGAAAATGGGGAAAACAGTGGGTGCGGCGGGTCCCCATTCCAATCGATTCAGGATCCGAAATTTAGTGGAAAATGATACCCCACACGCCCCAGATACAGGAAATCTCAAAAACACATTTTCAAAAAATCATCTTTAAAAAAAAAAAAAATTTGGTTATTATTCAGCAAAAACTGAGTCGAATCTGGAAACGGACAGCATCACATGAATCAGCGTTGGAAAACGATGAAAATTCATAAGCCACGCTTAAGAGTTCACCATCATCCCCTATTTAACAATTTTGGGGTTGCACATCATTGCGTGCTCACTGAACCGGTTGTGCGCAACCAATAAAGTTGGTTGAGGGATCAAATTTTCATGAAATTTTGGGTAGAATTCGAATCTGCAATAAAATGTTCCCATTTAAATAATAATATTTAGTGTCAGTTGCGCAAATATGATATTTGAAATCCTTGCAAAAAAATGAAGATTAAACAAAAATTCCTTGTTTACTCCTTTGGACGATTTTAAGACGGGTACGGAGGGGGGGGGGGAAGTCGTGGGACATCTTGTACGAGTATAATAGCCAAAGGTAATATCCCAGGCGATAATTATATCAGCCAACTATAGGACGGTGGCGCGAAACGGATGACGTCCTATTGCACACGTGGGTTCTCGTCAACTGTAAATGAAGAGTTAGTTGTTGAAACAAGGAAAATGTGTTAATCTCGAATCTGAAGTAGTTAGCTCGAAACGTCGTGAAATTCCACCTTAATTTTCCGAGTTAACTCTGGCTCCAGGGCGAACTTCTTAATGGGCGGACGGTGGGAAAACTTGTTCATTTCGGATTAGCCAGGTTCTGACAAGCTGCGACAATCTCCTCGTGTCGGCAAGAACTGGGTTTACTTTCAGCGATCTGCTAAAACAGAAGGCAGCGGTGAGTTGCTAGCCAGATCTTGTTAGAGTTGCAGGTACATTACTTGAAATTCCAACTTCTATCGCGAAATCGTTATCCTGTCCAGAAGACGAAAATGAGTGCGTTCTTTGTTGCAGGTGAGGGTTTACGTGTTCTAGCTGATATAGTAGGCATTCATAATACCAACATTATAGCGTGGCCATTTTGACCATACTGGGGAACTACCTGGGCCGCAAGGAGAGCTATTGGTGGCATATCGCAGCTGGGTCATACTACTTTCACAGCGTCTATGCATGGCCCTCATTGCGGACTCACTAACTATATGGTAAACCATCCCTTCAGTGGGCTTCTGCAAGTGGCGAACTGTCTTCTTTTGGTAGAGCAGGGTGTATGCCATACACGGGTAGAGTAATCGTGTACTCTACCAACTAGTTAACGGTAGAGTACGAGCTCTACGGCTGGAGATAATCCTACCACCACGAGGAATTGGACTCTCCTGCTGGAAATCGCTGCTTTTGGCACTCTGTACTCATGTTGAAGGGATCAGAAGGTGTCCTCTAGCCTCACTCTTAGGTGTATGGCATTCTTCATTACCAACTACCACGGTTGGAGATTTGGCTCTAATCCTACCACCACGAGGAATTGGACTCTCCTGCTGGAAATCGCTGCTTTTGGCACTCTGTACTCATGTTGAAGGGATCAGGAAGGTTTCCTCTAGCCTCACTCTTGGGTGAATGGACACCCAATGGTTTCACATTCCTCATTACAGAATGATCGGTGAAACAAGTTCCAGCGATTTTTCAAAAGCTTGGAGTGGCATTATCATGGCCAAAAAGTACTCTCGAGGGTATTCAAACTCAGTTCTTTCAGCAGAGTGGCAGATGCACTCATGGATCAATCTCGCCTACCAATCCAACTCCTAACCCACACCCTTTTCTATTTTCTGTCTCCCTCTCTCAACATATCTTCAAATTCACTCAACAAGACATTTGACGCCAACAACGATTTCCTCACTTTTCAAATGTTCCCGTTTCTTGTTATCATCTGGATATTAAGAGCCAGAGTACTCAATATTGTGCAACAACATCCACTGTGTACCACTCACCCAACAATATTGTGAACGTCCCCAAGTTGAGCAAATGGTAGAATAGAGTTGGCAGTAGTGGAAGATACTGTACTCCACCCGTGTAATCAGTCAAGTCCCTCCTTCGTCTTTTTTCTGGAGTAAGAAGTATGAATATGAGTATGTGTAGAACGTGTTTGCTTCTTTGAGGCACCTCCCATATTCTTAGATTTTAGGGTGTAAGGGGTTAGGCCTCCACCATTGCTTCAGGTTTTTTGTTTTTCTTCGATTTTGTCGAAAATCGTCAAAGTTCCTTTGGAGCTGAGATGAAAATCAACCTTCCAGTACATCCAAGTTTCTGAGAGACCTGGATGAATTAGCTGAGCAACGAACTGAGATTGGATATGGCATAGCGAGGAGATCCACCCCTATGTTAAACCAAGAACGGGGACGTCTTACCTATCTCAAAACATGGCGATTAAGAGGGTGATATCTATACCTTATAGATATTGCTCTTGTCTTAGTATATTTCTTCCAAAACCATTACTCTTACGCTGTCCATAGAATAATCGACTTTTCATTGTCATCCTTATCATTTTATTTCATTAACGTTTTTCACAAAAAGCACGCCCAAATTATTTGTCAGGAGTACCAAACTTTAGCAATCACTTCAATGCTGAGCGGACAACTCTTGCTTGGTCCAAAATTGCACAACTAGTCCGCCAAATCTCTCTCCAATAACCCTCCGAGCTAGATGTAAGTAAATACGACCTATGCTTAGGTCAGCAGAGTAGAGGATATAAAAGCACTGCTCTTCACCCCGCCACTCAGTTGTTCTTCAGCTTTTGGTCAAGTCACTTGTTCAGTTTTATCAGAGTTATTGGCACAGCGACTGCACATTATTCTCATTAACATTATCATTAATTTGTCAATTGTGTGTGTTTATGTAACAAGTGGGAGAAACAATGCATCTACCGAGTAATACACTACTGCTTATTTCTTCAAAACACCCCTTCCAGCAGGACATGGCTGCCCATAAAATATCGTTAATTCCCTCAAACCTTCCATTACTGCACAATCGATCCCAGCTTTTGGTCCCTATTCGAATATTCAAGTTCGAATCTCCTCCGAATGATTGGAATGAGCGAACCGTAATAGTTCGCTATTTTGAACTACACACGTGAACGTAAGACATCTTCTGACTTCATGTACTCTGGGCACATTCATGCATTTACGCGTTTGAAACGTAATTGTACATAAATTGATTTTCTTAAGCGAATAACGAAATAATCCCTGATTTTCGTCAGTACGTTATAGGAGTTTTGTTAATGTTATTATTGTTGCACATATAATAATTTTATTACAAGAAATCACATCAATTTATTTAACATTTTTATGAAAAATTAACATTATTTTTGAGTAAACTCACAATTTTTGAATGCCTTACTGCAGTTTATTACAAAAGTAAGTAGTTCACTAGTTCGATATCTACAATAATGAGTAATCAATGCTAATTAAAATGTGTACATAAGGTGTTTGTGCTGGAACTTCGTGTAAATTTGTGTTAAGGAAAAGGCTACCGGAGCTATGTAAATCAAGTTGTATATAGGGGTCGTCTTCCACAATAAGAGTATGAATACTATTGAGTTCCGTAGTGCGTAAAAACGCAGAGTGACGTGGTTTATTAATTTCATTGCCGTTTGGAGTCAAAAAAAGTTACTAAAAATGAAGTATTATCGTATTGGATATTGCCCCGTAACAGTATTTTAACTTGTAATAAAAAACGATTTATGAAAAAAAGTCTAAAACATTGTAGTCCATTCATTCATCAATATTAAATAACAAGTATATTCGATTCCCTTCAAGAACTTAATATTAGAAAATTTCGATATCCGAACTTATTTCTAAGAGGAAACAATGGTTACACCAATTTTGATACTAATAGGAGATAACTTGTCGATTGAAAAAATATATATTTCTTGATTTTCAGAGTTTCACTCTCGTTTAATATTCTAAATGGACGTTCTTGTTTCCTAGAGTAGTGATAAAACGTTACCACACAATTATATTTCGTCCAGCAGAGAGTACAGAATCAGCTGGACTCATATAAATCGCGATCGAACTTCTCCTTTGTAAGTTCAATCGATCGTACAATCTTACTCTAAAACTGAATAACTATATTTATTATGAAAACCAAATTGTAATATACTTGTAATTACTATGTAAATTGCAAACTTTCATAAATGAATTATATTTGAAAAAAATCATGATTATATCTCCTATTATGATAATATAACCCTATTCAACTGTATAATACAAAAGTGATGTTGTTCAATTCAATAATGTATTAATGTGACTATTATAATAACAGATGTCTAAACAAAACTGAAGTTCTAATCTTTATTTTATTTTATTTTTTATTATACAGGCAATATGTGTCTTTTTATTTTGGAAGTATTGTACGTTTTTTGTTCAAGATTTTTTTTTTTTTTTTTTTTTTTTTAATGAATTTTATGAGCTCTGCGTTATTTTACTTTTGGGTTACGATGATATTTTGATGGCCGAAAACAACGAAATTGCCATAAATAAATGAGAAAATTTAATAAATCGACTTAATTTGATCCCCTTTCTACTAGTGGTATGGTGAAAAAGGGAGAAGTTTTCAGGGCTGTCGTAGAAAGTGAATTTGAATTTGAAATTCAATCTGCGATCACTTCTGAAATGATATTGACCTGTAGAGGGGCGCAACCCTTGAATGAACATCCGGTTCATCAGTTCAGATTCCGAGCGCCCTTCAGTGAACTTTACTTCAAGGACAAGGTATTCCATTGATGAGGGCATTTCCATCCGCTTAATTGACACTCGAGCGATTGTGGTTTGTCTCGGAACAAAAGGTTCTCGTAGCCGTGCTCTAACTTGTGGGCGAATCGTCGAGGGGAAAACAGCTATTTATTTTTCATTCCAAGAATGCAGCTGGTAAGGGTGCATCGTCAGAGATAAAAGGCAACAGTTGTGAAAGGTAAGTAAAGTGACGATAAAGGAAATTCTGTTCAGGAAAAATAGTCCAGACAAGACCTCAGTATTGTAGTAAGAACCACTTAAGGGATTTAAAAGGAGTGGTTCTGAAGCTGCACTTTTATACAAAAAATGTTTAATATTAACTAATAGGATAATACCTAAGGGGCACGTTGATAATAACTGTTTTATGAAAGCGGCCATTGGTTATTATTGGTCAACTGTATTATATTATGCACAGTCGGAAGTAACTCGACTAAAAAAACATATTACAGTAAGAACGGTTAGATAATCAAGACAAAATTAACATTAATGAAAAGTTTTGAGAAAGTATATTGCAAAAAGCTGCAAATTCTTTCACAGGGGTTGGTAATTCCTCGGACCAGGAGCATGGAGACTCATTCCAATCGATTCAGCGTCCAAAATTTAGTAGAAAATAATACCCCACACGCCTAAGTACAAGAAATCACGAAAAACACATGATCGAAATAGGTTGACAGACACCCATTTTGGCCCATAACGTCAGAAATCAGGAACCAAATTAGGTACAATTGATTCAACGTGAACTGACAAATTGCTGGCATAGGGTACTTACTATTATGTTTCTGTTATTCATTATTCCTTGAATGATCAACCTATGTAACCATTATCAAGGTCATCAGAAGTCAACCTCTCCGATTTGACATTCATGATATCTACATCAAACATAAGTTGATTAATGAAGGAATATCCAACCCCTGGGTTATTCATCAAACCAGGATCATGGAGAATATGTGGGAAAACAGTGCGTGTGGAGTGTCCTGGACTCATTCCAATCGATTCAGTGTCACACATTTAGTGGAAAATGATACCCCACACGCCTGGGTACCAGAAATAACGAAAACCCACATTCAAAATAGGTAGATGGACACCCATTTTGGCCCATGACCTCTTCCGGTGGACACTAATCGTTCTAAGACTCTGGGGGCTCCCGGTCAGAATTACGAATCTCTGTAAATGAAATTGCAGGGTTTTTATCTATACCCAACCCCATTGGGTGACACCCAGACCAGGGCTCATCAATTTTGAATGCTGAATCCAATAATACAGGTTCCGGAACGATTCGCGTCCACTGGAAGAGGTTATGGGTCAAAATGTGTATCGTATCCACCCATTTTGATCGGTGTGTGCAACTAGCCTAACCAGTTACCATATCATTTTACCTGGCTGGCCCAGAAATACGTATAGTAAAGTCATTGCCAAACACGGAGGTCGAGTTTAGTGCGACGTTTGCAAATCCTTGGGGAAGTTTAGAGGAAAATGACACCCCACAAGGGTGTCCCTAGGTACAAACAAATCTCAAAACCCATTTCCAAAATAGGTTGACTAGTACCCATTTTGACTCACACTATCCTCTAGTGAGCACCAATCTATCCAGGACTCATCTCATTGGATTCAGCGTCCGAAACTTATTTCAGGGGTGAGTTTATACGATAAATTTGGTAGTCAGGCGTGTGAGGTATCATTTTCCACTAAATTTTGGACGCTGAATCCATTAAGATGGGTCCCGGAGATATTGAGGCTCCCTGGAGGTGCGTATGGGTAAAATGGGTACCTATTTCAGGGGTGGGTTTATGAGAAATTGGGTACTTAGGCGTGTGAGGTATCCTTTTCCACTAAATTTTGGATGCTGAATCCAATGAAATGGGTCCCAGAACGATTGGCACCCACTGAAAGAGGTTATGGGTGAAAATGGGTACCTATATTTCTATTTCGAAAGTGGGTTTTCGTGATTTTTGGTACCCAGGCGTATGGGGTATAATTTTCCACTAAATTGTGGATGCTGGATGAACGGATGAATGGAATGACTCTCCATCCTCCTGGTCCGAGTTATAACCAACCCCTGTGAAGGAATAAGCAGCATTCTCTTTCTCAGGACGTCGTAGGCAAGCGTGGATCCCATGGATTAATTAAATGGTGCGGACCCTCAAACTACTCATAAATCAGAATGAACAATGAGATTGAGCCTACTTGTGAATGCCAATGGGTGAGGAAAATGAATCAATAATAAAGAGGATTTTCCGCATGGAATCTATTGATTCGAGCGGAGTTATTTTACGCTTCAATGAATTTCCGAAGGCACCCCGCTGTTTGCCTACAATATGAACTATTTAGTAGAGCACGACCCCTTCGAACGGGGTGGAGGTCTCGCTCAAATTGAACGCCACGGTCGGCGTATGTATACGAACCACGGAAAAGGAACATGGTGGATTGTTGCTTTTAGAAGGCCGCGTTTGTTCGAAAACGTTGATGTCAATACTCTCTATGAAGAGGTTGGCGCGGCAAGGACGCAAACACCGTGGAACACCCTCCTTGTCAAGTGGAGCAATATGTTACTGGCGAGTTGCCACAGAGGCCCTTGACATCTCCCGCTCACCCTTCATTCTGGCCCCTGTCCCCGGCAAACCGCGTCATCAAGTGTACCAATTCCCACGCTTCCATCTTGAGCCCCAGTTCAGTTCTATAACATCGAAATCCGAGTCAACATCACGCTGCGTAATCATATTGGTTTCACGTTCTCCAATAATCCACGAGAGAAAATGAGGGGACGAAGCCTTTCAATGAACAAAGGAAAAGTGCGAGAGAGAGAGAAAGAGGTTAATTCGCAAAAATTATGGGTACACACTACTTCAATATTTAATAAAATGTGAATACCTACTATAGCTCGTATAAGGCAGAGCCTGTGGCGACGAGCTAGAGCCGCTTTCCTGAACACATTGTGTGCATTTGAAGGGTACAGAGGAAAAACGCTTCAAATTTGAGCGGAAAATGATACCCCACACGCCCAGGTACCAGGAATCTTAAAAACCCACTTTCAAAATAGGTAGATAGATACCCATTTTGACCCTTAACCTCTTCAGGTGGATGCCAACCGTTTTGGGATCCATCTCAGCGTCAACAATTTTTTAGGTATCTAGATCAAAATTAGCAAATGTCCATCCGCCTTCCACGCCGATTTTGGTCGAGGAAATTTGTATAAAATTCGGTTCAAAGACCCTTTTTTGGCTCTAGTTGTTCCACAAAACTTTTCAACCCGATCGAATGAAATTTGAGGTTGTTGGTGTTAAAATATTCATTCCGAAGTATGGATTTTGGTTGGTTATTCCTTGAATAATCAACCTATGTTTTCATGATAATGGTCAACCTCTCCGATTCGGCTCAAAATTTTTTTCTGGACGTTTCATGATGTCCTGATCAAAAAAGGTCGATGTCCATCCGCCGTACGCCGTCCATCGTCTGCGCCGTTTTTGGTAGTAGAAAATTTTCTAAAAATCTGAAATTTGGGTCAGGGGTCTGTTCCCAGCCGAGATGGGTCCTTGAAACTTTTCAGCCCGATCGGACCAAATTTGGAGGGGGTAGGGGTCAAAATGTGTTTTTTGAAAAATGGATTTTCGAGATTTTGGGTGATTTAGGCGAGTGGGGTGTCATTTTCCACTAAATTTTGGACGCTGAATCCAATAAAATGGGTCCCAGAACAATTGGCACCCACTGGAAGAAGTAATGGGTCAAATTTGGTATTTATTACCCATTTTGAATATGTGTTTTCGGGATTTCTGCTACCTAGGCGTGTGGGGTATCATTTTCCACTAACTTTTGGACGCTAAATTCAATGATGTGTGTCCCAGAACGATTGGCACCCACCGGAAGAAGTTATGGGTCAAAATGGGTATGTATCCACCCATTTTGTATGTGTCAGGATTTCTGGTGCCTAGGCGTGTGGGGTATCATATTCCACTAAATTTTGGACCCTGAATCGATTGGAATGGGTCTGGGACCCGCCACTCCCACTGTTTCTCATATTCGAGGAATAACCAACCCGTGTGTAAGAATTTGCAGATTTTTGAGATATTCGGCGATTTAGGCATGCAGGGTATCGTTCAATTTTGGACGCTGAATCAAATGAGACGAGCCTCAGAACAATTGGCGCCCACTGGAAGAGTTCATGGGTCAAAATGGGTATCTACCTGCACATTTTGTATATGTATCTTCATGATTTCTAGTACCTAGGCGTGTGGGGTATCATTTTCCACTAAATTTTGGACGCTGAATTGATTGGAATGATTCTCCATGCTCCTGGTCCGAGTAGTAACCAACCCCTGTGAATAAATTTGCAGCGTTTTTTGATCTAAAAACCATGAAACGCCCAGCCAACTAAAATGAAACGGCGATTACGTAGGTAACTCCCATTTATGATGCAGGAAAAAAGAATGTTAGTCAGCTGAAACAGAAAGGTACAACCCATGAGGGCTTCAAATTTTAGTTGATTTCATAATTTATTTATCTACGTTTTCTATTTGTTCACCTATTTATTTGGTTAGGTGATTGTAATTCAACACAGTAAATATCCCGTGAGCGAATATTATGTGAATCAATCTCAATGACGCACTCACGTGGAAAACTTTAGTTTTTCAAATGCGTTTTCCAGAATGGAGTTGTTGAAATCTAATTATATTGTTATTAACCGGCTGAGGGCCTCAGAATGATAACTTACAGGAATATTTCAACATCTGAATCAATTAAAAGTACGAACTCGCTGGGCCATTTGATGTTCAGGCTCAACTTATTCACCTACTGTGCGTTTTTTCTTGATTCAATTTTTCATTGCCTCGGTGGAACAGGAATTATTTCATGTTTGTTCGTTATCTGAACGTTTTAATTTCATGAAATTATTAGGTAAAACGGACCCATTGTTATTCTCATCATTAAAAAGCGTGTTTAACATTGATAATTTAGATGAAGAGCACCGTTGTGTCGAGCTATTGATTTTCGTGTGAGTCTAACTACAATTAAGGATTCACGAAGGAAAATTTACCCCAGCCTCATCATAACCCAGATAACACTACAATCCTTCTGGAAGGATTTCGTACTTTGTTACGAAAACTCCCGCAACAGTAAACCTAAGGCTACCCTAAGACCCCAGTTGTTCTTTACCTGCTGTGATGAACCCTTCTACTGCAGAAATCGACCGTCAGTTCGATTCTAGAAGCCAACGAGTGACCACAATAAACAGTTTTAGTTGAACCTCTCACTCTGATGGATGAGTTCACAGACATAGTCGTGAATCGGTAAGTATTTTTATTTACTCTGAAGATGAACACCAATTCTTTTGCATGGATTATAATTATTAGATGTTGCTTGATAACTATTCATGCATCAACTTATAAATAGAACAGTTTTTATAGCTCAAGGAGCTAGTAAAGTTCCATATCCTTCCAGAAGGATTGTAGTATAATAAGGTATAATTTTTTCCCACTAGGCAAAGGCTCACGCTCTTTGAGCTCCTCGATATTTTAGAGGACAAAGATGATGACATGCCTCAAGAAGGATTGGATGTAGCCCTCCTGCCCCCTACAAATGCTGTTGAAGATGTAACGGATGAAGATTCAGGACCTGAGGACAACCCTACGATTGATAACGCCCCGAAAAGTCAGTTACACTCGGAGGTGGTAGTACGTTTACCGGAACACATCTTGCATTCCCAACTGACGACGAATGAAAGCGTGAGTACAAGTGAAATTGTTCCTCAATCCAATACAAACCAAAATGCTTCAGCAAAACGTACACGTGGAAAAAGCTCATCTCCTCATGAAGCTCAGCCCAAAGGAAAAATCGTTAGACGAGCTCACGCTGCTCGAGTACATAACTGGTCACAAACTGAACTACCCCGTCCGAGTGAAGTTTTTCCATTACTTGACTTTTGCAAGCCAGAACGAGGGAAATCACCACTTGAGTATTTTCACTTGTTTATGGATGATGAGGTGTTGGATTTATTCGTGAACTTCTCCAATTTATTCGCCACTAAGCACAATGTCGCTGGAAACATTACAAAGAATGAAATACTTGTATTCATCGCAGTCTTACTACTGAGTGGATACGTGGTAGTCTCTAGAAAAAATATGTACTGGGAGAAAAGCCGTGATTCGCACAATGATCTTATATCCAGAGCCATTTCAAGAGACAGATTTCAGTTCATAATGTCGAACTTGCACGTTTGTGATAACGATCATTTGAACGTATCTGATCGTTTTGCGAAAATACGGCCACTTTTGGATTTATTGAACTCCAGATTTCTTGATTTTCTTCCTCATGAGGAATTTCACGCAGTTGATGAATCCATGGTTCCGTATTACGGAGGTCATGGCGCAAAGCAATTCATCAAGGGCAAACCGATAAGGTTCGGCTACAAATTTTGGTGTGGAGGAACGAGTAGTGGTTACTTCACTTGGTTGGAACCGTATCAAGGTGCCAATACTTGTTCAGAAAAATATGCAGAATATGGGCTTGGATACTCGGTAGTTATGTCATATGTTGATGTACTTCCAAAGAATGTCCCATTCAAGTTGTTCTTCGACAACCTGTTTACATCTATAAATCTTCTCTCAGATTTGAAAGCTCGTAATATCCACGCTTCAGGAACTATCCGAGCAAATCGATTAGGGAAAAATTGTCCACTAACCGATGCACCTCTCATGAAAAAAATGGGAAGAGGAAAATGGGAATGTGTCACTGATACGACGAGTAATGTTTCAGTTATTCGATGGAATGATAATAATATTGTATCAATGGCCACAAATTTTGATCGAGTGCATCCCCTCAAAAATGCAAACAGATATTCACGAGAGAAAAGAAAGAAAGTTGTCCTCCCCCAACCAACTGCAATAAACACGTACAATGTAAAAATGGGTGGGATAGACAGAGCTGATCAAAATATCTCTCTGTACAGAGTCAGCATACGAGGCAAAAAATGGTATTTTCCCTTGATTGCCCATCTCATAGACGTGTGTGAGAACAATGCTTGGCAGATTCACCAGCGCTTCGAGACACCCATTGATCATTTGATGTTTCGCCGGAAGGTGGCCCTTGCCATTTTGGAATCTAACCAACGCATTGTTCCTCAAAGTGGGAGGCACAGCAAAAAACGGGAAGTCGAAACACGATTCGATAAAACCGATCACATGATGTGCAGCCTGCCAACTCTTCCATCAGGGAAAAAACAACAACTGGTATGCAGGTTTTGCAATAAAAAGGCAACCTCAAAATGCGTAAAATGTGGTGCAACTTTACACGTAGACTGCTTCATCAACTATCACACAAGGGATTAGATAATACCAATCAAGAATATTCAACTGGAAAAACAGTGGTTTCCTTACTTTGACCTCATTCATCAATGCTTTTCTTCAATACGTTATAATAATTGTTTTGTATAATTTATAGTTGCGAAACATATTGAAAAATAAAAGCATAATCTGAAAATGGAAGAAATCGAAAAATGAAGCCTTATATTCCTGCAGTCCTTCCAGAAGGATGTCCGATTGTGGTGAACATGAGTGTACAAAAACATTTTTGTGATCAAATACCAGTTATTCAGATAAGGTAAGACCTAGTTATAACAAAAATTTCAAAAAAAATTGAAAAAAAAATTCAGGGTTATCTGGGATAATGATGGTAGAATGAATCATGCCAAAACAAACCAAGTAAGAAAAATGACTGGGGGACTCGTGGCTGCCATTAAAAATGAAAATAAATGAGGTAGAACTGAATTAACCGCGGGTTGCTATTTATTTGAGATAATTCTGAACGCACTGCACCCTGTGGTGGAGCAATACTGGAAATTATTATGGAGGTCTCTTCTCGACAAACCTCTGAATGATTTTTCGGATACGAATTCGTCGGTAACGGGTGCTTAATAGGCCATTACACCCTTACCGTAACTCATTCGAGGAATTATTACTTGAGCTCTCTCTGGGCACACGTTCAAGAGAATAATAGTACGGGGAAAGCACCAAGGTTACCTTATTGCGAGGGCTATGCGTCATATCGCTCCATTATCATCTCTTTTATCACACCCCCTTCAATTCCTCCACTCCTGGGTTCAATTTACTGGGAGCTTTAGGCAGGTAGTGGAGTGCACTTGAACGCGTAATGATCATAATGGACTGAAGGAGGAAAGCACGCTGCTTTGCCTTTATTTATAGTTGGCGCAAACAAGCGGATCTCACAACTAATGAGGGAATCACCGAGCGAATAAAACGCTAGAACAGCTGCTTCAATTTTCCACTCGATTAAAATTTGATGCAGGTGAGCAGAAGAAATAAATGGCTTCGCTAATACGCGTTCCATCAACATTCATTCCAACCACTAAATCATTATTAGCATTGCAACCCTGATTCACATTCATACAAACAGTGGAAAGCCGTTAATGCATATGCATTGTGTTTAATGAAGCAGTACTTCACCATCATCGATGTAATAATTCGACGAATAATTTGGATTGAATTGAATCAGAAACATTTAATTTAGGCGATGTAGAAAAATTATATTATCCAAATTCAAGTGAATATATACCACCAGCCAAGGGTCGATTATAAAAGTAATTTACTACACAATTGTCCTCTTTGGTGTTCACTTTTTACTATCCCTACTGAGAAAATGCATCGTAATATTATTTGTATTGACAGCGAAACGGGAGCTATACATCGATTTACTATTGTTGGTATTACTTGATTTCTGTAAGAAAGCTGTGATGTTGTGACATTTTCTAAAAGACACGTAGGTTATCCCATTGTAGAGCGACTGAAGACAAAAACCGATTTGATTACGGATAATCAAAACAAATAATTATATGACAATACTTGGTGTACATTAGACAGTGTTTCTGCTCAGTTTGGATCAGTCCAGGAGACGGAGAGAGACAGATTTGGCCGAGCTGAGGAAGAGGACGCTTTTGATAAAGGGGTTTACGCAAAATGAGCAATGGCGCCTGGAGAGAGCGAGATGAAAATTTTAACTGGGGGTAACAAAATGTCACGTTCTACGTATGTTTCAAAATATGAATATTGACGTTCACTAGCCTATGAGGTATCACCACAACGGTCGAAAAAAAAGCTTGTTTCTCGACTTCAAGGGATAAACTAAATCGTTGTCGTGTGAACGGTTCAAGACCCACGACTGGATCAATTTCTACCCCCCCCCCCCCCATCAATAAAGGCAGGAACATGACAGAGAGATTGAATACGTCCACGCTTTCGTTGGCTGCCCCCGAGAGAATTATAGACCTTGGAAGAAGACAGTCATCAGCAGGAATGATTCGCACAACAAGCATTGACGGCTGTGGACCGATCCCACCTTCAAGACTCGAACGCCTTGCTTGAGGAGTATACCCAGAGTAGACAGTTGCTTCGTACGAGAAGAGGGAGTCATGCTTTAGGACCTAAAGGTGGGTGGGTCTTCAACCTTTTTTAGTGCAAGGGCCAAACATCGATTTCACATCGTCCAAAGGGCCACAACTTTTCACGATACTTTACCACCTTACCAATAAAGTAAAAGACATACATAATTTCAATAATATTTATTGGTTAATTAAAGTCAATCAATGTGATTTTTGACACTGTTTATTTTTTACAAGTGTGTCAATATTTGTTTTCATTTTTGTGGTTGCAACCCGCAGACTACCTTCCAGATGTGCATCTGTAATTCTAGACCTTGTTGTCGATTTCACATACTTCATGCGAGAAAATAGCTGCTCACACACATATGTGCTCCCAAACAATGACATCATTTTCTTTGCGTTTTTTTTGGATTTCAGGAAACGAGTTGTGATCGACATATTTTGCATAGAAATCAAAAACGCCCACGTCGAACTTGTCTTTCAATTCCATATTACACTGCAAATCTATAAGCTCCATCTGAAAATTTTCCGGCATGTCTTCAACGGATACACCGAATGGTCGTGCAAAGATACTTAATGTATTTTTCACTTTCTCTGAAGTCAGAAAACCTCGATTGAAACTCTTTTTCGAGTAAATCTACTGCTTCAACGTATATGCTAGTTCCGTCTATAGTTCACTACAAGGCCGGTAGATCGCTCTTCTCCCAAATATTATTCTTCTTCCATGGAGTGGCATTGCGAGTGCAGCGCTCGGTGCAGTCGATAACATACCTATCACTGAGCGCGATATTTTTTTTTTTAGCCACGGGCCGCAAGAAATTAGCTGGCGGGCCGCATGCGGCCCGAGGGCCGCGGGTTGAAGACCTTCTTTAGGTAATGGTTCAACCCACTTGTTTGCGAGTATTTTTAGTCTAGCTTCACCAAATTGTAAATACATCACGCAGTAGTACTCACTGAGCCGCAAAAAACTCCAAAGATTTTCATTCTAAAAAAAAAAAAAAAAAGTGTTATCACCGATACAAAACGAGATTGGAAATCGACTAGTATGTGGCAATAAATTGAGAATAGGCGGCGCCGTAAAACCGCCGCAAATATCTTTTTTCTTCCCCATTCGATAAGAAACTCGTTAATTTTTCATCGACTGTCACGAAACTCAGAGAGAAATAGAGGAGGGTGAACGAGCGTAGAAGATGATAAAGGGCAGTAAAGTGTTTAGGTGGTTTAGGTGCCTTATCTCGGCCATTTTGCCGAGAATGTATCGTCCAGATTTATTATGCAAACAATTCAGAGGCCACAAGCATTGATCATGCGAAGCTATTCAAGCCTCGGTTTTAACTGTGAATGGAAAGACCAGAGGGTTAACTTGACTATAAGTTATGAAGATTCTTTGTTATTATAAATAACTCAATTCAAAACTGATCTATCATTTGTGTTTGCTTTGGGAGTGAAGAAGTACTCGCGAAAATATGGCTTTTGTTTTCAAGGAGAATGAGGAATTTGCATAATTTCGATACAACACTGATGTCGCCAAACTGAAATGCTATTTTTCTTTTCGATCTGTGGAGATTTTTATTCCGAAATGTCCGTCTACTGTCTACGTTGAGTCGGTTTAGATGGATTCCGGACCGACTGCAGCACGCTGAACAGTCTACAGGAGGTATTGTTTAATTGAATGTTTTTTATAAAAGAAGTATTTGGTCCTTTTTGAATTTCTATGTTATATTTAGGCCGGTACTCTGATGACGTTGGCCGAGAGCTACCTCAAAAATGTACCTTATATTAAATTTACCTTTTTTGGAGGGGTGGAGGTCGTAGGGAAGGAAAGGAAATATGACTATTATTGAATTAACTTTGGATATTGCTTGATTTTTCGGCTATCGACGAGGTGGGACGAAAATGGTTTCTCCTCTCCAACGAACCCCGGACGGCCGGACACTTAAATTGACGATGACTTTAGGGGCCTCGCGAACTGGCACTTTCATTTAGGTTTATTTGTGGGTGATAAAAAATTGCGGATTTCACGTTCGTTCACTTCAATGTGGGGTTGGAAGTCACTCCCTCTCTCGCTGTCGACTCGGAGGAGGGGGATTGAGCCAGGCATTTGCAACATGACCATGCATGCTGACCGTATTTATTGAGAGGTTTGGAATTAATACTACCTTAGTTACGCGCTAAGTCACATCCCAGAATATGCGCAACAGTAAGCTGGTGCTAAATCGCTTTTATCTGATACGCCAAATCGAGAATCATGAGCGCATTCAAGCACTGCCGCAAAAGCGTTTTGGATAATAGAACCAAACACTAAAAACACATGAGCGCTGGCGCTGTTGGGTACAAAAATCAGCCATGGTGGTAAGACAAATAGTGCTGCAAATTCTTTCACAGGGGTTGGATATTCCTCGGACCAGGAGTATGGAGTCTCATTCCAATCGATTCAGCGTCCAAAATTTAGTGGAAATGGTACCTCATACCAGAAATCTCGAAAACACATTCGAAATATGTAGGTAGATAGATACCCATTTTGACCCATAACCTCTTCCAGTGGGCGCCAATCGTTCCGAGACCCATCTCATTGAATTTAGCGTCCAAAATTTAGTGGAAAATGATACCTCATACGCCTAGGTACCAGAAATCTCATCGAATAGGTACGAAGGCCGTCCCATTGGATTCAGCGTCCAAAATTTAGTCAAAAATTATACCTCACTCGCTTAGACCGTCAAAATTCTTTGTTTCTTCGAAAAATAGTCCATGATCACGATCTAATCTTCCGCGGTTTTTCAGTGTAAATTATTATAGTTAAACAATATGATGAAACCGTTTTGAGCCTAATTGTAAGATAACTATGGTTAACTTTCAGGCAGATTAAGTTAGGTACATTTTGGCACACTTCTAACCGTTTCAACTCGCCTGAGAAGTTAATCCAGCACCACAAAGAGGAAATTCAACGCTTGCTTCAGGCTGAGTAGTGAATAAAGTGAGCTAGGTATGTCCACATTAAAGAATAATGTCGAAAACACGAAAAAATCCTGTATATTTCGGAAGCGAAGCATAAAAAAAGGAACTTCCATGACACGAAAAATGTTGAAAATTAGATTTAGAATCAGTACTTACCGTACTCACCCCGAATCCAACGGTTAGTTGCACTAAACTGCCCATGAGGAGGGTACTTGAGTGTACTCAAATCTATAAACGCGACGGTAAATCCTTTCTTGTAGCGACACGAAATAATTTCCATCCTCGACTTACCATAATGGAATAGGTATTGATTAACCGACTAACAGACCTAAGGTCCGTTGTAGCGGCAAAACCAGTTATTTTCCCGAGTTTTTAGCAAGCCACCGCGCCCGATGAAGATTCCATTCACAGCTTTTGCCCATTACGTTCGTAGGTATTTGATCGTTTTTACTGCATTCACCCACCCATGGGGAAAACAATGGAAAGATTGCTGTTTTGTTATTTTTGTTCGGTAGGTAATCCTCGATGTAATGGGCTACCGCGTTCGCAAAAATAACTTTATCCCAATGCTCGAGAGAGGAATTAAGCTGGACGGTAGTCCCCGGTGGTTGGAAAATAGGTTTTATTAATCCATTATTACTTTTTTTAATCTTGAGATATTTCCACTGCATTCGTGGACGTCTTTAATTAGCACAAAGATCATCAAATCTGTAATCAAAGTTAATGTTGAACCCCATTTATCGAAATGAATTCCAATTTTCTTGTTCCATTGAAAATTTCCCGTATATATCTGCCGAAAAAAAGGTCTGGAACTCAATAATACTTAAAACTACTTGGAGTAAGGAATATGGAACATGAGCGGCTTTAATATATGGCGTTTTGACGATTCCGATTGGCTAATGTAGAAAGTCGATAACTTTTATAAATATAATAAATGTATAATATATATAACTCTACTATAAACTATCCCACAATGGTTTATATTATTCTGGGTAGATCTCTGGTTCGTGGGAAACCGTTTCTTCGAGGGGAGAAGAAAGAAACGTTGGAGTAAGTGGCAAAAAAATAACCCTTTTTCACCCTACCCTGCCTCTGTGTGGGCGACCTGGCTTAAAATGAATGTGGCTCAACAATTGATTCCGGAACCGAGTTCATGTGAGAGATTTCAGATTTTTTGGAGCACTTTAAGGGCCATTTTTTGCCTGGACAACGGAAATGGACGGCAGATGGCATTTTGGTCTTGGAGGATGGTTGTTAGAAACAAGAATGAAAGATACTTTCACAGGGGTTGGTTATTCCTCGGACCAGGAGCATGGAGACTCATTCCAATCGATTCAGCGCCCAAAATTTAGTGGAAAATGATACCCCACATGCCTAGACCGCCAAAAATCTCAAAAATTCATTTTTCAAAGTACATATTTTGACCCCCCTCCCCCTCTAAAATTTAGTTCAATAGAAAACTTCTTGGATTACGAAAATAATTTTCTCAATTTCTAGCCTCTTTTCGGCCCCACCGTGGAACAAATTAAGATCACATGTAAAATGGTGATATCTTTGTACAGACTAACCACCATGATTAAACGGTTTTACTTGCTGTTTTAGGTAACAACTGACCTTTACATCAATGAGTTTGTACTCCTGAATAGAATATGCATTTTGGAAATCGATGCCACTTAGTGTCAAATATTAGTTTAATTGTGATGTGCCTACGTATATCAATATAGACATTGTCCTCTAAAAACTTCCTTCTTCTGAGCTAAGTCATCAAGATGGTGGATCAGAATGTCTGTCACCATTTGTAACAGAGTTATGATCGAAGGAATTCAATCAAGGTAGAATACGCATATGAACGCCACACATTTGGGGATTATAGGTTATTGATCAGACACAGAGAAGAGGGCAAGGTTGAGAAAATGGCACTCCGCATGTGTGAGTTTCAAAAGCGGGACGAAATCCTGAAACTGGGAAACTCATCAAGATTCTGCGGGTGGTCGCCGAGTCCGATCATTTGCATTGGCAGCTGACATCACGTGAATATACATAGCGACCCTGGCAGGGTGGTGGGAATCACAGAGAACCTTCGAACGGCCGAGTCCTCCGACACGAACAGATGTCCGCCCCGAAATTCGAGTTTCTTGTTCGTCCACGGCCGCGAACGCTGACCGTCCAACCGTGGGAAACTAATAGGTCGAGTGTGTCCTCCTTTCGTGTACAAACTAGTTTACAACTTGAACTAAACTACCCCCTCTTCCTTCTTGCCCTCGTCGGCTGCTTTTCCCTAGGATAGTTCAATAATTGAGTCAGAGCACAGATATCTCATAGCCAAGTATTTGGAAATTTACACATGAGACGGATTTTCTGGTGGACGGTCTGAGCCATTTGGTGAATGTCAGAACCCATCAAACTCATAAAAAAGAGACGCGTAATATCAATATACAAACCTAGGCTAGTGGAAGAATGCCTTTGTAGTGCAAAGTGCCAGTGAAATGCTTACATTCCGATGCAGTGAGCATAAATACTCGAATATTTTCGCTACATAAACATCATCTGCTGTGAAAAAGTAAGGATAGAACCAATTAATCAAAATGATCAATGTTTTGGAGAAATAATTGGGTATTTCTTAACAAAATGTTAAATAACTTCAATTAATTTCAGCATCGATTATTTTATAACAATTAATTAATCAGTAACGTTATGATTGGTCTTTCATTCTATTTTACAGGATCTAGGGACATAAATAAGAGTGAATAATTTTTGTTTTTAACACTTTTTGGTAATCAACCTGTTTTCATGCTAAAAGTCAATCTCTCCGATCACGCTGCAAATTCGTTCGCAGGGGTTGTTCATTCCTCGGGCCAGGAGCATGGAGACTCATTCCAACCGGTTCAGCGTCCAAAATTTAGTGGAAAATGATACCCCACATGCCTGGTACCAGAAATCTCGAAAACCTACTTTCGAAATGAGTAGGTAGATACCCATTTTGACCCATAACGTCTTCCGGTGGGCGCCAATCGTTCTGGAACCCGTCTCATTGGATTCAGCGTCCTAAATTTAGTCGAAAATGATATCCTGCACGCCTAGACAGTTTGCTTTATTACAAATTTGATATTTACGATACAATTTCATTGATTTTACTAGCACATAAACACGTACTGCAGTCACAAGTCACTAGCCCTTTACGATATGGTTCCGACTCGACCGATGTACTGATACATATTTTTAAGCAAAGAGAGAATGAGTTTAAAGCTAAAAAACGGCCCCAGGAAATCACTCTTGGCTCGAAGATGGACGATGAAAGGAATGAAACCCGTGCGTACATTTAGTATCTTTCTTCAGCGTTTACCACTCCCTCTTCAGGATATTTTCCCCCTAACTCGACCTCGAATGTTGTAATCACGGCGGCAAGTTGAGAGTGGTTTCCTACCAAAACAGTTTTTTTTTCTCTTCTTCAGCCACCGTCATCACAGTAATATCGATTCCTCTGAAGCGGAAACGTCGTCGAAATGAAGTCACAATCAGCGATCCCCCCATCCCTCCATCTCCCAACGCTCACAGTCGAAACCTTCTGAATTCATCCCGCACTCATTGACTGAATCCTTCTGCTCTTAATCACTGCTTTCTATTCACTCTTTTGCATATTCCTTTTCACCCTATTCGTCGCTTTCCTTTGCATATTCTCCTCTTTATCATAATCGAATCATCATTGTGAAGTTGCTTCTCGCTCAGGTTTACAAAACTTTTTCCGACTTTAAGCCGTGTTGTGAACAACATAACTACGAGTAAACTCGGTTAGGCAATGAAGGGTTTTCCACGAAGCGGCCGCGCTTTTGTTTTTCGAAGCGAGAAACCGAATATTCATAAAATCGAGAGCCACATTATCTCTTTTGGTATGGTAAATTCGGGTTCGAAAAGATGAGCACAGACTATAAACACTTCTCGAATACCCTCTCCTTTTTCTCGAGTTTTCAGAAAAATCGGTACCTCGTCAACTTTTCGGGATTTTTTATATTATTCTCAAACGACGGCACATTGCAAAATTGCGGCAGTACTTGGCCAGCACCCGTCAGATGTCGGTATTAGCAGAATGTGAAAGAAAGCCCATTCTTTATATTATCTCTTCCTGAACCAAGCATTTCCTCGCTTTGTGGCAATCCGTCCGAAACTTATTTCAAACAATAAAGCTTCCAACAAGCCATGAACAATAACCCCTCAAGCTATGGTCTCAGAAAAACTCTAACGAAACATTATTTACTGATACGTTATTGACCAGAAAGGAAGTTCTACAAGTTACACGACATGATTCTAACCTGATTTCAAATCTATCATACGCCATGAACTGAATTATCAACGTATAGAGGTTATAGAGGGCCAAGAAAATAGAGTACTGAAATATCGATATAGTCGTTTCAAGCATTCAACGGGAATAGAAGATAAAGGGTTATCAAGGTGCGCAATAATGATTAACTCTGATTATTTGTTTCTGATCACGCTGGAAAATGCTATCGAATCCTCGATTGTCGCTCAAACATTCAATTCGGAGTTTTGAAAATGAAACCATTACTTTCCCCTCCTCAGAAGCGCGAATGGTACAGCATAGACAACGTGAACTGAACAATATGTCTACACATTATTTATCGCAAATTAAAATTCACAACATCGAGGGAGGACTGTGGAAACTCTATACAGCGACGAAACTCTGCAGAAAAATTCGAAGAGTGCGGAGTCCAATCAGAATTCTTTAATTATCGTTTTAATATTTCACTCCGGCGCACAGGGAAAAACGGTCGAGAGGACTCGCTCTTCCCTTAGCCCGAGTTGTAAGCAAGCAAGTTATCCTAGCTTTCCTAGCGGTCCATTATCTTGAATGAGGAAATTCTTCCACGCCACAACTCATTAGCGGAATCCATTTACATCTCATCCTTTCGTCGTCTCGCAGGGAAATTCTCTGAGGCGGATATCAACGAAAACGCCCAATAAGGCGGTATATCTCATTCTCTGAAGGGATAATTCAGCGGTACGTCTGGAAAGAATGCGCCAGAGAAAATGACGATTTAAAACATGGTGACCCAGATTCTGACTGCAATAGCATGGTGGGTATGCGGATGAGTAGGTAGAAATCAGTCGTTATCTGGATAATGAACCCTCGTTCCTCAATCATAACTAGTCTAGACATATTCAAATTCCAGTATTTTGGACGACGGGAAGCATACGTTTCTATACCAAAATATCTAGCATATCCATTACGACTCAAAATTGTACGAATTCCCATACAACAAAACTATCACTCAGTCACCAATCTGACAGCCATGGAAATCATTAACGGCCCTATTTCCAATTCCAATGATGACGCCTTGCGTATGGAATAGAAAGAGAGAATTACCAACAATTACATCTCCAAACACTGACAATAGATGACCCGTCTATATTAAAACCTTCATGCAGCAATAATCCAAACTAAAAACGCTGTAAATTCGTTCACAGGGGTTGGTTGTTCCTCGGATCAGGCTCGTGGAGACTCATTCCAATCTATTCAGCGTCCAAAATGATACCCCATACGCCTTGGTACTAGAAATCTCAAAACCACTCTTTCAAAATGGGTAGGTTGATACACATTTTGACCCATAACCTCTTCCGGTGGATGTCAATCGTTTCCAGACCCGTCTCATTAGATTCAGCGTCAAAAATTTAGTGGAAAAAGGTTTCTCACATGCCCAGTTCGCCGAAAATCTCAAAAAACAATATTTCAGAAAACACATTTTGACACGTACAAACTCAGCCATATTTTCCCGTTAAATGTAATGAATAATAATGTATCATCCTCATTTGATTTTTCCATTGGATAGTTCATTCTTCTTGCTTGAATTTCAGTATATTGTTGTATATTGTTGTTGTTCTCAGGCTTTTGAGTATTCAAAATAGCCAATCTTCACCATTTGTTGTACCAAGTCTCACGTATCTCAATCCAATAGTTCATATTTAATGAAATATTTCAATTATTCCTGAGCAAAGTTACTCAGACTCTATTCTTCGGCCAGTCCTTGTCACACAATATGGCCTGAGTACCTACTAGTAAGTTGTTTTACCGGAATTGGGTGCGGAATTTTCCACTTTTTGGGACATGAACTCCCAAGAAACTGGAAATTTTCAATGTATCGTCAAACGCAAGAATTCCATCAGCAGCTCTATTCAATCATCAGATTCAATCATTCCTCCCAATATTACGAAACAACGTGACTTCCCCAGAACTGATTTGTGTCCTGATCCAGCATGGTAATTAAATGACGAGAATCAAAGACCATGCCCATGGTTGGGAGGGGGAAGGCTCAAATCATTTAAATATTGGACAGGCAGGCAAATGAGACTTGTTTCCAGTCAAAGAGTTGTTGGAAATTAGTTTTCTACCATTCCAGCCCCTCTTCAATTCCAACTGTAACGGCTCTGTAGCTGAACACCAGTTATCACTGAAGGTAAACAAATATGCATTGAAATGTTTGCTTGTTTCAAGGGATTAAAGCAATTGCTTTCGCACAAGATTGTAACGAGCACGAACACATAAAATACCCTGGAAAACCGAATCGTTCAGCAGTGAGGAAGGTTTCAACCAGTAGAGGAAGTTAAGGCTTATGCAGCCATTTACAGGATTAGTTTAATTAGAACACGTATTTATTGATACATCAACTGGGCCTTTGTTCCAATGTGCGGCATATCAGGACACTCAAAAAGCTGCTACGTGTCTTTTTAAAATTCTTTGAATGGACAATAATAACTGTTTTTTGTTATCAGAGTTGGATTGTGGATGCGCTAAGTTTCCCTATGAGATTTGGGTATTTCGATCATCGCCCCTCATATTCCAAGGCGTTTCGACATGGTTTGTGCTTTTGTTGGTATTGAATCAACACGCTCTTCACTAAATAGCTACTGGCATTGTGTAAACCCAAGCGTGTGCCTGATGTATAAAGAAAGGCGTTGAATAATATCGCCTACTGGAGAAGGTTTAGTCTTTGATAACAATGGCTGTGTACGTTGTGGACGCACGAGATGATCCACTATTGTTTCAACGGAGCTGAAAGTCCCGAAATGAGAGACGGGTGCTCATTCAAATTTCAACAGCGTAAGGTATCAATGAGTTGGTTGCTCTCCAGTGGCTCAAGAGAAAACCGGAAAACCCAAAACATAACTCCCTGGACGCAGAACGAGATTTTCATGTTTGATACACTCCATTCACTGCCACAATATTGCATCCGCAAGGCAATGTCCCCACTTTCCGATTTGATTTATGCATAACCCCAACCAAACACCGTGAAATATCTACGCTGTATCCAGATAACCAGCTATTCATGTGCTCTCTGTCAAAATCAATGTTGACTGTGGAATCTTCGCTAAATCTTATGTAGGCATTTGATGTGGAGATTGAATTTGTCATTTCTATTGTTATGATGAGTGCTAGCAGAAGAAGGACATCGATAACCCATTTGGTAATGATTGCCAGCAACAAGCATTGTTTGATAAAGCTGAACACGGCCAAGACAATAACGTCACCGACTATATGGCAGAATGCTATTGTCGGGATCCAGAAGACAGTGCCATCCATGTTAAGATTGTATGTGCCTGTTCAATAGTTGAAAAACAACTTGTACGATTATTAGGTATATTGTTTAATAAATGAATTTAAATTTGTTTACATTTGCCGTAATATACTAGGTTTTCATACGCCAGATACGTACGATACTGATCACTGATCGATATGAGTAAAGTATCGAATATTTCTTTCGACACCAAGTACTGTTGGTATCGATAACAGATTTGAGTATAAGTACTGGTATCGATAGTTTGGTGTTATCGATAAAATTACTCATATAGATTCAAATTGGACAGAATGTTACTGAAGTGTTTTTGCCATTTTGAAGTACTTTCTCGAATAGACAGCCTTTTTGAAGTGAAGAAAAGTTTGCCGTTTTTAATATCTCTCAATTATACTTCTAAAATGTTACTACCCCACTTCTTAACCTCATTTTTTCGAATTTTTCATTTTTGTAAGTATTACTTGAGAGTACTTGAAAGTATCGATACGTTTCTTACGAATCTTATTAATATAAGTACTGGTCGATACATTGTGAGTATTTTGTTTCTAATGCCGACTGTTTACAGTGGTTCCAGCAATGTGCACCCTCTGCGCCACAAACTTCAGTCCTACTACCGCTGGGTCGCATGAGCATCGACGGCCCATTCTTATTGGCTCGCTTAGAAGTTCCTTCAATGGTAGGAATAGTATGTGTATGAAAACCCTGCATTAAGTGGCAGATGAATACAATACTCGCTGGATTGAGCAAGGTCTCCTTTTTACCCCTGAAGCCACTAACCCTAGAAAGGTAGCGCAATTCCATAGGCGTTCAAGGGTAGCGTTGAGTAAATATTACACATTACTCAAAATCACATCTTTTTGTCATCGCAATTGGCTCTAAATGGTAACTAGGGCTCATCTTAGGATGGACAAAGGTAAACACTCACAGAAAATTCTCTACTTCGATTGCAAATATCTCTTTATTTCAGAAAAAACAATTGGAAATACAAAAAAGTCTTAATTTGCAGTCTTTTCAGTAAAAATATTGAAGCAAGTATAACACAAATATTGCGCATGCGTGAATTTTTCTCTCTGACGGTCGATTTCAGCGTTGGTATAAGCGAATATCATCTGCCACATCTCCTGGTTGAAGAACAAATTGAAACAGTCAATAGGAGTCGTGGCGTTTCTTGCTTCTCCACGTGATCCAGGGGTGATATGGACGACGTTTTTTCTTGGAGCTTAACTCCCCTCTGAAACCATTGGGTCCCTCTTCCACTCGAAAATATTATTCTCCCCTGGAATGACCTCTTCATTGAACTTTAGGAGCTTGCTGAGGGTAGGATCGTGTGAGCTGGTTACAGCTGTCTTCCTTTTTGGTGTTTTTTTTCTGTTTGGTATTTGTCGCGCGTGATGTACTCGCTTCTCGTTTTCGCTCTTCATCAACGAATGCTTCGATGGAATTTTGAATCGCCTCATTGGCTTCATCTTCATTGGCGGGGTCAAAATCGGGGTCATTGAAGGAGTCATCCCCATCTTCTTCATTCTGGAGGTATGTCAGTTCCTTCCAAGTCTTCATCATCTTCTTCAAAATCCAGATCTGAATCCTCGTCTTTAGCAGAACTTGGGGACACGACAGCCATACTAGCGATTTCTTCGTCATTGAAAACCATCCTTAGTCCAGACATGGTCTAAAAAATAGGAAAACGTGAATTTAGTGGAATAAAACAAGAAATAAATAAACTGATTTCAGTAATTTAGTATTATTATCCAAAAAAAATAAATAAATAAAATAAACACGACACTGAGCGCAGTTTAGTCAAGAAAATCACCCCCATAAGAGGTAAGAGGTGTTGAGTAATTTACTCTCTAACAAGGGGCCATCAAGGGTATTGATTGACACAGGGAAAGATGCAGTCAAAGGTAGCCTTGAGTAAAAATTCACATAACTGTTACAGAGAAAGGTAGCGATGAGTAAACATTACTCATAATATGAGTAATATGGACATATTATGCCCATGGTATTTACCTTGTGGGGTCGACGCACTTGGTCCAGAAGATCCTTCCACCTTCACACCAACTTCACAACTACCTGAAGGAAGAATATGTGGGAGATGGGGCCTGATGCATGTCCGGGCTAGGCTAAATCAACTGAAGATAATGGTGGCGGAGTAAAGATTACTCACGCTACCCTTCTAGGGTTCAGGGGGTTCAATTCAATTCAATTCTTCCCCCAGGAGGACATAATGTATGCAAATAAAAAATGCAGCCTGCTTACCCGTTTGACGAATTGTTTCCAAATTTCAGGAGAATGTTACCTAGTCCATGAACCACAATTTGTGCAAATCCGAGGCAAGTACGATACATTTTTGTGATATTATTTTGAAGACAAAAAATAGGTTGTGGATGGGTTCCCTTTTGGTGGGAAAACCTCAGTGGTGTGTAATATGTTTTGAGACTATGATTCCAACTGCAATGTCAATTTGTACGGGTATATAAGGTATACCAATACGCAAAATACACCGTGTGCTTTGAAAGGAGACTGTATGGCAACTTTTGTCGATAAAACAGTTTCCTCCTCCTCTCTACCTTATCGCAACGCCTCTCTTGTAGGTAAATTTGAAAGAGGTCTGCTGCTATTCGTTAACAGCAATGCAGCGCGTGTCCTTTGAAATCATTTACCACTCGGATCTCACGATGAAAAGGAAGCGCCATTCTCATCAAACCCTGTGTTTAGGGGGGAACAATTTCATCTGGAGAGTCTGTCTACCTTGGAAATCTTGAAGTTGAAGAGAGCCCCGGCTTAGGTGGAAACATATACGAGTGTACTCGAGTCTTTTGATAAAATATTCACCGAACGCTCGAGGATAAGGAACGACGAACAAACGGAATGTGAAAACTGCATTACGCACAACGTCCTCCTTCATCTCATGTCCAACTCCGGACCATTTCACCAGGATACGTTTGAGTAAGAAAAATCATACAGCTTAGGGAGGAATAAGATAATACGAGAAACTCCAGGATCAAAGGATTTTCGCTTTTACTAATACCCTTAGGGTTATGAAGAGTTTCGCGATCTTAAGGAAAAAGCAGGGAGTTATTCTTTCGCTGTAGTATCATCTCTGCGGATTCTTCTTTCTTCTTGGGTGAAAAATGTGGAAGCGGGTTTCGAGATATTATTATTGTGGTTTCTTTGTAGAAGATGACTGTGATTAGAGACCCGGGAGCCCTGAGGCGTCAGAAATGGTCGCATATGAAGCAAAAATGTCTTATTTAACTCAAGATAGATTGGAATTGGCACATTTAAAAAAAAATTGTTTAATACATGTATTTATGATAAAATAATGTACAAAAGGCACGTTTCTGGAAATAACATCAATGCTACTCCCCTCTTTAAGCCAGGATTGTGCTGAGGGGAGGAGTTGCGATTTCCTCATCTGAGTAGCTTGTGACATCGCCATCTGAAATAGAAAGATTGTTACAACTATTCTTTTACCCTGGAGGAAATTGTGGTAGAATTTATATAGCGCTCTTTAGTCGACTCAAATTAACAAAGAACATGCTGGAGAAGAAAGTCATGAATGTGAAGAACTAAGGAATACAAATTGAAATTCCTTGGGGTGGAAACGTCTTCGCTTAAAGCCGCTATGCAAGCAAGCTGTTTGGCTTCAAGTTGTCAACTTTGCTCTTCTCAATGGCAAACTAGTAACACTATGGGCTTAGCGACCTTTCCGCCGTGCTCCTTTGTTTGTTTCCGCCGCTAGAAACTTCCAACTTTTGCTCACTTTCTACTCTCCTTTCGTTTCCTTGTGTTTGTATATAAGCGATTGTTGAGTCAGCAGCCGTAGAGGCTATACGCTATTATTTATAGCTCCTCTTGTTGTAAATTTTCGAGAAAGAGGTAAGTTTTTAAAGTATTATCGAGTTTGGGATGATCTTGCAGCGTCAAGTGTTAATTTCCAAAAATGTTGCCCTGCAAACTTCCCCCCCCCCCCCTACCCATTTTTGGTGTTTCTTTCATATTAACCCTAGATGACACTCTCATCGTGACACCTTCACCGGACACCGAGGGGTTAAAATGACCCCAATCCCATTTTTTAAATACTTTATCGATTGATGAAACATTGAGGCGGACACAATGCACGTTTTCCAATTAGTTCATAAATTAGCGATAAATTAAAAGCAAACCAATTACATGAAAAAAATTCATGAATCGGCCCAATGTTCTCTATTTGGAAGGTCAACATTTGGCATTAACGATTTCCAATTACCACAATCAAAAAGGATAATATGTCAAGTTGATTACACCATTTTATACTTCACGTCATTCAATTATCTTCCACACAACTGATTTCGAAGAAAAATCAATTTTTATGTGATAATTTACAATTGAGATGGGTGCCGACAATGATATTTAGGCTGCACAATAAACTCAATATGTAAATGAAGTGGCTGAATCCCCCTTGAAAACTTATCAAGGGTCCTGTTTTCCCGTTTTATATTTTATTGTAGAGCGAGAATAAGCAGTATTTAAGTATTTTGAAACAAACAATTTACCTTATTAGGCGCGTATTTGTAAATTCGTTAGAAGTTCTTGACAAATAAGTCCCATATGAATAATTAAAAAAAAATTCGGAAAAATCGATACATGAATAAAACATGTATACGTTCTATTTTGAGTCTTCACTATAAGATCGATACGATTTTAATCGGTTTAAAAACTAACCTTTTTAGTTAACTTTTGTTGTTCGATGAAAGGAGTAGTAAAAACTCTCTACTCTATTTTTATCTCTATTTTTATTTCGTATTAAGTTTACATAAACTTGAATGTTTGGATGATTCGCTTGGTGTCCGTCATTGCTGTCCGCATTTGCGGGAGAATACTGTGTAGACAGCTAGGTGTTGTTGTATCGGTCATTTTGTACGCATTCATAGGTAGGTAAACGTATTTTAACTTCAGTGCAACTATTACGTCACATTCACCTATTTAGTTTTCCAATTGAGACAGGTTGAGTATCAAAGTAAAGAGCAGCGAGATTTAGAGTGACTTTTCGTACCCACTCATCCGGAAATCCAATTTGCAACTGTTGGGAAGGCCTTGAGGTGTCTCCCAATGTAAGGTGGGATGCCAAACTCTCGATAGAAAGTGGGAAACGGGAAAAGAAGGGAGCCCGAGGCCAAAGTCCATTATGTGACAAGTTTCATTTCGGAAGGGGGTTGTGGGTTAAGCGAGGGAATAGCTCTAGAGAGTGGTAGCTCTTAAAAACTTGGGCTAAAAGTTTGATTGGGGATGCTAGCTGAGGATCAATCGCTGAGAGATGTTGACACCCTTTCTCCAACACACCTTGTACATCTGGCTGTTCAGGAAAAATAACGGAGGGAAGGAGAACTATTGGGTTCATTCTATCTCTGGCGCGCCAGTCTGCTGTAGTTGAAAACTAAATAATATTTTAGTAGTATATTTGTAAACTTTACTTTCTCTGTTCATGGAAAATATATTGAAAATTGGATTTCTCCACCCGTAGTAGAAAGCACGTCAGATATCAGTAAACACTTACCGGAGGATCTAACATGCGGTTTCCGTTCGGCTTGATGTAAACCAGAGGACATTTCGCTTACGTGATCCATGCTCGTTCCGGATCAGATTAAATTAATTAGTAAGGGAAATGAGCTTTCACCGGAGACCCCGCCCATGCAAGACAAATTGGAACAACGGATATATTGTTCTTCCCCTGATTGGAGACAAATCCTATAGGCAAGAACCTCCAATGCTCGAACCAATTTAGTAGAAGCCTGGAATGTGGACGACAGTCTAATCGATTGAGACGAAGAAATGAAGAATGGCCCTCAGAATACTAATTTATCGCGTCCATACCCCCGAAAGTTAGGGATTTTAAAGTCCAAGGAACGTTTAGAATATTAATCTCTAATTTCCGTATATACCCGAATGTGGCCCAGGCGATGCTGAAAACGCTTAATCAATCGAAGTAGCCTTCAGCTCATCTGCAGAGCGTTTTCTGACTAAATTTTGTTTCTACCTCTTATCCATAATTTAAGTACCACGGTATCACTGAATGCCAAGTAGACCATTCCGTGTTGGTAATTCTCACGTTCCAACATTTTTTTGAAACTTTACAGTAGAAAAAGCATTCTTTATTAAAATCTGTATTTGAAAATTAGTCTCGATTTAAACATCTAGGCGTGTGGGGTATCATTACATCATTTTGGACGTTGAATCCAATGAAACGGGTCCCGGAACGATTGGCATCCATCGGAAGAGGTTATGGCTCAATATGAGTACCTACCTACTATTTCGAAAGTGGATTTTAGAGATTTCTGATATCTAGGTTTGTGGGGTATCATTTTTCACTAAATTTTGGACGCTGAATCGATTGAAATGAGTCCCGGGACACTCCACACCACTGTTTTCCCCCACATTTTCTCCATGCTCCTGGTCCGAGGAATAATCCACCCCTGTGAAAGAATTTGATTTCTTGACATTTTCTTAAGAAACTCTTACATTTAGGACAATGAGTTTCTTGATTTAAAAAAGTGTTGATCAGTTCAAGTCCGAAGTTTCTTGGCATACAACGTATGCCACACAAGCTCAATTTATCTTGATAGTTCACCAGCATTTTATGTTTTCATTCTTGATCATCTCCAAAGATTCAAAATTTCGCACTCAGACTTTATTCCAGTTCTAGATGATCACCTTTTTTAGCTCGATAACCAGACATAAAGGCATTTTATTGGTAAAAATTGGTATTTTGAATAGGGGTTTTCTAGATTTTTTGGACATTGAAACAGAATCGTGTGGAGTAATATTTTGCGATACCTATCTACTTGTTTTTGACGCTGAATTCAGATACGTTTTGGGTTAATTACCATCAACGGAGACATGGTATGGGTGAATATTTTCATTTAAATTAGGGTACTTTCATTTTCTAAAACTTACCAAAATTATTATTAGAGCCCCACTTCTCCAATAAGGTATTCGCTCCGGACATTCCTTAAGATACGCTTTCTCTTATAGCGAGACACGCAAAATAATAAACCCGCCAATTCGCAAAGTCTCCTTCTCTTTTTCAACAGGAGCAATCTCGCAGGCAATAGGCAACCGTTAGTTCAGCTGAAAAATGATGCGCCAATGCAAAATGGCTCGGTCCCAGCATTCCTTTGTACTTACCCAATTATAACGACCATTTTCTCAGCTAGTGGAACCTAAAGACTGTTGTTTGTAAACTGACCAAGCCAGCGATCATTCGTTCGTTCTAGGTCGGGCATTTTCGCTCGCTCGAACGGTGAGAGCTAATAGATGCCAAACTTAATTACTTGAGCAGCGTTCATCATTGAAAACAGAATAAGTACGACCAAATGATAACATAAGATGCGCGATCATGAACGTTTACGAGAGGTTGATATAGCACGTGGGAGGGCACGATCTCACACAAGGAAACCATGCAATCCACGATTCGCCTGCGATGCTCAGTGAGCTCAAGCAAAAAGTGCAAATAGGGAGCGATGGAGTGAAAAAAAGCAGATGGAGCGAGCAAAACGGAATGGCGTTGGAAATTGAGGGAACTAAGAATCAATCGCTGAAACCATTTCGGTAATTATCTTCAGAGAGCCATTTGCTTTGTCCGGAATGACCTCGCTGTCCAATGTACCTCGCTCAAGCTCAGTGTCGCGTTACCAAAGATTCGATCCAATTCAATGGAAAAGAGAAGGACAAAAGCGTCGAGGATATTAAATTACACAAGCGTGATATATTGCTCGTTTTGAAACAAGATGGTTTGTTTCGGGGGGTGTCGAACAGCTGAAGTGCCATTCTCGACGACCCAACAAGTTGAGATCAGTTGGTATTCACAGAGCGCTCACAATACCTTCATAATGTCCCCAACTATCGACATTCAGAAGAGCTTGATTCAGTGTAACAAAATCTCCTGTTTTAGGAAGGAATGTCCCTGTTCTGGTCATTTGTCCCCCCTTATCCCTCCCAATCCCGGTTTTCAGTAGAAAATCCCCCTTTTTTCCGTTTTCCAATATAATCCAAATTCCTCTATATTGTATGCATCCGCAGTGGTCGGCTTGCATTGAATTCTCTCCTATACTAGGGTCGCTTATGATCATGAAGTACTCTTTGTTCCAGCACCGAAGAACATGAATACTGCGTTCAACAACCAACCAATCATCGAGAAACGACAACATAAACAACTGGTTGAGTGGGATTTTTGTGCCTAAAAACTAAAAAGTGAAAAATAACCTCCAGTCCAAGTCGGAGTAAAGAGAGTAGTTAGAACACTTTTTTTCGGTAATGGAGCACTTTTCGAGCAACGGTTTGCGGTACATCGTTCAATTGATTTATTATATTTATCAAGATGTACCCAACCTTGGTAAAAATACATGAGTTGTAACTATCGCTGCTAATAATTTGTTTTTAAATATTATGGAAAGTAGATTTATTCATAAAACAGGCTCCACTTAGGGGCACTAAAACGCCTTGAAAAAATTCTTATCATCATTTTTTGGTTCAGTTTCAACCATCAACGAATCAGCCATGTTGAAATTCTACAACGTAAATCTACCCCTCCCCCTCCCCATTATCCCGTTTTCTCAATAAAAAAGTAACCGCTGTTTCCTCCTTTTTTGATCAAGATTCCCTCTTTCAAGCATCTGGCAACGCTGGTTTGACTATCCATGCAATGAGCGTCAAACTATTAAAACTTTTACGCACGTTGGCACCTATCCATCGCCTTTTCAATTTGTAGAAGAGGCTTTTCAAGCGGGCATGGTCATATATCTCGAATATTTACGTACTTAATAAGGCAGTGTATTATCGTCATTCACTTAATCGCAGAATGTAAGACACTACACTACTCCGAGGGAACACTCGAGCCTCGCCCTTTTAATTCCAACCCCCCCTTCACAGGTGTGATAATTCTTCTCTCAGGGTGAATTTATAACAGTTGGGTTTTAATTGAATTTCCCCCCTTCAGACCCACCTTTCTTAACACCCACCACTTCAATTCAGGGCTCCACCTGCCTTTTCGTGCATACCACAGTAAAATCCAGCGGGTGTCCTAGTTGCGAGAGCTAAATTCATTCTGCATACCGACCAGGACAGTGGATCTCCTCTCTGGAAGACCGTTTTAACTACGAGATACCTCATGTAATACCTAGAGATACAGATTCCTTGGACATCATATTCTACACGCGTTGATTACATGAAAGCTCTAAGCCTCATTTTACCTAAGACCTTCTATTCACCGATTTTGAGGCAATCAAAACACCTCTCAATCGATTCAGCGTCCGCTCACGGCAACTCTCCAGAGTGACTCATGTTGACAAAATAAAAAAATAAAGTGAGATTTGGGGAGAATTTTTGCCCCCGAAGGATTTTAAATGTATGAATCAAATAGATATATCTATCGGGATGAATCTTAGATCTTCCATATACAGTAATTATTAATTGAGGCACTAAGTTTCAGCTCGATTTCGAATAATGACAGAAAAGTGTCTAATCAGAACTTTTCCGATTGCTCTTCATGTATGTGTTTGCATGAAGGCTTACTGAGAAACAAATATCTCCAGATTAGGATGCAGGCACTTTAGGGATGAACAAATTTTGTAACTATAGGTACTTCGTAAAGATCTATAAATAAAAAAGGAGATTTTTGACAGGATTTGGATTTTTGGTTGGTTATTCCTTGAATAATCAACCTAAGTTTTCTTGCAAAATGTCAATCCCTCTGATTCGACCCAAACCTTTTTCTGGGCGTTTCAAGGTGTCTCGATCAAAATTCGCAAATGTCCGTCACCGTACACCGTCCGCGGACCAGATTTCGGACAGAGTAGGGATTCAAAATGTGTATTTCCAAAAAGGGATTTTCGAGGTTTTAGGCGATCTAGGCGTGTGGGGTATCATGTTCGACTATGTTTTGGACGCTGAATCCAATGAGACGGGTCCCGGTACGATTGGCACCCACCAAGAGGTTATGGGTCAAAATAGATATCTACCTACCCATTTTGAATGTGTGTTGGTTAAGTGGCTGAATGGGCCACGATATCCTTCGAAGAAATGCTGGCATTTATATTGCAATAAATACCTACTCTACTTGTTAATGAAATTAAAATTAAAATTTAATTATACTGCGGAGAGAATATTTGGGATAGGATTTTTAACTATCGATAAGTTCATAAGCTAATTTATTGGAAAAAATGAATACATTGAAAAAATACATTTTTATAGGTTGAATGGTAATTATTATTATTCTCTTCACAAATTAAGGAACTCTTCAATCGGCCCTTCATCATCATAGTTACAGAGTCTCTTTCCGTTGATACCGAATTCGGCGAAAGCTGTGCTGGAACCTACGTGTTGCTCAAAATCATCGTGCCAACTAGAACGGTTTTGATGCGATGATGTTTTGAGATGAAGTATCATTCTAAAAATATTCTCCCTTGAAAGGATACTCCGTGGCTTCCTTGCACTCGCTCATAGGACACGTCCTGGCTACTGCGCCTTTGTTAAGTTCCATGATAGAAGTCATTTCCTCAGAGGTCAATTGGAAGTCGAAAACGTCATAGTTGATTTTCAAACGATCTTTATTAGTTGACTTGGGAATGACGGCTATGCCTCTCTGGAGTTGAAACCTGAGACACACTTGAGCTGGCGTTTTGCCGTATTTTTGCGATATTTTTTCTATCACTGCGTCGTTGAGTGGACTTTTGTCGGCGTATTTGCTTTGACCCGCAATTGGCCTGTACGCGGTGATGACGATTTTGTTTAATTTGCAATATGCCACATGGTCCTCCAAAGTAAGGTAGGGGTGGCATTCAATTTGATTTGTCACTGGATGAATTTCCGCAACGTCGAGAATTCTTTGTATTTGTTGGCGGTTGAAGTTAGAAAGGCCAATCGACTTGACTAGGCCTAGTTTAACGCATTTCTCCATCTCTTTCCACGTCTCTATGAAATCTCTTTCGCGGAAAATCAGATTCCCATTTTGATCTCTGGGCTGTAAGTCCCACCCGTCTTTGTAGGCAAACGGCCAATGCATGAGGTATAAATCGACGTATTCTACTTGTAAATCGCTCAACGTTCTCATCAAAGCTGGCAAAACTAAATCTTTATCGTGATGACTATTCCACAGTTTACTCACCAAAAAAATGTCTTCCCTTTTGACTGTTCCTTCTTTGATTTTTTCAGCGACCGCCTCACCGATCTCTTTTTCATTACCATAAAAATGTGCGGTGTCAATATGCCGGTAACCTATGTCAATCGCGTCCTTCACCGCTTGCTTCACTTCGTTTTCGTGACCTTCGGAAGTCCCTAGGCCCAACACCGGCATTTTTAGGCCATTGTTCAAAATCAGGTATGACAACACCATGTTCGGTAGAAGTGTACCAATTAACTGCTAAATAAACCAGATGAACACCGACTGTTTACCACTATTGCAATTGAACTTCAGCACTGAACATTGAAGAGACTGAGATATCACAAACCGAACTGGATCTAGTAATGCAACAATTCGGTGTAATTCGTTTACTTATCACTCCTCTTCTCCTGATTAGATAACCAGAACCAACCGACTATGCCGTCATTACAACATACAACAGAGATAACGTTTTTTATCGACATCAGCCAACTTTGAAATCGTCTTAATTGAAGGTGCTGTCAATAAAATTACTATTCTACCGACGGATTCCCAGGTCAAAATGTTTTACTATTGCGAAAAATGAAGAATCAAGAATCCAAAAACATGATTTCGATAGCTTTTTTATTGATTAGATTCATTATTCACTTGATAATATAACGCAGCATGAGTTCTATCCCAGCGATTAGCTCACAAATTTGGCACTTGGTGTTTCGATTCATAAACCAAAGAGTAAACCGCCTTTTGCTCTGTTGTTGACCGTAAGGATTTTTCATAAATCCTGCATTTCAAATTACATTCAAATTGAGTGATGTGAAGATTGACGAAGTCAATTCACGGAGGTTTAATCCGTGGTTACGGAGAATAAGTTGTTAAGTCAAAAAATGTCACTTTTCAGGGCACTTTTAGCATTCAAAATTTTTTTCCTGTCACTCCAATTTTCGCGACAAAATAATATTGGCATCATGCGTACTCAAAAATAGTCAGATTTCAATTGTTTGAAGGGAAATTAATTAGCGCTAATTAATTAATTAGTCAAAATGTGTATTTCAAAAAATGTATTTTCGAGATTTTCGGCGATCTAGGCGTTTGGGCTATAATTTTCAACTAAATTTTGGACACTAAATCCAATGGGTGGGTCCCAGAATGATTGACGTCCACCGGAAGAGGTTATGGGCCCAAATGGGTATTTACCTACATACTTCAAAAGTTGGTTTCTTGACATTTGTTACCTAGGCGTAAGGCGTATCATTTTCTACTAAATGTTGGATGTGTGATCGATTGGAATGAGTCCGGGACACTCCACACTCTTTGTTTTCACCCATGCTCCTGGTCCAAGGAATAACCAACCCTTGTTAACCCAGCAGGAACCACGTGAATTCCCTGGACCCAACCCAGCATGATATTTCATGATTTTTAAGTTGAATCCTAAGAATATTTGGTAGGAAAGGAATAAAACATTTTTCTGTCAATTGATTTTTTATTACAAGATGGAAATCACGAAAAAAGGAAACAAGGTAGGTGGTTTCAATCTGAATCATCATTATTCAGGCAGCCATTACCAATTACTTTTTTATGCTCACCACATAAGCATTTTCCGCATTTTTCACAGAATGCATAGCCTTTCCTATCCTTTGTTTTGCTCCCTTCATTACACACATCCCATCTTCTCGGTTTCCTTGTACCCTGTGGTTGAACTGGACGTTGAGGTTGCTCTTCACCTAGATAATGTTTGATTGACAAGCGAAGCATTTTGGGAATTCTGGCATTTTGGGCTCTCACCTTCAAACATGGTTCAACTAAATCCACCAACAAAGGCTGCAGCTCGACTGATGACGTCGGCATGGGAGGGTACTGAAATGGAGGGGGAGATAGGAAACGTTGGCGCACGCGCAGCTTGAAAAGAAAAATGCTTGGGTGGGATTCCACCCATACGTAGTTCTTACTGGGTTAAAAAATTCGTAGTTTTTCGACCCAACAACTTATTCCCCGGGACCTCCGATATTAATTAATCCTTCATTTCATTTATAAATGTAAACTTTATTTTCTTATACGGTCGATTAATATTCATGGAATGGGTAATTTCTATGATCTCTAGCGTATGACACGTCCAATTGTCTTCCGCTCTTACCCTTGTCTAATTGTAATAAGTCATTCATATCGTCGTCGTCAATTTGAAAGTTGAAAACGTCCATGTTTTCCACCATCCTTACTCGATTCGACGACTTAGGTATTACAACGATGCTTCGCTGCAGCTGAAATCTTATCATGATTTGAGCTGGGGACTTGTTGTATTTTTTCGATAAATTTGAAATTAGCGGGTCGTGATAAGCGGTTTTGTGGTCGCTGACGAGTCCAATCGCCCTGTATGCGGTGAGAGTTATGTCTCGCGATGAGGAGAAAGCCAACATTTTGGACTGGTTCAGGTAGGGATGACACTCGACCTGATTTATGACTGGTTTGATTTCTGCTGAGTTCAGGAGTTTTTCGATTTGTGCAATATTGAAGTTGGCCACACCGATTGATCGTACTAGACCCTCATGGACAAGAGATTCCATCGCTTTCCAAGTATCCGTGAATTCTGCGTCGCTATAAGGCACTCGTCCGTCGGGGCCTTTCAAATTCATCTCCCATCCATCTTTAAAAGCCATCGGCCAATGAATCAAATACAAATCCAGGTAGTCCAAACCCAGATCGCTCAAGGATTTTTCCAACGCTGGCCGGACCATGCTTGGCTGGTGGAAGGAGTTCCAAAGTTTCCCGGTGATGAAAAGGTCATGAACGATGGACGACGTCGTTTTTCATTTTCTCCGTAAGAGCTCGCCCCACGTCTTGCTCGTTACGGTACAAGTGAGCGCAATCCAAATGCCGGTAGCCAACGTCTATCGCGTGTTTCACAGCTTCGTAGCACTCGTCCCCGTAAATTCTTGCTGTCCCTAGTCCAATGACCGGACACTCTTCACCATTGTTCAGTTTCGCTTTCGACAACATTGTCTTCTATAATTAGGCGAATGAAAAGTCCGCTTGATATGTTGTTAGGTTGAAGATCGTGGCGTTGCTCCTTTTTATTTATCATTCAGTTATCCGCCTCTTATTGTGGAATACCTTACGAACAACTCTTATCTAAGCAGCTCGCCAACGTTGGTCTTATACGATCTGCCTTTTATTTCCATTGATTTTTTTATCTCAATGAATCCCCTTTTCGATGGGATAGCAACAGTGGAAAAATACGTGGACTTCCGTCTCTGATGTAACTTACTGTATAAGAAAATGACGTTTCCTTCTCCGGGGAATAGCTAGAAAAAGTGGCGCTGCAGTGAATAAAGTAGAGTACCGTGCACAAGCTTGGATTCTGATCGAGTAGGAGGCCTTAACAACGACTAAATTTACCAGACTGCGACTAGCGAATGGATGTGACACTCAAACACGCATCGAAATTTACGAATAAATGTGATAACAGGGGAACACGAAGGTCACCCGCAAACACGAACAAACGAACTGATGTAACTCCAACGACGAGAGGTGAAAGTGAATCCAAAGGCAGGAAGTGGCGGGAGCCTCCAATCGCTTTTGAAGGCGCTCAGACACCAAACTTTCATGTAGGGCTCACAAAACCAATAACGATGATATTGTGTTTGCTTAACTTGGTCGGCTCGATGGTCTTCCTCTTTGTCCTAATTACAGTCAAATTATTTCTTTGTGAATGAAGATATTGAACGACCAACTGAGGCCCCTGGTTGGAAGAGTCACATTGAATTCTAATTTCGAGCCATGTTCAACCTCAATGCCTTCATCTGGATTTGTTGGGCCTTATTACCAATCCTATCTGCATCGACATGGAGCATCAATGTTTTTGTTATCGATGAATATCCTTCACTATTTTTTTAGATAGGTATTTAAATTGTTTTTCAACAGTTTTAAATAATTTTGTACGATGCTTCATTTTTTTGTGAAGCCTGGAGAGTGGAAATCTGCTTCTTGTAAACTGTGTTATTTGGACGTAATTAAGTTATTATGCCTCCTAAAAGTGGTTTTTGGAAGTATTTTGAATAGATGGGGGAAAGAAGGTTGTGTGAAAGCAATGCTAAAGATGCTGGCTACTTCAGGAAATACTTCCAACCTGAAATTTCATGATGAATGATTTATTCCATTGTTAGTTTTACAGTTAATTTGTAGCCGTTTAATTTAAAAATAAAGCAATTTTATAGATGTTTTATTATTTTTTCTTCTATTTTTTTTTCTTCGATAATGCCAATTTTGAACAATAATTTTAAAAACATCAAACATCGATAACAAATCCGGCTCTGGTTGGTCCACGGACCAAATGTGAGGGGGGTAGGGGTCAAAATGTGTATCTATCAATCTATTTTGAAAGTGGGTCTTGAGATTTCTGGGACCTAGGATCATTTTCCACTAAATTTTGGACGCTGAATCGATTAAAATGAACCTCCATGTTCCTGGTCCAAGGATTTATAACCCTCACTGCCTGTCAAGGCCCTCCTTAGGTACATCTTATTGCTCATCAAGCTCTTCTATGACACCTTTATTACTAAAAAACCTGAGGGATACTTCTCTTTCATACCATACCACTAATGTACCATGCCGCAAATGTCGCTTTTCATGCCACCTGAATCACCTCAACTTCATCGGCCAATTTAGCTCAGATATATGGTATGTCCTATGCATTGAAAACACCTCTGCTGACTTCTTGTCAAGAGTTTCCTCAATTGCCATCCCTCCATCGCCACAGTATGAGGACATAGCAGCAGCTCAACAAACAGATCAAGAATTGTCCGAGTTAATAAACTCAACTTCTTGCTCTCTAAATTTCAAAGATTTAGCACTTAACAATGGTTCAACTTTCACTGTAGACCCCTCCACTGGGCAACTCCAACCGTACATACCTGCGACATTTCGCAGAAACGTCTTTAGAGCACTAGGTACATTCTCTCTCGTAACAGTGGACATGGTTCGCAAGCAGTACCTATGGCCATCACTCAGCAAGGATTTGCAAAAGTGAACCCGAGCATGCATACCCTGTCAAAGGTCTAAAGTAAAGAGCCACACCTTTGCACCAACTGGACAGTATGAACTGTCCAAAGCTACACTTTTTGTACATTCCTCATGTTAAAACTCGTGTAGGGTCACTGTGTACTGAGTTCAGGAGTGGAATACCCTCACTCTCGGATTATCACCCTTATCGGGCTAACAAACTGGAAAATCCGCGTGAAAAACGTTTAACCACATCTTCAAACATCCGGTGGTGAGGAATATGAGAACGGCTCACTTTGGAAGGGCGTGGTAGCCGGTGGAAAGTTGAGGAAAGCCGAGAATGACTTTGTTTGAGGAGGTTGGGATGAACGTCACCTGGTGCTGCATAATTAAACGGCATCCTTCCCCTCCGTTGGTCGGAATAAATTAGGACTGAGGCTTTCAAAAATATTTCAAAATATTGTTTAACCATTCATGTAGGTATTTCTTGCTCAAGATCGTCCTTCGAATATGCCATCTTCAAAATTCTTCGTCTTGCGTAGCAAGAAATTCTATTTTATCTGCATAATGACCGACAAAAAAAGCGTTTCACCCATTTAAATATTTTATGGCGCGCAAAATGGACGGATTGTTGGAAGTTAGACAAACACGTCTTCCATTTTCAAGTGAAGTCGGTATGACGTTTTGACCCTCCGATGATTAAAATTTGATGACGGATTCTCAAGTTACTTTTCAACGGTGACGGAAGTTGGGGGGCCTATCAATTGCCTGACATTCCCGTGGTAGACTCTTTGCTCTTTCAAAGGCAAACTCACTGTCTTTCGCTTGAAATAGATGTATAACGCTGTAATAAACTTCAGTAATTGTGTAATGTGCACATTGGTTTTTCCGTAGCTGATTTGAGAAAGGTGGAACTAAGGAAAAGACGATTTCTACGTGGCACTGTAATTGCTCACCAGAAAAACGAGACGTATTGCAAAGCGGATCGTGCGCATTCTAGGAGAAAAATGTCCGTATATCTTATATTACAGAAAACTCACATTTCCGAATGCTTACAACGCAGGAATTCACGCATTTATTTTATGTATGTTTGTATTGCGACGATGCCTAGCAAAAGAAGCACTGACACATATAAAAAGCTCCAGTGCATTACGTCATTTGTTTTGGGATTGTTGCATGGGGTGGCTGTCTTCCAACTGTAATAAAACCTCTATTTACCACAATAAAATTTATATTGAAGACTATGCTTAAAAAGTCAAGATGTCCCATAATTGACTTTTAACGCACCATGTGTACTCCCGGTCCACCAATTGTATTTAGCAGAATCCCTGTCCTTTTTCCATAAATACATGGAAATGTTTACCTATCCTAGAAATAATCTATTTCCTGCACGCCTCAAGTTACAAGCAATAGCCCCCGCCCTACAAACTATTTGTGGAGTGTCTCAAATGGGATGGAAATATATGTGAAACCATGCTTTCTAGCATATTTGTGTAGTTCTGTACCACAGAAAAGTTAAGTGCTTGGATTTATTTTGATTGGTTGATTCAACTGACCGTAATAAATACCGATAGCACCTATGTAGGTTAAGCATGAAAGCAACACGGTTCTCACCTATGGTTTCGGGGTTTGTTCCTTACATTAATTAATGAAGAACATTTTATTTACAGTAACTTTTCTGGAATAAAATATATATATTCATTCATTCAAATTTACGATTGCATCTTTTTTCTCTAAAACCGCTCCCAGCATCGGATAACGTTTGTAATGCGCGTACGCTCATCCCCAAATTGACTGAAAGGATGCGAAACCGTCGACCAAGATGGAATAGTCGGACGGAAACTTACCTTAAGCTAATAAGTCAGGTTTGGAGAGAGGTGGTTCCCATTGTCTATACCCAGTAGCACGATTTCAGGTGAGAAGCCAAGCAATGGGTTGCCACTGTCGAATCGACCTCGCTACATTGCCCTCTTCCTCAACCAGGATGGAAGCGTTAATTCTGCCCACCTGCACCAATTACCCAGAATCCATCACCATCACCATTACCCTCTTGCCGTCTCTGAAAACTGAACTTGAACTGCACAAAACATGGTCTCAGCACTTCAGAAGGACCATTAATCACATTTCAAATGCGTCTTCATGTCATAACCAGGAGTGATAGATCACCAGATTGTTTTCGTCCCCATTCGAAGGTAGAGGGCTCATGGCTCTGGTCTTGACAAAGGAACCCTTTTCTTGTTTAGTAACCTGATATGGGTGCAGATCCACCAGTTATACTGTAACGAAGACGAGCACAAATCTACATACTATCCTCGAGGAAAATATTCACAATTGAAGTTTCCGAATTTCGGGATTTTATTTTTGTCGACGACGAACGGACATTTGCTAATCGGAGAAATTGTTTTTTTTTTTGCATGAAAACAGGTTGATTATCCAAGGAATAACCAACCAAAATGGATTTTCGAGACTTATGGAGAGTGTGGGGTATTATTTTCGACTTGATTTTGGACATTGAATCCAATGAGACGGGTCCCGGAACGATTGGCATCCACTGGAAGAGGTTATGGATCAAAATGGGTATTTATCACCTATCACGAAAGTGGATTTTCGAGATTTCTGCAACCTATGCGTGTGGGGTATCATTTTCCATCACATTTTGGACGCTGAATCGATTGGAATGAGTCTCCATGCTCCTGGTCCGAGGATTTATTTTTATAACCCTCACTGCCTATCAAGGCACCACCTTAGATCTTATTGCTCATCAAGGTCTTCTATGATACTTTTATAACTTATAACAACCTGAGGAATACCCCTCTTTCATACCACCTAACTAATGGCTCCTGTGTCATCCGTCAGCTCATGTTACAAGGTTACGCAGCAATGGACGAGCTTGGAATAGACAACAACAAAACAAAAAAACCAAACGGAAATTTTTATTATAGATAACGGCAATAACGCTGTTTCGACAATTGTTCAAAGAAAACAGAAACACCATAATTGCGATAACGCTCAAAATTAAGTAGTAACACAGACGAGTTCAAATAAAATTACTCAACCCAGAAGCAAGAAAACGCCAACTTCATTTCAAATTAGTTTTTCTAACATTCCAGAAATGTTCTCAGCCTTTACTTCATTCTCAATCAACAAAATTACTAGTGGTTATCTCCTCGGGTTTCGTTTTTCATGTCATTTAGCATTAGAAGGAGTCAAGTTCGGAGGGTTCAAGACGTACAATTCGGACAAAAAGAAGGAGGCTTATAATGAAATACGACCGTAACATTATTTTGTTTTTACGTAATGAAACCTTGGTAAGCTCCATGTTCATTATACTCGCAACAGTAAAAAGCCTAGAAAACGTAGTAATTGTTCGTACTTATCCATAAACTTAAACCAATTGGACTTTCAGCTCGCCTTCTGCTTAACTCCAGCCAACTTTGCGAAAGTAATAATACAATATACATTATTGATTCAAATTATCAAGTAATAAAAACAATCCAAGGCTTCAGCCTGGACACTAAACGGGAACAACACATTTATTTGTCCAGAGGAGGTGACCACTGGTTTAGGACTAACCAACGCTGATTACAATATATAAATGAGAAATGATGGTGAGTGACGTGATTTAATTAAAGGCTGGAAATGCACAACTTTTTAAAAATTCAATTCTATTAAAATTTTTTAAAGATTAAAAAAAATCTATGACTGTGAAGTGGTGCAGAAAATATTCAGATAATCTCAAATTATTTTTCTAAAAATATCAGACAAGAAATAGTAAAAACTCAAGAAACCAAAACACAGCAAACATTCAAATACGGGGAATCGCTTTGGTAGGACAGCGTAGATGAGGTAAAATTGGTAGCAAGGCAAAATACATCAAGGAGGGGGGTCGAACATTTTCAGACGCTACCATACAGCCATGATTTTCCAAGTGCAAATAACCTTTGACCTACAGCTGAAATACAGCGCGTCATAATTTATTGGAATGAAATAATCAAAATGAAACGAAACAGCCACATAAATTCAGTCTGGTCAAACGATTTGTCAAACTATAATAAGCCTCAAATTAAGTAAACTCAAATTACATCCAAAATTTAAATGAGACAAAAATTGAAAGAACACAATCTCGAACATCACTTTACTAACTTTGAGGGGCATTTAGTGGCACTTAGTGAAGAATAGAATGGTAATCGGAAGATAATTAAGGATCCGAGCTAGCAGGGCCAACAATTTTCATTTGACAATAGAAAAATAACAGGGCCCCGAAGGAGTCTTAGCGATACTTTCAACCGAGCGATCATCATCTCATACACCAAATGAAATTCAACCGCTGAAAACGACCTCTCTGAGGCTACTCTCTAGAGATATATGTTTGTTGAAGCATTATAATTTTACTCGTGTATTTTTCGCATTCATCGTCAGCTGCTCGTAACTGGAATTGGTGAAAAAACTAATCCGGATCCTAATCGAGGCCCTTCCAACCTTTCTTCTCGATGTATCGTTTTCTGGCTTCGGCGATCATTTTGGCTTTTCTATCTTGGAAAGATGCCATTCTGTCGAGTGAATACTTGGAGAAAACAGGCATGTCACAACTCCGTCCGATGCCCTGTGAAATAGAACACATTGATGTCAATATAGAGCAGGATTTAGGCCGACAATCATGCTCACTAATTATATGCCGTAGAAAAACCATGTAAATACATAACATTTGACTGAAGGGACCATACACGATCAATTTAACTGAGTTGTTTTTCTGTTCCTCAGTTTTCCTGTGTTCTCTAAGTTTTTTGTGAAGTAGTTGTGAACTTGTGGATAATAAATTTAATAATTTGTCAATTAATGGACCAAAAAAGGAAAGCAGCAACGCGCTGTATGCTTGCTAAAAGCATTATGTTTGTAGAAGAGGAGCAACAAGGGTCAGTGAGGGCTCACAAACAAGAACAGAGAGAATTGTTCGATTAACTGAGGAAACTGCACAGTTTATCGCTGAAAGTAGAAACTCATGCACAGGCCAATGACCGGAGTAAAAAAACTGTGTGAACTGTGCAGTTTTCTCAGTTAATCGCTCAGTCATGACGTCACACGTGAAAAACTGTGTGGGTGACATTAAGTCAAGAATGAGCAATCTCCGTGTGCTAGAGTTCCACACCTGATGGAACAATATTGTTCAACATGAACTTCTTCGACAGATTTTTAGCACTGAGCCTATAAGATCACACCTCGAAATACCGACTTCCAATCGTTTCAATTTTCACCAATTGATACAGTCCTAATACGTACAAGAGCCAGGGGATTTGATAATAGAAGAATAGAGAAGACAACTTTTAATAGGGAAAACAACAGAAGATTGAAGGTTCGTTTGTGGCTCCAAACAAAAACACTGCAAATTCTTTCACAGAAGTTGGTTATTCCTCGGACCAACAAATTGGTCTGAACACTCATTTCAATTACTTCAGAGTCGAAAAATTATAGGAAAACGATACCCCACTCGCCCAAATTGTCAATAATATCGTAAAATGGGGGAAACGGTGAGCGTGGCGGGTCCCGGACCCATTCCAATCGAATCAGCGTCCAAAATTTAATGGAAAATGACACCCCACACGCCTACCAGAAAACCTGGGTACCAGAAAATACACGTTCGAAATGGGTTGATAGATACATTTTTGACCCATAACCTCATGCGGTCGGCTCCTATCATTCTGGGACCCATTTCATTGGATTTAGCGGCCAAAATTTAGTCGAAAATTATACCCCACGCGCCCATACCGCCGAAAAGACATTATTCAAAATACACATTTTGTCCCCACCTCCCAAATTCGGTCCGATCAGGTTGAAAAGTTTCGAGGCCCAACTAGGGCCGGAAACGGGTCCCAGATCAACATTTCGGATTTTTAGAAAATTGTCTGCCAAAACGGCTTGGACGGCGAACCGAGGTCGGACATTTAGGTATTTCGTGTTGAGTTAGGAATTAAAACTCAAGTGACGAGCTATAGTGAAGTGGGTTGTGTTGTCCATACTCTGAATAATACTCAAATCAGTATATTATACTGATTTGAGGAATTGTGGGTGTCGTACTCCAACTAGCACGATTACATTTGTTGATGGAAACATGCCAGCGCAGTCTGTTGCGTAAAAAGGAAACTCCTCTCTGTATTATTATTATTCAAGAAGAATTTATTGCGAAGGTAGTTAGGCTACTCAAGCCGGAGTAAATCTGACACAAATCTTATGGGAGGGTTGATTAGCGAAGAGGATAAATTTGAGTTATAATATTCCTATCGTAGTGCATAGCTGTAGTCGCATACAATTTACTCACTGGATGTAAGTTAGGGGACAGTAATAGGTCGTTATGTATTCGTTATCTAGGGTTTAGAATTATACCTAGTAATACTAAAAATTCCCTTTAATGTGCTGCTACAATGGGGAAATAAGCGTCTCCTCACAGGAGATCACCTCACTGATGAGTCCAAACCATCCCCTGAGTAAACTAGAAATAGACAGCTTACCAGGTTTTGAGAATTTGAAGGTCTAGGTGAATTAGTAGGTTGGGCTGAGTTGAGTGGAGTATAACTAACTACACCTTCCAGAATATTTGAAATAGTTAAGTCTACAGAGCCCGTACGACCTGAAAATACATGAACGACATTATATTGTATTCCCTCCACATCTTAGGCTCTCAAAATAATCTAATGATTGCAAATCCCGAAATACTGGAAATCTCACTCAAATCACGCATGATGACGTCGTGAGGTACGTTGGGGAGGACTTCAGCAACCTGGTTCGTCATCATCAGAACCGCAGGAGAATGCTGCCGCCCAGGACCGTATGGGCTGCTCCTGATTGGCCTGTTCAATTCATCTATGTAACGCTTTTCGTACTCGGCCTGCAACCAAATGTTAAAAATAATGTGAACATCAAGTTGGAAAATGTTTAAAAAGTTCGACGAAAATATTCAAATCTCAAATTACCTTGTCACTTGCGGTATACGACGACAATTTGAAACCTAAAGCGGTAGCTATTTCAGATCTCATCCTTTCTGAAAACGCTTCCTCAGTCTCTTCAGATTCTTTATGCAGGACGCTTAGATATCTGGGGAAAATGATGAACCATTAGGCAGAAGTACAAGAGTTGGCCACAACAAAATAATCCGATAAATTGTGAAGTATTCTTGAAATTTGACAGAAGTGTCCAATACGTTATTTCTTTATGGCTCTCGGGAGTTTAATTTTTCACAAATTTTGAATCGGTGGATGGAAATTTTTAAAAAATTAATAATAATAATAGAAGTTTTACTAGTTAGTTTTATATCTAAAAAAATGAATAAATCATACATCAGGAATGGTTTAGGTAATGAAAAATTGTATTTGATGATGAAAATGTATTAGAGACAAACTCACTTGATTTTGAACACTGTGTATGGAGAAAAAAGGAACCAAAAGAAATCCAGGCGAGGAGATGCGCCAAGCACTGTAGGAGCAGTATTGGCCCACAGAGGGCGCTCCACCATGACGGCGACGGGTTGAACTCTGTTGCTGACTTCAGCTGCCAGGCTGCTGAATCTTTGAAATGCGAAAGGTATCAAATAAGATAATGGGGAGTAACAAGAACTATGTTATAATAATTACAACAACTAAATACTTAGTCTCAACAAATTTTTTTTGTTGGCGTTTAACCTTACTTGAGCAAACAGTCTTTTCCGGACGTTGTTTCCTCTGGTTGTATGAGAAGCGGGGTGTCATTGTTTTCAACATAAGACTTCAAACTGTCAACGAGGTTTTCCCCTGTCTGCAGGAAATCGTGAACGCCGGGAGTCAGGTAGAGAGGCAGGACACCGTTACATTTGAAATTCTGTGGAGGAAACATAAGGGGTAGAATGTAACAACGCATATTTTGTTTTATTGTGAGGTTATTCCTGAAGATCCATACCTGATATAAAGGAAAGTAATAATTACTTTGGAGGTTAATAACATGTTTCTTTCTAATTACTTCTTTTTCAATAACATTGTATACATTTTGCAGCGAATTATAAACGCATTTAGAAACAGACAAAGATCGCCTTATCAAGCGTGTTATCAAGGGGCCCCCGACAGTGCATTTCAACTGAAACTTCTTTGTTCAGCACCGATTTTCATACAAGATTTTGAGGTTTGTCACCCAGCCACCCAGTATAACAGGAGATTCATATATTTGCAAGCTCAACGCCACACTTAATGTTCTGTAGTATAAAGTGCTGCTCAACTATCCAGGGCGAGCAGCAGAACGTTGATGATGACCAGAAATATGACGTACCGAAACGCATTGCGAGGTGAGATGGAACGCTATGTGATCAAAACTGGTCACACAATTGGAAACAAGGAGTCTAGTGGATTTATCTCGGTCATGTTTGTTGTCCTGTTCTACGTTCATTCCAAGTACAAGGTAGAGTACTCGAAGAACGGCACTGGAAGAAATGAACATGAAGATTGTTAGGTACAGATAATTTCTACGTTCTGATAGAGCAGTCATTTCGCACCTTAACGAGAAGTTAGTACTGTAAATTAAGGTATTCCTGGAACTTTTCGGAGTCTCTAATTTAGTAGCGACAGACATATAAGCTGGTACTTAGCCTTCTCTATCTTGGCCACAATTCGGTGCCTATGTCCTCCAAAATCCACGTCAAAATTCAAAAATATCCTCATAGCAGCAGAAAAACCACTATAATTAGGTGGTATATAATAAATCACAAATGTTCTTACTTTCTTATTGCTGGAGATCGCGACAAGATCAAAGCAGCTAGGCAGGCGTTCAACCCAATGAAAAATCTCAAAACGGCGAGGACCAGCCCAAAAGGAAAATACACCAGCAACGAGATGAACTGCCAATTTGACTTGGGGAATCTGCAAAACAGGCAGTTATTACTTTTCTCACCTATATACGGAAATATGTCAAGGAAAGAAATCATTTTGGTGACGTATTTTTCACCTTTCTTTTTCAAACAGATCCTTCAATTCCGTGTTTCGACACTCCAATCGCCATGACTGGTTAGCGCACAATTTCACTCAAGTTCACGCAACGTGGGCTAAATAACACTAAACATAAAACAAAGAAAGAATAAAACGAATAAGATGCGAAGAACTGGAACAAGACCAAACCAAATTACTTCGGAAACAAGAGCAACTTGAAGTTAGCAAGACCAATCTGCTAGGGATGGGTATCGATGTTCCGATGTTTTCAAATCATCGATGTTTTCCCACAAACATCGATGTGTGCTCTTCGATGTTTTTTCCTCGACATCGATGTTTCTTCTCAGGAATTTTATCAATTTTTTCTTAATAATAGGTAGTTAGTTGTTCATTATTTATAGAAAAAATAGTAATATATTGTTAAACCAGACTCAAAAAACATCGATATGTTAGAATTCGATTCGTCATCAGGGTCGATAGAATCGACCTTATCGTTAGTATCATTATAATACAAGCGTGCATGTGCCATTTTTCATCGTTAGTTCTTCCTTCGTTCTTGATTGTTTCTTAGTTATTTTGTAATCCCGTCATGCCTGCGAAAAGTGACATTTGGTCACATTTTGAGAAAGTGAATGAAAAGAACTCGGCGAGGTGTCGCCACTGTATACTTTGAAAACGAGTGAAAACACCACCAATTATTGACAATAAACTACTGATTTTAATATGTACTTTTACTATTTCCTACTTTTTCATTATCAATAACTATTATTTACGCTGGAATTATGCTCCACTAAAGTTGGAATTACGCGTTAAAAAAAGTGGGTAGATTAGATAGTGAAAAATTTTATTTTCCTAAAAACCATCGATGCATCGAAACATCGATGTTTCTTCCTCGAGGTTTTTTGAACATCGATGTGTCTGTGGAAAAAATCATCGATGGGCAAACATCGATGTCTTCATCACCGATACCCATCCCTACAATCTGCTGCTATCTCCCTACATAAACAGCTTTGTAGTGGGAACACTGCGTCAAATCTCCACTCAAAAATTGGCGGATATTTCGAATTGGCACTCAAGATAAATTACATAATTTTACAACTAGTCGACCAAAAATGGTTTCTTGACGATTATAAATGAATTTAACGAACGAATTCAATGTGTTGTCACTGTCATCAGCGTTTTTTGTTCATCTTTAGGCCGATAAATGCTCATTATTCACGTTCGATAGAGGCACTGATTGAATTTTCTTATATTCATTTTTATATGTCGATCTTAATCATTCGTGTAAAAACGATGAGAATGGTAATATTGTAATTTTTGTTTTCAAAAAATTTGTAAATAAAATGTTCACAAAAAACCTTTCTTACCTCAGCCACTATGATTAGTGTACTCTTCCTTCATTCTTTTTCTTTTTTCTTTCCTCCGACTCCAGTATGGCTGTTTGCTTTTGCCGTGTAGAGTGCAGAGTGTCTCTTCGCTAGCCTCATATACATGTATACGTGAAATGGCAGAGACTGAACCAAATAGCGTCAATATGAATTTAAAAAGCGAAAGTTTTATATGTGGTGTTGTTGAAGGTAAAATTGGATTTTAATATTGACGAATTGTGTTTTTTATTTGTGTTTTGGTCACATAAGTTGAGCTACGTCTCGTCTGTTCGGTCACGAATGTTTAGAATGGACTGTTGTCGATATGTCGTAGTTTTAAGGCGTTTTCACAATATTTTTCTTCGAAAGATTTACGGCAGAACTGTCTAAGGAAGGACTTTGTTTCAAGTTGAAGTTCGTGAGAGCAAAATACTCGTTAACAGGCGGTTATACGCTCATAAGTACCTCTGATTTTGTCAGATAACTGGGTACTTATCTTGCGAAGTTGGTTTTGAGTGAACGGTGGTTCTTTTTATGAAAATTAGTGATTTGGTTCTTTTTGAGCACCATTCGTAATTTACTGCAGAAAGTACCTACTTATCTCATGAACTGTTTGAGGAGAATGCTACTATTCACCACTTACAAGTTACAAGCTGAATTGTGTGTATTTCTCCATCTGGTCTGTCTCTCTAGTCACCTGGTGATAGTGAGTAGGCTTATCATAGATTCTTCCTTCTTGGGCCCTTGGCATCGCACAAATCCCTTCGAATACCTAGCTGAGAAGCGTTGGCATGCCTAGCGACTATTGTATGCTGACTTTATTCCCTGGTAGCCTATTTTCCAAGTATCTGAGATCTTTGCGGATCAAATTACACACGTAATTTCAGTACGTTACATCCTGCATTGTGGTTCTAGATTCAATATTTGAACAGGTCAGGACATCTACCTGGAGACTGAATAGGAGTTGTGGTCCAATCTATGGGCTATCTGGTCCAATGTAACTTCCATTTCCTTGATAGGTACGTCTTTTAGTTTAGATACGGAGTTTGAAAACCAGTTCTCCAAGGCTTTGGGGACGATAGGTGTACTTTACTAACACCCCCATCTCCAGAGCCAAATTGAGACCCTTCAAACCAACCTTTTGGAATATTTGGCTAGTGTTTCGAAATCTTTGGAATCTCCTCTTTCAGTCATAACAGCAGAATACACAGATACGTAGAAAAAACGCGCTTTTATGCGTTTGAAAAATGTCGGGGGGATAGTTAAGTTTTTGGCTAGCATATTACTTTAGTATTGCCGCCCACTGTCTAGCAGACGGCTGCAGTAGTAAAAACATTGCAAATTATTACCCAAGAGTTTATTATTCCTGTATATAGTAAGGCACGGTGAGGGTGAGGAATGGAGATAACTGAAGAAACAAAAAATTACTTTGATCGAAAGTTAAGAGGAACAACTCTAACTGAAGGGTATGAGGATTTTATCGCATTTCGACCCCTTAACTTTCGATCAATGTGTATATTCCTGTAGAACTCATTATTCATGAGTCGATCTTCTCTCAGTTAGCTGCTCTTCTAAGGAAGGATGCAAGACCTGGGCAAATGGAAGGAATATTATACAGATATTATTGTTTACAATGCTGATTGGAGACGAGATGCCCGCATCAAGAAAACGGCCCCATTCCTTAACTTTCTGGAGTGTATAAAACTATGTGCCACCCTTCAAATGATACTTGAACATTTTTCATATGGTAAAAGTAATGTAGAAGAGCATTTCGATCAAGAGTTCTTTTCTTTCTTCCCACCAGTTAGATGCTGGGGGGCAATACTAAAGTATTTCACCGGGCATCAACTTTACCATCACCCCCACATTCATCAAACGGTTGAAACCCCGTTCTTTATGTGTTTTACTAATTTCTCCTATATATGGACCAAAAGATGAGATTCCAAGGATTCCGAAACACTAGCCAAATGCTCAAAAATGTTGTTTTCAAGGGTCACAATTTAGCTCTGAAAATAGAGGACAATAGTGAAGTACAACCGGGACGACAGTTGAGGAAAGGTTGAAGACATTTCTTCCTCTTTTTCTCAGAAATAAACCTGCAAAAGATATTACGTCCTAAATCGTTTCCTACATATTCTACCTTCAATTGTAAACTATTTTTCATAGGGAAAATAATCGAAATTTATTTCTAAATAATTAGAGGGGCTTGATTCAATATTGACAGAATATAATGCAGATATACGTGGTTCATATTGGCTAGGTGCTATATTTTCCAATGAAATACCATATTTTTCTCGATTTGGGCCTGTATATGTACTATATTCGGTTTGAGAAAATCTTGCAATCCTAGTTGCTGCCTCCCCTTAGACTGGATACTATGTCGCCTGAAGCGTATGTGCGGTATGGTGGGATTAAGAACTTCCATGGTTCCAAAGGTGTTTGATAATACAAGAATTTTTTTCAGCAACTTCAAAACCCTCACTCATTTTTGAAAGCTCAGTACTCCTGGAGAAATTGCGCAGACATTAAAGTGTGTGCAAAATTAAAAAAATAAAACACTTAAAATTGTATTAGATAAACTCTAATACTTAGTAATTAGAGAGAAATTTACACGTATGTGATTTCGTTTGCTAACAAATAAATCATGGATCTTGGTGTGTTATAATGTTGCAAATCTCTCAAAGCAAATGTGCTATCTGATTTTTATGTTGTACAAAATGACCGGGTTTTAATTATATATTGTCCAGGGTTTTTGTATACTACGATGTCCTGTGAAATCCATAATAATTTATTAAAGTATCTTACCATTTTCAGGTTTCTACGGACGTCCTTGGACCTCAGAACAGAGAAAGGATCTTTTCCAAAAGTACGTCCTCGGTTCCTAATGACCATCGAGTAGTTATAACGCAACCTACATAAGGTTTTATATACCTTTTTATTCAAACCCGCCAATCAGTGTGTTTTACTTATTCGCATCATCGTTCTAACCGGAGAAAGTAACGATTAAAACTAATATTTTTGCAACGTTTCTCCAGGATGAAAAAATGGGGGATGAACTCGTACATTTACGCTCCCAAAGACGATTCGAAACATCGTGCCAATTGGAGGGATTTGTACACCGTCGAGGAAGCCGAGCATCTCACCAGCCTCATCACATCAGCTAACGAAAATTCAATAACCTTCTACTACGCACTGTCTCCAGGGTTGGACATTACCTACTCTAATTCCAAAGAGGTGAAAATTGGTTCAGTCCGTCGTAAGTGCGTTAAAAAGCCGTACCATCCTAACGCTTCGTGTTTTCTGTCACATTGTTTAGTTACTGACTCTGAAGAGGAAATTGGAGCAGGTTTCTCAGTTTGGGTGTTCAGCTTTTGCCTTACTTTTCGACGACATTGACCCTGAAATGTCTGAAGCTGACAAAGAAGTGTTCCAATCTTTTGCTCATGCGCAGGTAAATATTATTAATTTGTAGAAAATAATGTTAGTTTATAGGAAAACGGCTTTATTAAGGAGAAACGTCTTAAAAATAGGGTTTTTGATTGGTTATTCCTTGAATAATCAACCTATGTTTTCATGCAGAATGTCTTAAAAGGCTTTTAAGGTATACAGATCAAAATAAACAAATGTCCGTCCGCCGTTTTTGGCAATAGAAAATTTCCTAAAAATCTAAAATTGGCCTAATAAACGCGTTCTTGACGTGCTTGTCTGAATTTAGAGCGCCAGGCTGAAAAAAATCTGCAAATTCTTACACACAGGTTGGTTATTCCTCGAATGGGGGAAACAGTGGGTGTGGCGGGTCCTAGACCCATTCCAATCGATTCAGGGTCCAAAATTTAATGGAATATAATACCCCACACGCCTAGGCACCAGAAATCCCGAAAACACGTATTCAAAATGGGTAATAAATACCCAATTTGACCCATTACTTCTTCCAGTGGGTGCCAATCGTTCTGGGACCCGTTTCATTGGATTCAGCTTCCAAAATTTAGTGGAAAATGACACCCTACTCGCCTAAATCGCCCAAAATCTCGAAAATCCATTATTCAAAAAACACATTTTGACCCCTAACCCCCCCCCCCCCCCAAATTTGGTCCGATCGGGCTGAAAAGTTTCGAGGACCCGTCTCGGCCGGGAACAGACCCCTGACCCAAATTTCAGATTTTTAGAAAATTTTCTACTACCAAAAACGGCGTGGACGGCGGACGGCGTACGGCGGACGGCGGACGGACATTGACCTTTTTTGATCTAGACATCATGAAACGTCCAGAAAAAAATTTTGAGTCGAATCGGAGAGGTTGACCATTTGCATGAAAACATAGGTTGATTATTCAAGGAATAACCAACCAAAAGGTCAATGTCCGTCCGCCGTACGCCGTCCACGCCGTTTTTGGTAGTAGAAAATTTTCTAAAAATCTGAAATTTGGGTCAGGGGTCTGTTCCCGGCCTAGGACGGTCCTCCAAACTTTTCAGCCCGATCGGACCAAATTTGGGTGGGGTAGGGGTCAAAATGTGTTTTTTGAAAAATGGATTTTCGAGATTTTGGGCGATCTAGGCGAGTGGGGTATCATTTTCCACTAAATTTTGGACGCTGAATCAAATGAAATGGGTCCCAGAACGATCGGCACCCATTGGAAGAAGTTATGGGTCAAATTGGGTATATATTACCCATTTTGAATATGTGTTTTTGAGATTTCTGGAACCTAGGCGTGTGGGGTATCATTTTTCACTAAATCTTGGACGCTTATTCCAATGAAGTGGGTCCTGGAACGATTGGCACCCACTGGAAGAAGTTATGGGTCAAATTGGGTATATATTACCCATTTTGAATATGCGTTTTCGAGATTTCCGGTACCTAGGCGTGTGGGGTATCATTTTCCACTAAATTTTGGATTCTGAATCGATTGGAATGGGTCTGGGACCCGCCGCACCCACTGTTTCCCCATTTTCCCCATGTTGAAGAAATGAGTCTTCTTGCGCCTCTGACGAATAACCAACCCCTGTGTAAGAATTTGCAGCGTTTTTGATCAGGACATCATGAAACGTCCAGAAAAAAATTTTGAGCCGAATCGGAGAGGTTGACCATTATCATGAAAACATAGGTTGATTATTCAAGGAATAACCAACCAAAAGAGGTTGGTGTTCTGCCCCTGGCCAGGTCCATAGGAGGTGGGCTACACCCCCAGGTGTATGTAAAAATAGATGAATATTCATGTTACTAAAATACCACAGATATCACAGTGGGCGATTGTAAACTGGGCGCAAATCCTGTGGGGCATATGTAAATTGGGCGCAGATCACTCTCCCTACCCTGTTGTGGCGCATAGCAACCCAGAAATTACCGTTGGTGGAGGAATACGGGAGTCGAAAATTGGGCGACGATATCTTGGTTACTACGATATATTCATCGCCAGAATAACTTACAATAAATTCCTTAATAAATAAGTATGCCTGTATAGCGTAGTGATTGCCAGGGAGGGGAAGGCGTAGGGATTTCTTCCATGAGTCTGTTGACAAGTCCGTGAGGACGCCAATCGTTTTCCAGTTCAAGTTTAACATAATTAGTATGTAAATAAGCAATAAACAGAGTAATTTCAATAGGTATACGTAAACCGAGCCGCGATTTTGCTCTTATTTTTTCGGCGATTGCTCACAGGTATCCGTCACTAACGAGGTGTACCATCATCTAAATGAGCCGAAGTTCGTTGTTTGTCCGACGCAGTATTGTGCAGCTCGGGCGGTTCCCAACGTACAAAATTCAGAATATCTCACGACTTTAGGATCTAAACTCGTTCCAGAAATCGACATCATGTGGACAGGTGAGTTACCGATTATCCTTTAAATACTAAATTTGGTTGAAAGAGTGTTGTATCAACCTTTGAGACCTTCCAAGGGCTTGAGTTCAATTCTATTCCGAAAATCCTATCGTTGTTCCGTTGAATCTCAAGATTCACAGCTTTTGTTGGCCTGCTAATGTAGCCTTTAGTTCTATAGAATGCGCCAGAATCTCAGGTGCTCTGCGGTATAACAAAAATATCTTGATAGGAGAATATCGTGAAAAATTTCACGTTTAAACGCAGGAAAAATTATGATTTTTGCATTAAAATCGACTGTTTCATTTGAAAAGCATTCTAACTCGGACATGATCTTTCTTTTATACAAAATCAAGTGGTAATACTTTAATATTATATTCGGCTCTTACGCAAAATGGATGTAAATCCCTGTGATGCCGGCACAAAATTACATTTACAGAATTAGTACAAAATGAAAGTGACGCGTTAATTTCCACAACCCATTCTTTTTAGTGAATAATCGAGGTCTAGAAGTGACACCGGTCATTTCAGCGTTAATAATGAGTTAATGAAAGATGCATGCTGGATTCAATTTTGGCATCGAGGTTAATTTTTGTATTCCCATGAGAAAAATGACGTGTTTTCTTATTCAAACGGAATTTTCTTCACTAGATTCTGTAGAAACTTTTTTGATTATGTTGTGAGATGAGATTCTGGCACATGTTCTAAAATAACTGCTGAAAGTTGAAAGTTTTGTTGGAGATTTCGGTATATCTAACTCTTTTCAGGTCAATTTTCTCTTAATTGAAGGAAGACGACGTTATTTGTATGTGATATTGTGAAGGTGGACAAATTAAATCAATACGAATTACAGTTTCCGTCAATAATATCCGCGTAAAATTGTTTCTGTAGGTGGAAAAGTGATCACGAGAACTCTCACAATCGAATCCATTGAGGAAGTGACTGAAGTTTTGAAAAGGCCTCCAGTAATATGGGACAATCTTCACGCGAATGATTACGACCAGAAGAGATTGTTCTTAGGACCATACCAGGGACGTTCGCCTGACTTGATCCCCTAAACTGAGAGGGGTTGTGACGAACCCGAATTGTGAATTTTGGGCGAATTTCATTGCAATTCACACACTCGCGCAGTGGTCTCGGTGTAACGTGGACGGTGATCGTGAGAGAAGTTAGTGGAACAGACTTTTAAAAATATTTTAATTGCTATTATTACTTATTTCCATACATTATTTGCCCGGGTTCTTCCTGTTATAGATGAAAGTGTTTGTGCTGACATAAAATTGGAAACGGAAACTGACGATGGGAGTGAAGTTCCTTCTCTGCCTCTCAATATGTACCACGCTAGAAGAGCTCTTCGAAACGCCATAATTGATTGGCTACCGGAATTCCAACGAACTCGACAAGCTACTGGTGTGTATTGTTGGTTGACTAATAAGAACTACATCCAGTAATGAGCCCTGCATCCTTCATTGAAATGAGCGATGTACTTGACTGATTTGGTCCCTACATGGACATATTTGGTACCAGATTTTGGAATAATGATGGGAGAGCTCTTTCATGGGTATTTAGAACTGTGGTTATCACCCTTGCAGGTTGTAAAATCTGATCAATAATCGTGCCACTTATCGGAGGAGGTTGTTGTATCAGTGCCTTGTTGTCTTGGCAAAATGTGTTTTTTGATAAATGGATTTTTGGCAATCTAGGCGTGCGGGTTATCATTTTCCACTAAATTCTGGACGTTGAGTGCAATGGGACGGGTCCCAGAACGGTTGGCACCCATCGGAAGAAGTTATGGGTCAAAATGGGTATCAATCTACCCATTTCAAAAGTGGGTTAACGAGATTTCTGGTCTCAAGGCGTGTGGGGTATCATTTCTCACTAAATGTTGGATGCTGAATAGATTGGAATGAGTCCTGGACACTCGACATGCAGTTTTCCCCCATTTTCTCCATGTTTTAAAATGATATATGGTATATAACCGGTTTTGGTTGGTTATTCCTTGAGCCCATGGCTGTGCTTCAGTCTGGAGTGGCCTATTTTTGTTTTTTCTTGTTAGAAGGTTTGTTTACAATAACAAAAACAAAGGGGAGGGAACTTACGGATGTCTACAGTTGTCCGCTAGAGCGCAGTGACCTGGTAGTAAAGGCCTGCTGTTGTAGTTCTTCACGGTTTTTGTCTCAAACGTAGCCGTCATTCATGCAGGTTGTGTGACGTCACAATTCAGTGGGTTCCTTTTTTGAATAATCCATCATCCACACTATTTCCGATGTAATTGACACTATTTTTCCCCCTTTTATAGTGTAGACAATGCATTAGAACACAGAAAATTTATTTATTTGATTTAGTTGCAATACGGCTATGGCCACTTCTGGAGTAACTCAGTCACATTTTCTACGAGATTTAAATTCCGTCTTGACATTATGAACAAGTCCATCATACACTATCATACATGATTGTTGAGGAATCAACCGTGGGCTGGGCTGGATAATAAAACTTTGAGCTGTCGTGAAGTACCAGTGAAAAAGTCAAAGTCGGGGTTGTCATCCAGGAACAAATTTACCTCCCTCACGATTCGGGACAGGGGGCGACGAAGCAGGTAGTTCCGGCTCGCAAATGGGACGCCAAAGAGCATGCGGGCACGAGTCGGGTATGCTGGCACCGAGATGCCGATTCCAGAGAGCAGGGCAGGACTGGAGACACGGCCATGAAGAATCCGGTGAAGGAAAGTGATGTCAGACGCAACGCGGCGCTCTTCAAGAGACTGAATTCCAAATTCAAGCATCACTGGTTCGTAATCGTGGTTGACTATCCTGACACCAGCCTTATAGGCCAACTAAAGCAGGAAGCGCCGCTGGACTCGCTCCAGTTGATCCCTGTGTACAGCGTAGAATGGGGACCAGACCACGGAACAGTACTCCAGGATGGGTCTCACCAGAGTGCCGTAGAGGAACACTAAGGATTGTGGATCAGTAAAGTCCCGGTGGTCCTCTTCAGTCGACCAAGGGCCCGCAGTGCACGACCCACTATGGCGACCACGTGAGGGCAGAACGACAAGGATGGGTCAATCAACACCCCAAGATCGCAGATAACATCTGCGCAGAAAGAAGATCGCAGAAATTGACCAATTTCAGACCCATGGTGTAAGGTTACACCCTATTTGACTGATTTCTGTTTGATTGTGCTATACCATGTTGATTTGGTGTGGAATCCGGCCCAGGTAACCTTTATTAGCTTCTCAACAGCAATGAATAAACACAGTAGTATCTTGTAGGGGAGGAAAGCAAAAGCTCATTTGTTTGATTATTGTTTTCTCATCTGAAAACATATATTTGTTGTGTTTCGCATACTCAAGATGAACTGATGCAGCAGATTGTTACTTTATACTTGAATTTTAGTAATTAGAGTCAATATACCGCTGACGCTTGCTTATTCCATTCTGGCCAATTTTACAGGTTTTGTCACAAAACCCCAGGTACTGAGTTCCCTGGCTGTCCCGCCTGGAGTTCTAACGACCCCCGCTCCACCGATCGTGCCACCTGTCGTTGTAAATACTTGCATAGCGTTAACTACTGCCACAACAACCGCCACAACTGTGTCGACCATCGCTCCTCAACTCTCTGCCCTCGCTGACGTCTGTGCGACGGTGAGTTGTATTTCCGCAGCAAGTTATTACCATACCGATTCGGCGATGAATTAAGTACACATCTGTATTGTAACATGTTCAAATTTATCGAAAATGGATGCCGAAAAATAGGTAACGACTAACTCTTTGTACCAAGCTTTTAAAATTCATATTTGGTTTGTCTCTGGTTTTGAATATTACTGAGCACCTAACTATAGTTAATTAGTACGTGCACCCTCGCCGCTATCAAGTTGAGCAGTTCTAATAAGTTTGAAAAGGTAATATCAACTAAAAATGTGTTCCGAAGCCTTTAGAAGGCATTATAAATTCCTTAAGGTAGATAAACGAATTTTGTTATTTCGTTGACCCTAGCAGCTCGTAATTCCTTCAATCTTGTACTTTAAGTATCTCCCAGTCATGTGTCTATTGTTTGTTATCAGGTAAATGGCAATTCGGGACCAATAGTTATGAATTCGTTACTGTCAGAGACTAAAGTCTGCACGGAGCCAATGGACTGCAACGTCACTCCTTCGCCCGAAGCGCTCAAAGCAGCCTCACCAACACCTCTTGAAGTATGAATAAATATTTTCTTCAGCTCACCAAAAAACTGTATACATTTCTGACGTAGGTGCTTTATCGCAGGTTTATTTTTTCTACTTGATTTATTCCAGGCCGAAGTTTCTCCGCCCAATGATGTGCTCCCTTCCACCTCTGAAGAGAACGATTCTAACGGCACAAGTAAAATGTTAGTAGATTCATCTTCACCTGAAAGCAGTTTGAACGATGTTGATGTGTAAGCAAATTTTTTCAAAACTAGACTCCCTCCAAGAGCTTGATTCTACTTCTGAACTGCACGTCGTTCGACATAGTCGGCTGCATGGCGCCCGTCTTTCTAGATAGTATTATATTTCTCACTCAAAATCGTCGGTATTGATATGTTTTTATTTGGTATCATCAGTATTACGGTTAGTATCCTTGTCCGTTTGTTGAATCTATTTGCACGGTTGCTAATGTATTCATCATTTACATGAGCTTGTGGAAGCTGGTTTGAACCTTAACGCACATAGGCAGTGAAATTGAAGGAACCACGAATCCCCTTTGGTGCAAGCAATCGCAACCAACTTTCAAACTTGCGCACATCACGATGAACTCAATTACACTCGTCTTTTTCCATAATCTTTTCCAGGTCCGAGTGGTCCGCTCAACAACTCAATATGGAAGACCTGACGTTACTATGTGATTTATTTTATCTCCCTTTCGAACATGGGACCCAAGGAGTACAAATTTTACAAGAATTCCATTGGCTCCACACGAACGCTCACCTTGTCGCGTCTGACGAAAGTAAATCAGAGGTATGATTGTCTCTTTACCTTCGCCCCCCCCCCCCCCCTCGCGCTTAAGAAAGAGATTGGAAATGGGAAATGGCAAAAATAGGGTACATAAGGTGTCCCCTCCTCCTGAAATCTGTATTTTGGAAAAAATATCTTCGAGATTTTTGGGATTTAGATAGGATTTAGGCGTGTTTGGTGTCATTTTCGACTAAATTTTGGATGCTGAATCAATTGGAATGAGTCTCAATGCTCCTGGTCCGAGGAAAGACAACCCCTATGAAGGAATTCGCAGTATTTCTTATGAAATAATTTATTAACTATTCCTATTCCCTTCAAAACCGAACGCACGCGCAGGATAATATATTTGTCAGGCGCAATAAACACATTTTGGTCATAATTCCAAAAATTGAGTCGAATCAAGAAATTTATATTGTCACAAGAATCAGCGTTGAAAAACAATAAAAATTGTTGTTTTGCTTACTCCGATTTGAGTGATTTTAGGATCAATTTAAAACTCATAATACAGGCACTAGGAGGGGGGGGGGGGGTTCCCAGTCGAATGAAAAGACTCGACTACGTTCATTTTCTCACCCCATTCAGCTCTGTTAGCGGATTTTTCGAGAGTTAAACGAAAAACTAATCTAAAAGTGATGAACGGCTTGAGAAAACCGATTAAACGTCCTGCCGCAATTGGGCGTTTGAAGCAATTTTAAGTTTTGCCTATGTACATATGTTGTGTGCTACATGTGTCTTACAAGCTGTGTATATCTTACAGGTGATCGAGTGGAGAAATCGAGCTCGAAAACTGGACGAAATGAGCAATAGCGTCAATCGGCTGTTTCAAAAATTAAATTCCATTAGTAATAAAGAACTGATGTACGAACTGTATCCCTATGTATGGGAGATGAGAGCTGTCGTATCAACTTTGAATTCGTACATCAAATGGCTAGGTAATCCTTGTCGACCAGGTATCGATTTTATTATTCCATAAATCTCCTGATTTTCGTCGTTTTCCCTATTACTAACCTCAATTGTGGCTGTATTTGTGTTATTCAGGCGGTGGGACGGGGAATAATTCGAGTGAAACTCCCCCTATCGGGAACTACACGTGTGAGTGAACTTGTTATGCATGATTGTGTTAAATTGAGTGCGAATGAATTAGTTGACTAGGAATTTTTAATGATTTTATTTCCTTATAGGGTTTTCAAAAGGATGGAAAGAAAGTTTTATGAGTGGAGAGCAAGAACCGTGGGTTTTCAGAGGCGGACTCACCGCTGATCTACAGGTATTCAAATGGTTCTCAATTTTTTTATCTGTATGTACCTAAACGTGGGCCTATACAGGGTGCCTTCAAAAATTATGGGACAAACTCAATTGGTCGATTCTATACCTCATTTCCAACAAAAAGAGCCCCTTTGATTCTTCTTCCTCAACTAAAAATCCTACTTTTTTCACGTTCAAGATCCACCTAAGAAGCCACGCTTTTTCGCATTCAAACGCCATTTTCCTCAAGAAATCTCCTCTAAACAAATTTTGTTTCTTATGTCATTGGGAAGCTGAGATTTTGGGCATGTTTTTACCGGAGAGTCTCCGAAAAAATCCTCCGTTCTAGTAGCGCAAAACCGATAGAAAAAAATGTAGATTTTTAAGAAATATGAAACAATGTATCGTCTCGAACCATCGAGAGTGGCGATACATCGGTTTCAACCATTGATGGTGAAGATATCGAGGTTCGAATGAAAACCATCGATGGTTTGATAGTAATGATTCCATCTGTGCGCATCCCTAAAATAAACTACTTCCAATAGAACTAGTCTTTCTAAGGTTAAAATTATTCTCCATACCTGAGGACCTTTTCAGCGAATTCCAAACTAAGTTCTTGTTGTCAGTATTGACCTGGACAGTAATATGGAACAATTTTCACCCTATGATGAATACCCTAAACTACGACCTCCTATTTTCTTGTTAAATTTGTCCCTCAAGCGATACTAAATGGTGGTTTGTATGTTACTTATACCTTTTTGTATTTCCAGCGACTGATACCCGTTGATGGAGGGTCAGATTTATTCGTTTATAAAGTTCCTCAAGTTGTGAGCAGCACAATATATACTATTAGAGAGTGCATAGTCTCTGATATGGACCAAGTGACAGCATTAGGATCGTTGGCGTCATCTCAAGAAAACTCCGACCATTTAGAAAGGTGCTTGAATGTTTCCTTCATCAATGGCTTGATGGTTGTTTCTTCCTTAAATTTTTTTTTTTTTACCACTTCGTGTGTTTCAGGCTAGTGGAATGTATGATGAGGCTGAACCCAAAATTGTGTTTCGTCATCGAAGAACAGACTGAAGGGGAAGACAAGCCTCGTCTGGCGGGATTATGCCATCGCGATAGCGGACATTTGTAGTCATAAATCAGCCGCTGAAGACGAGGACAACGATATGGAACCATGGGCTAGAAAAATACTCAAATGCTGTATAACTGGCGCCAAACCTCATAACCCATCCGTCATAACGTTCTGCGTACATCCTTCCGTGTCGGACCAGTCGGTCCCCAAGAGACTCATCATTTGTCTATTAGCAGCTCTCAGAGCAAACGGTTAGTTTGTTTTTCTGGCTAATATCTGGAAATATTGGGTTTATTGATTTCGATTTATTGTCACAGACTTGAGATATTGTTGCCATTTCAGCAGTGATTATTTACAATTAGTTGCCATGAGGGAGCTATTCTAAGGAATTTTTGCTGAAAGTAGCGAGGAGGTAGTCATTGAGACCAAAATGACCGTCCCTTCATTCAGTAGGGCTCAGATGGGGAGTAGTAAACTGCTGACCTTAGTCCCGAATTTCGGTAATTTGTTCATTCTAGCTTGAACTACCACCTGAGCAGAGTGGTGGCCGAGTATTACATCTCAACCCCTAAGCGGAGGCCGCAGTGCAGGATGGTTGGTAGGATGGTGGATGGTAGATACCTGCCTGGCGACCATCCAGGTATTTATAACGTAAGTAACGGTACGATGGTAGCCGCAGTGGCCTCCCACTACCATCCAACCTCTTGAAACCATCCTAGCTACCCGCCTAGCGTCTATCCACCCATATCAGTCGTGTTTGTTATTCCATCCAGGCTGCATAGAAAAAAATGGGTAATATATACCCAATTGATTCCAGTGGGTGCCAATCGTTCTGGGACCCATTTAATTGGATTCAGCGTCCAAAATTTAGTGGAAAATGATACCCCACACGCCTAGGTAGCAGAACTCCCGAAAACACATATTCAAAATGGGTAATAATTACCCAATTTGACCCATAACTCTTTGCAGTTTGCATTCAGTCAATTTCAGAAGTAAGTCAAACGCCTCAACTGACATCCTTAAATACGAATAGAATTTGTCCGGGTGTTGTCTTAATTTTTTGTACACTCTCACGAATTCCCCGTCCTGTTGCCGCCTCAAATTGTAAGCATGCACCCACGGTTTTTTTTTATCACAGTAGTTGCCCCAATATTTCCCAAAGTTGATCTCAGCAAAATTCCCGAAGATGAACTTAGCAACATTTTTTTTCCCAACTTTTGAGAGAGACATGACTTTCTACACGGCAGTCAGTGGATACTGGATTCATTTTACTGCGTCCAAGATGCATCTACCCTCCACCATCCACCATCCACCATCCAACCTCCTTGCGACCATCTACCATCCTGCAGTGCGGCCTCAGCCCTAGAGCCGGTCCATGTTGGTACACAGGCACCGCAGGTCTCCCCTTTTTGGTACCATCCAAGGGTGCCCTTAGGCTAGGGTTTGCCACAACCACAGTACATTACTTCGGACCGTAGTTTCCTACCTCAATTGGGGGGGCTGGCGTTTGAAGCTTTTCCTAAGCGCTGCTTCAGTGGCCAGGGGCTCCTCCCCACCCGTGGTACCAGTTTGGAAGAGTACAGAGTTTAGGAGGGGAACACCTTGTATACCCCAATTGCCCTATAGGATAGGGGAGGGGGTAAAACACCCGTATCATCATTTTGCTCAGCTGGTTTTTGGCGTGCTGGGCTCGCGCAAATCACACGCTCTTGTTAACCAAGGCAAGAGTTTTGTGTTTTGATTCAAATTTCAGATTTTCCAATAAGCTGCAATCACTTAGTTAGTTAGGATTTTCGGCAATCAAGATGTGTGGGTTACCATTTTCGATTAAATTTTGGATGCTGAATCCAAGGAGATGGGTCCTGGAACGATTGGCGCCCACTGAAATAGGTTATGGGTCAAAATGGGTATATCTATCTACACATTCATACCCATACGAATGTGTTTTCGAAATTTCTAGTATCTAGGCGTGTGGGGTATCATTTTCCACTAAATTTAGGACGCTAAATCGATTCGAATGAGTCGAGGAATAACCTACCCCTATGGATGTATTTGTAGCGTTTTCCTAAAAGAAATCAAACTGTCGAAATGAAAAACATTAATATACCCTTTTCTACCCTTTTCAAATAGGAATAAAAACATGTGAATTCCTTCAATAGAAAACGAATATAGGAACTAAAATCATTTCTTGTATCTAATTAATTTTTCGCATTCTAGGTTCTTGCGGAGTGTTCACCCCCGTTTCGTCGACCAACACGAGAGAACTCGACGCCTACAGCAAATTAGGATTTGTGGAAATGTCTCGAGACGACTCCGGTAAAACCGTTTATCTCGGAAGGGTGTTCTAACGGTGCAAGATCCTCCGCAGCCCAAGTTGTGACGTCCGAATCGTTTGCAAATCTCGTTGAACTCTCGAATATTCCTACGTCAGTACCGCTCCTAACGGACAATGCACATCACTCGTTTCTATCGAACAAAATGAGCGGATTTTGTTTTCTTGTTTTTTCTCAAGTCATCCGTAAATTTCCTTATAGGACCTACTTTTTTACAAGTGTATATATATACAATATTGTAACTAACCCGAGTTGTTCGGAGCTCTCCACGAGCCCCGGTGACAGTTGATGAGCTGTGTATGTACGAATGTATGTACTGTACCATTCATAGGATTATCTGGTTTTCCTCATCTGCCTTTTTCTTAATAGAAAGTTTTAAACTTCATTCTTTCATTTTTACCGTATACCAGTTGTCAATTGATTCTTGCTCAACTTCGACATTGGCATTTGTACCAAAGTGCAGCTAACCGGCTCTATGTTCTTCTGAAATTAACTTTTTTCCCATTTTGCACAAGTTCATGATCCATTCTATCACCCTGCAACGCCATATGGTCCAAAACCGGCTCAATCCAAGCTTCTCAGTCAACAATTGTTTCATTAGCCGGTAAAGTGAGGGATTTCAACGCTTTATTGGCGTCAGTGTCGCGGGGACCAGGTCAGTGGCACTTCAGGTTTTTTACAGCTGAAAGATTTGAATTGAGAATGGAAAATTATGATTTCAAGGTGAACTTTCATAACAATCACGAAAAAACACAAGAGGACCGGTCATCATTGCCCCAAATATCGCTCCCGCTTGAGTTCCCATAAATCCGATAATCACGGATGTTATTAATCTGTTGAAGAAACAGTTTGGTGACAACTGGGACAAATTACCCGATCTGGAACTCTACAAAAACATCGTGAACAATCCCATCGCAAAAAGCGAAGGGAGATGAGAAATAATCCATTCGCCTGATAAATTCGCATTAATAGGATAATTTTGCATCAATTTTTAAAATGTAATAACATTTTTATTGCTCTAACTGTACACTTATTAACAATAAGTATGATAATCGAGACCGAGGTAATTTTTGTGTATGCTTAACATAGTCGGTGCTTCTTCCAAAGAGACTCATCAGATTGCCAAACGTTCATGACAGCGAGTTTCAACAGTGATGCTTCAAGTATGCTACTTTCTTCATGATTTCATTCACCTGTAAGAAAGAAAATGATAATTCTTCAGGTAAGAACTCAATACTCCTTCAGAGAATAGTGCCTTCGAGGTCACCGCTAATCCTATACCCCTAATGACCTTTGCCCGACCCAAAATATGGCGTCCAATTTTCTGGTATTTAGGTAGAGTTAAAACAAGATTGCGACCTATTGAGAAAAAATATACCGGTCCCATAATATAGATAAGTTGATAAAGATAAGATAAGTCAATAAATCAAAATTATATTCTACGTATTCTATCCTTGTGTCTGTCTCACAACCACATAAAGTGCGCCACCCCTCTACCTTATCTAGTCATGTCTCCCCTTTGCCGCCAAAATGGCTCAGCATACAATCTCCCTTATCTCTGCTTAGCCCTGCCTCGCCTCCTCCTTATCACCTCTTAGCCTCTGCCTTGTCTTGGCTTAGATAGATGGTGGATGGTAGAAGACACAGAAGGAACCCCAAGCGCAGAAGCCTAGTGGCTTCTCATGAGTGCCCTATTTGTTAGTCCATAAGCAGCCTTAGTTGCTTGATGAATTTTTCCCCTGGAATGGTTCTCATTCAGGTTTGTGCCCCAAAGAAGGTGTACCTGCAGGAGTGCTGGGCAGTCGAAAATTATGTGAGTTGCAGTTTTGTCTTCTTCCTCACAAAGTCTGCATAGAATTGTCGATTAAGTCACCCCTATGCAGTTCAGATGAAAATGCAGAGGAGCGAAGCCGGTTAATAGGCTTTTAGGTCACTGCGCATAAGTCTGAGTAGGTCCTTGGTGAAGTGAGGTTTTGCCCATGCACGCTTACTGTGGACATGTCCTTCAACATTTCGCCATCTGTCAGTGTGTTTTGAGCAAGTCCACTTATTGGTAGGTAGGCAGTAGGTTTTGGGCAAACCTACTGCCGGCTCTGGGCCGACAAAGGGTGTTTTGGAGCCCTTCCTGGCGAGCTCATCAGCTTTTTCGTTGCCCTCGATGCTGCCCTGTGCCCCACCACTGACTCAAGGGACATATTGCGACAGGCTGCTAGGGCACAGAAAGTATGTTCACAGTCCTTTACCACCATTGATGAGATGTTGGGTGCTGTGAGGGACTTTATCGACGTGGCTTTTAGAAAGATTGACTTCTCCTCATACTGTCCAGGGCGCATGCGTTGATCGCCAGAATTTCGGCCTGGAATACGATGGTGTATTTCCCTAGTAGTATTGCCACCTAGGTTTGATTCCATGTCTTAGCCTTATCTTTGCTTTTCTCCACCTTAGAACCACATTTTTCCCGCCTCGCCACTGCATTGACTTTACCACCTCCTCCCTGTCTCGCCACTACCTTGTCCATTATTCAACCAACCAAAAATGGTAAGCAATTTGGTAAACATTCCTGCTCAAATCACGTAGTGTACGCAGTTGATTTACTTACCGACTTAATCTCTCTCTTTCTTCCTTTCATCACTGTTTCAGGATCTCTCGCACTATCTGACATGGGAATAAGTGACAGCTGTTTTTGCAGGCCAGCAATAACTTGGTTGATGTCGCTTAAACAAATAATAATAATGAAACAATAAATTGAAATAAAAAATGATAAAGGAAGATTAATCAAATCGTAATAAACGATGTTTACTTAATGAATCATTTATAAATACGAATAAAGGAGGGAAAGTCTTGGAGACACCATCACACTGATACCAAATAGACTTACCCTGAGATGTAGTCCACACGATCAAGTGGAGGTGCCTAAAAATATACAATAAAGTGAAGAAGAAAATGGAAATATCTTATACTTACATAACCAACTCAAGAGATTCTGGAAATGCAACAAAGCTGCTGAGTTCGATCCGAGCACCGATTTCGCCATATGCAGGGTGTATCGTTAGTTGACACCCCTCCCCTTCTTAAAATTGATTTGACTAAATTTTGTGCGGAATAATTACAGAATTTTCCATTGATTTTATCACGCGAAATCGGAAATTCGGTGATTACTCCGAAAAAATTGAGTCTAATCAAGAAACAAATAGCATCGCGTGAATCAGCGTTATAGGGGTTGGTTATTCCTCTGACCAGGAACATGGAGACTTGTTCTAATCGATTCAGCGTCCAGAATTTAGTGGAACATGATACCCCACACGCCTAGGTACTAGAAATCTCGAAACCCAATTCGAAATAGGCAGATGTATACCGATTTCGACCCATAACCTCTTCCAGTGGGCGTCAATCGTTCCGGGACTCGTCTCGTTGGATTCAGCGTCCAACATTTAGTGGAAAATGATATGCCTAGATCGCCAAAAATCCTGTTGTATACTTGTATTCCTACAGAATAATCTGTATGATAAGATAATATTTAAACAAGTATTGAGTTTCCTCACCACCGGTTCTTCATGACCTCCCACTCCGAAGAGAGAAGACAAACTGAAGTCATTTCGTTTGCCCAAACTCGATCCCTGGGATTCTCTGTACGCATCTCGCCATTTCTTCAGTACATCTTGATCTCTGTAACGGATTTATCGGTGATATCAGTGACGTAAGATTACAACGGAGAGCGTTTCGCAGGTTTTACACGTTCTTACTTGAACGACTGGACAATCTTTTGTTCCAATTCAAGAGCGTGAAGCATCCTTTCGGCCACGACTTGGTCCTTGATACTCACGGAATTTCTTAGTTTACTTATCACTTCTGTATGGTCTTTCATTCGCCTCACAGGACGTAGCTTCTCTTTGGAGAGGCGCTTCCTCTTTGCTGCGAAACAGTCAAAGTATAAATAATACTACTAGAATTGACTACATTCCTGTAAGCCGCCCCTGCCTGGGCTGGCGCTTGAACCAAGGGATGGGACAAGAAACGAAAAACTAGTTTGAATAAATAGTTCAAAATTGAACATTATAACCGTTTCTCAATTTGAAAAAAAAAAAACTACTTGAAGAAAAAGGGAACGGTTAAGCGAGGCTCTTGGTTTTCTGTTTGTTCCGTTATCGATATCGATAGTCTGTAGAGCCCTATTTATAGTGAAAAGTAACTACCTAGTTATTCTTCCGTATTTTGGTTTTCGTTTTCGGAGTTACACATTTCCTTTTCTTTGCGTTTTTTGCTTTTTTCGAACGTTAAACCTATTTTCTCATATTTAATCGGTTTTTATTATTAGCTCATTTCCACTTCTACCCATTTTCTAAATTGTTATCCACTACTTTACTTTATGACATGTATAAGAACCGTAAACAGAAAATTTTCAAACAAAAATGTCATCACCTAGTTTTGAAAAAATGAAATAAAAATGAACACACGCGTTGAAATTTCCGTCATTATTCCGCATAAATTGAGCCGAATCGTGAAACTCATAGCATCACGTGAATCAGCGTTAAAAAACAATGAAAATTCATGCGTCACACATAAGAGTTCACCATCATCCACTATTTGACAATTTTGGGATTGCGCAACATTCAGTGCTCACTGAACCGGTTGTGCGCAATCAATAAAGTTGGTTGACGGATTAAATTTTCATTTAAAAAACTGCGGTTCCCATTTAGAATTGCAAAAAAAAATCTGAATTGGAAACAATTGTTCAACACCTCATTTATTATTGGTTCATGCACATATTAATATTATTATGTAGGATGGTCCTAAAAATACTCATCTTAAGGTATTGATTTATATGAAACAAACTTACGCCGGGTATTGGGAACTGGGACGACATCGACTGACTGTTCTTTCCAACATCTTTTCAAATAATTGATTAAATCCCGATTCGATCGAAGCTGTGATAGAACGGATTTGGTGGGGAAGTCCAGAGGATTGTTCGCAATCGCCAAACAGTGTAAGGTGTGTATTGATCCTGAAATTAATGAAATATTATTGAACAAGGGTATTCTTCTTGGGTGGTGTTTGGTGTTTCACCAAATCATTTGGGACTTATATAATATCCGATAATTATTTTCCAAATTAATCATTATTTTGGGCTTAGTTATAGGACCACACCCACTAGCGTGCGTTGGAAAAGAAACGGTAAAGGAGCATAACATTTTTATGAACAAACTTTGCTAACGAAAAACACAAAACTTTGCTTGAGAGTCAGGTAGCATACAATTTCGCAAGTTAATTTCTTTTTCTGCATTTCAACTTCACATGAAATTTGTACAGAGTAGATGAAGTCCTTCTCCACAACGTTGATACATGAATCTCGTATTCTTGAGACACTCCTTGCATCTCTTCTTATTTATTCATTAGAATACGGGACGAACCCAATTACAGATTAGAATACAAAAAGATATAAACAGTTGAGGAAAAATCAGTAGTCTACAGAAAGGAAATACGACACAAAGAGCAAAGTACGATTGTGTTTAGAAAAGAGATGACGGATGAGAGGGGCGAGGACAAAATATCAATAAAAGGAGGAGACGTAGAAAAGAGATTCACATGGCGAGGGATGCGGCACATTGGACGATTGTAAGGGTAGTTGGAGGCAGAGAAAGGGATGGCAAAAGGTGTGGCCGAACGTGAAGCAGGACAAGGCACAAGGAAGCCAACAGGAGAGAGATCTGGAGAATCAATGCACCCCGAGAGCAAGCCATGGAGGAATGAGACGTCGGAGACAGTAAGTTGAGGTGGCGGGCAAGCTCGTCATATTCCAGGTTTTCGTGGGGAATGGAGAGCTTATAAGCCAGGAAACGGAGGAACACCCTAAAGACAAGCTCCGTTTGATGTGGCAGTCATATTGAGGGCTCCAGATCCGGGCTGACTCGTACTCCAGGATGGTCTGCACGAGAGTCTTGTAGAGCAACACTAAGGCTGATGCTTGAAAAAGTTGTTGGGTGCTCCTCTTCACAAATCCCAGCACACGCATACAGCGGGATGCCACCTGCTGATCTGAGAAAGAGGAATCCAGGTGCACGCCGAGGTCGACACTGCCCTCCTAACAGGATAGAATCACATCGTTGATCGAGTAGGGGTGCATGACTGGAGAGTGAGAGCGGCGGAATCGACAGAGCTTGTCGAGGTTTGCTGTAGGAGAAGGCAGTCTGAAGGGTTACCAATGGATTTGAAGATCTTCAGGTCATCAGAGTAAATCAGGAACTGAGTGCAAGGAAGGGAGGAGGCGTCTCCTATAATCAACAGATTAAAGGCGTACCTAATGATATTAGTGTTGGGTTGACCTTCCATCTCTTGTTTGTTAGTTAAGGTTTTTCAAAAAGGTCGTATTCTCGTTTCATCACACATCTTCATTCCGACATTTCGCCAGGTCCTAGCCTGGCATCATCAGTTTGAGCAACTAGGTCTTCAATTCCCTAAAAGATGATATACACGCCATCTGTTACATATTTTAGATAATTCATAGTTTGCGGCAGGTACATTTGTCAGGAGTAGGTAAGTGTCTAATCCTTATGACCTAGCGAAACGTCGGAATAAAGATGGGTGATGAAACAAGAATACGACCTAATGATACTTTTCGTGGGGATTCTATGTTGTGCTCCATGTTGCTTCCTTTTGAGCACCGAAAAAACAGATCATAGTCTTTCGCTTCTTTCTCCATGCTGAAAACAGCGAGTTTGGACTATCTGTCGGAGGAATTCACAGTAAGTAGAAGTATACTGATGTTCATTGATAGCTGCGTGGCGCTCTGACTGACTCAGTCAATCCCAAATTGGAAGAGAGGATATCACCACTTCCTCCCTTTCAGTGAACATTGTTAGGAGACGAGGCCAACAGTTTGATCACTGTTCCATCATTAAATATGGGTAGGGAGGTAAATACCCACCTAAACAAGGCACACACATATGTGTACCAGAATTTATTCGAAGCACCATTCAGCATCCAGGCCTTCTCTCTCTTCCAGCATACGCTCTGTTGGCACGAGGGACGCCCATTGAAATAAATGTTGCTTAGCTTTTAACATTCACTTTACATTACCCAATTCTATCGGTAGCTTCTGAAGATCGTTATTTTGGAGAAGAAGAGTTTTCAGAGCCGGGTGGCCCCTCACAGAGGCGGGAAACTGCATAATATTGTTCCATCGTACGTCCAACCATTTCAGATTCCTGGCCTGTTTGAATAACTCATCTGGTAAACTGATCAGTTCATTCCTTGCGAGATACAGATGCTGTAACAAATGAGTGACATTGGAGTCCGTAAGGTTTAGTAACAGTTCAACCTTCACATGTTGCATCGAAAACTCAACGGTATTTGTGAGCTTTTGTGTGGAATGTGCCTGACTCAACCAGGATGTTGCCCCAGGACATATTGATTGAACAACTTACCGTCAATTTGTCCCACATTTTCTCTCCAACGAAGCTTGGAAGATCAAAGTTAATTAATCCACCATTAGCTCCGTCCAGAAACATCTGATTTGACTCCATATAGCCCATGTCTATCCGCCGGGGCGCAAGGTCCATGCGATCAGAAAGTACATTTTCGTCGACTGACACTCGTTTCCTTGGTTTGTTCAGGAAACTGTTCATTTTCCGGGAGGCAAAGGAACGTCTTGAGGGAAATCGCTTGATGAATTGCCACGCTTTTCGACTAAGTTCTTACCTGCGCCTATGACGAGTACGGCCCTACGTTACTAGACAAATATCGATCAAGCGTGGGTAACGAAGTGCTCATTAAACACGAGTAACAACTCAATAGGCCTTTGACCTTCATGAAAGGAGGAAACTTTCTCACTGGAATAAAACACTCGGCATTGAATCTTCATTCAGTAAACTGCATATATTTTCAGCAGGGGACGAAACAGTTTATTTGATTACGAAAGGTACATAAAATAAAAAATGGAAATTTGTCTAAGGAGTGCACTACGATTCTCGCTTATCATAGGTCTAGGTACCGGTGGATAAGTGAAATTGACTCAGTGGCGGTGATTACATAGCACCTCAACGTCCTTCTGGCTGTACTTTCCAGAAAACTAGGATGTAGTACTACAAGCTACGCTAGGTATCTCACTCGTGAGGGTACTGAAAATACATATTCATACAACCTTCTTAGAGCGCTGCCAGTAGGAGGTAGTTGCTCGAAGCGAGGAAAGTAAAGCTTTTAATAAGGGATGGGCGTTTTGGCTACTTATGCATAACGGTATTTTTCAGTCCATAACCGTTATGAAATAACAATTACAAAATAACGCCATAACTGTTACATTTCAAGTAAAGTAATGGTTTTGCTTATTATTTTGAAATAACGTTATTTTGTAACGGATTCAAGTTATGTGACCCACACCTTTAGTACACGGTAGTGATGGAACGGATTTTCTGCCCACAAAACCATGTGTGACATTCACACTACCTGTCGGATTAGAGCGGTTTTAGCGTAATTACATCCTCTATGAAAAAGCGGTGATTCCTTCTAGATGAGGAATCAAAACGCTATCTGGTACAGTTTAGAGAAATTGAAAATTGATCCTATTCACCCCATTTTCCGGTACATGACTGTTGAACGAGTCTTCATAGGCGAGGAAACAACGACAGACAGGTCGACTGAGTGCTGATTCCTTTCCAGATCAATGTCAATAATTTATCAAAATCACAAGAGGAAATTTTGAATGCCCATCCCATCTTTGAGCCACATTGCTTCCAGTACATTTTAGTTTACTCCCGCTAAACAGTTTCAGGACCCACCTTCATTTATTCCTATTTGGCCGATTATTAACATTATCAACAAAAATTGATAAATGGCGACTAGTTTTGTTGTCCAAACATGAGCCTGAATCCGACTGTGAATCCAAAAAAGTTCCAATCAAAGAATCCCAGTGAGTACAGGGATTAAGTTAAAGTGATCCACATTTCGGCTGCCATTGACAATGATCGAACGCTATTTAAATGCGGAATGATTGTACAAATACGTTACAGGACACGTGCTCATACTTATTTGTCAATATTTTGGTCTTACATCGTGGCATTAATGGAAGTCAAACTTTCAGAGTGCGTTTATTGCAACAATTTAGCACTCTAATTGCGCTACTAACTTTTTTGGACTACTCTCTCGTATTTAACTATAGTACTGATAAATTGGTGTACTGTCTATGAATTACGATCATCCACCCTCGAGCAGGGATGAAGAGGGGAGAAGGGCAGCCATATGAGCAGGTACATTTTTCAAGGTAACAATATTATCATATCCAGGGTATGGGTATTAATCAACATTATTAATATGAATTATTAATTCTTACCTAGACCTTACTTGGGTGGTTTTTGTGGAAAAAAAAAATTGAATGTATTTACCAATACTTCTCATAAGTACTCGTTAGGGTGTTAATCGATTTTAGCCAGTAGAAATTTAACAACTCAAACAACGCTTTCCTCTATAAAAACAGTTCTCTCATTTATTGTATTAAGATTTTTTCTTTATTATCTTGAGAGGTACTTTTTGAAAGAAAAAATTGTTCTATGAACAGTTTTCCTTTTTGAAAGAAGAACTTTCTCTTGAGAATTGTTCCCAATATTTGAAAACAGGAAAATTCAAATCTAGCTAAAGGCAATTAGATAAAGAAATGTTGATAAAATACTGTCTCTTGTAAAACTAGGGGCCTTCATGGTTTGTGGAGTACAAATTGTTTGATTAGAGTATACTTTCCACACTAACGCGAACTAACAACGTATAATACTGTTGCAATTGAGTGGATTAAGGTTGTGACAACTTTAGATAACATGTAATCACAGCTGTAGTAAACAGAAATCCGGCCCTAGCCTCTACCTTAAAGCAATTCAAGGACTGATTCAGAAAACAATGCCCTTCGTTCATGGGGCTCTTCACGAATAAAAAGCTTGATTTAGTTTTGAAGTCAAATTCAACCACCGCTTTTATTCTGTCCACCTGCAGTGCCAAGCCCTTACGAAGTAAGCGTAACAAGTTCTTATTTCAAATTTAACGAAATGAATCATAATACAGGCGTGAACCTTCATGAAAACCGAAATTTAACACAAATGACAATTTACAAATCTAACCATGAAGACCCTTTATAATAAAAATTTACATTTTTGCGCACTAGGTGCATACTACGTTGGTACGACGTAAATTACAATATTAAAAAATGAGAAGAAAATGCGCTTACATATTAAAGAGGAACATCACAAACTAATTCTTCGTGTAAAATTACGGACAAATTGAAGTAGGTTTAATTTTGAGATCTGTGAATAATATCTTGACAACTCAATATTGCACCTCACTCCTTATCTAAATGTAATTACAATTTATACAGTTAGCAAAATAATGCCTAGTGGTATAAAACAAAGAATAGTAAATGGTAGGAGGACATCAACTAATGTGGGACCAGTAACTGGCACCACTCGTTTGACGTTAAATTAAATATAAGCCTGCTGTGTGACATGAATCAAATTAATAATATGTCCTCCTGTTCACCAGTGCGCTTGGTTTGCAACAACGGAACTTATGAACACACGAACAAGAAATAACTAGAAAAAGTTGCTCACGCAGTTACGTTCCTCGTTGAAATTAAACAAAAATCCAAAATGGCTGCGACTGATAAGCCGTGGACATACTAAACGGGGTGAGATTAAGGGTAGTTGGCATTTTTCTGGGGTCAAAAAAGTCGTTGTTAGTTAAATATTTATTCAAATAGTAGATTATTCATCAAATCAAATAAAATAAAAAATTGAATTTTTGGAAGTAAGTTTCTTATTGCTCGAACTTGCATAGCCTGTTCTGTTCTGCAGCGGTTCAAACACCAGGTGTTTTCTGCCTTTGATATGAGCATGAGCTAATAATCTATTCAGCGTAAAATGTTGAGGATACGATGCTGCACTCGATACAAAGAACTAATAGGCAACAAAGGCAAACAGCGACAATGGGGCCTTATCATGACTGCCCTGAGGTCAAGGCGGACTTTTGTTTTTACTGGTTGTTTTGATAAAACCTTAGTTTGGTGAACAACGGACGTTTTGCAGCTTCAGGATTGACATCGTGAAATGAACAATGTTTTCGTGGAAAATCATATTCCTGAAAAATTAAGATTTCCAGTACCCATGTTCCTTTTTCTCCGGTTCTACTCAACCTATATTCCAATTTTGTTTTCAAGTACGCATAAATATTTAGTGAACAAGCTCTGCATAGGATTTTGTAGTAATTAGTAGGTACTCTATATTGTAAGTAGTTTACTCAGCCGCTAGCTCAAATTTGATGAACCTCAGCTCATTTCTTCTAGCCACCCAAGTATGTATTGAAAAAAAAAAAAAAATGTAATTTTGTAAGTTTAGAGTGGAACATTGGAACATGAAGTTCACCCCATTTGAATGGAATTTGGCTACCCAGTGAAAATTGCCCAACTACCCTTAAAACATTGTTGGATTTTAGATACGTTCATGTTAGAAGGCATAGATAACCACAAAGAGATAGGGCTGCAGACAGCAGGTCGTTCATTTCCTCCTTTTCCAATCACAATTGCATAAATCTAGCGGTAACTTCCTCAGAAATATACATATAGGCTTCAAATGGTGATTATGAGGGAGGGGAGAGGGTGTCAAATTAACAATGTTACCACATAATATACAGCACGTCCCACAAGCTGATTAAGTAATTTTGAAAAGCCGATCTATAAACAACTTCTTCTTCTTTTTAAAGATTCAACAAAATTGCGGACCGACACAAACATTCCTATTCCAAATTAAAACCTTTCTTTTTTCATAACAGACTTTCAGGGGGAGACCCTGTAAATGCACCAAAAATTAGCCAAGCTGTCGTCTACGAATGAGCTGAGCTCTGTCGTTTTCTATATTTATTCAGTGCTTTCGTGGTAAAGGTTCCGAGTGATTTTAGAAGAAAAAGATAATATCAACGTCCATTTTGCCCCCCCCCCCCCCAACCAGTTATTTGATCTTTTTCCCTGCTCCTGTTTGTGATATGAATGTGTTTATACATTCTTTCCAAAAATGAACTCAAATCCCCTTAAGTTATTAGGGGAAGACCGCATTGACGAGTGAATTCGTTTTTCAATTCAATATTATTTATAGAAAAACGGAGAGGATGAACGAAAAGCTTACTTAGTCGTCAGGTAAGTATGATTTGCGTTTTTATAGGGTAAAGAGTATAACGACTAATTTTCAGCAGAATGTTATGGGAAATCTAAATTGGTCAACAATTCTTAACAGCGTGAGGAAAGTAAGTATCAGCCTTGACATAGATGAACATATTTACTCAGAGACTAAATCTTTGACGTCTCATAAGCACAAAGCGCAAGCAGAGGGTCAGTTGAGCTTACAGATCTTATCTAGTGAGCATTTCTACTTAACGACATCCAGAAGATAAATTTAGAACGAAAATCACTACAACGTTGTCTTTTTAAGGCTTACATACACTTTATGAACTGTTCTTATTGATCAGTCGGCTTCATGAATTCCAGGATGGGGAAAGATCCTACTTGTGGGGATGCAGACCACAGATAAAAGCGTAAAGGAACTTTCAATTCTTCGCGGCTTACCTAGCTACGTTTAGGGATGGCCATCTACACGGCAATGAGCTTGCTTTTACATTTGGAAGACGACCAAAGTTCTTGAAGTCGTTTTGTTTCTGGAGTCGGTTCGTAGTTGGTTTTACCTTGTTTCAACCGGCGGATGTCCAAGTTTGCCCCAAGAGACTGCATACCTTTAAATAAATGTGGCGTTTTATTACTTATTTAGAAACCTGCGAGTGAGTTAAACTGTTTATTCGATTTTTATATGCTTTGCCCGTTATTGAACAAACAATTTTCTGCGTCCCTTTTTCTCTTTCTCTTACTAAAAACTTATAACATAAATAACCTTTTTTGCTGGATTAAAAAAGAACAAACCTTTGGCAAGCTTGGTGAGAGGAGAGAGCACAGCAACGGCTGATGGACTATGTAGAACACTGCTGGCGTTGGAGAACCCAGATTTGAGAGACTTCAAGGCGTTTTCGCTTTGAGAGGACGTTATGCTTCCCAAACTCAATTCGAGCTTATTCGAACTACCGGCGGCGGTGGCGTCTTCAGGTTTCAAATGGTCTTTATCCACATCTACCTCTCCCGAGGAGTGAGAAAATTTGCGAACCTGAAAGAAATCGTTTGTTTAGTTTGTCATTCAACGTTTAAAAGTTTGAAATACGTTCACAAGGGTTGGTTATTCCTTGGACCAGGATCATGAGGAAAATAGTGAGTTTAATGTAATGGACTCATTCCAATCGAGTCAGCGGCCAACATTTAGTTAGGCTGAAAAGTTCCGAGACCAAACTAGAGCCAGAAACGGGTCATTCACCAAA
>CM034002.1:11840070-11914959 GCA_019603395.1 Cyrtorhinus lividipennis | reverse complement strand
CAACTCTGATTACCATCACTAGCGCAGTAGGTACTTATTCTGTTCATCCAAGGGATTACATATCCGTCTATCCAATAAAGTGATAAACTGACGGCGCAAGGCAGATAAAGCTTCACATAATTTACTGTAATATTAGTACATAACTTGTCAACAAATGTGATGATTTATTTTGATTTATTGAAGATGAAAAATAAATTGATAAAATAATGAGAAACGGTGAAAATTCTTTCACACGGGTTGGTTATTTCTCGAACCAGGCGCATGGAGACTCATTTCTTCAACATGGAGGAAAATGGGGGAACAGTGGGTGTGGGGTGTCCCGGACCCATTTCAATAGATTTAGGGTCCAAAATTTAGGTCCAGAAATCTTGAAAACACAACATATTCAAATTGGGTAGATACGAGTGATACCCTGTTTTGACCACAAGTCAAAAATGTCCGCCGACCATGCCTTTTTAAATTCACTCCACCTTATGAGAAATGGAATCGGATTTTGAAGCGAAATGCAAAGTTTGGCCAGATGGAGCTCTCAAGGCCTTGATAAACCGACAGAAAATAAACGAAGTGTCAGAAAAAGAGCTAAAAGAGGACTCGAGGAAATGCCTTTTCAAATTTATTCGATCAGAGGCATTTCCTCTTGCTATTTTCCATTTCAGGGTTCTCTCCTATTCATTAATTGAGAGGAGTTTTTAATAAATCCCAGCTGTTGCGCCGCCGTTGTTGTTCGCGACGCTTGGTTGAAAGAGAATCATGGGGAGAAAGGGAAGTTGGAAATTCGTTTTGACTTCTCTTGAGAACAGTTGGTTCTTATTGACGAAGGATTGAGAAGGGCGTACCGCTCTAGTGGGGGTAAGGTCATTAGAATAATACGAAGGGAAATGGGTTCCGCTCTTTTTCTCCACTTCGAGAAATATTTTCGAGCTCCTCGAAACTTTCTCTACGCACATTAATCGCCGATAACAATCAAGAATATTTGTTGTAGGAGGTTTCAAGAGAGGATGAGAACAAACGAGGTGAAGTCAAAAAGTTCGATGGCGCGTATTTCGTGCACGTTTTCGATTCATGATACAACAAAGTATAGATTTGTTAAAGGTTGTCGTATTTTTGGTTGGTGATTCCTTGAATAATCAACCTGTTTTCATGCAAAGAGTCAATCTCTCCGATTCGCCCGAAATTTTGTGTATCGTTTCAAGGTGTCTAGATAAAATGCTACTACAGGGTCCCCCAACGAAGTAGGATGGATTTAAAAAAAATCATAACTCGGTTATTTCTCAAGATAGAATATATATATATTTTTTTTAACTGTTCACAAGAAGTGGAATTTTCTGGTAATGTTCAATTTCTGAAGACGACGTTGAGCATGTGATGCTCATCAGCTTGAATGCATTTATCGAACCTTTCGGTGAAGCTCCTCGAAACGCTGTCCAGCATTTCTCGTGGGATGCGGCTGATTTCCGTGGTGATAGCCTCCTTCAAATCGTTCAGGGTCCTCGGCTTGTATCCCCACAAAAAAAAAAAAAAAATCACAGGGGGATAGTTCAGGGGACCGGGGGGGCCAGGGAACGTCACCGCGCCGAGAAATGAGTCGACCATTGAATTTTTGGCGAGGAAGGTCATCGTGGCATTTGCCGTATGGCAAGTTATATGGATGAAAGTGTAGATCGACTTTCAATATTTGATGAACAGTTGATTGTGAGAGGTTCAAATTTGCTGCATGAAGTCAGACGGACAGGTGTGGGCTCTAGAGGGCAGCGACTCTCGCGCGCTCAACATTCTCTGGAGTTCGCACTGTTCGATCTCCTCCCCTCCTTTTTTTTCGTAACGCTGCCCGTTTCCCTGAAGTTTTCAACCCACCTTAGGATTACATTACGAGTTGGGATAGCTCCGCGGGGACAAATTGCATACTCTCGACGGAAATCTCTCTGTGTTTGAATTATCGACTCACCATTCACTAAAAACCGACTTACCGCGAAAACACATGTATTTCCTTGGGCCAGGCGCATGGACTCATTTCATCAACATGGGGAAAATGGGGGAAACAGTGGGTGTGGTGGGTCCCGGACCCATTCCAATCTATTCAGGGTCCAAAATTTAGTGGAAAATGATACCCCACACGCCTAGGTACCGGAAATCTCGAAAAATCATATTAAAAAGGCAGATAGATACCCATTTTGACCATAACTTCATCCGGTAGAGCCAATCGTTCTGGGACCCATCTCATTGGATTCACCGTCCAAAATTTAGTCGATTAGCACGTATAGATCGCCGAAAATCTCGAAAATCCATTTTTTGAAACACATTTTGACCCCCACCTGCCCAAATTTGGTCCAATTTTACTGAAAAGTCGAAGATGGATTTTCGAGATTTTTTGCAATCTAGGCGTGTGGGTATCATTTTCTACTAAATTTTGGATCCTGAATCGATTGGATGGGTATGGGACCCCCCGCAGCCACTGTTTCCCCATTTCCCCCATGTTGAAGAAATGAGTCTCCATGTACCTGGTCCGAGGAATAACAATCCCTGTCAAAAAATTTGCTGCGTTTTCCCTTGCTGTCCGTTGCCTTGCTCACCTACCATCACTTTCTGCTATAATTTTGCTCCCCTCTATTTCGAGAACTTCGAAATTTAAAACCCAATACAACTATTTCTGCATTCAACAAACTTTCATGCCTATTCTAGAAATACAAATTGTTAGTCAATCTGTTGGTGTTTCGTGGACTAATATTTTTATACTCAACGAGAGTTTGAGTAAATTTCCGTGAACAATCTCAAATTACTACCCTCTCGGCTTCAAAAATACTTTTAACTAAAATTCAAAAGTGAAGTCTGCTAACGGACAACAAGCAACTCACTCCCCGTTCCCATCATTTCCTAGGTACATGAAACTTCTCCGTGATCAACTTCCCTCGTATATTACCCGTTGTTCTTGTGGGCGTTTTCCGTGTGTCTTATAGCTTTGTTATTGCTTTCCGTTCCTGCTCTTTTTTCTTGGTTTCGTCATCTTTTTTCTTTTCGCTCCTTTTTATTTGTTTACTTTTTTGTCCTCTTTCTCCGTTTTTTTTTGTTTTTGATGGTCTTGGGTGTCATGCTTCTCTTTTGGCAGTTCTTTTGTGGTCATTGGTTTGTTGTAACCGGGTACCTATCAGTCTGCGGAAACACTCTCAGAGTCGTTTTCACCAGGGGCCCTGGCGTACCATGCCAGGGGTTGGATGTTTAAGGTGGGGGGGGTGTTTGGGCGTTGGGTTTTTGGTTTTGTGGGGGTTTGGTGGGGGTTTGGGTTGCGGTGGTGGGTGGTCCCCACACCATTACGCATTTGAGCGCGCTGTCGACGACCCGAGCAGTGGATAATTTGGGGGGTTGTTTTTTCTTTTCCTTTCCCCCTTTTCTCTTCATGCCCTTTTTTTTTTTTTTCTTTTTCTTCTCCTTTTTTTTTATCCCCTTCGTTTTTTTTGTGGGGGGGTTGGGGGGGGGTGTGGTGGGGGTGGGTGTGGGTGGGGGTGGGGGGGTGGGGTGTGGGGGGGGGGGGCTGGGTGGGGGGGGGGGGGGGGGTGGTGGGGGGGGGGGGGGGGGGGTGGGTGTGGGGGGGGGGGGGGGGGGGGGGGGGGGGGGGGGGGGGGGGGGGGGGGGGGGGGGTTGGGGGGGGGTGGGTGGGGGGGGGGGGGGGGGGGGGGGGGGGGGGGGGGGGGGAGAGGGGTCTTTGCCTCTCCTTTCATCATCCCTGACAACCCCCACTCCCCTCAAAGAATAAATTACTCCCGAGTTGTTCTTTTATTAATTGGACCAATGAGCCCAACATTTAATTCCTCTTGGGAGAGCGGCCATTCCGAGTTGAATTTCCAACAAGCAACAATAATTAAAAGCAATCGGAGCGTTGTTTTCTAAATACGTCCATTGGAAGAGTGGAAAATGTTTTCAGGGTATCGGCTCGCGGAAAAGTTACTCCGAGCTAATGAGAAGCAGTTTCTCCGAAGTTTTTCGGACTGTTCGATTGGTTGATGTTTTTGTTTGAGGGCTCCACCCTTATTTTATGTTACGCGATCAGATAATTGAGGAACTAGTGAGTTAGGGAAGTAATTATATTTACTACCACTCGCTTGTTCGATGAATAATTTTGGACTAACCCGTAACAAATTGAGTCGCGACAGAATCGATGATCGTAGGAGGCCTCTGAAATATAATTTTGACGGGCATTTTGTGAATGCTACCCAAAAAGGCTGCAAATTCTTAGGTTATTCCTCGGACCAGGCGCATGGAGACTCATTTCTTCAATATGGGGGAAGTGGGGGAAACAGTGGGTGTGGCGGGTCCCGGACCCATTCCAATCGATTCAGGATCCATAATTTAGTGGAAAATGAAACCCCACACGCCTAGGTACCGGAAATCTCGATAACACATTCGAAAAGGGTAGATAGGCACCCATTTTGACGGCCCCAAGCGCGGAAGCCTGGTGGCTTGTTGTGCTTCTCTTTGGTGTCCCAATTCATTAGTCCACAAACAGCCCTAGTCCCTTGATGAGGGTTGTTAGGTTGTGGACTAACTTTATTGCAGGGTACGGTTCTCATTCGGGTTTGTGTCCCAAAGAGGGTGTATCTGCAGGATGTGAATGCTGAGCACACAAAGATTATGTGAGTTGCAGTTTCGTCTGCTTCCTCACAGAATCTGCTTAGAGTTGTTGGTTGTGCCCTATGCGATTCAGATGAAAACGCAGAGGTGCGAAACCGGTTAGTAGGCCAACTATCGCTCTTAGGTCGCCGCGTTTAAGTCTGAGTAGGTCCTTGGTGAGTGATGGATGGGGTTCTGCCACCATACGCTTACTGTGGACATGTCCCTCAATATTCCGCCATCTGCCGGTGTGTTTCTTGTACGTCCACTCCTTGATGGCAGCTTTGAAGGAGCTTTTGGGCAAACCTACAGCCGGCTCTGGGCACAAAGGGGGTTTTGGAGCCCCTCCTGGCCAGCTCATCGGCTTTTTCGTTGCCCTCAATTCCCCTGTGCTCGCCACCCTCTCAAGGGACACTGTATTGCGGGCTGCTAGAGCACAGAGAGTCTGTTCACAGTCCTTCACCACCTTAGATGAGATGTTGGGTGCTGTGATTGCTTTAATCGACGCCTGGCTGTCGGAGAGAATACGGAGGTGTGCATTAGTATGTCCTCTCTTCAGACTCCTCCAGGGCACATGCATTGATTGCCAGAGTTTCGGCCTGGAAAACGGAGGTGTATTTCCCTAGTGGTGTGGAGGTGCCACCTAGGTTTGACTCCATACACCCCAGCACCTGTCCCTGTTTCCAGATCAGGTCACTGGGACAGCACTGTATGACCCTTCGCCCTTGACGACTTATATTGGAGGGGTTCGGAGGGAGTTCTGGGCATGACATCAGCCACCATATCTAGTAGTGGTGTGTTAATCTCTCTCAGAATTGTAGTATGGCCCTGATGGGTTGATTCCCGCCAGGTTCTGTTCCATTTCAGTTTCAGGGAGGCCATTGCGGCCTCTCCCTTGATGAAGATATCTACAGGGGGCAGGCCCAGCAGTACCTCCATGGCGGCTGTAGGAGTACTATGCATGGCTCCTGTGATGGTTAGGCAGGCTAGTCTCTGCACACTGGTGAGGGACCACACAGCACAGCAGACGGTATTATGGGCCTTACTATCGCGGTGTAGATCCATGGACTGAACTTTCAGCGTTCCTAATTTGCTCGCCCAATTGTACCAGGGTTGATTGGCACTCACGTGTGGCCTGTAATATTCGTTTCTGCGATGTTCTGGGAAATGTCGATGAATGGGGTAAAGTTTCTCATTCACCCTGAACAATGAGTACGTCAAGACTGAATTATACATAAACCTTTACCGGGCGAGCTTGAATTTCCACTTCTTCTCTGCGAGTCGCTCGTGAAATTATGAACATTGTAAGGAGAGTTCGTACCTGTGCAAACCTATTCGGCGGGCTGTTTGCCAAGCAACCCCTCGAATAACCGCGTTGGGAATTCTCATTGATGGAGCGGCCCAATTTGAATGACAAAGTCGGAAGCTTTCTCCATCATCGCTCCGAGCCTTCAGGTTCGTATTTCTTTTATAGGAGAAAACATCGTCACTGCCACCGACTCCCCTAAGCGCTACCTACCCCTGACGCTTTTGATAAAAATATAATTAGCAATGCATTATTCATGCGCTCATTATTTTTAATACGGGCTCCGAGCTCGTCCCCGGTATCGACAACCCGCGTAATCATCCAACATTATAAGTACGAAAGCGGGAAAAAGCTCCAACGTTCCTCATCTATTTCACGGCTGATCGGCCTTTCCTGGCAGACCCTTCCTGAAAATTAGACACCCCTCCCTACCACCGACCCATTTTGACCGGCTGCTACTCTCGGCGCGAATCAATTCATCCTTTTTCACGGACATGCCAACGACTTGGCGGCCATTACTCGGCCGCGTATTTCAATACTTCGAATTTATGTTCGGAGTAATGATTACAGATTGTTTCCAGAGGGTGCATTAAGGGCAGACAAATCGAGGTTCCCTGGGTGAACTTCAACGAAAACACCAGAACCAACATCCTCATCCCAGGGTCTCAAAACGAAGCCATCGGTCATGCTTGAAGCATTGGAGCTTGTCCTGGACTCATTCCAATCGATTTAGCGTCCAACATTTAGTGGAAAATGACATCTCTCAAGCCTAAGTGCTCAAAATTTTTGCAAAAACTCACTACTTTCGAAATTGGTTGGTTTCATTTTTATCCAAACCCACCTCTCAAATTGACGCCAATCAGTCCCGGGACCCATCTGAATGGATTCAGCGTCTAACAATTTATGAGAATAAATACCCTACATGCCCATTTCCCAAGCAGTCCCAAAATAGAGTTTGAAAAACATATTTTCGCCCATCCCCCAGAATTTTTAAGTTTCAAGTACCAACTAGAGCCAGAAAGAGGTCTCTGACCACATTTCAAATTTCCACACCAAAAACGGCGCGGGCAGAGGCTGGTGGACTCACATTAGGGTGCATTGATCTAGACATCATGAAATGCTGACCTCAAATGTTGGGGACATTCAAGTAGGTACCTTTAGCATGATTACATAGGTTGATTATTCAATAACCACCAATAAACATTGCCTATTAGGAAAAGGATGCAATGTCTACAACAAGGGACAATAAGGAGTAATTTGTGTAATGCGGAGTAATAAAAGATAGCATTTTCATGTTCAATTGGAAGTTTTTAAATTCCAAATTCTGAGGTATTACACTTCGGATTTGGAGGTTTTCTGTTTCAAATTTTGGGTCTTCCATTTCATGACACACAAATGGTTTGTTTCATGACCTGTGAGTCTGGATAAACCATGGATCTTTTAGCCAGTCACATCTTGTTTCCCATGCCTGCCAGTGTTTGTGTAATTACTCCAAATTAACCCTTTTTTCAGTCCCCCTTTTGATCCACAAATGTTGAGTGTGCATTTAGGTACAAACTATGCAAATATAGGTTCTAGAACCATTCTACTCATAGTTCAGTGCCCAAGTTTTTTTCTTTTTTCAGGTGAATGTGGTCTGCAGATCAGTTGGAGCAGTCTGAGGATGATCACCTTTCCTAGTAAAATGGTAATTTTGTTTTCTTCAAGTGTTTGTTGAAGTTTGTTATCTTGAGAAGGTTTTAATTCCATGATGCCAACACTTCTACTTCTAATGCTACCACACCGCACAGCAGGTATTAGTTTATGAACCACAACTTATTGACACTCAAAACGATTCTTTATATGAATGAATGTACACAAATTGAAGCAGAAAGGTTGCACTTACTAATGACAGATCCACACATGTGACGTGGGCGTGGCATAGCCTATGAGGCCTATGTCCAATTTTACCCTCTTGCATTATCCTTATTAGGGCCTGGTGATAGAGGGGGGGGGGGCATCGTTATACCCTCTAGAAGTTGTTGAAAGAAACACATCAAAAAATGTTGTTGCGAGATTACACCTGCACCAGTCTCCTGGGTGACCAGCATTACAAGGTCAATGACAAGTGGAGGGCTAAGGGTCACTCTCGAACATTCATGCTTCATATCAAATTGGCTGGAATTTTCCCGTTTGCTGGAGACAAAACGTCGAGTTCCCAGAACCAGGGAAGACTCAAGAAGGTTCTCGGCCAAGGGAGTCAGCATAAAAAGGGACTGAGGAGCACAGCAGAAGGCAGTTCAGTTCGGAGCCCGAATATAGCTTCATGTTATAAAATAGTGCGACAACTGCATTAAAACCGTGAATTGTGCCTTGTGATTGTGTAAATGTAAGTGTATTTGAGTGAACAATTGTAATAAATTATTTACAAACAACATAAATCGTTACAACTCTCTTTGTTTGTGAGAGCTCCAAAATGTAATCTCCTACATTTTTTTGATGAATTTGGAACGTGTTCAGAAGACTCAGGCTATAAAGGAGGCCATTAGTGATCAATGGAGAGGGGAAACCGCCGGTCAAATACCTTGGTCAACATTTGTGCGCAAATATCCCCCTCCAGCCACTCTTACGCTCCACAGCAAAAAGTTCTGGTGATGCTCAGGAAAGCCTATTTGCTTTGTTGAACCTTCTCCCTCTTCAAGAGATGTGTTTGCTTTAACATAAACTGGAACGTCATTTCAACTAATATCTTCCTTCTGCATTTTTCCTTGGGCGCTTTTTCGCCAGAGCAGTGGAAAGGGAACCTATTGAAGGAAGTTTTCCTTTTCGCTGGCAGGATGGTCGCGGTATGGGAGAAAACCGATGATAATATTAGCTTTCCCTCTTCTGCCCGGTGGTTTTGAAGAGGATGAACAGATCGGGTGACCTTTAAGCGGGGTATCCTTTTGAAGTCGGCAGAAGGGAACCCTTTTCCACGCTTCCCACAAAAATAAACCACGGATTCCCGTGCCATCAGCCGTTATCCAAAGGCAAGGACGGAACCGGGGGCTCCCATTACTCTCATAGCGAAGGATATTCGTGTGTGTACCTATACGTGCCAGGATCAGGCTGAAAATGTGATTGGCTGAATCGATCCGCTTCAAAGACTGAGGAAATATTTGCCGATAAAACCTGTGAGCGACCCGGAAATTTATAAGGAATGATCACACTAACTCATTTACCTGGACGTATTTTGGCTCAAATTCATCATAATTTCGCCCACATCATAACGTAATAATGCAATCGAGCTAAGATGAATAAAATAATAATAGTGATAATCTCAAATACCACGAGTTTGACTAACAAAAAAATCTGCAAATTCTTACACACGGGTTGGTTATTCCTCGAATGGGGGAAACAGTGGGTGTGGCGGGTCCCAGACCTATTCCAATCGATTCAGGGTTCAAAATTTAGTGGAATATGATACCCCACACGCCTAGGCACCAGAAATCCTGACACATACAAAATGGGTGGATACATACCCATTTTGATCCATAACTTCTTCCGGTGGTTGCCAATCGTTCTGGGACACACATCATTGAATTCAGCGTCCAAAATTTAGTGGAAAACTATACCCCACACGCCTAGGTAGCAGAAATCCCGAAAACACATATTCAAAATGGGTAATAAATACCCACTTTGACCCATTACTTCTTCCAGTGGGTGCCGATCGTTCTGGGACCCATTTAATTGGATTCAGTGTCCACAATTTAGTGGAAAACTATACCCCACGCGCCTAGGTAGCAGAAATCCCGAAAAAACATATTCGAAATGTGTAACAAATACCCAATTTGACCCATTACTTACTTCTCTTGAACTTTCTTGGTGAGAAAATGGGAATTATAACTCGCGGATCACAATTTGAACAATATATTTTTGTACTCACTTTCTTACAACTCTAGAAGAAGGAGTGACTTGAGACTTAAATGAACAGAGCTGCAAACCCTCACGACCACTAACAGTCTAAGGAGAGCAATATGTAGTTCGTATGTTACATGGAATGTATAAGATATTCCATCAACTTTCTCCAGTGGGTGCCAATCGTTCTGGGACCCGTTTCATTGGATTCAGCGTCCAAAATTTAGTGAAAAATGACACCCTACTCGCCTAGATCGCCCAAAATCTCAAAAATCCATTTTTCAAAAAACACATTTTGACCCCTACCCCGCCCTAATTTGGTCCGATCGGGCTGAAAAGTTTCGAGGACCCGTCTCGGCAGGGAACAGACCCCTGACCCAAATTTCAGATTTTTAGAAAATTTTCTACTACCAAAAACGGCGCGGAACATGGACGGCGTACAACGTACGGCGTACAACGTACGGCGTACGGCGTACGGCGTACGGCGTACAGTGTACGGCGTACGGCGTACGGCGGACGGACATTGACCTTTTTTGATCAGGACATCATGAAACGTCCAGAAAAAAATTTTGAGCCAAATCGGAGAGGTTGACCATTATCATGAAAACATAGGTTGATTATTCGAGGAATAACCAACCAAAAAATTTGTACTTCTAAAAATGGATTTTCAAGCTTTTTGGCGATTTAGACGTGTGGGGGTATCATTTTTCACTAAATTTTGGACGCTTAATCGATTGGAATGAGTAAGTAGGCTCCTGATCCTGAATTTGGGTGGAGTTGGGGTCAAAATAGGTATTTCGGATGCTGGATTTTCAAGATTTTTTGCGATGTAGGCGTGTGGGGTATCATTTTCCACCTAATTTTGGACGCTGAATCAAACAAAATTGGTCTCAAAACCAATTGCACCCACCGGAATAGTTATGGGTCAAAATGGTCAATCATGGTATGATTGAGCAGATGAGTGACCGATTGAGTAGAAAATTGTCTAAAAATCTGAAATTCAGGTCAAGGGCCCGTTTCTGACTTTAGTTGCTACTCGATACCTTTCAGATCAGACCAAATTTGATGGTAGTAGGAGTCAAAATGTGTTCTTCAAAAAATGAATTTTCAAGATTTTTGGCGATCTAGGCGTGTAGGGTATCATTTTTCACTAAATTTAGGGTGCTGAATCCAATGAGACGGGTCCCGGAACGATTGGTGCCCACTGGAAGAGGTTATTAGCCAAAATAGGTCTCTATCTACCCATTTCGAATGTGTTTTCTATATTTCTGGTACCTAGGCGTGTGGGGTTTCATTTTCTACTAGACGTGGGATGCTGAATCGATTGGAATGGGTCACAATGCGCCTAATCGGAGAAAAATAACCATAAAGGCTTAACCATAGATAAATTCTTGTGAAAGAATTATCAGTGGTACTATTTAAAATAATGAACCTTAGTGGAAATTTTGGATTGTTTCTAAAATAAAGGCATTCTAAGGTAAAAGGACCACCACTCAGGGTGTACGTCTCAAATTAGAATTCGCCATAATTAGACGTCACGTGAATTGAATATTTTGGTTGTCGGATAATATTTCTACCAATCTTCCAAGTAGGCACCTTCGAGGTCACCGCAGAAGAGGATTTCATTTTGAAAAGAACCATTCTGAAAGGACAGATGTATTTGATTACAAAGGAAGGAAAGGAAACATTACCACTGGTCTTCCCCTCAATCAACAAACCCATCGCCAGACGGTCCCATCGGAAGACCCTTTGACAAACGATGGCAAACACTGAGCTCTAGGTGGCATCCCGCTCAGCAGGGAGAATACACTTCACACAAACAACACAAAACCGCACTTTTATTTTCTTGTAAAAGGCGAAAGAATGGAGAAGAAGGGAAAAGAAGCTTCTAGCTGCTCTAGCCCTCCCAAGGGGGATCTTCCGCCAACTATAAATTATTTCTAGCCACAACCGATTCCTTAGTCGCATTGACTCGCCCCACAGCTTCTAAAGTGTATCTAGAAGGAGGAACCGATAACAAAAAGTCATCTGTATTCATGATATCTCATTTTTCACCCCTCGACGCATTTCCACCAACGTTTTTGGGTTCAAACCACCCGTTTGATGGGAGGAATATTATTTGTAAAGGCTAATATGGCAGTCGTTCTAAACCAAATTGAATCTAAATGAACGAATGAGCGTACATAAAATTGTGGATAGGTTATCTCATTCGACTAAATGTTAACCACAATATAAATATAATTTTAAAAAAAATGAAAGAAAAATACAAACCGAATTAAATGCCGCAAATTGGATGCAGTCATGATCTCTTGAGCCAATAAGATTTTTCTACCTACTTTTGGTTGGTAATTCCTTGAGTAATCAACATGTGTTATCATGCAAAAAGTCAATCATTTCGATTCGGCCCAAATATGTATTTCAAAAATTGAATTTTCGAGATTTTTGGCGATTTAGGCGTGTTGGGTATCATTTCCCACTAAATTCTGGACGCTGAATCCAATTAAATGAATCCCGGAACGATTGGCACCCACTGGAAGAGGTTAAGGGTCAAAATGGGTGCCTATCTACCCATTTCGAATCTGGATTTTCGAGATTTTTGGTACCTAGGCGTGTTGGGTATCATTCTACTCAAAATTATGGACCCTGAATCAATTGGTTTGCTCATGGTTTGAGGATTTTCATTGAATACTCTTATTCTGGATAGCTCAATGTACACCATCAAAGCGAATGGAATCTACATGAGATAAAATTTGCATTTCTGGTTTATAATTAGCCTATGTTTCATGGCTTTGGTCGATCTCTCCTATCTGCCCCAATATTTGACATTTTGGATTAAAAAAAAAAAAACCTTAATTTCCGGTACAGCGTCCAAAATCCAGTCAAAAATGATACCCCTCACGCTCAGATCGTCAAAAATCTTGATTTTTTTTTCTTTTTTTAAATACCCATTTGGTTAGGGACTCGTTTTCGGTTCTAGTTGGTCCTTTTCAGCCATATGGGACCAAATTTGGGCGGAGTAGGAGTCAAAACGTGTATTTCAAAAAATGGTTTTTTGAGATTTTTGGCGATCTAGGCGTGTGGGGTATTGTTTTCGACTAAATTTTGGACGCTGAATCCAATTAAATGGGTCTCAGAACGATTGGCGCCCACCAGAAAAATTTATGGGTCAAATTGGTATCTATCTACCAATTTCGAGTAAGTATTTTCGAGATTTCTAGCACCTGGGCGTGCTGGGTATCATTTTCCACTGAATTTTTGACGCTGAATCCAATAAAGTTGGTCTTAGAACGATTGGCGCACACCGGAAGAGATTATGGGTCCAAATGGGTGCCTATCTACCCATTTTGAATGTGTTTTCTAGATTTCTGTTACCAAGGCGTGTGGGGTATCATTTTCTACTAAATTTTGGACTCTGAATCGATTGGAATGAGTCCGGGACCCGCCAAACCCAATATTTCTCCCATTTTCCCCATGTTGAAGAAGTGAGTCTTCATGCGTCTGGTCCGAGGAATATTCAACCCGTGTGAATAAATTTGTAGCGTTTTTTCATCGTATAACTGTATACAATGTCTAAATAAAATTACAAAACTTCCGCTTGAAGAAGAAATTCCTACGAACTATAAAATGAAGTACTTCAAGAAGTCTACGCATTTTTCCTAATAAAAGAACTAACTTTGGTACGTTCTTCAACGGAATGGTGTACAAATTAAATGACTGAGAAGTCATCTATTGCGACAAAAAGGAAAGGCTCTTCTGACAAATCGCGTTTCTGCCGAGTCGTGGAAGGAAGTCGCATGACTCTGAAACAAGTCTGTAGGTTGTACTCGGAGGGAAGCTTCGAATTATTCGAAATTATCACGCTATAACCGTGTAGGAGGTCCCCTTTTGAAGTGGTAACTCATGCTCTGCTTATATTCCGAATGTCATCCAGCTACTGGTAACTGATGCTACCGGTCGGCGATAATTTCAATGTTCACGAGCGATTCAGTTGCGGATAGAAGAGCTGTAGAATTTATTTGCCGGAATGAAACTTGTGAAACAAGGCCACCAATCTTCAGGATTTCCTGAGTTATTGGTTAGGTAAAGAGTGATCCAAGTATGGAATGAGTGATCTGTCGATTCTAACCAAGAATTCCATCGTACTGCCTATTCTAGCCCTACGGCAGTCGTTTTTTCACACGTGACTAGTCGCATCGGGTCTTTTTTGTCCTGTCCACTTCAAATTCAAATTTTATTGTGATAAATGGGGATACAAATAATTATCTCACATATTCTGAAAGAGATACTAATATTCCTTAATTTCAGTCCAAAACTATTGACATTGAAGCAATTGTCATAATCATTAACAATGTCTCAACAAATAACATGTCTCTAATCAATAAAATCAAATTTGTCACTTTTAAAGTAGATGCTACCAATATAAATTCACTCTTTTAATCACTTATCATATTTTTTATGAACATGATACAACCCAAAAAATCACGAGTTCAAGGCAATTTAGCGTGTGCCAAAATACGTGCAAATAATGACACTACAAAAAAAATAAAATAAATCGGTTTATAATCTGACAGTTAATGTAAAAATGATTAAATTACTTGATACAATAATTGATTAAATTCATTAAATTGATTGGGGCCAATTTATCAACCTATTTTCTTTGAGAGCGAGTGGTTGCATCATCAAATCTCAAGCATCTTAGTTAAAACTGCAAATTCTCACACTCGGGTAGGTTATTCCTTGGACCAGGAGATTCATATTTTCAACATAGGGAAAATGGGGAACAGTGGGTGTGGCCGGCCCCGGACCAATTCCAATCGATTCAGCGCCCAAAATTTAGTGGGAAATGATACCCCACACGCCTAGATCGTCAAAAATACACATTTTGACCCCTACTCCTCCAGAATTTGGTCCAATTGGGCTGAAAAGTTAGGAGAACCAAAATCTAAAATTTTTGAAATGATTATTCAAGGAATAACCAACACAAACGATTCGTGACTCGAAATGTCTCCTCGCGAATTATCGATAGCAGCTCTCAGAACTTCCTAAAATTGCGAACAGCTTTTGCCAGAGACAACTTCATGTTATTCAATTATGGTTTCGTCTGTGATAAGCCATCAGCTCAAAATGGGTCCAATGCAGGAGGTCCAACAGGTTGAAACCGGGCTTCCTGACGGCTTTTGGCTAAAATTTGGCTAATTTCGATTGGTAATTCCTTGAATAATCAACATGTGTTTTCATGCGAAAAGTCAGTCATTCGGCCTTGATGTGTATTTCAAAAAAAATTTGATTCTCGAAATTTTCGGCGATTTGATTGTGAGAAGACCCAAATTTCAGATTTTTAGAAAATTTTCTACGACAAAAAAAGCCCGTCCGCCGTCCGCGCCGTTTTTGGTAGTTGACAAATTTCTAAAAATCTTAAATTTGGGTCAAGGATCTGTTCCCGGCTTAGGACGGTCCTCGAAACTTTTCAGCCCAATCGGACCAAATTTGGGCGGAGAAGGGATCAAAATGTGTTTTTTGAAAAATGTATTTTCGAGATTTTGGGCTATGTAGGCGAGTGGGGTATCATTTTCCACTAAATTTTGGATCCTGAATCGATTGGAATGAGTCTGGGACCCGCCGCACCCACTGTTCTCCCCATTTCCCCCATGTCCTATTTTATCTAGACACCTTGAAACGTCCAGAAGAAATTTTTATATGGCGAATCGGAGAGGTTTACCTTTTGCATGAAAACGTTGGTTGATTATTCAAGGAATAACCAACCAAAACGCAGCTAAATTATTTTATAGGGGTTGGTTATTCCTCGGACCAGGCGCATGGAGACATTTCAATCGATTCGGCGTCCTCTGTTCCACATGAATCACGGTTTCTTGGTGAAACCGGACCTAAGGTCTTATTCTCAGATTGCCGACGGTGAAACTGAATTGTTATGGCAGAGATTTTTGTTTGCGCTGGTTGATTTATATTCTGTGTAGAGGCCATGAACGAGTTAAATGGCAGTTGCGGGATAGAACAGCACGGCCAATTTCCCCCAATTTGGATAGAAGGAGGTGTAAAAGTATTATTCCTGAAGAGGCCCTCGTCCCTTCGTCCAAGCGCCATTCTATCGAATAGTTACGGCCAGGAACTGGCCTCCGACGACCAACGGACCTAGGCACGTGGAGGGTGACCCACCCCCGTGTTCCGAGGGTAAATTGCCTATCGCTTTTACGACCGGTTCGAAATTTCCGAGCCGCCAAAGAGAGCTAGGGCTAACGCGGATCGTGAAGACCCTGAAGGGGTAAGGGGTACCTGCAGGTTGGCAGGACGAGGGTTGGCCCGGTATGAATATTGGAGAGGACCACGTTTTTACCCTCGGGAGAGAAGAACAGTAAAATTATACCGCGTCCAAGGTAAGGAAAGCTATTGCCGGAGCCCCGAACGTGCTTCTGCCCCCGTTTAAAATATCCAAGACAAATCGGGTAATCCAATTTGCCTGGAAAAGAATAAGAAAGCCGGGTTGCCAACATCTTACCCTCCTTTTCATACCTATTTTTCAAATCGCCTTCCTTTTCTTATGCATTTAAATTACTAGCAATCCTCTAATGGAAGGTCTTCCCCGCCTTAACTCCACCACAAAATCTCCTGATTGTTTGGGCTTCATAAAATTTCGACTGAGGGTAATTTTATCTCTGAGACATCAGACGGTTGTTGAAATTCGTCTTTCACTTACCCTTTTAGGTTGGTTATTCCTTGAATAATCAACCTATGTTTTCATGCAAAATGTCAATCTCTCCAATTCAGCCCAAAATTGCTTTCTGGACGTTTTAAAGTGTCTAGATCAAAAACGCTGCAAATTCTTACACAGGGGTTGGTTATTCCTTGGACCAGGCGCATGGAGACTCATTTCTTCAACATGGGGGAAATGGGGAAAAAAGTGGGTGTGGCGGGTCCCAGACCCATTCCAATCGATTCAGGATCCAAAATTTAGTGAAAAATGATACCCAACACGCCCAGGTTCCAGAAATCTCGAAAACACATATTTAAAATGAGTAATATATACACAATTTGACCCATTACTTCTTCCAGTGGATGCCAATCGTCCTGAGACCCACTCCATTGGATTCAGCTTCCAAGATTTAGCGGAAAATGATACCCCACACGCCTGGGTTCCAGAAATCTCAAAAACACATATTCAATATGGGTAATATGTACCCAATTTGACCCATAACTTCTTCCAGTGGGCGCCGATCGTTCCAGGGCCCATTTCATTGGATTCAGCGTCCAAAATTTAGTGGAAAATGATACCCCACTCGCCTAGATCGCCCAAAATCTCGAAAATCCATTTTTCAAAAAACACATTTTGACCCCTACCCCGCCCAAATTTGGTCCGATTGGGCTGAAAAGCTTGGAGGACCGTCCCAGGCCGGGAACAGACCCCTGACCCAAATTTCAGATTTTTAGAAAATTTTCTGCTACCAAAACGGCGTGGACGGCGGACGGCGTACGGCGTACGGCGGACGGACATTCACCTTTTGGTTGGTTATTCCTTGAATAATCAACCTATGTTTTCATGCAAATGGTCAACCTCTCCGATTCGGCTCAAAATTTTTTTTTGGACGTTTCATGATGTCCTGATCAAAAAAGGTCAATGTCCGTCCGCCGTACGCCGTCCGCCGTACGCCGTACGCCGTCCGCCGTCCACGCCGTTTTTGGTAGTAGAAAATTTTCTAAAAATCTGAAATTTGGGTCAGGGGTCTGTTCCCGGCCTAGGACCGTCCTCCAAGCTTTCCACCCCGATCGGACCAAATTTGGGCGGGGTAGGGGTCAAAATGTGTTTTTTGAAAAATGGATTTTTGAGATTTTGGTCGATTTAGGCGAGTGGGGTATCATTTTCCACTAAATTTTGGACGCTGAATCCAATGAAATGGGTCCCAAAACGATCGGCACCCTCTGGAAGAAGTTATGGGTCAAATTGGGTATATATTACCCATTTTGAATATGTGTTTTTGAGATTTCTGGAACCTAGGCGTGTGGGGTATCATTTTCCGCTAAATCTTGGACGCTAATTTCAATGAAGTGGGTCCCGGAACGATTGGCACCCTCTGGAAGAAGTTATGGGTCAAATTGGGTATATATTACCCATTTTGAATATGCGTTTTCGAGATTTCCGGTACCTGGGCGTGTGGGGTATCATTTTCTACTAAATTCTGGATCCTGAATCGATTGGAATAGGTCCGGGACCCGCCGCACCCACTGTTTCCCCATTTCCCTCATGTTGAAGAAATGAGTCTCCATGTGCCTGGTCCGAGGAATAACCAACCCCTGTGTAAGAATTTGCAGCGTTTTTTGATCTAGACACCATGAAACGTCCAGAAAAAAAATTTGAGCCGAATAGGAGAGGTTGACCATTTGCATGAATACATAGGTTGATTATTCAAGGAATAACCAACCAAAAGTCAAATGTCCGTCCGCCGTCCACACCGACTTGGGTAGTAGACAATTTTATAAATTCTGAAATTTTGGTCTAAGGCTCGGTTTTGGTTCTAGTTGGTCCTCGAAAATTTTCAGCCCAATCGGACCCAAATTGGGCGGGGTAGGGGTCAAAATGTGTATTTCGAAAAATGGATTTTTGGGATTTTCGACGATCTGAGCGTGTGGGGTATCATTTTCCGCTAAATTTTGGACACTGAATCCAATGAAGTGGGTCCTGAGACGATCTGGGTGAGGTCAAGGGTCAAAATGGGTATTTTTCCACCCATTTCGAATGTGTATTTTCGAGATTTCCGCTACCTAGGCGTGTGGAGAATCATTTTCCTCTAAATTTTGGACTCTGAAACGATTGGACTCGCCACATCCCCATGTTGAAGAAATGAATCTCCATGCGCCTGGTCAGAGGTATAACCAACCCGTGAGGCCTTGAAATTGTATATGGGACACTATCCATCCAAACAGTTGCGGAAATGGAGGGACCCTTAAAATCCCAGAGTATGATGTTTTTCGTCTAGTCTAATTGATTCCATCGCTGAGAGAGGGGTTCTTTTCTCAGCTAATCGCACGATGTTTGAGCAATATTTCAAATTATGGGAAATCGATGAGAATGATCAAAAGCTAACATTTCACGGAGCTGAGTGGACGAATAATGTTGCACTCTGAGCACAAATTGAAATTTCTACCGTTGGCCAATTCGCTATTCAGTAAACGAAGGTAGACTACCGCTTGTAAAGAAATCAAGGTTGAGAGCACGATAAACGGTGTTGGAAGAGCTGAGTGATAATGGTCGAAGGGATGATAGTGGTTAAGAACTGAGATGAAATAAGACAGTCTGAAACGACTCGAAAGTGAGGTAACTCAATGGATCCGGTTGATCACCTTCCACTTCAACTTCCCCGTAAATAGACTTGTTCTTAACAGCCCTCAGTTGCCTTCGCAAGTCTCGAATTCAAACTCTCTTTTCACAAAGGACCAACATTTACCTTCGGCCCGGTCCGGGTCTTTCGCCTTTCTCCGCTCAACTGCAATAAAACAATCGTTAAGAACTATTTTCGCTTCCTGCCTTCGTGAAATTGACTTTTGAGAGACCAGGTGAGTCTGAGGGATTCCGAGCTTTTCAGCTTCAGACAAAAAAAGGGGGAAAAAACAATTATTTTCCTACCGCTGCAAATTCTTACACATGGGTTGGTTATTCCTAAGACCAGGCGCATGGAGACTCATTTCTTCAACATATGGAAAATGGGGGAAACAGTAAGTGTGGGGGGTCCTAAACCTATTCCAATCGATTCAGGATCCAAAATTTAGTGGAAAAAGATACCCCACACACCTAGGTACCAGAAATCTCGAAAACACAAATTCGAATTGGGTAGATATGTACCCATTTTGACCCATAACCTTATCCAGAAGGTGCCAATTGTTCCAGGGCCCATTTCATTGGATTCAGCGTCCAAAATTTAGTGGAAAATGATACCCTACACGCCTAGGTATCAGACATCCCGAAAAAATATATTCAAAATGGGTGAATAGATACCCGTTTTGACCCATAACTTCGTCCGGTGGGTGCCAATCGTTCTGGGACCGAAATTTGGTCCGATCGGGTTGAAAAGTTTCGAGGATAAGAACAAATGCCTGACCAAAATTTCAGATTTTTAGAAATTTCTCCACTACCAAAAACGGTGGACGGACATTTGATTTTTTTGATCTAGACACCTTGAAACTTCCAGAAAAATTTTTTGGGCCGAATTGGAGTGATCGACATTTTGCATGAAATAACCGACCAAAATGGAAGATGGAGTTACTCTCCAAAGCACTGGAGGTCGTTACCCTAAATAATAATTACTCCAAGTGGCTCCGATGGCCGTTGATGAAAAGGGACAAAACTACCCCCTCGCAGTTCATTCCTGAGGTTTGTATTTCTCATTCAACCTACCGACTTTTACCTCATCCCTCTTCGTTTTATTATGACAACTCGACCCTCTCCAAGTATTAATCTTCATCCCTAAGAAACTTGGCTAATAAACACTGTCAAGTAGTAATGACGGGATGATAAATAAATATTCGCGAAATGAACGTAGAATAAATTATATCTGATATCTTCTCGTTGTTATAATGGGGAAGTTTTCTAATTAGCCCCCAACCCTCCCTTAAACATTTATTTCAGGCGCAAGGAGCATCTTCATATACAATATTCGTGATAATAGACGGCCTATCTGATAAATATCTGATTTTTAGGACGAGGGTTATCTACGGAAACCACATATAGATACACAAATGACCACCTTGAGTAATTCTTGGAATTTTCAACTATTATTTCACAATGTTTAGGTATTCTAGGTGAATCTAGTTTGATTGGCTTATCAAACAATTCTTCTAAGTCCTAGCTAAATCAGCAAGAGTCTTCAAAAAGAGGCTCCATCATCCTAAAACACAGTAACTTTCGTGTATCTTTATAGATAAAACTTTCTGTGTCTTTCTTAGATTAATGACTGTTTAATATAAACTATACGTCAGATATTATAGATAACTATAGAAATCGGACAATGTAACATCACGTTTGATAATTACCTGTAGTAGGTAGAAACAGAAACATATCAATATTACAATACAATAACTGGATATAAAACGTGCAGCTACTTAATACATAAGTGTGGCTTCAACCACTTATTCTCATTTTGAGCAACCAGCTAGAATCCCTGATGTGTTTTTCTCGATAATTACCGGGATAATTACCTACGTACCTATATCGGTAAAGTATGAAAAATTGAGGGAAATGGGGAAAACAGTGGGTGTGGCGGGTCCTGGACCCATTCCAATCGATTCAGCGTCCAAAATTTAGTGGAAAATGATACCCCACACGCCTAGGTACCAGAAAGCTTGGAAAAACATATTCAACATGAGTAGATAAATACATATTTTGATCCGTAACTTTTTCGGATGGGTGCCAATCGTTTTGGGACCCTTCTTTAGATTCAGCGTTCAAAATTTAGCGGAAAATGATACCCAACACGCCTGGATCGCCAAAAATATAAAAGATTCATATTTCAAAATACACGATTTGACCCCCCCCCCCCCCCCAAATTTGGTCCGATCGGGATGAAAAGTTTTGAGGACCAACTAGAGCCGGAACGGGCCCCTTACCCAAATTTCAGATTTTTATAAAATTTCCTACTACCAAAGTCGGCGTACGGCTGACGGACATTTGCTGATTTTCATCTAACCATGCACATCCAGAGCGCTGCAGCAAGAGCACTTGCAAAGTTTGGCCGAACAAGTGCTCTGTCATCGGTTACATGGGGCACAGGCTCCTGGAGCAGGCGTCTTATGTACAAGTCCCTCTTTGAGATGGTGGCTCTCTATGCATTCCCAACTTGGGCCAGGTATGTGAAAGGCAAAGATCTGAAAAAACTGCTCAAGACACAGCGAAGCGCCCTCCTCATGGTCAGCCAGGCATACAGGACTCGAAGCTCTCCTCGTCCTGACAGGGCAGATGCCATTGGACCTTAAGCTCCAGGTCCTGGCATCAATGTGGCAGATCAGCCATGCCAGAGAGAGCATGATGCTGGATGCACAACTGAGGCTGCAATCTCTGAGTGGAGCCTAGACAGGTGGCAGGAACGATGGGACATGTCTCCAAATGGACGGCACACAAACAAAATCTGGCCAAACTTCCGCACACGCCTGTCTCAGCGCTATGTGGATATAGACCACTACGTCTCGCAGTTTGAGACAGCGAAACTGCGCGTAGGCGATGGCTAGCAGTGCTTGGTCTGGCCGCAACTGAAGAGAGCCCATGGCAGGCTGCGTTCCAATCCAGGAACAACGCAGAAGGCACCAACAAGTTTGCCTATCAAGTTATGGCTGCAAAAGGATGGCCCACACGCCAATCAAGCCAAGAAGCCCCTCCTGGTCCCAACCGTGCTACCTCTGCGTCCATCATGGGCACTGCTGAGTAAAGCAGTGGCAAAACGCACGGCAGGAGAGTGAGCGCAACCGTCTAGGCTAGGGGTGTGTCGGTCCAGGTAATTCTTAGGAACGGTTCCAACGGTTACAGTGACAATGACGTAACCGCTCCAACTTACCGGTACAGTTCCATTACCGGTACAGCAGGGTGTAACGTGGATACCCCCTCCCACCCAGAGAATCATTCTGTTCCCTAGGTATTCATCAAGGAATTCAGATGAGTGTTACAAAAACATGAGAATTAAAGGGAATAATAAATTATATTGTAATTGGATAGGTACCTACTTACAAGTTAGAAATAATAAAATTGACGAAGGTTCCTACCATCTCTCCATTTTACAGTGAAAACAGTTTTTCATTACAATTTAAATAATGCAGCACTATTGTTTTCTTTTGGGGGTAAGCGAGCTCCTCCTTTCAGACAATATCAACCCAGCTTTTGAGAGATGCTGCTCGCAGGGTACTGACGTTGCAACCACGCACAGTCTCTTGTTGGCCACTTTTGATTAAAAAAAATCTGCAAATTCTTACACACGGGTTGGTTATTCCTCGAATGGGGGAAACAGTGGGTGTGGCGGGTCCCAGACACATTCCAATCGATTCAGGGTCCAAAATTTAGTGGAATATGATACCCCACACGCTTAGGCACCAGAAATCCCGAAAACAGATATTCAAAATGGGTAATATATACCCAATTTGACCCATAACTTCTTCCAGTGGGTGCCAATCGTTCTGGGACCCGTTTCATTGGATTCAGCGTCCAAAATTCAGTGGAAAATGACACCCTACTCGCCTAGATCGCCCAAAATCTCGAAAATTCATTTCGGCGGACGGACATCGACCTTTTTTGATCAAGACACCATGAAACGTCCAGAAAAAAATGTTCAGCCGAATCGGAGAGGTTGACCATTATCATGAAAACATAGGTTGATTATTCAAGGTATAACCAACCAACAGGGGGACATTTCATCGGAATTGCACTAAAAGGATACAGAGTCCAACAAAACTCAGAATCGGACCTTCCCCGTCAAGAGTTCTGATCATACCGATACCGAATCGACCCCTTGCCGGTCCGTGGAACCACTCGCAAATCAGCTGTCAGCTCCATCCTTCCCGGTCCAGTTCCGATCTTGTCGGTCCAGTCCAGCTTATCGGTCCAGTTCCGATCTTGTCGGTCCAGTCCACCTTATCGGTCCAGTTCCGATCTTATCGGTCCAGTTCCAACCTTCCCGGTCCAGTCCAGCCTATCGGTCCAGTTCCGATCTTATCGGTCCAGTTCCAACCCTCCCGGTCCAGTACCGATCTTATCGGTTCAGTCCAGCTTATTGGTCCAGTTCCGATCTTATCGGTCCAGTTCCAACCTTCCCGGTCCAGTTCCGATCTTATCGGTTCAGTCCAGCTTATCGGTCCAGTTCCGATCTTATCGGTCCAGTTCCAACCTTCCCAGTCCAGTTCCGATCTTATCGGTTCAGTCCAGCTTATCGGTCCAGTTCCGATCTTATCGGTCCAGTTCCAACCTTCCCGGTCCAGTTCCGATCTTATCGGTTCAGTCCAGCTTATCGGTCCAGTTCCGATCTTATCGGTCCAGTTCTAACCTTCCCGGTCCAGCTCCAATCTTATCGATACCGAACCGACCCCTTGCCAGTCCGTGGAACCGTACCGGTAAAGGCCGGGGTCTTGTCACCGCTTGGAACCGTTCCAATGTGAGACTCGGTTACACAGTCCCGGTACTGCTGTACCTACACACCTCTAGTCTAGGCATCTAGCAAAGCCCCGATAGAGCCGCAAGGCGTAAGAATGGGAAGAAGCAAAAGACCTGACAGACATTTGCTGAATTCGATCTAGACACCTTGAAACGCCCAGAAAAAAATTTTGGGCCGAATCGGAGAGATTGAATTTTTGCATGAAAACATAGGTTGATTATTTAAGGAATAACCTAATAACTATTGACTATACATAATGAATGACTTCTCCATGCTCCTCCCCATTTGAATAAGAAGTCAGATGGCGCTCCAAGGGGCCTCGCCGTTGGTTAGGGGCACGTTAGGGTTGTTTTCACGAAACCATCGATAGCGTTCACACCACTTCAAATCAAGCGCGTTTTTAAAGGAAAATTCGAGGGTTGCACTGCCGCTTGAAAATAATCCTTGTTCAATCGGCGGACCGTAAAAAGCGCTGGGAGAGGCGGCCGAGGTCAGCACATTAGTTAGCGGTTTCGATTGGAAGGGAAAATGGGGAGAATGGGGGAGCGTTTGATTGGTGTAGGTGGTACATGATCGTAGGGGTTGAGGGTGAGGGTGAGGGTGCAGCGTTCTATATTTCTCCCCATTCAAACTCGCTAACCTCGATCCGTTAGGGATCACTCAGTTAGAGGCCTACACGGTTGAGGCGGACCACCGAATGTAAATTGGTATTTTAACTACCAAGCCAACATAATTTATATGAAACTTTTTCTTCTTTTTTGTGTGTTGAAGTCATCAGAGAGGGTGAACGGGGAATCGGACCAAATCGGTCGACTCTTTACAGAAATGTACACAATAGGGGAAGAGTCCAGTTCCTAGGATGACAATAGGATATAATCACCCCGAGGGAGAAGTAAATTGTAGAATTGATGACGGCCAGGCTGAGTTCGATGGCAGCTGGCCAAGTGGTGGTGAGGTTGAGGGATGATGGAAACATGATGAGGGAGTTTGCAGCTCAATACAGGCGAGAAACGAGATTGAATTCAATCGATTCAGCGTCAACAAATCAGAGGAAAAAGTACAATAATGTGGGATGAAGTGGATTGGGTGGAGTGAAGCGAATCACACGTGTCTCACTTTCATTTCTGTAATCTGCTATGACATGGATAATTTTATAAGTGAAAACGAAAAAATGAACATTATTCAAAATTATAATGTCTATCTGAATTCTAAAAAAAAAATTGTAAAAAAATCATTGTGTTTTAGGTAAAAACGCTGAAAATTCTTACACACGCATGGAGACTCATTTCTTCAACGTGGGGAAAATAGGGGAAACAGTGGGTGTGGTGGGTCCTAAACCCATTCCAATCGATTGAGGGTCCACAACTTGATGAAAAATGATACCCCACATGCATAGGTGCCAGAAATATCGAAAACACATATTCAATGTGGGTAGATAGTCACCCATTTTGACCCATAACCTCATCCAGAGGGCGCCAATCGTTCCGGGACCCGTCTCATTAGATTCAGCGTCTAAAAGTTAGTGGAAAATCATCGATCGGCGTACGCCGTCAATCTCTCCGATTTGTCCCAAAAATTTTTTCTGGGCATTTCAAGTGATCAAAATTAGCAAATATCAATCACAGTCAATAACTGTGGAAGATAAATCGATTTTTCGAAAAGTGTGGCATATCCCTCAAACATACCCTAATGAACTACTTCTGTCCATTCCTTTAATTTTATTAATTTTCTTGTTCTGTTCTCTTTTGAGTAATTAAGCAACCAAGCCGAGTGCCCTGTTGTTGGCCTGATGTTGAGGAAATAGACCTTGGGAAAATAGCAACGGTAAAGTTCATTATCTTAGCGACCTATTGGCTGAGAGGTTACAACCCCGGGGGGGATGACAGGTGTTTATTATTCGAACTAACGACCCCTATCCAATTTTTTCCGGTTGTTCGATCAATCATTTTGTTTAATGGTTGGGATGGCGACACCCTACAAATACGACATAAAACCCAGGTTCGGCAGCTGTTCAGCCCAACACGAAAGCGCACTGGATTGACGGGAATTAATCAAATATTTATCATGTAATTTTGTAGAAGTCTCATAATAATTAAGATTGGTTGTAGACGTATTGAGAATTCTAATGACTATCTTGTGATTACAGAACAAATTTTGGTGCTGTAAATTTTGCTTAACAGATTTTGCTTATTCTAATCTAGACACCTTGATACGTCCAGAAAACTAAGACTTGTGGCATATTACGGTACGGCCAGAGTGCACGCCGATTCAGATTCAGATTTTCGGTGGCAGGAATGGCACTTGCATTTTAACGGAAGTGGCCATAGTGGCAGCCGGAAGCTGAGTCCTCGCGCAGGTACCTGCTTACCGGAATGAATTCTTCATTCTGGTTTAAGATTCCGAGTCTGACAGTGATCGCTGGCCCACTAACCTCCGTTTTATTAAAACTATAATATCTGTGTGTATTAATTTTATTATAAGTAAAATCTGATATCATGGATGTATCTTCATTGATATCAAGTGTATTAAATAATCCCCCTATATGGGATAAAAGATTAAAAGCCTATTCGCACCGTGATACAGTGGATAAGTGCTGGAAAAACATTATTAGTATTGAAATTTACAATCAAGGTTGCCAAATAGATTAAAACTGTAAAACTAAAACCAAATGCCCTATTTTTATTTTATTTTTTTAATTTTATTAATAAACTTGTACGTATTTTGGAATTCATTCAATGATCACAGTTAAATAAAATTTATTAAATATTTTATCTTATTATTTTAATTTTTTAGTTAAAATATTTGTTAATTATCGCAGTTAATTACTAATATTTTTATTCAACTGTGATCATTGAATGAATTCCGAAATAAAAATAATAAAAAAAATTCGAAAAGTTGAATAATAAAAATTTTGAAATAAAAATGTGTGCTTGGTTTTAGCTTTACAGTATTAATTACATTAATTATAAATTAATTATCCATATCTTAGGGTTACAACTGTGTACAAGCGTGCGTTCCTCAGGAAGTATCCTTTGTTTATGTAGGTTACACCAATTTTTTATAACACGGTGTTCAATTTTACTCAATATGTAGTCAAAAGTTTCGGGCTCCATTCTACAATATTCGAAGAATCGAGCTCTGTCATTTCTAAGCTGAGGGAAAAGAGAAGGTACTCGCCAAGATCACTTCTACACTTATTAATATCATGAACACCTTTTTTCACTGGCTGTAACTTAACAACAGTTTCAGATGCTATCATAATACATGCTAAGTCCTCATCTGAAAACTCCATAAGGCTGGGTACACACGTTGAGGATTCCGGAGAGGATTCCGAAGAGGGATTCCTCTGAGGAAAACCTCTGAGGCGGCCGGAGCCGGACGGAGCATCCACACGTACGGGAAAACCAGGAGGCTTCGGCCAGAGGTTTCGACACGCGAGAGGCCTTTCGAGGAAAACCGTGAAAAAATTAACGAGGAGCTACGACCACTGTGACGATACTCGAGCAATACCTACAGAATATGCGAAATAAGCGCACAGCGAAAAAAGCGCACAGCGAAGAAAGCGCACAGGAAACCCTACGTTACTAGGAAATAAATACTTGGGGCTGGTTGTGGTGAGTCATCACGCAATACAATAGGTCAGGTGCAAACCTCCCGACTTTCACCGCTACGGAATCCGGGGAATTCAGAAAATTTTTTGTTCAGAAAAAGGAAAAGAGTGCCTGAGGAACAAACAAGACTTTTTCGTAGATGGGACTTTTAAAAGTTGCAGTCAACAATTTGGACAGATTTACACAATCCATGCCGATTACGGAAGCTCCGACACAGAAACGAACGTTTATCCAGTTGTATTTGGCCTACTTCCAAACAAGAAGGAAGCTACATACGTTCGTTTTTTTCGTCATGTGCTGCAAGAAGAGAAGTTCTGCCATCAGTTGAAATCCAGGGGTGTTACTTTCATTTTAAAAAATGTTTGTGGAGAAAAACTGAAGATGTCCAAGACGGATGGGTTGAAATTCACTCACAGGCTCCTGCAAACCCAAAATTAACTCGCTTCCTCGACTACTTCATCGAACAGTGGCTGCATAATGACGAAATCCCCATTGAATTGTGGAATTGCTACGGCAGGCCACACCGAACAACGAACGCTGTGGAAGGTTGGCATAATAAAATCAATAATCTTCTTGGACGACCCAACCCCAAAATCAGAGATGTAATAGTTTGCTTGAAGGGCGAAGCGGAAGTATCTTCTTTCATGTACATGAGGATGGAGCTAAACTTAGATGGTAAGAAGAGGAAGAAAACATATGTCGACTTGGATAAGAAACTGGCAAAAACCGTTAAGAAATATGAAGAAAATGGGAGCATAAAGGAGTGTTTGAAGACAGTTTCATACCTGTAAAAATTGGGTTAGACCTTCAAACAAGAAAAGCAAGAAGAGGAAAAATATAATGTAAATAGTAAACAAATAATATTGACGAAGCTACATTCATGGTGATTTTAGACAAGCCTATCAAAACTGTACATATATATATACTCTTGACAAAGCTATACTTTTGCTGATTTTATACTGTTAGGATTGTAAATATTTTAAAAGTTAAGATTGTCATTTAGCCAGACCAAAGCCTGGATAAAGATTAATTCATCTTTAGTTTTCTGTGTGTGTAACATTCCTTCCTATTTCTAAGAAGATAGGGGACATATTCATTGTGGAACGCCAAAAGGGTTTCCTGTGCGCTTTCTTCGCTGTGCGCTTTTTTCGCTGTGCGCTTACTTCGCGACACCTACCTACAACCGATCACCTCATCCACAGGTAAAGGAAGGGGTTCAATTCCGGGAACCGGAACCCCGGCCTCAGGTGGCCTTTCCAAAAATTGGAAAGGCCTGGCGGCCTGTTCGGTCCGCCTCAACTGAAGGCCTCGACCCGTCCACACGGTCCGTCGGCCGGAGAGGAATCGATCAACGAGGAATCCTCTCCGGAATCCTCAACGTGTGTACCCGGCCTAACTACGACTGGCTTGCGTCCTATCGGGGCAGTATCGGCGACGTATTTCCTGCATTCAATGTGGCCACCAACAGAATATCTGACTCAGGTGAAACACGCGCCGAAAATCTTAATCTTAATCTGAATCCGAATCGGCGTGCACTCTGGCCGTACCGTTACCCATATGTGTCATATTCCCCCCAACCTACGCTAAAGAATTTTTCCTGTCTCCGTAGAGTTTGAACTCAACGCCCTCTGAACGGATCAGAGTGTAAATTTGCTTTTGAGAAGAATGAAATACAAATTTCGAGAAGCAATTCAGTTCAGATTGTCGCACTGAGGGATGGTATTGGGGGGTTAGTTGGGTCAGGGGTCGTGTCTGCCATCCTGACGTGGGTGGCTGTGATTGAGTTAACGTTTCGGCCCCTGTCCTGTCTTCAGGCCAACTTCTTCCTTGACGTTCCAGCGACATTTTGACCGCTCATTGTCACCCCATTGTGTCCACGCCCTCAGGGACCCACATATTTTGACAGCCCAGAGGATTTAAACTGGCCAGCTGGTGTCGGTTTTTGCTCGGCTCGACCACCCTCCCGCTGGATTAGAAACTATTATAGTGATTTCCACCGGGGCGGCTGCATTCTGCGCCGAGCACATTACGTTTCCAAAACCATTAAACAAGTCACCACTCCATTATAGTATAATATCACCGTTTACCCGAGGGGTGGAAGGTTGAGCCTCGTATCACGCCTGAACCGTTTCGACGTTCAGCCGCTAGTTCCTTTTGTCCTCGAAATTCTAGTTTATTCCGGTAATCCTCCCACTAAAACCCATGTGAACCATCCGCTATTCATGTTATGAAAGCCCACAATCATTCCCAGATGAAAAGAACGACCGTAGCCTTTATTTGATAGTAAACTGCACAGTTTGCCATTTCAATCGTGGGAAATCAATCCCCCAACCAGCGATCAAACAAACTTGAGAATAAGAATTACTTTCTATTTGAGTCACATGAGCCACCTTCACAAGGTATTAGAGAATTTACGTATATATGAGTAAAAACGCTGCAAATTCTTACATAGGGGTTGGTTATTCCTCGGACCATGCGCATGAGGACTCATGGGGAAAATGAGGGAAACAGTGGGTGTGGCGGGTCCCGGACCCGTTATAATCGATTCAGGGTCCAAAATTTAGTGGAAAATGATACCCCACACGCCTAGGTACCAGAAATCTCGAAAACACATATTCAAAATGGGCTATAGATACCCATTTTGACCCATAACCTCTTACAGTGGGTGCCAATCGTTCTGGGACCTTTTTCATTGGATTCAGCGTCCCAATTTAGTGGAAAATGATACCCCACACGCCTAGATTGCAAAAAATCTCAAAAATCGATTTTTCGAAATACACATTTTGACTTCTACCCCGCCCAAATTAGGTCCGATCGTGTTCAAAAGTTTCGAGGACCAACTAGAGCCATGACCGGACCAAAATTTCCGATTTTTTAGAAATTTACCGACTACCAAAATCGGCGTGGACGGCGGACAGCGGACGGACATTTGCTAATTTTGATCTAGACACCTTGAAACGTCCAGAAAAAAATTTTGGGGCGAAATGTATGAATTTAAATTTATTATGACTAGCCTTAGAATATAGGATGAGAATAATTAATGCTGGCTTAAAACTAGGGCGTGGAGGTTAAGCCTGCTCAATCGACATCTGACTGTTGGACGTCTAAAATACTAATGACGATCTGTATATCATCCTATTACGGCTTTGGAGACCAGCTGCCAATACGTGCGTGCCTGATGATGTCAGGCCTGGCCCTGGCGAAACGTCGTATATGAAATGATAGATGTGAATAAGAAGAACTGGCGACCTGTTTAAAAACAACCCTAACCAACATATGAAGTCTTTGGGGCCTAGTCGGGCCCGGTTTGTAAAGGGGGGGGGGGGGGGGGGGGGGGTTAAGGGGTAAAAATGCGTTTTTTGGGCCGAATTTGAAGGTTGACCTTTTGCATGAAAATATAATTTAATTATTCATGGAATAACCAACCAGGGGGATTAAGGGGTGAAATTGCGTTTTTTGGGCCGCAAATTTTGGGTCGAATTGGAAAGGTTGACCTTTTGCATGAAATTGTATGATTATTCATATATTCATGGAATAACCAAAAACTACATTTCAAGCAATGGGGTGTATCAATGGGTCTGAAACTGGTCAATTGTTGTTTCACAATGGTGGTGAAGAGTGACGTCATTGCCTGCAAATATAGGAGAAATGATGGCTACATTCCAGCAAATAGGCTGCTAATTCCTTCATAGGGGTTGGTTATTTCTCTGACCAGGTGCATGGAGATACAGTTCTTCAATATAGGGGAAATTAAGGAAACAGCGGGCCCCAAACCCATTCCAATCGATTCTGGGTCCAACATTTAGTGGAAAATAATACCCCACACGCCTAGGTACCAGAAATTTCGAAAATACACATTCGAAATGGGTAGATAGGTACCCATTTTGACACGTATAACCTCTTTCGGTGGGCGCCAATCGTTCCGGGACCCATTTCTTTGGATTCAGCGTCCAAAATTTACCAGAAAATAATACCCCACACGCCTAAATCGCCAACAATTTACAAAAATTTATCGAAAAACACGTTTATTATACCTCTCACCTTTACTCACAATCACCTTCGATTGCGCCATTTGGCGCACATTTATTGTTGGTTTTAACTCTAATTAAATCTAATTTGAATAATGTAAGCTTGCTGAAATGTGTACGTCTTATCAAAGGGATAGAAAAGTTTTCTTTTACAGATGCGACAGAGACGTGTTGAATTCATTTGACGCTCATTCAACACCAAATGTGTGACTGGCTTTGAGTTTTAATTTTTTTCCCTCGTAGCTCCATCTGGAAAAGATGTTGGAAGGAATCATGATAGAAATCCCCAGCGAGGAAAAAAATTACTTTCACCTTTCCATGCCCCTTTTTCAAGCGGGGAATATGAAACTTGCAAAGGGATGAAAAAAGTAATCAAAGCTCACACACCTAGGGCGTAACAGAGTTCTCGAGCCCCTCGGCCGACGTCAATTGAAATTTATATAATTCCCAAGGTTTCAATAAGAGCCCCCCCCCCCCCCCCCCCCAACTGCGTCCTGTGCTGCACATTGGTCTGGAGTTTGGTTCGAGGGTCCCAGAGTGTCAGGCAGTAAAACGGAAGCTGGTATAGCGTGTATCCGACCCGTGGGACCAAAACCCCAATAAAACGCAGACTTTCCGATCCCTTTCCCGCATATAGGTACTCTCTTCCATTTCGCGCTATAGTTTGATTGAAACGGCGCATTTGGCTCGATCGATATCTAACGCGGTTTTGTGTCAGCGGTTTGTCAAAAGTCCGTGCATCAGCGTTGAAGCTGTGGTACGTTTCATTTTGGGGTGGACTTTATTGCTCACCCCCCGGATAGATACCCAAATACATCCCCTTCCCCTCCTCTTCATAGTCAATTAATCCGGGAACTAATGTGCGTCATCTTGACTCACAGAAAAATTGTAATTCACTACTTCTCCGCGAGAGTTCACCTTTGAAGGGTTTCCACAGGTGCCAACTCTCTTTGGTCAGTTTCCAGGAAGACTCTGTGGAGAAAAGTCCCCCAGCTGACCATTTGGGGGAGTAATGATACCTTGTTCATACATCTAGTGAGTCAGTTTGACTAATATTTGTTTTTGATTCATATTAGTGATATTGGGATGATTTATGTATGCCAAACTGACTCATAGTAGTGATATGGACCTAAAGTGTATGCGTGAAATTGACGCATATTCAGTAATATGAGCATTTGGCCATTGTGTGGAAAAATGATAACTCCTTATTGTGTAATCTATACGATTTTTCTTCAAGATTTGCATTTACCCACTACTACATTTCATTCATTTTTCAACAAGAAATTTATAGAAATGGCCGAAAAAAAGCAACACTTCTGAATGGGATGACGAGGAAATCCAAAGGAATCTTTTAGATCCAGATAATGCAGATACTGACGACTTTTTGGAATTTGCGGACGAAAACTATTTAAATTCAGCCCTTAAACCTCAGCTCGAAGATTTTTTTTATTGAAAAAGAGGAGCTGATCTCGACTATAGAGAGAGTGGAATCGAACCAACACTAACATGAACTCTAAAACTGAAGACCCAAAAAATATTATTCACATAAAACCTGGGAGCGCAGGAGACCAATAACAACCAATAAGCTGTTTCAAGCTTTTTTTCATCCCAAACGTGATTGTCAAGATTTGGAAACACACCAACAATGAAATCCAAATCGTCCGAAATAAATACAAAAAAAGGAGATTTAGTTATCATTTGACGACACCTATATTATACAATTATGTTGTATATTTTCTTGGAAGAGAGTTATGACCTGCGATAATGGTGACACTATTTTGAACACCATTTTATTTTTACTATAGTAATTTCTAGTCTAGTCGCAAATAGTCCAGGGACCACAAGTATAGAAAGAGGCATGGCTGAATTAGCACGATGGAGGTAAATATTTAGTTGGTGTACTTATAATGAATTTTTGTAATGTTGTTAGTTCATGTTGATTGATTAAGAGCCGATATACATTGTTTTTTTTTTCAAATTATTCACGTTTTTATTGAGAAAAAACCCAACATGAGTCAAATTGACTCAATTGTCAAATGTATTCATGGACAAGCGCATGGTTGTGTTAGTGTTCCCGGGTTAAGGAGCTAAAGAATGAATATTTTTGGTATACTATTTCTTGAATAAACAACCTATACTTTCATTACACAGGGTAATCTCTCCAGTATATCCTAAAATTTGACCTGTTGCCTTTCAAAACGCTGCAAATTCATTCACACGGGTTGGTTATTCCTCGGCGCATGTACACTAATTTGAACCTCGGATATGGCGCATGGACATTAATTGCTTCAACTTGAGGAAAATGGAGAATACAGAGGGTGTGGAGGGTCCCGGACCCATTCCAATCGATTCAGGTTCCAAAATTTTGTGGAAAATGATACCCTACACGCCTAAGTACCAGAAATCTCGAAAACACATATTCGAAATAAGCAGATAGGTACCCATTTGGGCCCATGACCTCTTCCAGTGGGTGCCAATCGTTTCAGGATCCATTTAATTGAATTCAGCGTCCAGATTTAGTGGAAAATGATACCCAACACGCCTAAATCGCCAAAAATCTCTGAAATCCATTTTTTGAAATACACATTTTGACCCCTACCCCACCCAAATTTGGTCCGATCGGATTGAAAAGTTCCGAGGATCAACTAAAGCCGGAAACGGACCCCTGACCAAAATTTCAGATTTTTAGAAAATTTTCTACTACCAATGTCGGCGTGGACGGTGGACGAACATTTGATTTTTTTTAAATTTTGTGCCGAATCGGAGAGATTGACTTTTTGCATGAAAACATACCAATAAAATTGATAAAAATCGTTAAGGATGATCGTAAGTCTGGTTGGATGACCAATGGTGTTCATATTTTTCCTACAATATTGAGAAGAACACGTCATTTTGATTTGATTTGATCGTACAACCTCCCACGACGTGTGCCCTGGCAATCTTGACGCGACAGATGGGCAGGACGGCCATTGAAGGCCTCCTACTATCACTTCCTGGCATCCCATGGCTGTCCGGATGTTCTTCCCTCCTTCGCTGCTTCGAGCTCATCTTCTTCCTGGCGCGCCATTTTACATCCGAACGAATTCCGAAACTGAGTCGATGGAAAATATTTTATACGTGGCAAATTGGAGGAACACGCAATTGATCAAGTTTGCGGTCTTGGACTCCTCGAAAACAGCTAAATAAACGAAGGCGTCATATTTAAGGTGCGTGCCATGAACAGAAACAGGAGCATGGTGACTCATTCCAATCGATTCAGCGTCCAAAATTTAGTGGAAAATGACACCCCACACGCCTGAATCGCCGGATATCCGTTTTTCGAAAAACATATTTGTGAAATGAAATGAAATGTTTTATTTTTCGTTTTGAGGAAATTTAGGCCTATACAAGGAAGAGTTCGCATATGCTCACTAAGGGCCAGGTGTACAGTTCTCTGTTTAAACAGAGCATTACGTATACAACGTTTAACGCAGAATCTCCGGTTATAAGGGGACGGTTGATTAAGCAGTTGTAGAAGTCCTTATCAGCGTCAATTAACAAAACAGCCGTTTAAGTGGCAATCGTTGTTTGCGCAGGCGCAGTTTACTGAATTTGTCAGCTGTTATTAAGGCCATGTTACAAATTGAGAAGGTTATTTTATATTTTACCGCCGTCTTGTTTACGTGTTACCTACACGACGATCACCTTTCCCCAAAATGAGTGTCACTGCTTCGTTAAACAGTTTTTCCCCTTCAGTCTGGGGATGGGCCAGCCTCCTGAGAAGGTATGGTTTCATACCGTACCCCTGATCCCCTACCAGCACGCCAGGAATAAGTCCTTGTTCCATTATTCTCTTTAGTTTGGACTGGGCGAATATTGTCGAGTCATGAGCGGAACCCGGCCACCTCGCCACCACGTTCCGAATTTTCAAGGAGGGGTCAGCAGCAGTCTGCACGTTAATGCTGAAAAAACCCCTTCCTATTCCGGTAGAGCTCAGCATGCTGGCCACCTGGGATTGGCGATTTTTATGTGAGTGCAGTCGATTGCTCCAACACTGCGGAAAATGGTACCTTTGGTAGAACTCCGTCATCACTTCTTCTGCTTCTCTTCCTGTTGGCCATACGGACGTATTCTGCACGCATGAGAGCTATGTGGTGCGAAACGAGTGGGATTATTTGACACCCAGTGGACCTGTCCACCCCACTGAAGTCTGAGACCGCCTTTATTAAGCTCCCCGTCGCATAATACCGCAAGGTCAGTAAAAACTTGACATCAGGTTCAGATTGGTCAGTGATTGAATGCGATCCTCGATTGACGACAAAACCATAATTGCTGTTCGCTTTGAAAGCCGGAACCGCTCAAAAAACTCGTGGTCTCTCCATACCTCGAAATGGTTTGGGCGTTCGCGGAAGATTTTCGGTCTCCTGGACAGAATATTTTGACGAACCAAGTCCACCAGTCTTCGTCGTCCGAAATAAACACGGGTTCAAATATCATTGTCATTTGTCACTTGAAAAAATCTCACGGAAAACACCAGGTCCTGTTGAGGGTCAATCGGTTCACAAATGGCGACTATAAACGGGAATCGGCCGTTTAAACGAACCCCAACGAGTGTTTAACTTTAAACAACGTTCTGCTCTTATCACCGACCTTAAACGTTGATTAAAAACTTGTACAACACACCATTTTCGCTTCCTTTGTTTAATCGGCTGTTTAACGGGCGAGTGTTGTTTAATCAAGCACTGTACACCTGGCCCTAAGCATAATAAAAATGAAGGTATAGAGTAAATCATGGTATAAAACTAAATAAAAAAAAATTCCATCCACCTTCACTGCCGGACCAAATTTTCGGTCCCTCGCTGTGTGCCGCACTCTTTTTCTAACAATGGAACTTTTTTAATTGGATTTACAGTTAGTATTTGCGAATAATAGAAATATATATTTTTTTGTTTCCCCATTTTCCGAAATTTAAATTTGGTCCGCACAAGCTCCGGACCCGGCACATGGCTCGAAATTTCCTCATGATGCGCCGAGTCCGTAGCATGTACGGACCAGTTTTCTTTATGTGTGCCTGCCCCGCAGCATGTTTGGACCAAGGATAATTTATAAGGTCATACACATTGAACCATACAAACTTTCCCAACAAACGTATAATTCAAAACACAAACAAATCTGACTAAAAATAGAAACAAAATAATCTGATACCTATTTTTTTTATGGCACCAAGTTTTTGAAAAAATCACGTCACAAAAAATCACAAAAAAATTGTTACACATTATCACCATCATCATTTTCACAGCCAGGCTCATCAAAAGCATATCCATGGTGGATTGCAAAACAAGGGTGAAGGCACAACCCGGGTTTGTCAGGACATTTTTAGCAAATAGCACCATCACTATCCACTTCCTCGTCTCCTTCATCGGAAGACTCCCAGTGCGATTCCAAAAGTTCTCTTATTTCGGCACTTGAACGTCTCTTTCTCGAACTAATTGGATCGAGTGCCCGTTTACGTTTTTCTGATCTATTGCCGCTGAGTCAAAGCCTGAAAACAAGATAAGTCATACAAATGAAGGAAACTCGTCACGAATCATACATTTCTTTTCTACAAAGAGAAAGTCCGGTTTAATTTCGACTTACATTGAAGGAGATCAAATGAAGATTCCGGGATAAACGCTGCAGAGAAATATCCGAAGAAATAATAACAGAAAGATAACACTCAGAGCTGATAACATTAACCCACTCTGAAGACGAAGAAGAAGAGGTCAATAACTTAATCCAACCCGGTCACATCATTCTCCAGCTATATCGATAGCAATATCGATAATCGATAACCCTCTACGGAACTGACTGAGCGATAGAGAGTGTTGGAAACAGGGCGTTTGGATCAGTGGGTAGCTCCGCATATGCTGCGGACCTGGCGCACAGCGAGACCCTGGTGGTCCGTAGCATATGCGGAGTCGGCAGTGAACGTGTTAAACGAACCCCAACGAGTGTTTAACTTTAAACAACGTTCTGCTCTTATCACCGACCTTAAACGTTGATTAAAAACTTGTACAACACACCATTTTCGCTTCCTTTGTTTAATCGGCTGTTTAACGGGCGAGTGTTGTTTAATCAAGCACTGTACACCTGGCCCTAAGCATAATAAAAATGAAGGTATAGAGTAAATCATGGTATAAAACTAAATAAAAAAAAATTCCATCCACAATAAAATGTTTCAGAGGTGGTTGTAGTTGGACACATCATCCATCAATTCTTTCACAAAGGCTCTTCAAAATACACATTTTGACCCCTACCCCACCCAAATTTGGTCCGATCGGGTTGAAATGTTTTAAGGGCCACCAGAGACGGAAATGGGTCCCTGACCAAAATTTCAGATTTTCAGAAAATGTTCTTTTACCTAAGTCAGCGTGGACGGCAGAAAAAAGTTTTGGGCCGAATCGGAGAGATTGACTTTTTGCATGAAAAATTCAAGGAATAACCAACCAAAAAATCAAAAATCATACGTCATTTGAGTGAAGCGGTCTGTAAAATCTTAAGAGAAATTAATTTTCTAGTTTCTAAGATCATCGCGTGTTTCTCAAAGTAGCAGGATATTTATTCACCATATCAACGGCTCAAAAACAATGGAGGAAAAGGAGGCGAAAATCATGCTTCTGTTAGTACCCATTGACAATTAGAACGTTCTCAACGCTAATAAGCACAACACAGACCAATTATCAACCTCGGCGATAGTATTCGAGATAGGTGGATCAAACTGACACTCGTTCGGCCTCTTGTTAACGCGTTCACACACTTATTACAAGTTTTATACGTCAATCTTAATTGTTGGTAATTTTTCGCCGAGTAAGACCATTTCTTCTTTCATTCTTTTTCAGTTTCCGCTTCCCAGATCAGCCTGGCACCCCATAAATAATTCCTCCTTTTGTCTTTCTGGTTCCGTTTGAATGCTCCAAGAATTTCACAAGTTCTTCGAGTTATTTCCCGCTGTAGATAAATTTATTACGTTCAGAACTGATTCTCGTTTTTGGTTGGTTATTCCATGAATAATCAATTTAAGTTTTCATGCAAAAAGTCAATCTCTCCGATTTGGCTCAAAAATTTTTTCTGGACGTTTCAAGGTGTTTAGATCAAAATTAGCAAATGTCCGTCTGCCCTACGCCGTCCGCCATCCACACCGATTTTGGGAATGAAAAAATTCTCTCACACGGGCTGGTTATTCCTCGGACCAGGAGAATGGAGACTAATTTCGTCAACATGGGAAAATGGGGGAAACAGGGGGTGTGGCGGGTCCCGGACCCATTCCAATCGATTGAGGATCCACTATTTAGTGTAAAATGATACCCCACACGCCTAGGTTACAGAAATCTAGAAAACACATTCGAAGTGGGTAGATATGCACCCATTTGGACCCATACCTTCTAACCGTGGGCGCTAATTGTTCCGGGACCCATATCATTGAATTGAGCGTCCAAAATTTAGTGGAAAATGATACCCCACACGCCTAGATACAAGAAATCTCTAAAATCCATCCATTTCGAAATACACATTTTGACCCCTACCCCGCCCAAATTTGGTCCGATCGGGCTGAAATGTTTCGATGACCAATTAGAGCCGGAAACAGTCCCTGACCAAGATTTCAGATTTTTTGAAAATGTTCTACTACCAAAGAAGCCCCGAACGGCGGATGGACATTGGACTTTTTTTATCTAGACTCCATGAAACGTCCAGAAATAAATTTTGAGCCGAATCGGAGAGGATGACCATTTGCTTGAAAGGAATAACCAACCAAAAATGTCTAGAAATCTAAAATTTCGGTCAGGGACCCGTTCTTCTAGTTGGTCCTCAAAACTTTTTAGCCCGATTGGACCAAATTTGGGTGGGGTAGGGGCAAAATGTGTATTTTGATGTATGAATTTATGAGATTTTCCGGCGATCCGGGTGAGTGGATTGACATAATTTGACTAATTTTTGGACACTGTATCCAATGGGGCGGGTTCCGGGACGATTGGTGCCCACCCGAAGAGGTTATGGGTCAAAATGGGTCCCATCTCGAATACACATTCGTGATTTCTGGTACCCATACGTGTGGGGTATCATTTTCCACTAAATTTTGGACGCTGAATCGATTGTAATTGGTCCGGTACCCACCACACCCACCGTTTTCCCCATTTTTCCCATGTTGAAGAAATGAGTCTCTATGCTCCTGGTTCATGGAATAACCAACCCCTGTGAAAGAATTTGCAGCGTTTTATACTTGCAATTTTATAGGTTTTTATAAATTGTACGATGAATCAAAAAAAAAAAAAAAAAAAAATCGTATTTTATTCATACCTTTAACATACATTTAATTGATGAAGCGTGAATGAATAAACGATGCGGAATTTCCCCGAGTAAACGGGTTGATGTCAACTTGTTTACAATACAGTAGATAAGAACGTTGATTATTTGAAAAACAGCACCTGCCAAACGAAAGGATCTCTATTCTAATTGGTGGTGAAACTCGGAACATACAAGCTCGGGATTCCAATCTAATTAAAGTGACTTTGTAACGAGAAGTGGCCGCTATCTCTCGTCCTTTCTATCTGTCCTACGTCCTCGGACGAGAAAATTGTAACTAGGCAGTTCGAATCAACTTTCACCGAAGGGTTTTTTCGACTTGAAAAGATCAGGTTTCGCCGTAACTGTTGTTAATGACCGATTGAACGCCCTTTGCATCCTCTGGCTGACGATGCACCCTAAAGGGGATAAATTCTGCAGTGGTGAGTTGAAACGAGGTGTTCTTATTTCATCCAAAGCATTTGATCGATGAAGCTTTGCCATCGTGTTTCTGATTGCTTCTTCACTAAACAGACGTGTAAAATCTGTGTTGTAAGGGTGACTTACCCTGTTTGTCCGCCCCTACAGTGGAACTTGCCAACAGCCGCCGATAGAGCGCTCCACCTGATCTCCTACATTTGTTCTGTTGTTGAATACATATTGCTCCCGTGTATTAGTCCTAAATATTTAATGAATTAATCTACTCCAATTACCTAGTTCAGGAGAGTCTCCTAGATCAGTTTCAAAATAAAGAGTGAGCCACCTGATAGTGCCGCCATATTAATAGTAGTAGCCATAGATAGTTATTGTTGTAACCTACCGTGTGTGGAAGTTTTGTTACATATTATAGTTATCCCTGTTCATCCAGCATTGTTTGTTTGATTCCCGATTGAATCCTTGTTCGTCACGCTTGACTGTTTGTTCTTGTGTGAAACGCTGTTATTATTGAAAAAATATGTAGTAATTCCACACTTGTATTTGTATTTCTCTTTAAATCGAAGGGAGGAAAAAATTGAGCTCCTGAGAGGCGGTCAGATTGGTACAAGAATGTTCAACCAGGACTGGGTTTCCCTTCTTCTGTACGATCCTGACCGTGAAGGCGTGTGGGGCATCATTTTCCACTAAATTTCGGACTCTGAATCCAATTAAATGAAACCCGGAACGATTGGCGCCCTCTGGATGAGGTTACGGGTCAAAATGGGTGCCTATTTACCCCTTTTTGAATAGTTTTTTCGAGATTTCTGATACCTAGGCGTGTTACGTATCATTTTCCACTATAATTTGGATCCTGAATCGATTGAAATGGGTCCGGGACCCGCTACACCCATTTTCCCGTTGTTTTTCCTCAGGATATGTGCATGGAATCGTTTGAAATTTGGAAGCAACTCCTCAGAATGCTGGGAAAATCGTACCGTAACCGCAGCTGGGATCTGAAGAAGCGTTTGAGTTAAGGAGTGAATTCGGGAGCGTCTTCTACTTACCAGAAACAGGAGCTGTTACCATTGAAGGAGGTCGTGTCTGGTTACTAATAGTGTTTATCGCCCTCCGACACACGGCCTCCGCGTGCGGTTGAGAGCCCTTTCCGCACCACTTATGAGACCCCAACATTTTGATACTCGGCTGAATTTAACTCGAGACGACACCAATTACTGGATGAGACGATCGGGATTTTGGGGACTAAATTCGTGGCTTAGTTAGGCGCGTTCGTGAAGTGCTGACAATTATTCCACAATCGATGAATGTTCCTGGGAGCAAGATTGAGGGGGAAACAGTGAATCCGGAGTGTTCAGGACTCATTCCAATCGATTCAGCATCCAACATTTAGTGGAAAATGATCCCTAGACGCTAGTAGAGGTACCTAAGAAAGTCGATGATTACATTCCAAATAGGTAGGTAGGTACACATTTGGACAAATACCAAACTCTCGTTGGTGCCAATCGTTCTGAGACCGAACCCGATGGATTCAGCATCTAAAATATAGTGGAAAATGATTCTCTACACGACTAGTTCTCGAAAATCTCAAAACCATACTTTCGAAAAACTCAGCAAATTCTTAGACACGGGTTGGTTATTCCTCGAATGGGGGAAACAGTCGGTGCGGCGAGTCCCGGACCTATTCCAATCGATTCAGGGTTCAAAATTTAGTGGAAAATGATACCCCACACGCCTAGGTTACAGAAATCTCGAAAACACAATTGAAATGGGTAGATAGGTACCCATTTTGACCCATCCAGAGGGCACATATCGTTCCGGGACCCGTCTCATTGGAATCAGCGTCCAATATTCACATCTGGACCCTTTCCCCACCTAAATTTGGTCTGATCGGGTTGAAAAATTTCGAGGACCAACCAGAGCCATGAACGGACCCCTGACCAAAATTTCAGATTTTTTGAAAAATTTTTACTACCAAAGTTGGCGTGGACGGCGTACGGACATTTGCTAATTTTGATCTAGACACCTTGAAATGTCCAGAAAAAATTTTTGGGCCGAATTGGAGAGATTGACTTTTTGCATGAAAACAGGTTTTTATTGAAGGAATAACCAACCAAAAGTAGGTGAACGCAAAATTGATCCATACCCTCTAATAGTACAACCAATCGGTATGAGAACCATTTGAATGTATTCGGTATCCACAATTTAGTGGAATATCTGTGGTTAAAAGGTACGAGTTGTCTTCCAAGAATGAGACATGGGAAGCCTCACAAAAAACGTGGGAAACGGGCTGAGAGGATTGGTACTGCAACTTTCATAACAAATAAATGAATGAATTTTCGAGGAAAAATAATCAGAAAATAGAAAAGTGTGAGAAAACGCTGAGTGACTGAGACTACCATATACGTTCTTGGTAAATGAAAGAATTATGTTCGAGGAAAAATGATCGGTGAATAGAAAGAAGGGTTGAAAACATCGAGCAGCTTACACAACATCTTCCGACCTTTTTGTGTGGAAGTGGGAGAATTTCGAGGAAACATGAACGCTGAGAAGAAGAGTGTCGGATAATATCAACAGCTTGGACTACCATGTACTTTCTGAGTAAATGAAGGAATTTCCGAAAATAGTTCAACCCTGTGAGAAACATTTTAAACCTGGGGTGGACCCCACATACCTACTACAGCCGTGTTTCCCAACGTGGGGCCCACGCCCCACAAGGGGGCAATTTGATTTTTAAGGGGGGCAATTCGAAAATGGACCGAATGCGACCCCCCCCCCCCCCCTCTGAGGCCCCTTTCAGTAATAAAGTGTGTTAATGCTATTAAAGCTAAATTATTTTGTTACTCTTAGTGATTTTTTAAGCGACAAACCTGATATGAAGTATCTGTTAACAATCGATGGTGAGTTATTTAGCCGATATCTTTGAAAAATTAAATATTGTTGCGAGCTCGCACCTGCGCCAGTCAAATGGGCTGCTGGCGTCGCAAGGTCAATGACCTGTGGAGGATTAAGGGTCTCGAACATTCGGGAACCTTCCCATTGGTTCCAGAACGTTCTCGGCTAGCCAGCAGGTATAAAACGGGCCCAGAAACGCCGCGCAGTTCAGTTCAATTTGGAGTCCGGATATAGACGCTTCGGGTTATAAATCGTGCTGTGCCGCGTTATAAATAGTGCGACAACCGCATTACAATCGTGTATTGTGATTCTGTCATTGTGTAAGTGCGCGAATGTAAACAGTGTATGTACTCAAGTGAACAATTGTTAATAAATTATTTACGAAGAACATAAATCGTTACAATATATTAAATAAACAACTTCAAGGAACAAATAAAACACTTGGCGAAGATATTTGGTTTCATTACTCTCATTAAGTTATGTCAGAAACAAATAAACAACAAAAACTTTGAACAGTTTCATTGGCTCCAAAAATGTGAAGTAACTCATACCGCTTTACTTGTTATTGTCAATCATCTGAATATTTTATCGGCTGATTTTAAAGAAAGATTTTCCGTTTTAAAACAAATTGATTTTCCAACATGGATGATGCAGCCAATGTTAGTGGATTTGTCTGACATATCAAATATGCAGTATCAAGAAGAACTCGCAGAATTGCAAAATGATGAGTCAGTTAAAACTTTATTTAATATAAAAGGTGCGATGGCATGGCTTTGTGAGGAAACAGAAATCAAATACCTAAATTTATCCAAATGTGCAAGGAAACTATTGCTACCATTTCCATCTTCATATCTAGCTGAATGTGGATTTAGTGCTGTAAAGTGATTTACTGTTGAAAAAAAAGAAGTCGGCTGGATATAACACGACGTGGAGACTTGAGACTGAAGCTATCCTATTTGAAACCTAATATAAAATCTCTGTGCAGCATGCATCAAGCGCAAGGATCTCACTGAACTGGAATGATAAATTAATATAGAAATATTTTTATTTAATTTTTTTCGTATTATAATTTCAGTTGAAATTATATTTTTTGCTAAAATAAACAAGTTCCTAGTGATTTCTTCCTAAAATCTATTATTCAAGTTTCTCAAGTGAACAATCAATCAATCAATTTTTTGATATTGAAAATTATGCATTTTACATGAGAGGGAGGGGGGGGGGCATACGAATTTGAGAAAGGCTAAGGTGGGGCACGACGTGAAAAATGTTGGGAAACACTGTACTACAGAGTGGGGAGGTAAAGAAATGCATTTCCAAAACGCTGCAAATTCTCTAACAGGGGTTGGTTATGGCAGGCACATGACTAATTTAAATCGATTCAGCGTCTATTACCTCTTCCGAAGTGCGTCAATCGTTCCGGGACCCGTCTAATTGGATTCAGCGTCCAAAATTTAGTGGAAAATGATATAAGACACGCCTAGGTACCAGAAATCTCGAAAACACACATTCGAAATTTTGACACATTTTGGCTCATAACCTCTTCCGGTGGGCGCCAATCGTCACAGGACCCGTCTCCATTGCAGCGTCTACAATTTATTTGAAAATGATACCCCACACTCCTAGATGGCCTGGTCAGCAGCCTCTGATCCATCGACCAATTTGGTTCATGTATGCGAGATCGTTGTCACGCTGCATCCTATTATTCTGGTTTTGTCCTGTTCGGGATTCATCGGATGCATTGACCAACTAGATTGACGTGAAAATCCACGCCTCAGTCGCTCGTGTCCGTTTACAGCCACCATTATCCACTCCAGCTTGCTCGGTCTTTGAATCAAGAAGTAGCCAGCGTGATTAGCCCCCCTCAATGGGAAAGCCGAATATTAGTCTCACAGGCAAGACTATGCTCTCTCTAAAAAAAAAAAAAAACATGAGAAATCGGGTAAACAGTGATTGTGGCGTGTCTCTGACCCATTCCAATCGATTCAGGGTCCAAAATTTAGTGGAAAATGATACCCAACACGCCTAGGTACCAGAAATTTTGTAAACATATATAAAATGGGTAGATGGATACCCATTTTGGCCCATTACCTCTTCCAGTGGGTGCTAATCGTTCTGGGACCCGTCTCATTGGATTCAGCGTCCAGAATTTAGTGGAAAATTATACCCCACATACCTACATTAAAAAAATCTCAAAAATCCATTTTTCAAAACACACATTTTGACCCCTACCCCACCCAAATTTGGTCCGATCGGGTTGAAAAGTTTTAAAGACCAACTAGTCCCTGACCAAAATTTCAGATTTTTTTAAGAAAAATTTTCACTACTAAATTCGGCATGGACGGCGGACGGGCATTTGACTTGTTTGATCTTGTCACCTGGAAACGTCCAGAAATAAATTACGAGCCGAATCAGAGAGATTCACTTTTTGCATGAAAACAGGTTGATTATTCAAGGAATCACCAAACAAAAAACTCTCTAAAAGACTCTGCTTGGCCAAACTCGTTATTTAGACGTTAACTATCAGCTCTTTCGCATCGAATTCATTTTGGCTCTATAAAATGCTGCGGATGGCAAGGGAAATGATTTTCAGAAGAAAATTCCGTTCCAGTTGAACACAACGAGCTTTGATATTGAGATTGTTGCGTAACCGAGATGACGTAAGACCGTTATAATTGGTTTGCAAGGGTTTTCTTCCCTCAAAACTCGTTACTAAAAAGTCGAAAAGATGAGTCGTGAAGTTTTGGCAAACGCTTAATTTCTCAAGTGTTGCAGTAACGATGTTAATTTTTTCTTCATTACCACTCATCCTGTTTAAATATTTGCGCACGACACGTGTACCAGTTTGAGACTGTATTTCTATTCTTCCAAGACACGAGGCGAATGGGTGAAAATGATACCCCACACACCTAGGTACAAGAAATCTCGAAAAGCCACCTCCGAAATGGGTAGATAGATACCCATTTTGACCCATAAACTCCTCCGGTGGGCGCTTATTGTTACGGGACCCTTCTCAATGGATTCGGTGTCCGAAATTCAGTCAAAAATGATACCCCACACTCCTATATCACCATTTTTCCACAAAAAGCCCTTGTTTCCCAGAACTACCCTCAATATGTTGCCCTGAGATCTGAAGGTGGTATGATACCCATGGAGCTGGCGGGTAATTTCCGATCTCGTAGATGGTTGTTCAAGGTGAGGTGTGACCTTTTGGCCATAAAATTTCGACCATACGACACTGGTAACCAAAGGTGTGATCTATGTAGTAGTGGGGAGGTAGAAAATGCGTTTCATTTTGAGGAAAAGTGTAGTGCACTTTGTAAAGTAAGGAAAATGTATTTGGGTAGGTCCGTTTTTGGTTGGGAGGATTATCTGAGGCTGATTAGGGGGGTAAGCATCGGTCTGGTTCAGTATTGTGCAGTTGCATGGGAGTTGAGGAGTAAATTCATGAGTGAATATGGCTTTAATAATTAGATTATTATTATTTACTTAATTATTTGATTATTTAATAAATTTTTTATGTATATGAAGAGTAATTTATCACTGTTATCGTTATATATTGAATCTTGGTTTATAAAAAGTTGCTCCCATGTTTGCGACTGTTATAGTTTTATATCATGTTTGCCTACCACTCAGTTGTTTTGTTGTTGAGGCGTTTATTTATTTATTAATTTATTTTTTTCCTTATTTTCTAAATGTTGCGAACTCATCAGACGGTCTCTGAGACCATGATTATTACATGTAGTTTAAGATACAACTGTCATTAGTAAGAATAAAGCATGTTTTCATTCATTCATTCATTCATATCACCAAAAATCTTGAAAATCCATTTTGTAAGAAACATTCTGACTTTCACCCCCAAATGTGGTTCGATCGGGCTGAAAAGGTTCGAGGACCAATTAGAGCCAAAAACGGGTCCCTGACCAAAATTTCAGATATTTAGTTTTTTTTTTTTTTTTTTTTTTTTTTTTTTTTGACATTTGGCTTTTTGGTTGGTTATTCCTCGAATAATCAACCTATGTTTGATTTAGACACCTTGAAACGTCCAGAGAGATTGGCATTTTGCTTGAAAACATAGTTTGATTATTCATGGAATAACCAACCAAAATAACTTTATTTACACATGAGACTGTCTTTGGTGGGGCTCGCTGGCTTTCTTTGTAACATTGTAGGTCAGCTTACAGGTGTTCTAGGCATGTAACTTGTGTTCATGTAGAATGTTGTCCGACGCTTCAACAGCCCATTAGAGTTTAGGTTTTAAATAGACGAATAGCTGATGACAAGGAAGATGGCAGAGGACGACTGTCGCAACGTCCTCGGCGACTGTCGGCAGGATCAGACGAAGACCACCAGCTCACCAACAAATTGAGTGCCTCAACAATTAGAGGACAAATGAGCCTGGAGAGTGTCTTTTGATCAGTGGCGCAACGAGCATTGATTGCGTCTTACAACACTGAACTGTGATCGAGAGCTCGAGGATGATACCGAGCAATAAATCAACTTGTCTGGTCTGCAGGGTTTCCGACTGGGATTCTCGGCCGTGGTAATGACCCGCAAGGTCAGGCTGACCCTCGGCTGATAGGATCTAAACAACTGATGGTGGTGACTCTATGAAACTGAAAGTCACGGCTCGTCAGGCACGCACGCCTCGGTCCCACCGTCCCACCATCCCACCCGCGGGATAGCCGAGCTCAGGCCCTTCCTCGGTCTTTTCGTTTACCCTTGTCAAACTTTAATGAACGCCTCATTTCAAGGGAGGCACCTTATGACTAATGCCAAAGTACATTCCTCCCTGATGACGGCTGCACTGGGAACATTCGTCTCACCAAAGATGGGAAACGACAGGGAGACAGGGAATCATAAAATCATTTCAAATAGCCAGAAACCACAAAGTTTCGTTGCGCAAAAACTAATTTCAATAAAAAAAAAAATTCTGCAAATTCATTCACAGGGATTGGTTATTACTCGAACAGAGGCATGGAGACCCATTTAGCGTCCAATAATTAATCAAAAACCCTGCAAATTATTACACACGGGTTGGTAATTCCTGGAATGGGGGAAACAGTGGGTGTGGTGGGTCCCGGACCCATTCCAATCGATTCAGGGTCCAAAATTTAGTGGAATATTATACCCCACACGCCTAGGCGCCAGAAATCTCGAAATACAGTTTCGAAAAGGGTAGATATGTTACAGTCACATACTCATATTCTTACATTTGATCAAATGCCCAAGAAAGTAGTCAAAAAATGGCCATTTGAGCGAAATGACGGACACTGTTTAGTTCAAAAATCTGAAAATTTGGTCAGGGACTCGTTTTTGGCTTTAGTTGGTCCTAGAAACTTTTCAACCCGATCGGACCAAATTTGGGTGGGGTAGGGGTCAAAATGTGTATTTTTTTATGGGATTTTTGAGATTTTTTGCAATCTAGGTGTCACTGGGGTCACTTCCCACTAAATTCTGGACGCTGAATCCATTAAATGGGGTCCCAGAACGATTGGCACCCACTGGAAGAGGTTTGGGTCAAAATGGGTATCTTATCTCCCCATTTCGAAAATGAATTTTTGAGATTTTTGCAATCTAGGTGTGTGGGGTATCATTTTCCACTAAATTTTGAACTCTAAATCCAATGAGACGGGTTCCGGAGCGTTGGGTGCCCTCTGGATGAGGCTATGGGTAAAAATGGGTGACTATCTACCCATTTCGAATAGTGTTTTCGAGATTTCTGGTACCTGGGCGTGTGGGGTATCATTTCCACTAAATTTTGGACCCTGAATCGATTGGAATGGGTCCGGGACCCACAACACCCACTGTGTTCCCCATTTTCCCCATGTTTAAGGAAGGAGTCTCCATGCGCGTGGTCCGAGGAATGACCCCGTATGTAAGAATTTGCAGCGTTTTTAATTAGCACGAGTGAAGCGAAGCTTTATTATTCAAGTTTTTGACTGTAGGGGAGAGGAGAGGCGAATTGAGAACACGAAGAGAAGAATATAAAGTTCGACACAGGTCATTAAAATAGCTGAGGCACGAATCATGTTGTTCCAGAATGAACTCGAAGCCAATGAATTTTGATTAGGAACCGCGTAGGCGCACCTATGCACTCCGCTCGATGTATATTCAGATACAAAACTAGTACAACTCAATTTGACCGGCAGTAAACAACCGGCCGTTGTTCTCATTATTTCAATAAAATTCTCCCTCGTCTCCGTTATCGCCCCGAGAGTCAAAATAAAATAAATTATCGATATAGAACTACCGACAGGTTCTCCGCTGTTACCTTTTCTAGTGGCAACCGCTTGACATTTATATCTTCCGCATAAATACTTTCGGTAAATAGGCATCTAGTTAGTGGGCGATTTATCTGGTCAGAAGCCGTTCTCAAAACGACAACGGCGATGTATGGTGATGAAATTCGGATTTCGTTTCTACCGGATGAGCCTTCGAGAACGAGCTTAACGGGATTAATTAATGTATTAATAATTCAAGGGAGTTCCCTTCGAATTTATTGAATGGTTTCGTATATTTGGGAGAAGAGGAATACTAAACGGGGATTTTATTACGATGTAATGCCTTTCTTGTGAAGCACGAACATAACCGTTACACGATTTGTCTGAACGAGAAAATTATCATTGAGACAAACATTAATGATACTGAGTATTATAGTTTTGAAATAATCTATTCATTCATTAATTTTCAAGTAAAAATAAAACGTAGCAAGCGCAGAAGTGGTTAACTTCGTGTGATGCATGAGAGTAGTGCCTTCTAGATTAATATTCCATCCAAATATTCAATTCACCTTCGTATTTTTGAGCGACAAGGAGAATATCACTTCATCTGAAAAATGCTGACGATTTTTTTTATAGGGGTTGGTTATTCCTGGAACAGGAGCTTTAATCGATTCAGCGTCAAAAATTCAGTGGAAAATGATACCCCACACGCCTAGATCGCCCAAAATCTCGAAAATCCATTTTTTCAAAAAACACATTTTGGCCCCTACCCCGCTCAAATTTGGTCCGATCAGGCTGAAAAGTATCAAGGACTGTCCTAAGCCGGGAACAGATCCCTGACCAAAATTTCAGATTTTTAGAAAATTGTCACTACCAAAAACGGTGCGGAATTGTACGGTGAACGGACATTTTTTCCCATTTTGGTTGGTTATTCAAGGAATAATGTTTTCATGCAAATGGTCAACCTCTCCGATTCGGCTCAAAATTTTTTTCTGGACGTTTCATGGTGTCTAGATCAAAAAAGGTCAATGTCCGTCCGCCGTCCACGCCGTTTTTGGTAGTAGAAAATTTTCTAAAAATCTGAAATTTGGGTCAGGGTCTGTTCTCGGCCTAGGACGGTCCTCCAAGCTTTTCAGCCCAATCGGACCAAATTTGGGCGGGGTAGGGGTCAAAATGTGTTTTTTGAAAAATGGATTTTCGAGATTCAGTCAGATTGGTACAAGAATGTTCAACCAGGACTGGGTTTTCCTCTCTTCTTCTATGCGATCCTGTCCGTGAAGGGGCATCTTTCCACTAAATTTTGGACTCTGAATCCAATTATATGAAACCCGGAACGATCGGCGCCCACTGGAAAAAGTTATGGGTCAAATTGGGTATATATTACCCATTTTGAATATGCGTTTTTGAGATTTCTGGAACCTAGGCGTGTGGGGTATCATTTTCCACTAAATTTTGGATCCTGAATCGATTGGAATGGGTCTGGGACCCGCCGCACCCACTTTTTTCCCCATTTCTCCCATGTTGAAGAAATGAGTCTCCATGCGCCTGGTCCAAGGAATAACCAACCCCTGTGTAAAAATTTGCAGCGTTTTTTGATCTAGACACAGTATTTGGCCCAAAAGTTTTTGTGTTTCAAGGTGTCTATATCAAAATGAGCGAATGTCCGTCGACTTTGGTAGTAGACAATTTTCTAAAAATCTTAAATTTTGCTGGGGGGTACATTCAAACGGGTCCCCTACCAATTGGTCGAAACAAGTGGATTGGATAAATTTTGCACTCACCTATTTCGTTTTTGGTGGTTATTCCTCGAGTAATCATTCTATGTTTTCCAATCTATTCATAGCTTATTCTCAGTTTATTTCTTGTTATGAACCATTCGTTTATAAAAAAAAAAAAAAAAAAAAATAGAAGTTAGGAGAAGTAAGACACTTCCAGTCTAGGGTACATAAGATAAATTCAAATCTGTGAGGTTTTAGAGTAGTGGAGTGAGGGGTGACACCTTTTACTAGAATGTAAAGGATTTATCTATTGATTCAAGTATGAACAAGATTGTCAATTGACATAATTTGTCGGTATTTTGTTTTTTCTGAAGACTGCAGGTGGAGAATTTTCCTTCTGAGAATATTTTCTGAGGACTCATGTGACCCCTCCCCTTCCCCCCATGTACCACTTCCCACAGAATTGACGTCTCCTCGTTTTTTTTTATGTGTTGAGAAAAAGATACCACCAATTAGAAGACGATTAGAGCTGTTAATGAACCGTGAAGCTTCAATTTGGCTCACACCAAAGAGTTTATCGTCTCGTGAGACTCGCTCACACTTTTTTCTCCCTTCTCCATTGGTGGCGGGTATCGACCGGGGGTTGGAAAAGTCGAAAAAACGCCAGACCGAGGGTAACAAATGAACGGATTCTCTCCGATGGAAATAGGTAGGAGGCGTCTCGTGTTACTTATTTATGTGACGAGGTAGGCAGGATCGTTTCAGAGGATCAATCTCACACTGAGCTGCAGCCAAATGTGCGTCTGCATGGGAAATTAACGTCACATGCGTCATTCCACCCCGTCAGCATCCCCGGCGACGGTTTGGGACGAATCAACGCTTCTTTTAACTTCCTTTTACCGAACAGGTTTCACAATTTCCAGAAAAATGTAAAATAATCCACATAATTTGTGTTTGTCTCTAGTAAATTTGAGAAATTTCTGGGCCCTGTTTCATAATAACCTTTGCAAATTCTTCCACACGGGTTGGTTATTCCTCGGACCAGGTGCATGGAGACGCATTTCTTCAACATGGGGAAAATGGGGGAAACAGTGGGTGTGGCGGGTCCCGGACCCATTCCAATCGATTCAGGGTCAAAATTTAGTGGAAAATGATACCCCACACGCCCAGGTACCAGAAATCTCGAAAACACGTACTCAAAATTAGTAGATGGGTACCTATTTTGACCCATAACTTCTTCCGATAGGTGCCACGTTCCGGGACCAATTTCATTGGATTCAGCGTCCAAAATTCTCAAAGATCCATTTTTTGAAAAACACATTTTGACCCCCAATCCCGCCCAAATTTCGTCTGATCGGACTGCAAAGTTCCAACTAGATCCAAAGAAGAAAGTTTCAGAAGTTTTTCAGAAAATTTTCTACCAAAGTCGGCGTGGACAGCGGACGGACATTTGCTTATTTTGATCTAGTCGTCCAGAACATAATGAACTAGTACAATTGTACAAAACATGTCGTACGTTGGAAGGTACAAGCATATTTCTCAGAAGTACAAGTCATTACGTTTCATAAACGCTCTCTAATACTACTAATATTTCGATAGTACAGGTGGTTTTTTGTATAATTCGTACAAATCTCAATTCGCTTGTAATTTTGTGTTGTCCTCGAGTGTAGAACAAAACTATGCTTGATGTGTATGATTTATTGTTCGTTAAAGGCCATGAAAATGAAGGTCTGGTCCGTCAAAGAAGAAGGAAAATCAATAGAGTGAGGAATAATTTTGCTTTTCGAAGTGAGTTCGAGTTGAAGGAATGATTTTGCATGATCGATCTAATGCTGACGTCGCAGCTGCTGTTTGAGGATTGGGCTTGTCCTTGGATACCAAAGCACTCGACGAGGTGAACTATCGCCTAAATGTGAACTAGGTATTGCTCTGAATTGGCCAGGAAGCAGAAGGCAGTTCCACACCATCAAAGACATGCATGGCGTCAGCAAGGCCTCTGCTGGCAGATGCGTGAAAACAGTGAATCGTCGCTTATTCCATTCTTTACTTGAATGGCCAGAGAACAACATTACAGATGTGATCAATTCATTCTACGCAATGGCAAACTTTAATCATGTGATTGGAGTGATTGATGGTTCTCTGATTCCAATTGACGCTCTTGTTGAAAATGAAGAGCTGGGTCAGAATGGGTGTCTATCTACCCATTTCGTTAAGTGGGTATTCGAGATTCCTGGTACCTAGGTGCGTGGGGTATCATTTTCCACCTAATTTTGGATGCTGAATCCATTGAGGCGGAACCCGAGACTATTGGTCCCCACCAAAAGGGGTCAAAATGGGTATCCATCCACCAATTTAGAACATGCGTTTTTGAGATTTCTGCTACCTAGGCGCGTGGGGTATCATTTTCCACTAAATTTTGGACGCTGAATCCAATGAAAAGGGTCCCAGAACGATTGGCACCCACTGAACGAATTTATGGGTCGATATGGGTGCCTATATACCCATTTTCTAATGTGTTTTCGAGATTTCCGGTACCCAGGTGTGTGGGGTATCATTTTCTACCAAATTTTGGATTCTGAATCGATTGGAATGGGTCCGGGACCCGCCATACCCACAGTTTTTCCATGTTAATTTTTTTTTTTTTTTTTTTTTTTGTAGGGGATTTTGAATTTTTTGTTGAAATTGATTGGTCAAATATAGCAGTTTTCCGCAATCAGGCGGCCGCTTGACCGTGCGCCCCCTAGCGCCTCACAATCGAACTAAAATGAGATGTACGTGAGATCAAGAATGCGGCCGGTCAGGTCCCGAAGCTAACGAACGTATTTGTCCCCCGACAATTTGTGTAATAGACCTAAGTGCGGGGAGTAAGCTGGCAACTTTAATATAGAGCCACCACCCCCTCCCCTTCCCCTACGGCCACTGCGATACGTGACCTTATTAACAATGTCTGCCGCAGGTCTGCTCCTGGACGTGGGTTTTTTAAATCCATTTTGATGGGTAGCTACTCGTATTACATCAACGATCCTTCGGTCAATTACAGCGATCGAACTGCCTAAGCTGCACCTGTCGAACCTTTTCATTCATTGGCCTTTAGGGGTGAGTCTGGAGTGGGAGAGATTGATAATGCTGCTCATTGTATGTTCAAAAGAAATTGTTTGCGCAAGTAAACTAATGATCGCCATTCCAGAGGCTAATACACCGCCATAGCATCTTCAAGACGTTTTCAGTGAATCATGCGCATGTGCAGAGACTAACAAAGTTTGTTCAATGGAATTGCACTAATAGGAAACAGGGAGCAACTCTATCCTGATTAGTGTGAGGAGAGGACCTAACCTAAATTTGGCGCTGGTTCGATAACAGCAGTAGTGACAAATATCGATAAAGCGGGAAAAAAATTTCGTAATATTTTGTATCGATACAAGCGGGTGTATCGATATACCGATTCCCTGAATCACTGATCAATATCAATACTAATATCGTATGGATAACTCTCTCTCTATAGCTTGTTTCATGATTCAGTTAATTTGGATATTTAAAGATGTAAGAGAGTTCCACATTGAAAAAAGGTTAGTTAACGTTTAAAAAATTATATATTTATTTCGATTAATATAAAATTAGAGGTTAGGGTTAATTTGTTATTGTTTAGCTATTGGCTTTCGGTTTCAATGGATCGATATAATAATATATATACATAAATTATCAATATATTGATATAAATAATCAATACTGATAAATATCGTAAATCGTATCGATACGAAGAAATATCGATACACCAGGTGGTATCGATACACCCATATCGATACATTGAATTTCGATAAGTATCGATACGCTGTATTGATACACCGGCCTGTATCGCCCATCACTAAACAGCAGGGTTGGGGAGGATGTGGAGCGACTTTTGGTCGGTCATTCCTTGAATAATCAACCTGTTTTCATGCAAAATGTCAATTACTCCGATTAGCCCCTAAACAATTTTCTGGACGTTTCAAGGTGTCTAGATCAAAAAAGGTCAATGTCCGTCCGCCGTCCACGCCGTTTTTGGTAGAAGAAAATTATCTAAAAATCTGAAATTTCGGTCAGAGACCCATTCACGGCTCTAGTTGGTCCTCAAAACTTTTCAACCCGATCGGACCAAATTTGGGCGAGTAGGGGTAAAAAAATGTATTTTGGAAGATTAATTTTCGAGATTTTTGTCGATTTTGGCGTGTGGGTTATCATTTTCCACTAAATATTGGACGCTGAATCAATCAAAATGGGTCCTAGAACGATTGGCGCCCACTGGATGAGGTTATTGGTCAAAATGGGTGCCTATCTTACCTATTCCGAATGTCTGTTTTCGGGATTTCTGGTTCCTAGGCATGTGGGGTATAAATTTTCGATCCTGAATTGATTGGAATGGGTCCGGGACCCGCCGCATCCACTGTTTCCCCCATTTTCCTCATGTTGAAGAAATGAGTCTTCATGCTCCTGGTCCGAAGAATAACCAACCCGTGTGAATGAGTTTGCAGCGTTTATTTTATTATTGTTCTGACATTATTTTTGTACATTTACTTGGAGACTTCAGAGGAAAAGACCTATTATACATCACCTTCTTATAAATTGTATAATCCTTCAAAATGCCAGGACAGTCCTGGAACGAGGAAGGATTTAATCGAAAGAAATGACCTGAAAGCCGTTGGTGGGAAATCGTTCAAACGGATCCCGATCCGTTACAAATTTGACGCCCGAATGACTACTGGTTTGCCAGCTGAGGAATCTAGTCGACGATTCTATCCAATATCCCATCGACCTCGGAATTTCCTTTTGTCTCTTAACGTTCTGGCGTTCGGTGTACGTCCATTCAAATTGAAATCGGATCGATCTTGATTCATATTCGCTATCCCTCGACGATGAACGCGATTTCAATATCTTTACGTTCGTCTCGGAGTTTTCAACGAATCGTCGTCGTTTATTGGCACCTTCATCAAATTTAACATTTGTAGTGAAGAACACTTATAGAGAACAGTTCGGAGCTTAGGTTCGCCAATGATACAACGCCATTTTGTTAGCGTTAACGTGCAGCAAAGATTAGGAATATCCTTTTTCGCTACAGAGCAACACCTTTAGCATCAGGCCAATCACCTGCAGAATTATATATAAGTACATCAATAAAAAAACTTTTATAAAAACAACGTTTTTCATATGCACTAAAAAGTAGAAAATAATTTTCATATGAGCCTGGCAGAATTTCTGAATAAATTGGTCACATTATGGTAACAGACTTTATAACAATTTCCAATTCTTATAAAACGAAAAACGTTGGGCGCATTTTGTATTATTATTATGAATGTTCATTTTAGAATCATATAAATATGAGATTTATGAGAATTAACTGAATATTATGTCAACTGAATTAATATAAAGAAATTTCATTTTATAGAAATGTGAGCGTATTAGAAAGATCTTGATGTTTGAGTACATGCGCCCAACTTTTCGTTTTATAAGAATTGGAAATTGTTATAAAGTCTGTTACCATAATGTGACCAATTTATTCAGAAATTCTGCCAGGCTCATATGAAAATTATTTTCTACTTTTTAGTGCATATGAAAAACGTTGTTTTTATAAAAGTTTTTTTATTCGTGTACTATTATTTTCTACTTTTTAGTTTTGTTCGTCAGAAATTTGTAATCGTAAAATTTTATTGAAGAACCTCGATGAACAATGCAGATATTCCCCCCTACCATTAAATAATTTTATTTTATTGAAATCACTCAAGAAGCTCTTTAAATCATCATCAAAGTATTATAATATTGCATTGTCATCTGCGAAGATCATGCCGTCAACGCCAACGAACGCTCTACCTCAGAGACTATACCAATTGAAATAATTTACTGAGGGAGAGTGTAGTGAAGAACAGTTCCATTTAACTGTTCTCTATAACTGTTCCATATAACTGTTTTCTATAACTGTTATAGAGAACAGTTTGGAGCTTAGGTTCGCCAATGATACAACGCCATTTTGTTAGCGTTAACGTTCAGTCTCCATTCTGCTCGTGCCTCATATACATGTCTCCTCGTTTAATATTGTTCAGTCACCTTGTTCGTAAAAAAAAACGTTATTCATAATTCATCAGAACTGTATCCGCGTATCTCATTCTAATTACCTCAAGCCACAACAACATTTAAAAAAGAACATCTTTCTTGGGGAGAGCTGAAGGGTGCATTTTTCTACAATGGTGGAATGCAAGGTTCCACAATGCGTTTTCACATTTTTATGTGACATTGAAAAAAGTGATTTGGAGGTCTCCAGAGTGAATAGCTAATAAGAAAACGCTGCAAATGCCTTCACAGGGGTTGGTTATTCCTCGGACCAGTAGCCCTAGAGACTCATTCGAATCTATTCAGGGTCCTAAATTTAGTGTAATATTGTGTAATATTATACCCCACACACCTAGGTACTAGAAGTCTTGAAAATCCATTTTCCGAAATACACATTTTGACCCCTACTCCGCTCAAATTTGGTCCAATCAGGCTGAAAAGATTTGAGGACCAACTAGAGCAGGTAACGGGTCCCTGGCCAAATTTTTTATCAAAATTTCTACTACCAAAATCACAGTGGACGGCATACGGCGGAAGGACATTTGCTTGCTAATTTTGATCTAGACACCATAAAACGTCCAGAAAGTTTTGGGCCAAATCGGGGAGATTGACTTTTTGCATGAAAACATGGGTTTTTCCCTTAACCTTTAACCTTTTTTCAACCTTTCTCACTCTCAGCTTCGCACCACCCTTTCTCATCAGTCCCTTCAAGGGGGTCTGTCGACGCAACTCGATCTAGCGGCTGGCGGCCGAACTGTCGCCGTTGACCACCCTACCCAGCCAGACCCATGCCGCACGGCCTGATTTTCCAAAAGTAATTCCAATTTTTATGAAGCTCCTGTATGAAAATTCAGACTTTTTTCTTTCGCAATATCCTTCTAAGACTTGTGAAATTTTCTCGAACTAAGATTCAACTGCCAACTGCCAGCGATCCACTCATATCCGTGACAGGACAGCACCGATGCTCTCCGTGGTTCGTACCTTCCGGCGACATCCGTGATGATTTCCTTTGCCACTCACACAGTATCGTATCGTACCAGAATGAGGTAAACAGTGAATATCTATAAGTGAAACTTTTCATCCCGTCCGTTTTTTACCTTAAATATCGGCGTGGACGTATTTTTAGTTTTCACGGTGGCTGCCGGAAGAGAACGGAACGTCTCGGAGGGTCACGGCGACTTGGGTAGTAGAAACTTTTCTTAAAATCTGAAATTTTGATCATGGCTCTAGTTGGTCCTCGCAACTTTTCAACCCGATCGGACTAAATTTTAGTGAGGTAGGGGTCAAAATGTGTGCCTATTTACCGATTTCGAATGTGTGTTTTCCAGATGTCTGGTACCACATATCATTTTCCACTAAATTTTGGACCCTGAATCGATTGGAATGAGTCCATGACGCCCAACTCACGTACGTAAGAATTTGCATCGTATTTCTTGTACAAAATAATATTTTTTCGCCTGATTTGACGCCATTTTGAGAACTGTTTTTGAAAAGTTCAATCCCGTGGTTATTGTTCATCGAAAGAAGGAAATTTCAAAATTCTATTCCAATCAACTCCGATTGTTCACCTCACGTTTTATAGGCCGTGTTGAGCAAGCAGAGCGAAGGGCAGAACGGACGAGAGCCAATATTTGCAGGGCATCAATCAACGAGGAACCACTTCCGAAACCCCTTCACCTCCATCGACATGCAAACTCTCATAATTGCCGAGAGCATGAGGATGTTGATAAGTTACTCGTTATAATGTTGTGTACACTCGGGGGCAACACAGGAAGGGCTGAAGAGGCTACGGCTGAGCTTCGAACTGAACAAACACTTTGTTATACGCGGTTCATCTAGGGCGGATCGTTTTACCTGAGCGGTTATGGCGAGATGGTCGGCCATGGCCGTCGAAACCATCTGAGAGGTGTTTTGGTGTGCTATTCCTTGTATAATCAACCAATGTTTTCATGCAAAATGTACATTTCTCCGATTCCGGCCCAAAATTTCAATAGAGTCAAATGTTCGTCCGCCGTCCAGGCCGACTTTGGTAGTAGAAAATTTTCTAAAAATATGAATTTACGGGTCAGGGGTCAACTTCAGGCTCTAGTTGGTCCTCGAAACTTTTCAACCCAATCGGACCAAATTTAGCGGGGTCAAAATGTGTATTTCGAAAAATGGATTTTCAAGATTTTTGGCGGTCTAGCCGTGTAGGGTGTCATTTTCGACTAAATTAAGGGCACTGAATCCAAAGAAATGGGTCTCAGAACCAATTGCACCCACCGGAAAAGTTATGGGTCAAAATTGGTATCTATCTACCCATTTTGTTATTTCGAGATTTTTGGTACCTAGGCGTGTGGGGTATCGTTTTGCACTAAATTTTGGACGCTGAATCCAATGAAATGGGTCCCAGAGCGATTGGCGCCCACTGGAAGATGTTTTTGGTCAAAATGGGTACGAATCTACCCATTTCGAATAGGTATGTGTTTTTGAGATTTCTGATACCTAGGCGTGTGGGGTATCATTTTCCATCAAATTGTGGACGCTGAATCGATTAAAATGGGCCCGGGACCCACCACACCCACTGTTCTCCCCATTTCCCCATGTTTAGCCTTTTAGATGAGTAAGCGTTGAAATTGTTACGTCCACTCAACGGCGTCGACGGCTGTGATAAGTGAGGAGAAACGCCGTTTGAAGAAAATTGCCTGAAGATCGCTGGCTCAGCACAAGCAGCACGAACCCCCGCCTTTCTTCTACGACTTACGGTATCGCCTCTGCTCGGAGTTACGATACGTCATCAGAGCTCATTTGCCTCGCACTGTAGTAAAGTGAGGGGTTGACGACGTCTTCATTTTCCAGTCGAACAACTTTGAGGGCACTTCAAGCGGCGGAGGGAGGCTTTTTTTCTATTATAAGGTGGAGGCGAAAAGAACGGCGAGGAGGGGGAAGAAAATATTGTCGTGTTCGTCTTCGTGCATTTGCACGCGGAGCGAAACGACGTTCCATCAGTTTGTTTCCCGCGTCTTGTGGCATTGTGGTCGCTCGAGGAAATGATACTTCTTCAGCCTCAAATCTCTCCTTCATTATGACGCCCTTCGCTCAAAAGGGCTCCGTATAGCCGGGAAAAGGTCGTACGGGGGCACGTGGGAGCTGGAGGTGGCAGAGACGAAAAGGCTCCATTTCCCCGGGCACGGCGGGGAAGGAAAATGGGTGGAGCGGGGGAAATGGGTGGGAAAACACACGGTGGGAAAAAGGTTTTTTCCTCCTTTTTTGGTGAAAAAAAAGGACACGCCGCGGCTCTTCGGGACTCTTTTGTCGAAGGGTGCGGAAAGAGAGAGCGTTGTAGATCACCTGCTGTACTCCCCCGCCGTCGCCGCCGCTGTTGTTACTCTCCCCCCTCAATCGCCCCGTACTATTGAGGTGGGAAAGTAACAACAGCGATCATAATCACATGTGACACAAATGGTTCCTTTTACTCTCGATGGAAATACAATGGGGAGATACATTCGCCTTACACGCCACCGTCATCCCTCACATCCATGAGTAATACTCCCATCAAGCACACCAAATGTATCCAGAAACTCGCTCAAAAACTACCAATAGGTATTGAACATCTTCCTCAAGAAATTCAGCACCCAACTCCCCTGAGTGTAATCAAATAACAAATAATTTACTTGTATTTGATTTGTATCAGAAATAAACGCTAAATTTTTATCACATTGACGAGGATAATAATATTTATCAACAACAAGTTTTACAACAAATTCAAAAGAAATTGAGAATATATAATAATATAAATTTGGAAAATATTGTATAACTAAAATGACAACCGTTGCAGACCAAAGAATAAATTGAAAATTGTATGAATGTATGAATATTGTGTGTATGAATTGAATTGTACTCTTCAGCGGAGTTCACAAAATTAAAACGCTGCGAATTCATACATAGAGGTTGTTTATTCCTCGGCCCATTAAATTAAATCGATTCAGCGTCCATAACCTCTTCCAGTTGGCGCCAATCGTTTCGGGAGCAGTTTCATTGGATTCAGCGTCCAAAATAGTAGAAAATGATACCCCACACGCCTAGGTAACAGAAATATCGAAAGCACATATTCAAAATGGGTAATACATACCCATTTTGACCCATAATCTCTTACAGTGGGTGCCAATCGTTCTGGGGCCCTTTTCATTGGATTCAGCGTCCAGAATTTAGTGGGAAATAATATCCCACACACCTCGATTGTAAAAAATCTCAAAAACACATTCGAAATGGGTTGATAGGCACCCATTTTGACCCACAACCAAATAATGTGTATTTCGAAAAATTGATTTTTGAGATTAATCGCGATCCATGTGTGTGGGGTATCATTTTCCACTAAATTTTGGACGCTAAATCTTATGAGACGGGTCCCAGAACAATTGGTGCCCTCTGGTTTTCATGAATATTTTAAATATTGTTATTTCTGCAGAGATGACTGGAAATACGGCTGAGTGGTAAGACTTCTCAAAATGGGCAGGCAATACACTAGGAAGAATGAACTAGGGCAAAGTAAACAATTTTCAGTGATTTTAAATTCAATAATGATCTTAACCGAGAGAATAGATACATATTTTTGCGTAAAATTCATCAAAAGTTTCACCTAAATACGTATCCTTATTTAGGTATATTTTTATATTTTAGGTAGGATTAATGTTTCTGTTTCGTAACAACGTATATTATTCTAGAATACCAGGCGGGTGTGAGAGACCAAAAAAAGAAGAAACAAAAGGGAAAAGGAAAAATGTGACGACGTTCTCGGGGGAACTCAACAAACGAACATGTTTATCAGTAAATTGGTGTTAACAGACAGGCCAAGATATCGGTTCTAGATTATTCTTCGCATTCGGACGTAGTAAATAATATAGTACGTGACGCGGTTTATTAATTACCGGAATCAGTTTTTTTCTCCTCACTCAACCCCCTTCCACAGTTTTTACACTCCAAGGTTTATAATTAGTGATCTGTTGCCTCGTGAGCGTTCCTTCTTACCTCGTCGGTGCTTGTAATTACCGAAAAGTTCTCTTCGAAATCATGAATTATGCAAAAGGAAAGATAGCGTCTTTCACGGTGTATCATCCCTAGAGACCCGTGGAAGTCATAGTTGCCAAAAAGTAAAAACTACTCCATCACGGTTTTTTTTCTTCGATGTAAAAAAGAATTCTGTCGGAAGAGAACCGACAGGATCCTCCTGTTGGAGTAACGTCATTTAAAACGTCCTTAAAAACGCTACAAAGTATTACAGGGGTTGGTTATTCCTCGGACCAGGCGCATGGAGGCTCATTTCTTCAATATAGGGAAAATGGGGGAAACAGTCGGTCCCAAACCCATTTCAATCGATTCTGGGTCCAAAATTTAGTGGAAAACGATATCCCACACGCCTAGGTTCCAGAAATCCCGAAAACACATATTCAAAATGGGTAGATAGATAGCCATTTTGACCCATAACTTCTTCCAGTGGGTGCCAATCGTTCTGGGATCCTTTTCATTGGATTCAGCGTCCAAAAATGAGTGGAAAATGATAACCCACTTGCTAAATTGCCCAAAATTTCGAAAATCCATTTTTCAAAATGCACATTTTGACCCCTACCCCGCCCAAATTTTGTCCGATATGGCTGAAAAGTTTCGAGGACCATTTAAAGCTAAAAACGGACTCCTGACCCAAATTTCAAATTTTTAGAAAATTTTATTTTGTTGGTAGCTTCGCCTAATTCTAAAATCAGCAGTAGGAAAAGACTTCAAAAATTCTTTCATTATTTTCCGTTCATTCTAACTTGTTGAATGTTACGTCTCACTCGCTTATTCGTTGTTATTGCTTTCTCGATAATCTCATTCCAAAGCTTTACCCATCAATTTGACATGGAAAACCTTGATTTGCCGTGGAAATGCTGTACATACTGCAGTTTTCCTTGGCCTTTTGCTGACTGAGGAGATTTGGTTCACCCATTTTTTGTGAGAATCAAAATTGAAATACTGTATTGTGCGGAAGTAGAGCGAGGGTTAAACTGGATATATTTCCAAAATGACTTATCGTACAAAGATAAGCCGTCATGATACGCACCACAAGAAATATCACAGAACGTCAACTAATGAAATGTGCTCACAAGTTCGGTTCTAATTCGGCGAAGGTATTTTCGTTATGTCTCTTCTTCAATTAGGAGCGATAGACAAAATGCCAGGAAGTATTCAACTAACGGCGCGGTTAACCTAAAATGAGGATCGTAGAGGCGAGACCTCCCTCGCACGCATCTAATTACAAGGGAACCGAGTCTGAAAGGGAGTGAATCTTCGAGGGAGTTTCTTTTGTCTTAATTAACAGCATCGGAAGAAAACGCCTCAACTCGAAACTATGGCGAAGAGGCTGTGAAGTGTGAAGAGGATGGAAATAGATGAACTGGGAGGTGGAAGAGCGAGGGTAATTATTCAATAATGCCAGTTTACGGGTGAAGATTTTGGGGAGCGGATGCTCCTAATTGCGACCAATAGGAAGCCACAATCCGTGCAGGTTCGAAGAGCCGAAAGGTTTCAATCAGTTTGTGTGGCTTGACGGCTTCTTCCTGGATTCTCTATTAACAGAACACAGCTTTGTCTAACCTGGCATGGCCCTGCAGAAATGTGAAGAAGAAGAAGAAGAAGAAAACATGTTTATTTTGCAAATTCATCAATTACATTGATTTTCATCATAATAAAATTTAATCTACCTTGAAACAAAACATGGTAGGCTGTGGACGTGCCGGGTTGACTGGGATTTCCACCACAAGACAATTACAAACATACAACACAATAAACCTCTCTCCAAATACCATTTTTAAAATCTAACCATCCCTACACAAATACCCCCATAATCATCCTTATCGTTTAACATTTTACACCCTTGTAGTCACCAATTGAACTCATCTACCAACGCAGTGCGATATCTCCAGGCATGGTATGCGAAAGGAGATTCAATGTGGTCATCCCAGGGACAGGAGCTTGGACCCAGGGACCCCTGGGGGTACTGCCAGGAGACCTGGTATGGTACACGGATGGGTCCAAGATGGGGAACGGATCCGGCCTGGGGGTGTATGGCCCGGTGCCAGAATGGGAGCTCTCGCTCTCCCTTGGTAGCTGGGTCACAGTATACGAGGCTGAGCTGCTCGCAATAGAGAAATGTGCTGAGGAGAACATGAGGAGGGCCTACCGAGGTATGCGGATCCACATCTTCTCTGACAGCCAAGCAGCACTCAAGGCCTTAATGGCATCGAGCTCTGACTGGAAACTGGTGCTTGAGTGCTGGGAAGCCCTCCAACTACTGAGTGGAGCAAACAAGGTTGTCCTCACATGGGTCCCAGGCCACTCAGGGGTTGAGGGTAATGACCGAGCTGACGCTCTGGCGTGGGTCGGGGACTGTTTTTACAGGACCTGAACCATGCCTAGGAATCTCCCGCACCCTACTATCGGGGTGGGTGGCAAACTGGGTTCGCTCCCAGCACCAGAGGCGCTGGGAGCGGACGCCGTGGCAAGAACACGGTCATATCATGATGACTGGTCCTAACAAAGGTAGGGCCACGAGATGCCTTAACCTTAACAGAGCTTCCCTGAGACTCACCGTTGGCTTATTTACAGGACACGGGGACTTCAGGAGGCATCTCTGCCGGATTGGGGTGCGCAATGGTACCCCTGACTGCAGATACTGTGGCGAAGACGAGGAGACAGCGTCTCACATCGTCTTCAACTGTCCTGCCCTGGAACTCAGGCGTTTCAGAACCTTCGGGACTTTGGACCGAGGGGACTTCCTCAACCAGGAGAACCTGGTCGGAGCTCTGCTGGACCTAGTCGGGAACACGGAGCTTCGGCCAAGATGAGCTCCAGGGGTTAGCACGATGGGTCTAAGTGCGGTGGGCGGACACGGCGGTGGACGTCCGTAGGCTGGCCGTCCCCTGGACGCGAATTCGCGCGAAGAGGCGAAGTACGCGATTTCAAACGAAGAGTTCGCCTCTTAACAAACACTATTATTCGTATAGGACCCCGTCCACTGCAAGCGCCATGATCGATTTACCGATTTCCATCGCCAGGTTCGCCAGTTCGCGCGTTTGGAATCAAACATGTTTGATTCTCTTCGCCTCTTCGCGCGAATTCGCGTCCAGTGGACGGCCAGCCTTATCTATCTATGGTGTGCGAATCTCGCCACGTGTATCCACCTTTCTCTGGAGTCCGAAAGGGATACTGACTCGTTCATAGCCAGCACCCTCAACCCCAGGAATCTCACCCTTAAGTCCGCCAGCACTGGGCTGATGGGGATGAAGTGGATGGCGTCCTCATTCTCACCCACGTTGCAAAGGGAGCAGAGGCGGCTCGGGCAGATCTCCAATAGATACCGTCGTTCAGCGGGAGCATGTGTAGTGTACCTATCATTGTCCATCATTATTCATAATTTGTCAGGTCCGTCTTTGACCGTGTGAACAGAGAGTACTTGTGGTACAAGCTATTCAAAGAAGGTGTCTCTACAAAATGTATTGACGCACACACAGAATCAGCAGCAATGCTTGTTGGAACGTCAAATACTGGATATTTCCAGACTTGAGCTGGAGTGATGCAAAGGTGTCTGTTGTCGACGTGTTTGTTCGCTCTATTACAAATGACCTGTATGCAGTTTTGGGAGAAGAGTGTGGGTATGGGTACGTGAGGTTCGTCTATTGCCGTACGCTGATGACGTGATCCTACTGGCGTCAAGCGTGAGAGGGTTGCAGAAAATGGTGAACAGGCTTGAGGACTACTGTACAACGTGGGGTTTGGAACTTAATCTAGTAAAGTCAAAGATAATGGTGTTCAGGAATGGTGGCAGGCAATGATGGAAGACAAGACATCAACATGATGAGACGAGGAGAATGTGAAAATATAGTCACAACAGGTGCTGCAGAGGGATCCACAGTTGGACAAACTCTTTGGAACATTTTGTAAGACAGAGTCTTCAGCCAGTGCCAATAAGCGCTTTTTTGGTGTAGTATGCGGATGATGTAAATATCCAAAACGGCTGAAGACTCACTCAATAAGCTGAAGTAATGACTGCAGTAACATACAGGAAGGAAGGTTGCATATTAGCCCTTGCAGTGGAACCAACAGAGATGGTGGTTTTAACTCGCGGGAGAATTCAGACTCTGTTGCAAACTTAACTGATAGAGCTGGTCCACTGTACGACCAACTACCAGGTGTCTGGAGTGATCCTTCAGGGAACACATTAGTTTGGCCGTAGATGAGGCATCGCACATGGCAAACATGCAAACCATGGAAGCGGAAGATGCCCAATTCAGTACAGTTTGGAATAGACACATGAGCGCATTTGCTGTTACGTATTACCACAAGCGTCTTATAGCAGCACAACGCCGAGGAGCGCTAAAAATAATTAGTGCGTATAGAGCGGCATTCGGAGCCTGCTTTCCCTGTACTAGCTGGGATTATCCCAATACACATACTGGCTACAGAATGAAAACAGAATGATAGAAGAGAGGAGCCAAAAGTGAAGAGCTGGCTGGAAAGGCCACAGAGAAAGGTAAACTACTATCTCACACAATCCCTCACAGGGAATATAAATACTCATAACAATACCGAAACCCGATGGGCATTGCAGAATGACCCAGAAACAGAAGATACGATGGAACAGACGTTCTTCAACTCTGAACAGTATTTACCCAGGGGACAGTAATGAACAGAACCAGGTCTGATCTCTCCGGAAGAACTAGTCCAACGAATGATGTCAAGAGAACAAGCATGGATGAAAACTACAGAATATGTAGTCACTCCTCAGGGAAAAACCGCTGCAAATTCTTACACACGGGTTGGTAATTCCTCTGACCAGGCGCAAGGAGACTCATTTCTTCAACATGGGGAAAATGGGGTAAATAGTGGGTGTGGCGAGTCCAGGACCCATTCCAATCGATTCAGCCTCCAAAATTTAGTGGAAAATGATACTCCACACGCCTAGGTACCAAAAATCTTGAAAACACATACAAAATAGGTAGATGGATACCCATTTTGACCCATAACCTCATCCAGAGTGTGACAATCGTTCTGGGACCCATTTCATTGGATTCAGCGTCCAAAATTTAGTGGAAAATGATACCCCACACGCCTAGATCTCCAAAAATCGTCAAGATCCATTTTTCAAATTACAAATTTTGACCACAACCCTACCAAATTTGGTCCGATCGGGCTAAAAAGATTCGAGGACCGATTCAGGCTGGGATCAAACCCCTTACCCAAATTTCAAATTTTTAGTAAATTTTCAACAAAAAAAGCCCGGACAGCGGACCGACATTTGACTTTTTTGATCTAGACACCTTGAAACGTCCAGAAGAAACTTGGGCCGAATCGGAGAGATTGACTTTTTGCATGAAAACATTGATTATCCAAGGAATAACCAACCAAAAGCCACAGGCAAATCTCGCGTATTGGTTGAAATGGTTATTGGCTCAAATTTTTTGGTGCCTAAATTCTTGCTTACAGGATGATGATACATGAAACCTCTCCACCACGCCATGGACAATGGAAACCATTTGCCACAATCTCCACAGATTACTGTCACTCGACCACCAAAGTCTCGACCAAAGCCACCAGGTCGCCATCCAGCACAACCCACTCGCCTTTATCGCTCGCCCGATCACCCCCGATGCTCGTATTTATTATTGGAGCTGAGATTTCTTAAAGGAAAAAATGCAACAATTGTTCCGTGCGAGGGGACCGTCTAAGGAAACGGCCGACCTCACGCACGATTTTCCAAACGTCACAATTCATTTGTTGTATCGATGGTTATCTCGAACTGCCCTGGCTGAGGTATTCGCCGTCAGGTCGACGGGCATAAATAACTCTTCTATCCGACTCTGCACGCGTTCTCCATCGGAATAACGGGTAAATTATGAACGTTGTTGGCAACTTGTCGTTCTTTTCCTTCTCGAGGCCTCTTTGCTCTTGTGACGTATACGGCGGGGGTGGGCGCTCACGCATCTACCAGTTTTGATTGCGTTCTTGGAGATTATCAATGCATAACGGCTGCTTCGAACTTGAAGATCTCATGAATCACGAACGGCTTCCACTGAAACTGTTCATCGGCTCCTTTCTACAGGTTACGCCATCACCAAGGACAACGAAGGGTTAACCCCCCCCCCCCCCCCCCCTCCAAAGCACCTACAGGTGATCATCCTTTATTCGCCCGTGTTGACATTCCTATTCATCATTTATGAGTTAGGAGCAGTCTAGAACCGTCAGTATGACATAAATTAACTAGGTATGTCTAGATCAAAAAAATCAAATGTCCGTCCGCCGTACGCGCTTTTTTCGGTAGTAGAAAATTTTCTAAAAATCTGAAATTTGGGTCAGGGGTCTGTTCCCGGCCTAGGTCGGTCCTCAAAATGTTTCAGCCCGATCGGACCAAATTTGGTAGGGGTAAGGGTCAAAATGTGTAATTCAAAAAACATATTTTCGAGATTTTTGGCGAGTGGGGTATCGTTTTCCACTAAATTTGGGACGCTGAATCTAATTAAATGGATCCCAGAACAATTGGCGCCCTCTGGATGAGGTTATGGGTTAAAGATGCCTATTCAACCATTAAAAATGTGTGTTTTCGAGATTTCTGGAACCTAGGCGTGTGGGTTATGATTTTCCACTAAATCTTGGACGCTGAATCCAATGAAGTGGGTCCCAGAACGATTGGCTCCCACTGGAGGAGGTTATGGGTCAATTTGGGTATTTATTACCCATTTCGAATATGTGTTTTCGGGATTTCTGGTACCTAGGCGTGTGGGGTATCATTTTCCACTAAATTGTGGACCCTCAATCGATTAGAATGGGTCCTGGACCCACCACACCCACTTCCTCATTTTCCTCATGTTGGAGAATTGAATCTTCAACTGTATTCATTTGCGATCTGTCTGCTTGTGCTGAACACTCCCTGATAAGTAGCTATGCTCCATCTGCAGCTACCAAGAGCCAGAGGACCTGTACCTTTTTCATCATCTGCCCACTACCTCAGCCCAAGAAATACCTTCCTGCAAAAGTACCTGCCGGAAGTGAACAAAGACAATTTTCAGTCATCGTTCCTCAATTGTTACCAATCTGGCTAAGATAAATGATTTGTACTTCATTGTTGTCACTGTCTTGAGAATTCGAGCCTTTTTAAAAAACGAATAAGACCCTAAAAAAGGGGGGGAAACCATAAGATATTTGCCTTATTACAGATAACTGCACTTGTAACAATTGATTGATTCTTGGTTTTTAAGAAAATTATTTAGAAAACTTGTTATTTGGTTGAAATAAACCCCCATATTGACAACATTCCTCAACATTCTTCGTTTTAATTGTAATAATTAGCAATTGTATATCTCTTTGCGATTATGTTTCCAATGATTATATTGATTTCCAATTGGCGGACATGGTAATGAGTGGCAACAAGAGAACAGATGCATGTGGGAAAAAAATCCAGATTATGTGTTCTGTTTGTCATTTTCTGCAATACAAGATTATTGCTACTCATCTGTGATGTATTTGCTTAACACTAAATACAATATCTATTTATTCCTACTGATATGTGCTCTTGGTGATAAGCTATGGACACCCTGCCGCTGTTGGTGAAGGGTATAATTCCGTTTTCTTTCAATGTAGGATGAATTTGACTAGGGTCCAGCAATGCTGGAAAAATTATTAAATTTTTTTAGTGCGTTTCAAGGTGTCAAAATATGCAAAAATGTCCGTCCGCCATCCCCCTTCCACACCGATTTTGATAGAAGGAAATTTTCTAAAAATCTGAATTTGTGCCAGGGATCCAATTTTGGCTGTAGTTGGACCAAGAAACTTTATAGTCCGATTGGACCAAATTTGGGCGGGGTAGAGGTCAGAATGTGTATTTCGAAGAATATATTTTTGGGATTTTGGGCGATCTGAGCGTGTGGGGTATTATTTTCCACTAAATTTTGGACGCTGAATCCAATGAAATAAGTCTTGGAACGATTGGCGCCCTCTGAATGAGGTTATGGGACAAATGGGTGCTTATTTACTCATTTCGATCGTGTGTTTTCGAGATTTATAGAACCCAGGCGTGTGGGGTATCATTTTCCACTAAATTTTGAACGCTGAATCGATTGGAATGGTCCAGAACCCGCTCCACCCACTGTTTCTCGATGATATGGCGATCAGAGATGGCTGGCCCCATGATTACATAGGTTTATTAATCAAGAAAAACCAACCCAAATAACTCCACCTAGCTGTAGGAACAGATAGTCTAGATCGAAGAGAAATTGATCAAAATCAAATCATGTCTGTAAACGTATTAACCGAGGAATTCGTTTTTATAGGAAAACCCCATCAGCAGAAGCACTTTTATTTAAAAAGCGCTGGTAATGTAGTTCTACTTTTACTTCACAACAGTTATAACGAAATCCAAATTACTTCTCGCCACGATTTAACATCAACGCTTTCTTCTCGACCGCTGAATGAAAAACGAATCCCGGACGTTCGAAATTAGAAACCACCTGGAGAGAATCTGTCAACAGCCAGTTAACACGCATTATAACTGACTTCCTATTTCCACCTGGGGCTCCTAAATCACGTAAGATTCCCGAGGATATTATATTAGTAGACGTCTGAAAACTCGGTCGAGGTGATGAAGTGTGACGCTTTGTAACGCGACAGATCCTCTTCCTTCCAGTTGGTTCTTGTTCGAGATCACATCTGAACTAGGTTAGGTGCAGGCTCTGATTATATGAATGACGTCTGTCACTTGGTTCTGATCTATTATGTATTCGCTCAGCGTAACTGGCAAAAAACGCTGCAAATTCGTACACACCAGCTGGTTAATCCTCGGACCAGGCGCATGGAGATTCATTTCTTCAACATGGGGAAAATGGAGGGAAGAGTGAGTGTGGCCGGTCCCGGACCCATTCCAATCGATTCAGGGTCCAAAATTTAGTGGAAAATGACACCCCACACGACTAGGTACCACAAATCTGGAAAACACACATTCAAAATGGGTAAATAGGAACCCATTTTGACCCATAACCTCATCCAGATGGCATAAATCGTTCCGGAACCCATTTCATTGGATTCAGCGTCCAAAATTTAGTGGAAAATGATACCCCACACGCCTAGATCACCGTTCGAAAAACACATTTTGACCCCTACCCCACCCAAATTTGGTCCGATCGGGCTGAAAAGTGCCAAGGACCAACTACAGCCGGGAACGGACACCCGACTCAAATTTCAGATTTTTAGAAAATTTTCTACTACAGAAATCGGGAGGGACGGCGGACGGACATTACCTAATTTGGAAACAAAATGGTTGTTTTCAGTGGAAGAAGTCGACAGCTCTGTGACCCTAGAATTTGGGGTAATCCAGGGTTGAACCTTGGCAGCAATTTTCTTCATGATCATCATAAACGAACTGGCTAGTCTGGGTCTTCAGTGTGCCATGTATCTATTCGCCGATGACACAGCGATATTAGGCGAGGGCGATACTTGGGTTAAGGCATTCAAAGGAGCAAATAGGAACATTATGGAAACATAAATGGCTTTGTAACCTCATCCTTAGCATAAATGTCAGGAAAACTGAATTCCTAGTCTTTCCATGATGTATGATCAAGTTACATACATGTGGCACTAGTACTCCTAACGGGTCCTGCATATTGTTATGATTTATGTTCTTTGTAAATAACTTATTACAATTCTTCACTCAAATACACTGTCCTTGTTCACACACTTACACAATCACAAGGCACAATTCATGGTTGTAATGCAGTTGTTGCACTATTTTATAACTTGAAGCTATATTCGGACTCCGAACTGAACTGCCTTCTGCTGTGCTCCTTGGTCCCTTTTTATGCTGACTCCCTTGGCGGAGAACCTTCTTGAGTCTTCCCTGGTTCTGGGAACTCGACGTGTCTGTCTTGAGCAAACGGGAAGGTTCCAGCCAATTCAATATGATGCACAAATGTTTGAGAGTGACCCTTAGCCCTCCATGTGTCATTGACCTTGTAATGCTGGTTGCCCAGGAGACTGGTGCAGGTGTAATCTCGCAACACGGTTATGCGCATGCTTTGTGATTGAGCTTGTGGGATCACCAAGGTACCTGGGTACAATTATTGACGTATATCTTGGGTGGGAGGCTCAAGACAAAGGGAATCAACGAATTTATGTCTCTAGTCATCCCAAATAATGCCTCGATACCCTCCAAAAAAGCAGATTGTCTTTCGGTCAAAAGACCTTGCTATTCAAGGTAACGGTATAAGAGGTGCTTGACCCAGCGCTCCTATCAGTTTAGAAATGGTGCTCATCAAAGAAATAGGTCGATAGGGTAAATCTCTGGGACCCGGTCAGCTTCCCGCATTTTGGTGTCAACACCCCGCGCATGCCCTTGGTCAGCTCCCTGCAGCCTACCCTAGCGGGGATCTGACGCTTACCACTGCCACCGAAACCCATATATATGGTAACTCCCTGCCACACAGACCTACCTTGTAAAACTGAAGTAAGTCACTTCGTTGTTGTAGGTCGTCGTAGGTAGTAATCTAAATGAATGCAGGCGTGTTGTGGAGCACAACTTTTTTGACAAACACTGGCCCGCGTGATTTCGCCCGAAATATATTCGCGAATACATTCGTCTATCTTGGCCAAATTTTGAGCTCTTTTTTTCGCGGGTACACCGGGTCACTCACGCTGTTCATAGCTATCCGCGTGTCTATCTGGGTGGTCAAAAGGACGTCAACAAAAACAAAATCACGGGATGGAAGGATGATCCCTGCTTGCGAAGAGTTGACACTGGCCTGTCTCTCCTAGCGTGGGTAGCCTCATTAGCTCTTGAACACCAGCTTAGTAATATCCGCTTGCGGGGAGGTGACCTGTTGGTGACCCAAATCTCTAGTATATGGGGCGCGGTGATAACGGCAACACAGGTATCGAGAGCACACAATCGATTGTTATTGATGACGTCATATCGTCGCCTAAGAAGCAACACCGCCTATCAACCATTTTTCCCAACTGTTCAGAATGAACCAAAAAAACTTAATCATGATCAAGTTTTTGAACTTGCGACGTTCTCTGGCGTGTTTTCCTATAGCCAGACCAGCTGCTCACATGTTCCATGATTGAACATCGCAAAATGTAGAAAATTCTGAAAACTGAGGTTGATAGGTGATGACGGTAGGTTTCGTTATATTTTTCGAGTGTCCTCACTTCCCTGCATTCGTGCTAAGCAGCCTATGCGGCATGAAAAATTGATGAAGAATATACAAAAATCTAATTTTCGTGAAAATTGTTGATAGATTGTGTTGCTTCATAGGCGATATGACGATATGAGTCATCATGTTTTCACTGCCATTGCTTCAAAAATATTAACAATACCTAATAATATAAAATATAAAATCATATAAAATAATAAAATGAAATTGGTAGTAAAATAAAATAATGTAAAGTTCCTTTCCCTGCCTCCTCGGGTGTGCCTCAGGGGTCACATATTGGGCCCTTGCTGTTCATAGTTTTCTGTGGTTCGCTCTGTCGGATTTTCCCTGATGTTTCCTTCCTGATGTTTGCAGACGACCTTAAGATTTTTACCCGTGTAACATCAGCTGCTGATTGTGAGATCCTTCAGTCCGCCCTCAATGACTTCGTGGAGTGGTGTGGCGTCAATTGTCTGCAGCTTAACCCATTAAAGTGCTCGGTCAGTTCGTTTTCTCGCCTGCAAGACCCTTTCATTTTCAACTATTCCATTCTTGGCACTTCTCTCCATCGCTTGCAAGTTACGCGTGATCTGGGGGTCTTGTTGGCTCAACAGTTAAATTTTGGCGAACACATTGACGCAGTTACTGGCCGTGCTCGGAGGATCTTGGGTTTCATAAAGCGTAACACCCGCGAATTCAGTGATGTCAAGGCCATAACGACGCTGTATTGCTCGCTTGTCCGTCCTCTCCTGGAGTATTCGTCCGTCGTGTGGTCGCCATACTACGCCACCTACGCCCACCAGATTGAGACTGTACAGCACATCTTCCTTCGTTACGTTGCTTTCAAGATGGGTGCCCCGTGGCATGATCTCGACTATGGCTCAATCCTACGTGTCTGCCGTCTTACCCCGTTGGTCAATCGTCGTGCTGTGGCCGATCAATGCTTCTTCCATAGGTTGATGAATGGAGTCATCGATTGTCCTCCTCTTCTGCAAATGATCTCCCTCAATGTGCCTCAATTTTTCTCTCGTTCGCACAATGTTTTCTTCGTTCCATTTGCACAGACAAATTACCTCAGGAACCGTCCGCTTCTCCGTCTTCCTCGTCAGGCAAATTTGATTTTACAAGAGGCTGCCTGCGATCTCTTCTCGGACTCTCTGCAAGCTTACAGGGCGCGAGCTGTTGAAGTCCTCTCTGCCAAATGATTGTTAATGGTTTTATGTTTGCTATCCTGTTAGGTGTTGTACCCAGCCATTTTACCCTTGTTTTCATTTAATTATATTTATATTCTTGTTAATTGGACCTTGGGTCCGTGCTATAAATAAATAAAAAATAAAGTCATTGTCAGGGTCATAGACTGAAGGAGTGACGTCAGATGGATAATCGATCAGCTTGTTGTTCGAGTTCGATATTTCGAGCGAGATCGATCGTTTGTTATCTCTGCCCCATATACTAGAGTTCAGCTGGTTGATAGTTGTATTCACCACCCTTAAACAATG
>CM034002.1:11776870-11839952 GCA_019603395.1 Cyrtorhinus lividipennis | reverse complement strand
TTATTTCCAGATTGGGGTTCATCATGGCTTTGCCCTCGTCTGATGGCTGCTGTTTTGGTGGCATGGTCGCGAATTCACTTGTTAAATACAGAATAAATAAATAAATAAATAAATAAATAAATAATTAAAAAAAAACAATTATAGAACCGATAGATCACTTTCTTGCGCACCAAGGACCGATAATTTCCCCACGAATCGAGAAGGACTTCCCAGTTGGTAAGAGCTATGACGGATCTGGAATCGGGATGTCAATTGGAGCTGAAGGCTCCCGGAACAGTCCCGGAACAGAGGGCCTCGGGACAAGTTTCGGAACAGTCCCGGAACAGAGGGCCCCGGAACAGTCTCGGAACAGAAGGCCTCGGGACAAGTTTCGGAACAGTCCCGGAACAGAGGGCCTCGGGACAAGTCCCGGAACAGTCCCGTAACAGTCCCGGAACAGAGGGCCTCGGAACAAGCCCCGGAACAGTCCCGGAACAGTCTCGGAACAGAGGGCCTCGGAACAAGCCCCGGAACAGTCCCGGAACAGTCTCGGAACAGAGGGCCTCGGAACAAGGCCCCGGAACAGTCCCGGAACAGTCTCGGAACAGAGGGCCTCGGAACAAGCCCTGGAACAGTCCCGGAACAGTCTCGGAACAGAGGGCTACAGTGAGAGTGATGCTACTAAATAAATGAGCCAGTATCTAAATTTCGATTTTTGGAAAGAAAAAATTCTAGACACGGATTTGAAGTCAATTGACTCCTCACTCGCTTCCTCACACTCGGGCCGATTTGTTTGTTTCTTACAATTTTAAATTTCGGAATCTACAACTAGCACAGTTTGAATTTCAAGATTATAGAACGCGACCCAATTCCTTCAGAGCTTTTTCTCACCAATATTCACCTGGTCAAGATCACTTGTTGTGGATACGACAGAAATCGAGATTTCTGAAAAATCCCACCGCTGCCACCAAAAGATGTAACCCGCCGTTTTCACGTAACGGGCTAGGGATCCAAAAATAGACCTAGGCGAATAAATTAGTGGGAGACTAAAGACTTTCACTTACCGTCCGGAATGTCTGCGATGGTCGGTCATGGACGCCAAGTACACCTGAATTTACCAAGCTCTGAGGAATGGGGTTTCGTGATTGAAAGACAAGGGTTCAATATTGGCTTATAATAACGCAATTGACAGAAATATGAAATACGGAATGTCTCGGCCGAGAAGGATACTGACTATTACGTAATCTAATTATTGAGTAGGTAGAAGTGAAGGGCTGAGGGCCAATGAATTTACGGGATAGCTGAAGGCTCAGGAATGTTTGATTTGAATAACGGTAAAATGAAAGTGATTTGTTAGCGTCCTCCCCTAATTCCTTTCTCTTTTCCTAACGCACGACAGACGACATGCTAAATAATACGGTCACAATCTACAACTCTATGATCAGCTTTCTGGTGACTAAACGTCAGGGCTTGGGCCAGATTTAGTGAGTTCGACTTTCGCGTTGCGAGGGTACGAGACAGAGATGTTTCACCACTTACGTGTACCGACTTCTTAGGGTGGAGACAACAGGGTGACGTTCTCTTCGCTGCTCGGCTTCGGTCAGGGGAACGCCGTCCAGGCCGGAGGAGGCGAGGCTCTTTCCGACGGAGGTCCGACGACTGGCGGTGCGTGGAGAACCCAGACTATTGGCCGTCGGTCGGGCGCGAACGGATCAACACTCGGGTCCGACGGGGGATTTTCAGTTCGTAATAGGGGCCCACTGTTACGGGAGAGGAATTGGCTGATCTCCCAATTCCCGAGTTCTCACCCTGAAGGAACCACGATACACTTGTTCCCTCAGGTCACTTTCACAACACCGGCTTCACAAGGGGTTGATTTGCTACGCGTCGGTTGTTCCGCTTCGATGTTCCGCCCCGAAACAGGTTGTTCCGCCCCGGAACAGGTTGTTCCGCCCCGAAACAGGTTGTTCCGCCCCGCCCCTGCCTCGCCTCGTCCTCTCGAGATTATGGCGAGCAGGGGGGGCCAACCTCGTTTCGGAGATCCCAACTTCCCTTCACTTGAGTTTGTACACGACTGGCTGATGTTCCTTCTCCCAGTCCGCTCGTCAAGTCGCCTTTCCCTCCTACTCCTCCCTGGGTGTCTCGCGCCGCCCATCGCCTAACCAATCCAATGAGGACACGCCTTCCGCCCAGCTGGGGTCAGGCGCTTGGAGGGGAGAGGGGTCGATCCGTCCCCCGCCGCCGAAGTTTCTTGACGGGGCGCTTGGAATCTGCCGCCCCGTTACACAGACACAGTCAAGAGGAGAGGGCTCAGGTGTGAGCCTCGAGGAACTCCAGGCTTGGAGACCATGCCATTGACTCACACACAGGACGTCCAACCTTTAAGGTAGCTCCGTATCTGCGCGAGAAGAATGCCAAAAATGCCAATCGACTCCAACACTTCCAATATAGTGCTGTGTGGTAGCTTATTGAAAGACGGTTCTAATTGATCTTCGAAACTTTTCAGCCCGAACCCGCTTACCCCCAAGCCCAGCGCAGACACAGTCAATGGTGAGTATAAAGAGAAGAGGGCTCAGGTGTGAACCTTGAGGAACTCCAGGCTTGGAGACCATACTGACCATGGTAGCTCCGTATCCGCGCGAGAAGAACGCCAAAAATGCCAATCCAAAATAATGCTGTATGGTAGCTTATTGAAAGTCAGAGAAAAGTGCTGAAGCAATGAGACCGTGTTGAACTAAGCAAGCGCTAAATCGATATCAATGACTCCCTGAGCAGAAACAATCTGACCATGTTGAGCTGGCCTCAGAGGGCATGGGCAAGGCATTGATCTCCTGATTACCCGCATTATGACCGAGGCGGCATCAATCAACAAGCTGAATTGCGAGTAGATAATGTTGATCTGTCTTAAAGTGAACTTGCAATCACTGCCTGGATCCAAGGTTGTGGGTATTATTTGTAATACGCAATTAAACAACCTTCACCGGTATTAAGCTTCTTGAAAGAGCCTCTTTGATCGGAACTGGATATAAAACGTTCCTGCGTTCAATGTATGATCGTTCCTTTCAAATAAGAAATTTAAGGTCGTCTTACCCAACGCGAGACCCTATTACCGGCGAGTTTTTACGAAGATTTATGATAAATCTCGAAACCGTCGGTATTTCCCCACAATTGTACCGTAAGTCCTCTCAACCGACCAGTAGAGAGCTTCCAAACATTCCGTTTTGCGTAACGTCGCTTTACTCTCAAGAGAGTCCGCAAACTGTAGAAGAAACGACTTCCGGTTTCTCTAGTCAACAATAAATAAAAGCCCGGTCGAGGTGTCGACATTCGCGCGAAACGACGCCCCAAGCGACTACTTGACAGTTGGATTTTTCTGTTGGTTCGATTACAGCACCGCGTGATTCACGACGAGGTTATTCATGTCAAAACTCAGTTTATAAAAGACTGCAAATTCTTTCACAGGGGTTGGTTATTCATCGGACCTGTCGCATGGAGACACATTTCTTCAACATGGGGGAATATGGGGGAAACAATGGGTGTGGCGGGTTTCAGACCCATTCCAATCGATTTAGGGTCCAAAATTTAGTGGAAAATGATACCCCACACGCCTAGGTACCAAAAATCTCGAAAATCCGGAATCAGCGTCCAAAATTTAGTGGAAAAAAATACACCACATGCCTAAACCGCGGAAAATCTCGAAAATCAATTTTTCAAAAAACACATTTTGACCCCTGCCCCGCCCAATTTGGGTACGGTCGGGCTGAAAAGTTTCGAGGAGTGGAATATGATAATTCCACTAAATTTTGGACGCTGAATCCAATGAGACGATTCACGGAACGATTAGCGCCCACCGGAAGAGGTTATGGGTCAAAATGGCTATCTATCTACCTATTTCAAAAGTGGGTTTTTGAGATTTCTGAAACCTAGGCGTGTGGGGTATCGTTTTCCACTAAATTTTGGACGCTGAATCCAATGGAAAGGGTCCCGGCCCGATTGGTGCCCACTGGGGGTGGATATGGGTCAATTGGGCACCTACCGTCCAACTTCAAAAAGGGGTGTCAAGATTTTGGGGTACCATGTCTTGTGGGGTATCATTTTCCACTAAATTTTGGATGCTGAATCCAATGAAACGGGCCCCAGAACGATTGAAACCCACTGGAAAAGGTTATGGGTCAAAATGTGTGTCTAATCTACATATTTCGAATGTTTTTTGAGATTTCTGGAACCTAGGCGTGTGGGGTATCATTTTCCACTAAATTTTGATCGCTGAATCGATTGGAATGAGTCCGAGACACTTCACACTCACTGTTTCCCCCATACCCCTTCTCCAAGAAATAACCAACCACTGTGGATGAATTTCAAGCCTTTGCGGGATGTATTAACTCAAAATCTTCATAATAAACGAAAAGAACTGATTTTAAAAATATTTACCAAATAACCTACCAGTCTTATCCACATTCAATTCCATTTGAATCAAATCCTCAATTAAAATTTAGCGACAAATGGTACCCTCACATTCCTGCGTTCTCAAAAACCATTTCCGAAATGCAGTTCTAACCATTCTATAGCGCGGTTTTCAAAGTATCAAACCTGCATATATCGACTAGATGCAAAAATTATTTTCTTATACCAATATGGTATCACATGAGTCTAGCGATTACGTGCGGACTTTCTCGAGTTACGTCGCTCTCGATAACTTCATTGACTGCTCAGCGTCCCGTATTAGCGAGATTTCCTCTCTATACCGCGATCGTATCGAATGGTACACCATAATCATTCCATTTTTAGAATAGGAAGTCGTATAGTTTGAATCGAGAGCGTAGCTCATACGTTGATGACCGAAGAAGTGACCACAGGTGTCTGGAGCAGGTAATGAACGTTGGTCGTTTATTATCGCAGATTTGTCGTGACAAATTGCCAAAACAACTCTTAATGTGGGAAGACGAATGTTTTTCGGGTCGATACAAATACAGCGACGTGTTATTCCCAAAAGAACATTAGGCCCCTCTTCATAATTTGGTCTGATAGGGCAGAAAAGTTTCGAGGGGAAAACTGTCGTAAGAGGCCGGAAATGGATCCCTAAAAAAATTTCAGATTTTTAGAAATTTTTCTACTACCAAAAACAGTGTGGATGGTGGACGGGTATCATACCCGTTACCATAATGGTACCTTTTGAATGGTTATTTTCTTGAATAATCAACCTTTATTTTTAAGATAATTTGAGGCCGATCAGAGATGGTCGATTTCCCATGACGTCGAGCATGAAAACACAGGTTGATTATTCAAAGAAAACGCTGCGAATTCATACACACGGGTTGGTTATTCATCGGACCAGGCTCAAGGAGGCTCATTTCTTCAACATGGGAAAAATGGGGGAAACAGTGGATGTGGCGGGTCCCGGACCAACTCCAATCGATTCAGGGTCCACAATTTAGTGGAAAATGATACCCCACACACCTAGATTGGAAAAAATCTCAAAAATCCATTTTTCAAAGTACACATTTTTACCCCTACTTCACCCAAATTTGGTCCGATCGGCTTAAAAAGTTTCGAGGACCAACTAAAGCCATGAGCGGACCACTTACCAAAATTTCAGATTTTTAGAAAAATGTCTACTACAAATGTCGGTGTGGACCCTACTCTGCTTCCGTATGGGCCGATTGGGCTGAAATTTTACGAGGAGAGTATTTTATCGGAAAATATCAAAATTTAAGATTGTGTAATAAAATATATGTTCGTCCAAATAGGCGTCGAATTTAAGCACATTGAAAAACAGGTAAAGGGGCAACTGAGCGACGATTGGTCTCAATAATCGAACGATTATGAAATATCGATTAACCAGAAGGCCACAGGGATTCAGATGGAAATTCGACGTAGTAGTTCATATAGTAATTTCCTGCGGCTACTTACGTGATATTCTCGGTCTGTTGCGTATCCTGGACGGTATCAAACTGCGTAGCGACGTCGACCGAAGTCCTCCCTCAAGTCACTACACGGACACATACGGTGAACTGCGAGCGAGAAAACCTTCCCCGTGGACCGGAGCGCACCACCCCCGGTGCCGCCGGAGCGCGGTGGGGAAAGCCCCGGCGATTCCTTACACGTAGAAGGTATTCGTCGTATCTCGTTCGTCTGCATACTTCCGCCATTTAACTGAATCTCTCGCCGTTGGAAATTCTAATATATGAATATCTAACAGGCCGTTAATTTCATTTAATTGTTAATAGTGGAATTATTGGCAAATTTTCGATAAGGAAAACTTCACGATTTGGCCTGTACAAGCCTGTAGATTTTCTCATGACCATGAGAAGAACCTACATGCAACCGAGATTAATCTTATTTAAATTCATTGTTCTTATTTGAAATGACCACACCCACCATTTAATTATAATAAAACCTCCCGGAATTTCAAAATGTACAGGCTCACAAATATCCGTCCGCCGTGCGGGCTATCTTTGTACCTTTGTTGTTATTCCTTGAATAATCAACCTATGTTTTCCAGGCGAAAGATCAACTGAAAAGTAACCTCTACGTAACCTCTACGATTCGGCTCAAAAAAAAATTTCTGGGCGTTTTAAGGTGTCTAGATCATGTTTCAAAAAATGAATTTTTGAGATTTTTGGTAATTTAGACGTGAGGGGTATCATTTTCCACTAAATTTTGGACGTTGAATCCAATGAAATGGGTCCCGGTACGATTGGCGCCCTCTGGATAAGGTTATGGGTCAAAATGGGTACCTATTTACCCATTTTGAATGTGTGTTTTCGAGATTTCTGGTATCTAGGCGTGTGGAGTATCATTTTCCACTAACTTTGGACGCTTAATCGATTGAGATGGGTTTCGTGTCGATTGCCACGAACGTGGGCTGAAGTGTCGACCAAAATTTCGGGAGGAAAACAAATTTTCCGTCCTCTATTGTTCATTTCTTTTGCACATTTAGCCTAACCTAGTCTAGATATCTTGATGATACGCTTTCCAACTCAAGTAAGGTCCACCTAGAATAATATACTACCTTAGTGGATAAATTTGTAGAGTTTTTGATTAAATAATAGGTGAATTAACATTACAATTGTCTCAACGCTAAAGTGAGCTGAAAAACATCCAAGGCCTATTTGGAAAATATTCTTGCACTGAATACATTTGTCTCTCGAGGTTTTCCAACAATCCTATTAAGTAATCGTACTGATGCGATGGCTCATATGTAGCTCGGCATCATAACAAAGAATAATAGCCAGTAATCGATGTAAAATGGACGAGTAGAAGGTTAATGGCTTATGGCGTCACATTAAATGGTTTTCCTCTCAATCTCACGAGCAGTTACCGATGAATATTACCACGCTTGTTTCTTATCTGGCTACACTCATGATGGGAATGATTGGTGTTTTCCGACGCACACAAAGTGGTGGATATTTGCAGGTTTCGAACGAGTCTTCGCACATGTTAATTCATTCGGTTTACGAGCCGCAGAACGATTTCGATTTAGTATTATTTATCTTGATGACGTCACGTCATAATGTGATTCGATCTCTCATCCTTATTATGCTCATACTACGAAGTGAACGAAATATGAGCAAAACTTGGGCCCCAAATATGAAATTTTTATTATTGGTTGGTTATTCCATGAATAACCTATGTTTTCATGCAAAAAGTCAATCTCTCCGATAAGGCCCAACATTTTTTTCTGGACATTTCTAGGTGTCTAGATCAAGATTAGCAAATGTCCGTCCGCCGTTTTGGGTAGGAGAAAATTTTCTAAAAATCTAAAATTAGGGTCAAGGGTCTGTTGCCGGCTTTAGTGGGTCTTCAAAAATTTTCAACCCGATCAGACCAAATTTGGGTAGGCTAGGGGTCAAAATGTGAATTTTGAAAAATGGATTTTTGAGATTTTTTGCAATCTAGGTGTGTGAGGTATCATTTCCCACTAAATTCTGGACGCTGAATCCAATGAAAAGGGTCGCAGAACGATTGGCGCCCACCGGAAGAGGTTATGGGTCAAAATGGGTACCTATCTACCCATTTCGAAAGTCTGTTTTCGAGATCTCTGGTACCTTGGCGTGTGGGGTATCATTTTCACTAAATTTTTGACTGTGAATCGATTGGAGCAGGTCTGGGACCCACCACACCCCTTTTTCCCCCAACCCCTGTGTAAGAATTTCAGCATTTTTTCTATAGATTTTAGTATATGTACCCGTTCAGAGTGAGTGGGACCCTAGCATACATCGCTTTTGATGTCCCTCATCCTGGAATCTTGGAGTAGGTTTTGAGCGGAGTTTGTCCCTGGGCTACAACTTCACTGAATGAGAACGTTTGGATTCTATAATCACTTTACCAAAGACGCTGCCAGGAAATAATTACCTACTACGTACTTTCTTGCCTTTGCCTAGGAAGAAAAGTTTCGGAACTAGTCGTCGAAGCCTTGAAACGAATCACTGAGGCGCACCATATCAACCAACTCATCTCGCCAGTTCAGATCTTCCCTCGTTCAAATTATGATGTGTCGGTCAGATTGGAATCGCATTTTGTAACGAAACTTATCGTCCGTTTCAACACGGTCTGATGTAATTCATCACTTAAAGGGAGGCGAAAGAAAACGCGAGATGATACTGATTGAGGCACGAGGAAGAGAAGAGATCACATAAGGTTGTAACGACTTCCACAGAGGTTCGAAGGTTCTATATGAGCCGTCTCGGCGCGGAAAGGGAGCCCATACCTTCTCTGTGGGTGGGTAGCGCACTTTCACCGCAGCAAATACCCGTTTTAAGAGGTGCATCGTAACTGGCCGAGTTTTCCTTAGTGTTCGTACACACTAGATAAGTTGCAGTGGACTCAACAGTAGAATTTCAATACCAACGTTTACTTCCAAGTAGCAATAACCTCAACAGTAACATTTTTATACATTGAGAAGGAACAACATGGTTATGTGACGCATTGGTGTGTCAGGGGTGTATACTCGTATTAAGATAATTCTTCATTGTAACGAAAAGGAAGACCTTAACAACCTAAACAAGGAATTAAAATCCGAAAAATGAAATTTGAGCGCATTCTGACACGTTTCATTGATTGCGGGAGATTCAATTAAGAGATCAATGTCTTCCTTGTGTGAATTCACACTACATGATAAAGGTTTTGGTTGGCTATTTCGTGAATAATCAACCTATGTTTTTATGAGAAACGTCAATCTCTCCGATTTAGCCCAAAATATTTTTCTGAGCGTTACAAGGTGTCTAGATCATAGCAAATCGTGGAAATTAGCAAATAGCAAATGTCCGTCCGCAATTTTGGTAGTAGAAATATTCTAAAAATCTGAAATTTTGGTCAGGGACTCGTTTCCGGCTGTATTTGGTCCTCCAAAAATTTTCATTTTAAGTAAATATAGGACGCTGAATCCATTGAAACGGGTCCTGGAACGATTGGCGCCCAACGGAAGAGGTTATGAGTCAAAATGGTTATTTATCTACCTATTTCGAAAGTGGGTTTTCAATATTTCAGATACCTAGGCATGTGGGGTATCATTTTCCACTAAATTTTGGACGCTGAATCGATTGGAATGAAGCTGCATGCGCGCGGCCCGAGGAATAACCGACCCTTGTAAACAAATTTGCTGCATTTTTTGTTTATTTTTATAATAAGTAAGTATTAATATAGTAAAATTTCCTGGACGTGCGATTCAGCTCGAATAATTTTTCGGAACTTCACTTTACCCGAAGAAGTGAAATTAAGCGTTATTGTGCTCATCGCCAGCTCAACTTATCGCAAAATTCTCCGCCAGGGTCGAAGTCCGCGCTATAAGTCAGATTCAAGTCATCACCGGTTGGAATATTTTCACCCGAGAACTTCATCTCAGTTCCATCTTAGTCCAATCTTTTCTGAACCGGAAGTATTTTTCTCAACACGCAACCAAGTACTGCAAGAAACACGCGATTCTTCCATACATTTCAACTATGTCAAACCTGTTGAGTTGAACATAACATCGATAAAAGTGGGCAGAAGTCGATTTCAATTTATAAGTATTGTAGAATTTGTTCCCGTCTGCTTATTTATTCTCATTTGTTGCTAATTGTATTAATAAAAAACGCTGCAAATTCTTTCACACAAGTTGGTTATTCCTTGGACCAGGCGCATGGAGACTCATTTGAATCGAACCAGTGTCCAAAATTTAGTGGAAAATGATACCTCACATGCCTAGATCGCCAAGAATCTTGAAAATCCATTTTTCAAAATACACATTTCGACCCCTACCCCGCCCAAATTGGTCCGATCGGGTCGAAAAGTTTCGAGGACCAAGACCAACTAGAGCCAGAAACGGGTCCCTGACCAAAATTTCAGATTTTTAGAAAATTTTCTACTACCAAAAACGGCGCGGACGGCGGACGGACATGTGACTTTTTTGATCTAGACACCTTGAAACGCCCAGAATTTTTGAGCCAAATCAGAGAGGTTGACCTTTTTCATGAAAACATAACCTGATTATTCAAGGAATAACCAACCAAAAAATCTTTAGGGTATCAATAATTCCACCGATAGCCAACAAGTAAATTTTATTACAACACTTGACAATAACTACTGACTCCTCTTCATTTCAGTAAACGGCACAGGTATCCGCTTCTATGTTCAACGGTCTTATGACGTGTCAAAACGGAAATAATCATATAATAAGCATAATCAGAGAGACATGTTGGCTTCAATGTAGGCTAGTATGTGCCTGTGCGAATTCCATGTGATTATTTTGGCTTTGACCTCGGATCTCTCTTCGGTGCGGACATGAAAATGAAGCAGAAATATCATTTACCGTTAATATTTTGCTTCGTTTTTTATATAACCTTGTTTATTTTTAAAATAAACATAGTAAAGAATAACTCTAGCGCTGCCTACTTTACCTTTGAAAAATGTCTGTTTTGAGGATCCAATCACAGCGGTAAAGATAATTTAACTTATCAGCTCTGGTGAGATACAAAGGATGGTGTTTCCTTCAGCTGAGATCAAATCGCTTCAAATCAGACAATTTTAAGGCCATGGTAGGCCACAAGACGGAAGGGTGGGCCTTAATGGCTTTGGCGGCTCTTCTGCTCCTATCAGCAGCATTTTTGACGACTAGAATACATATCATAAACATGGAATAAAGGGGAGGAAGGCTCACATGTCTCCTACCCCTTCCTTCGTAAATCTCTCCCTTAATAGCGGTATTAAACGTTGACACCAGTGAACATCTTCCCCTTATTCCAATGGTTCAGGAAGCGATCAAGGCTAACTTCGTACCATCACCTATCAAACCTATCCCGCTAGAAAGCAGTATAGAATTACAAAATAAAATTAAAAAATTAAAAACGCTAAAAATTATTCCACAACGGTTTACAACACTATGTAATTCTGGTTGAGTGAAAAAAATGTATCTATATTTATTTTTAAAAAAATTATTTTTGAGGTGTTTGGAGTAATTTTCTAGAAACCGATTTTGGAAAAAGAAACCTTTTTCTCTCAAAAAGCACATCATTAAAAATGTTTACCAGTATCCTGCCTCCAATTATGGTAATCATTTGGGGACGGATTATTATGTCCTTGAAAAGGCTGTTTTTTGAGCATAAATATTCAAATAAAATTGACAAAATATTCGTTCAAATATGCGTTATTTTTTGGTACAATGAATAAAATTGAAAAAATAAAATAAATAAATTATCCCATACAAAACAATAAATTAATCTTAAAAAAACGCTGCAAATTTATTTACAGGGGTTGGTTGTTCCTCGGACCAGTCGCATTGAGACTCATTCCAATCGATTCAGCGTCCAAAATTTAGTGGAAAATGATACCCCACACGCCTAGATCACCCAAATTTCCAGCCCATTGGCCAAAGCGGAGGCAGGTGGTATTCTCCCCAAACTCAAAAGACACACTTTTCCACGCAAGCAAAACCTATCTACCTAGAATAATTAACCATAATGGAATAATTTGCTGAGTTTTCTGCCATCTGCCAACAACGCACTCTGTGAATCTCTCCGCACACTACACGAGTCAACTTGATCCAAGAGGATTCTTTGCTACTGGTACGTCATCAATCAACATCTCCACGTCATCAGTCAACACCAACTTACCTTTGCGTTGGCCAAGAATTTGCATCAGACCGTAACCCTCCCTTGGAAACGCGACGTCATCTGAATTTAACTTGAGAATGGGGCAATAATCGTTGTTACCGTCTCCAACATACATGATTCTACTGAAGGCCACTCCTTCTGCTTTTCTTTCCTGTAAATAGACAACCATCCGTGAAATCCACGATATTTTGGAGGGTGGTGAGAAAACTGAGAACACCAGGAAAAGAAATCACAGGGGTTGGTTATTCCTAGGACCAGGAGCATGGAGGAAAACAGTGAATGTGAAGTGTCCTGAGCTCATTCAAATCGATTCAGCGTCCAAAATTTAGTGGAAAATGATACCCCACACGCCTAGGTACCAGAAATATCGAAAACACATATTCGAAATGGGTAGATAGGTACCCATTTTGACCCATAACCTCATCCACAGGACGTCAATCGTTCTGAGACCCATCTTATTGGATCCAGCGTCCAAGATTTAATGAAAAATGATACCCCACACGCCAGATTGGTTGCCAAAAATCTCAAAAATCCTTTTTTTCGAAAAAAACCATTATGACCCCTACCCCCAAATTTTGTTTTTCCCATCGACAATTGTATGATCAACTAGAGCTAAAAGAGGTCGCCGACCAAAATTTCAGATTTATAATAAATTTTCTACTACCAAAAACGGCGGATGGACATTTGCTGATTTTGATCTAGGCAAACTTCAGACCCATAAATGATTTGCTGATTTTTCCTGGACCTTGAAACGCCCAAAATCAATTTTTGGGGCAAATCTGAGTGATAGACTTTCATAAAACATCGGTTGATTATTCAAGGAATAACTATCCAAAACTATGCAAATTATTTCTTAATGGTTAATTATTCAAGATAGTTCTTCGAGTGAAAAAGCTTATCTTTCAGGCATCCAGAATAAATATCCATATATTTAGTTTTTTCAACCTACAATGTACCCAATCTACAAATGTATCATTCTCATCCGATATGTATCAGTTCCCGGAGTTCGAAAGTCAATTGAGGACCTAAATGATTCGATTCAGCATTCAATATTAAGCGGAAAATGATACACATCACGCCTGGGTCCTCTAAATTATCGAAAAAAGAAGAAAACTTTTTTTTTTTTTAAATACGAGGTGTGTCCGTAAAATAAGTTTCACGATTTTTTTTTTTACATAAAAAAACTGGTTTAATTTTAAAGAAAAGGATATTTCTGGAAAGTTCAGTCGATTGGTGCCCTCTGGATGAGGTTATGGGTCAAAATGGGTGCCTATTTACCCATTTCGAATATGTGTTTTCAAGATTTCTGATACCTAGGCGTGTGGGGTATCATTTTCCACTAAATTTTGGACGCTGAATCGATTAAAATGAGTCAGAGACACTGTTTTCCCTCATTTCTCCATGCTTCTTCCTTAATAACCAAGCATTTTCAATGTATTCCCAGTGTTTTTCTCCTTTTTTCCTAAACCAGAAACGATATTAACAAATAATAACGGATCCTAATCCGAAAAAGAACTCACGTTGACGTAATTTTCAAGGACATGTCCTTTGCAAAGGTTTTTCGAGCACAACTTGCACCAATCTTGCACGTGGTATTTTTGTATTTGAAGCTCTCCGTCTTTAAAAGCTGCTGGATTCGTGAATACTCTTTTCACTTTTCCATTGTGCCCATTCGCTACTAACCATTCGTGGATGAAATACCTGAATAATCAACAAAGTGAAGGCGTTTATATATTTTCGTTTTAACCAAACTAGGATTTTTAACGGTGAAAATTGAATAAGCTGCTCAGTCACTCACTCGTTTGAATCTGAAATGATGATCACCTCAACGCCTTTTTCATTAAGAAATGTAAGCAGCATTGAGAATGCATCGACTTCATCCATGGTCGCTATTGCATTTCTTGAAAATAAATTAAAAAGGATAAGTTTTTCAATTTCATTCATTCAGTAAAAGAATTCACTTGCTATACCTTATATTGGTACATGGTGACATTATGTAAGTGTTCAAACTGGGTAAACTAACCTAAAAATGCAGTAAATCGTTATATTTCTAAGGGGCGGGCTGATGCCGACTTCAACCGTGAACCGATTGCTAAAGCTGGTATTTTTATCAAATTAATGTAATTAAGTTCACCCTGTAGATCTAAACAACTAGACAAACTATAGATCTAAATAAACTCATCACAAAACTTAAGAACAAACCTTATTTCCTTTTCTCCTGTCCCTTCTCCGGCCAACATGGTGAATATCTCCTGCATGTAAGACGTCCATCCCTTCTCTTTGTTAAACGGCGGAGCATTGGCTTTGAGAAGGTTTCGAACGACGACGTCTGAATTGTCGCTGACGATGGTTAGGTCAAAATCAAAGGCCGCTAGCATTTTTCGTCAGCTGAAAAATGTGTTGTATTCATGTTTAGATTGTATGTAACTGAAATGGACATATTATAGAACGAGAATTACCAACAATGAGAAATAATTCTCGCTTTTAGCTCACTCGGAGAGCACAGAAGCATCCAGAAGGTTTATAACATGATGCCAGTAAATTCAATAGAAGCCTTAAGTATTAGTAAAGTTTCTTTGTTATTGATGAAAACCACAAAACTAACTCACTTGTCAACCAAATTGACCGATAAGTGAACGTACAATTGACAAAATTCAATTTCCGTGGGTCCAATAAGCGACTTGAGCGCCCCCAATTTCTATATGTCAACCATCAAATGAACACCATGAAGAAGTTTACTTTTAAACCGGGTTTAAAGGTTCACCGGCATTCAGTTCGAGATTAACCGAGCGGTCAAAAGGTGCGATAACACTTGTATGGCATTAACATGCGATAATGTTATCAAGAGGATAGAAGAGTGAGCCTTCCTGGTACTTGGTAATTCTGTCGGTTGACTGCAGCGCGCCTTGTGTCATGTGAGGTAACTGTTTTTTGATCAGGTTACAAAGCCCAACAATTGATAAAAAAATTGCGTAACTAGGAATTAATAAATGATTACACGTTTTTGTTTTATATATGATAATATATTCACATACAACTGTTATGAAAATTCATTATATCTTCCATAATCACATCTAAGGAATTCTATAACAGGGAATATTACTTCCCTGGCATGCCGCAATGAGCGCTGCAGTCAACTAACGGCAGAATTAACAAGTACCCTGATATTTCGGGCCAGTTCCCTGACCTATAGGCCCAGATTTATCAGCTTTGAAAATTAAGACGGATTTCATGATAAATCTTCTCTGATTGACTCACCTCGATGGATGTTCGCGAAGGGGGCCGAGTCTACAACTAATTCCACCCGGAGCGCTCAGATCACTGTTTTTCTCCTGGATATCTACCTATTTTGAAAATGGGTTTTTGAGATTTCAGGAACCTAGGCATGTGGGATATCATTTTCCACTAAATCATGGACGCTGAATCCAATGAAGTGGGTCCCAGAACGATGGCCACCCACTGGAAGAAGTTATGGGTCAAATAGGGTATTATATTACCCATTTTGAATATGTGTTTTCGATATTTCTGGTACCTAGGCGTGTGGGGTATCATTTTCCACTAAATTTTGTACGCTGAATCCAATGAAATGGGTCCCAGAACGATTGGCGCCCTCTGGATAAGGTTATGGGTCAAGGCGGGTGCCTATCTACCCATTTCGAATGTGAGTTTTCCAGATTTCTGATACCTAGGCGTGTGGGGGTACCATATTTCAGTAATCTTTGATCGCTGAATCGATTGGAATGAGTCTCCATGCGCCTGGTCCGAGGAATAACCAACCCGTGAGTAAGAATTAGCAGTTTTTTCCAAGCGCTCGGCTTATAACGCGCCGTTTCTCCGCTAGGTAGCGACATCTACGTATTCATTTACTGACAAGCTATAGCAGAACACCCACGTTGTTGTTGCGCCCATTTCTTGTCCAAAATCGCCCAAAATTTGAAAAAGAATAAGAAGATTAACTGAACAAGCAACGTTATCGGTTCTGATTTTTGATTGTATGTTGTTGTATGGCGAATGTTTAATTTGTTTGCCTCTGTCACTAATAATTATCACGTGCATAAATCGACAATGTTTCATGTTTTTTTCCCAATCTATCCCAAAATTTGAAATTTCCGTCGTAAATTCCCACAAAAGATGTAAGTTATGTCAATAAAATGTCACGTTTGTTTCGTAATCGTGTCATCGACTTGTATTACAGTGATTTTCAAGCTTGAGTACAATTTTTGTTGCTCGGTAGACATTTATTTTCCAAAAATTTGTATGTTGTAAGCTTTGTATGCCAGTTTGGTCTCAAATATGAGATGAGATCGTCATTTGAATGTTTTAAGGGTCAGCTTTTTCATGGTTAATCGCCGGCTGTTATTGGACACCATTTTAAAACACCCGTTTTGGTGGACACTTGTGAATATGTGTGCTCTGTTCGAATGTATGTATATTTGTTTCCGTTTGGTAGTTCAGTGTTATGAAGAAAGGTTGTTTCTCTTTGATTTAACGTTTGATTTTGACATTGATTTCACTCACAGCTAGGATCGCCGTATCTCCAGCGCGTTTGGTTATTCTGTTTTTGGTTGGTTTTTCCTTGGATAATCGTTTTCAAGGTGTCTAGATCAAAAAGTCACGCCTTGCGGCTCTACCAGGGCCTTGCTTGATGCCTGGACGGTTGGGCTCACTCTCCTGCCGTGCGTTTTGCCACAGTTTATGCAGCAGTGCCCAGGATGGACCTCGCGGAGGTAGCACGGTTGGGACCAGGACGGGCTGCTTGGCGTGATTGGCTTATGGGCCATCTTTTTGCAGCCACAACATGATGGGCAAACTTTTTGGTGTCTTCTGCGTTGTTCCCGGATTGCAGCCTGCCATCGGTGCTCTGCAGTTGCGGCCAGACCCAGCACTGCAAGCCATCGCCTTCGTGCAGTTGCATGCTTTGGACGCTGGAGGAAGACATGGTCCGCTGTCTCACAGAGGAGGGAGGGCCTAATCTCATGTCACAGAGCATGGCGTTGAAGTCGCCATGGCCAGTGGCAAACTGTAGACGTAGTGGTCTATATCAACATAGCGCTGAGACAGGCGTGTACGAATGTTTGGCCAGATTTTGTACGTGTACCGACCATTTGGAGATATGTCCCATCGTTCCTGCCACCTGTCTAGGCTCCACTCCAGGCTCCATTGCGGCCTCAGTCATGCATCCAGTTATCATGCTCCCCCTGCCATGGCTGATCTGCCACATTGATGCCAGGCCCAATGGCATCTGCCGTGTCAGGACGTGGAGGGCTTCGTGTGACACTGTCCTGTAGGCCTGGGGTCCGGGACCCACATGTAGAAGAAATGAGTCTCCATGCGCCTGGTTCCAGGAATAACCAACCCCTGTGTAAGAATCTGCAACGTTTTTCTTTTATTTTGACAAGCATTTCATAGTAAAACTCTTTTTCCAGAATCTCGATCCAAAATGAGTTGGACTTGGGAGTCTTTGGACGGTGGTGCGAAGAAACGAACACTAGTTTCTGGACCCATCGGCGAGCGGCCTGCTGACGCCAGCATATGCTCCGTTGTGTTCAGGTACGCTTATCTCAGTTGTTGCACTCCTTTAAATTCACTTCTATAACCTCAATTGATGTTGATTTTTGGTTTCGTCTTGTAGTGAAAGCAGTGTTCAATACGTTGTGGACGGATCGCGTGATATCAAAATTGGTCAAGCGGATTCCGAAGCTGAACGGCGGCTTGAACTCGTCATTTGCTCGATGGTCGCTGGAGAAGAGGCTTTGGTGGACGTTGGAGGTTTGTATCGTCTTTTTCTAGCAAAGCGCTTGCAGGTATAACAACATGGAAACGACAACCAAATAATGAAAGGAAATGTTACAGTTGGTTACACCATTTTAGTCTCAAGGCGCCTGGGTACTCGAAAATCTCAAAAACACACACAAAATGAGTAGGTTGGTACCCGTTTTGACCCAAAAACCCCCTCCAGGTGGCGCTAATTGCTCTGAGACCCATCGTATTAGATTCAGCGTCCAAAATTTAGTAGAAAATGATACCCCACACGCCTAGGTACCAGAAATCCTGACACATACAAAATGGGTGGATACATACCCATTTTGACCCATAACTTCTTCCGGTGGGTGCCAATCGTTCTGGGACACACATCATTGAATTCAGCGTCCAAAATTTAGTGGAAAATGATACCCCACACGCCTAGGTAGCAGAAATCCCGAAAACACATAATCAAATTGGGTAATAAATACCCAATTTGACCCATAACTTCTTCCAGTGGGTGCCAATTGTTCTGGGACCCATTTTATTGGATTCAGCGTCCAAAATTTAGTGGAATATGACACCCTACTCGCCTAGGTAGCAGAAATCCCGAAAACACATATTCAAAATGGGTAATAAATACCCAATTTGACCCATTACTTCTTCAAGTGGGTGCCAATTGTTCTGGGACCAATTTTATTGGATTCAGCGTCCAAAATTTAGTGGAAAATGACACCCCACTCGCCTAAATCACCCAAAATCTCGAAAATCCATTTTTCAAAAAACCCCTACCCCCTCCAAATTTGGTCCGATTGGGCTGAAAAGTTTCGAGGACCCATCTCGGCTGGGAACCGACCCCTGACCCAAATTTCAGATTTTTAGAAAATTTTCTACTACCAAAAATGGCGTGGACAATGGACGGCGTACGGCGGACGGACATTGACCTTTTTTGATCCGGACATCATGAAACGTCCAGAAAAAAATTTTGAGCCGAATCGGAGAGGTTGACCATTATCATGAAAACATAGGTTGATTATTCAAGGAATAACCAACCAAAATGGGTAGATAGGCACCCATTTTGACCCATAATCTCATCCAGAGGGCGCCAATCGTTCTGGGACCCATTTTATTGGATTCAGCGTCCAAAATTTAGTGGAAAATGATACCTCACACACCTAGATTGCAAAAAATATCAAAAATCCATTTTTCGATGTACAGATTTTGAACCCTACCCCACCCAAATTTGGTCCGATCGGGTTGAAAAGTTTCGAGGACCAACTAGAGCCCTGTACGGACCCCTGACCAAAATTTCAGATTTTTAGAAAATTTTCTACTACCAAAGTCAGCGTGGATGGCGGACAGGCATTTGGATTTGGTAGGTTATTGAATAAACCTTGAAAAAATCGACATTTTTGGCGATCTAGGCGTGTGGGGTATCATTTTCCAACAAATTTTACACGCTGAATCCAATGGGACGTGTCCCGGAATGATTGGTACCCACCAGAAGAGGTTATGGGTCAAAATGGGATACTATCTACCCATTTTGAAATCGATTTTTCGAGATTTTTGGTTATGCAGGCGTGTGAGGTATCATTTCCCACTAATAACCTTCATTTCAACCGTTTAATTTTTGTCCTCTTTTTTTTTTCAGCTGGTACTGTCAATGTGAAACTTGAAAGTTTCATTCGTGGTAAGGAAATCTACGAAATGACCACCGAAGAGAAACTTCGGCTTGCTGCTGAACACAAAGAGCGTGGCGTCTGTCTTATAGCGGAAAACAGCTTCAAGGATTCATACAAAAGGTATTTCTGATGTTAATTTGTCCCCTTTGGCCAATTAGACTTTAGTTATAGTTCAATCTGACTTGGAAATGAAATGACCTGGTTGTCTCGTGGCTTGGAGGGAATGAGGAAGATTGGTAATGAAACAGGTGGCGATAGATGGCATCGAAGCCTAATAACAATGCAGCAACAGCAGCCATGGCAGAGGTTGCTGGTACAAATATGGTGATGAGAATGATGTAGCAAATGAAGAATAGCCCGGGGAGGTTAATTTCTTTAATTAAGAATTAATTCTTAATTTAAAAAAATGCTCAGTTGCCCAGAACTTGAGGCCTGTAAGGGAGGAAGTACCTAGGCGTACCTTTTTAGACTTTGAAATTTCCTCAAGATGTAACTTGTGTAACTTTCTGTATTCTATTGTCGTCAGATTTCAAAAAGCGGTGAAACTCCTGGTATTTGTCGACCGCTCTGAAGAACCAGCTGCCTCACTTTTCCTCGCAGTGTGCGCCAACATCGTTCTCTGCCACCTGAAATTGGGCAGGTTTGAAGACGCCGAATCAGTAGCGACTAAAGTCCTCGAGAAGAAACCCGACCACGTCAGAGTCCTGTTCAGGCGAGCGCTCGCTCGTCAGGAGTTACGAGATTTTGAAAATTCTCACAACGACTTAGCCGAAGTGCTCAGGTACGATGGTAAATTATTGGGGAACCGAAGCGTATTTGTATGGACAACGCCTCTATCACCATTGGGTATCAAATAGTATGCAACGCTACATCCAAACCATCCGCGGCAGCGAGCAGATGGTTGGTGGTGCGGGGCAGAACAGCATGTAGTTAGTTGAGAGTACCCAGAAGAGGTCATGTGTGGGAGCCTTGTCTAGGAACATGGAGGTTAAATTTGGCTGGGAGAGATGGTGCATCGATGCGCCCTGAGGAGAGGCCTTTGAGGAGAACCATATCATGGTGCGTTGGTTGGTAGGACGAGGGAGGCGATACTGCGCCACGAGGGATGCCTGACTTGAAAGCGACCTATCGGAGGAACGCCCTGTGCACACGATCAATCAGGTCAATATGGCAGCCATAAGGGAGCTCCAGACGACCGAGGCGTGGCTGAACCATGGCACGATACAGTGTAATGAGGGCTGGGATGTGCGTGATTTCTCTGGTATTCCGCTTGAGGAAACCCAGAGACCTCATTGTTCGAGAATTGTCCTGCGTCAGACATCGAAGGAAAGTTGCGGATCCAGAACCACCACCAGGATGGATGACAGTGGAATTTCTGAACCGTCTGTGTTGCGGGAAGTTTGCTGTACTGGTTTGAATCATACCTCAACAGTGGGTAAGGATGTTGACGGCAGGCAATCGTCATTAAATCTATTGGTGGAAACGCTGCAGGTTTGTGTGCTGTCTGCTATTACCTTCATAATGTACACCAAATCACTTCCTGCAGATCTCCTGCCAGACACAAAGTACATGCGTTATATAGATGGCTTTCAGCTGTACAGGTCCTGCTATCCTCAGGATATTGAGTCCTCGAGTGCAAGCCACAATGCCGTGCTGAAGAAGCTTAGCTGGTCATTCCTATGGGACGAGGGTTAACACCTTAAAGACTAAAGCTATGGTGGTGAGGTGTCTCAGCACACCCCTTGTCGAAACTGTGCGTCAGCTTACCCTGCTCTCATATGAGGACACGTTGTTGTATGTTGCGGATGCCAAAAACCTGGGGGGATTACCTTTGACAATACCTACTCTCTGCAGGCATCAATAACTGCAGCACCTTGTTCAGGGGAATGTACCAACTTAGGAGAACGGCTTCTGACTTTGCTGACGTTCGTCAGCAATTGGTACAATCCGTTGTCTTCTCAAGATCCAATTATGCGGCTGTAGTTGTGTAATCTGCGGAGCGAATACCTGGCCAGACTATTATTATCTCTACTGACAAAATGTAACACATGTCAACTATTTTTCTTCCTTTCTAACATCATTTTTCTCTTTGTCTAGGCTTGAACCCAATAACGCTCTCGCCGCGTCGCAATTGCAAGTAGTCAAACGTCAAATTGCAGACACCAACACCCGCTACGAGACAATGGTCAAGAAAATGTTCCCCTACGGCAGTACAACGTCCACTTGAAAGTGATTTCCACCCCCTCTCGCGAAAAAGACGTTTCCGTTTTGATTAAACCGGTGTTTAACCTCGCTTGTAATTTTGAAATGTTTTTGGAAATTTAGTTAAAAATGATTGTCTTTAACGTATTTTTTTTTGTCCTTGATTTGGTAATGGTTAAATACTAAGGATTGAAGTATTTTGTATGAATCATCACGCAGCTTTTCGACTTGAAACCGAGTCAGTGGCGAATTTGAGGTTATTTAAGAGACCACTTAAAGCAACTATTGATATTCTGTCGGTGTTAACATGTACACTCGGTTTATCTTATTCCTTTTACAAAGTCCTTTATTTATCACCAGACTTTACTTTAATTTTGTATATTTTTCAATTATGTATTAACCTTATTGTAATGCGCATTTCATCAGAAACTTGAGCCAGAATTTCATTAAAAATATATCTAACCGGTGAAGTACTTCTGAAAGTTAAAGAGAACCAGTGAGCCCTATTTCCTGCAGAAAAGCAGCACAAAACGCAGCTAATTTCTCCAAAATGGTTGATTGTTCTTTGTAGAAAAATTGTAGGGAATAACAGTGAGTGTGGAGTGTCCCAAACTCATTCTAATCAGTTAGAATTGATTGTAAAGACGCCATTTTTGATGTGTCCCATGAACCATCCAGTGTTGCCACCCCAACTGCTTGCCTATTCATGGGCACTCACTATTTAGTTTGCTAAGTAAACGATAAAAGCCCAACGCTCTAGACATTGCAAACAGAACCATGTAGAAGGAGGTTTCTTCCCAAAATACTGGAAATGATGTTTTTTCTGCAGTTCAAGCATACCCTTCTGACTCAAAAATACTGTGTTGGCAGCTTATTTTAACCTCCTTCCTGCAACCTAGTTGTCAGGAGTCTCTATCAGTTGGAATTTGACTGTGAACCATCCAGTGTTGCCACCTCAACTGCTTGTATTCATGGGCACTCGCTATTTGTTTAGAGAAGTAAATGAATTTAGGAACTCTAACACAGCAGTGTTGCCTGTTTCAACAAAGGTTATAGAAGATCATTAGGGTCGCTAGAGTCAACTCAAACTCATTGCAACTTTAGCATCAGAATTTTTTCCCACCCAAAGCTGAAATGTGGGTTTTTTGACAGGGCAGGTAAACCATAACGTGTCTTTCAACATCGTTCACATTTGAAATGGCAAATCACCAAAATTTGGATGAAGAGGCTAGAAAACTGAGCAACAGCTGCTAGATTGCTCCTCCTGTAGGAGGAAATCTCAGGAGATGCTCTGCAGTAAAAATGACAGTAAAATGGCTTCTTAACCACTGAAGCAGTCTGTCTATATATGATGCGTCGAATGTTGGCCCAAACGATGTTTGAAGTAACGAGCCTCCAACATTGGACCCTTCTTTTTCCTGACTGCAAAAACTGCTCCCAGAGCGATCGCCCTCCAACGCCAACGTTGGACATTCAAAGGTCGGCTTCACGATGCTACCACTCACCAAGTGTCCAACATTGGAAGGTGTTGGTAGCATCGTGTAGCGCCAGCTTCAGCTTAGGATACACTCCTGCCAAACTAGGAGCGTGTTAGAGTCATCTGCCATTGAGTGGCCACAAGGATGTCCCTCATAACAACCATTGTTACCACTTCCCAATAAACGCTCCTGGTTTGGCACTGGTAACGATAACACTAAATTAACCTCTTCATTATTTACTTCAACCGAGAAATCTCTTCAATAAGCTGCTTCGTCGACATAGAAATAAGATGTTCGATGGGGAAAAGCAGAGCTCGAGACCACACGAGCGACGACAACGTCCCCAACGCTCTTGACACTCCAAACAGAACCGTGTAGAAGGAGGTTTCTTCAAGGCCAAAATGCTAGAAAAGATATTTTTTCTGCGGTTTAAGCAATCTACAACGGGACAGTCATCCTAAAGTTAGTAAAATTTTAGACTTAAATAAAAACTAAATTTATTTGTCGCCCAACTTTAAGGCGTAAGTCCCAACAACGTTGCTTCTAAGAGTTCATTACCTCAACAATGAGCGAAAATCACTCAAAATTATAACGTTTTCCTATTCCAACAACGTTGTTGATTGTTGTAATCCGCTTTTACATTATCGTACTTGTATAGCTCATAACTGAATGAGTACAAATGACACTGGACAGGGATTTATGGGCATTTTACTGGATTTAAGAATGAAATTGCAAACAAAATCTTCAAGAGAAAAATATCTTTCATAGGCACTTTTTGAAGCAAATCAGTTGTAGAATCACCAGTAGTTGAAATCCACTTTAAAATAATATGTTAAATAATAAAGCAAACTCAATAGTTGACTTTTTGCCAGAAGTAAAACAGGAAAAAAGAAAATCCACTCCTAGAAAGGTGGTCACAAACGTCCTTTTTATTTCAACTTCTACAAAATTCGAATGCATAAATACGGGGAGACGCGAGAAAAAGAAAAACGCAAAAAACAACAAATTTCAACAACCATTCTACAAATTTTACACAGGACGCAGCCTAATTTGGTATTTTCTCATTAGTGTCAGCATATTTCTATCGAAATCCTTCGACTAAACGTAGAACACATTTTGTTGGTGAATTATTACTGGATACGGTATCTGCTCCGTTTTTTGTTTCTTTTAGGGAAAAAATGATTCATTTTGACGATTTAAATAAAATTAAGTTATAATTTGGCGAAAACTCGTAATCGCTGAGCCAATGAGCAAAATATTTACCGCGAATTATTATTTTTTTATTGCGATTCAAATGATAATTTGAAAGTGAAATCACTCGCCTTTATTTGAGTTTTCTTTGTTCTTTTATTCTTTTCATTTTCTTTCTTCTAAGACGTGTTTGAACGGATTGCAGTATCAAAGGCTTGGCCTAAGAATTGTACAGAAGCGAGTCATCAACCATTTTACGAGCGATTTACCCAAAATTTGGGGAGTTGACGCATTTTGGACGACAAATCGTCAAATTTGAAAGGAATTAAAAAACAAAAATTCTATCCTGTTGTAGAGGGAGGGAGTGTGAGTATCATCAACATGTTTAGTCACGTTTGACGTCTTATTTGGCCTTCGTCGCTTTGATGAGACAGTCCGTCGACATGGATTTTGGTCGTTCGATAGGAAGACCCAATGCCCGATCCCAGACAAGGGACGCCAACACTCCGAGAGCTCGTGAAACACCGAACAGGACCGTGTAGTAATTCATTTCCTTCATTCCATAGTACTGTAAAAACGAAAAATGAACAAAAAGTGAACACTTTCTAGGAGGGAGGCGGTTACTTTGGAGTAGAGGTAAGAACTACTATTCTTCTCCTTAAAGAAGATGAAGACAGAATCACAGCCAAAGGCACGTCATTCTGCAAATGCGTCAAAACACACTGACACTACTATAGATTTCAGCAGTTCAAAGCAAAATATTCCTAAAAGAATCAGTGACTCGTGGCAGAGAATTGGAATATCTAACATTGCCACAAAATCTGTTTTAAAAAACGCTGCAAATTCAGACCTGGAGCATGGAGACTCATTCAAATCGATTCTAAGTCCGAAATGTAGTGATAAATGATACCCCACACGCCTAGGTACCGGAAATCTCAAAAACCCATTTTCGAAATCGGTATATAGATACCCATTAAGATCCATAACCTTTTCTGGTGGGTTCCAATCGTTCTGGGATCCATCTCATTGGATTCAGCGTCCAAAATTTAGTCGAAAATGATACCCCACGCGCCTAGATCGCCGAAAATCATGACAAAACATTTTTCTCAAATTGCCGAGAATCTCGAAAATGGGGGATATGGGGAAAACAGTGGGTTGTGGGGTGTCCCGGACCCATCCAAATTGATTCAGCATCCAAAATTTAGTTGGAAATGATACCCCACACGCCTGGGCCCCAGAAATCTCAAAAATACGTCCGAAATAGGCAGAAAGACACCCATTTTGACCCATAACCTCTTCCGGTGGGCTCCAATCGTTCTGGAACCCGTCTCATTGGATTCAGTGTCCAAAATTTAGTCGAAAATGACACCCCACACGCCTTGGTACAAAAAATCTCGAAAAATCGCTTTCAAAATGGGTAGATAGGTACCCATTTTGTCCCATAACTTCTTCCAGTGGATGCCAATCGTTCTGGGGCCCATCTCATTGAATTCAGTGTCCGAAATTTAGTCGAAAATGATACCCCCACTCGCCGAAAATCTCAAAAATGGGGAAAACAGTGGATGTGGAGTATCCCGGACTCATTTCAATCGATCGCGTACAACGTTTAGTGGAAAATGATACCCCACAAGCCTAGGTACCCAAAAATCTCGAAACCCGACTTTTGAAATAGGTGGTAAGTACCCGTATTGATCCAAAAAAACCCCCCTCCAGCGGGCGCTAATCGGTCCGGGACCCCTCATAATGGATTCACCGTGTCAAAATTTAGTTGAAAATGATACCCCACACGCCTGGATTGCCTAAAATATCGAAAATCCATGATTCGAAATACACATTTTGACCATTACTCCCCTCAAATTTGGTCTGATCGGGGACCAACTACAGCCGGGAACAGGTCCCTGACCAAAATTTCAGATTTTCATAAAATTTTCTAGAGAGAGAATCAAATGAGCAAACCATCTCACCTGAAGGAGGACGCCAGAGTGAGCGTCTACGTTGGGCCACGGGTTCTTGACTTTGCCGGTTTCCATAAGAACCGGTGGTACGACTTTGTACACTTGAGACACCAATTTGAACATCGGATCTTTGGGAAGGTGTTTCTGGGCGAACTCCCGTTGACAGGTGTACCTCGGGTCGGTTTTACGAAGAACGGCATGTCCATAACCGGGGATGACTTGACCGCCTTTTAGAGTTTTCAGGACGTATTCTTTGACTTTTTCGTCGGGAATGTCGTCGCCTAACTCTTTCTTCATTTTGGTAAGGAATACGAGTACCTGTGGACAAGACAATAATTCAATTAATTAACATTTCAATCATTCCTTAACGCCATTTCTTGGACAAAAGCATAGGGCAACGCTGCAAATTCTACCACAATGGTTTACTGTTCCTTAGGGCAAGGAGCACTGGAAAAACAGTGAGTGTGGAGTGTCCCAAACCCATTTTGACCCATACCAACCGCCAGTGGGCACCAGTTGCTCCCAGAACCCATCCTAATGGATTGAGCGTCCAAAACGTAGTTGAAAATGATACCCTACACGCCTAGGTCTCTAATAATCACAATAAATCATCTTCAAAATACCCATTTTGACTTATACCCACCGCTAGTGAGCACCAATCGCTCCAGAACCCCATCTCAATGGATTTAACGTCAACAATTTTGTAGAAAATGATACCCTACACGCCTGGGTCTCCAAAAATCTCGAAAGATCATCATAAAAATGCCCATTTTGACCCATACCTGCTGCAAGTGGGCATCAATTGCTCCAGAACCCTCATCCAAATGGATTTTTTAGGCCAGCTGAGTATTCACTTTCCCGAAAGAACACATTAATGGATGTGTTCGTCTGGGAGAATATACAGTTAGCAAAACAAGACTCACTTCCTGGTTGGCGAGACCATGGAGGGGACCAGCAAGACCGTTCATGCCAGCGGCAAAGGAGAGGTAGGGGTCAGACAGGGCAGATCCCACTAAGTGAACAGTGTGAGCGGACACATTTCCACCTTCGTGGTCGCTGAAAACAAAGACAATCGTAAGTAGGGAGAAGTATAATGAAAGCATTCCATCAAACCTGTGCAGGCCAAAGCTTCAGCCATCTTACCTGTGAATGGTGAGGTATAGCCTCATAAGTTCAGTGAACTCTTTGCTATCGAAACCCAACATCGAGCAGAAATTCGCCGACCAATCCCGATTCGTGTCAATAGCGCTAATCCCTTTGCCGTCTTGGTAGGCGTTACGGTAAATCGTTGCCGCGACGACGGGCAGTTTAGCAATCAGGTCCATCGAATCCTCGTAAATGTACTCCCAGTAGAGGGCTTTCTTGATACCTTGAGCGTACGCTTGGGCGTATTTGGATTCGGTGTTGAGAGCGGTGATGGCTGCGCTGAATTGGGTCATTGGGTGCATCCGAGCAGCGGGGAAATTGTTCAGCATGGTGACAACGTGAGGAGGCAGTTCGGCCCTTTGAGCCCATTCTTTTGATAACGAGTCAACCTGAAAACGGTTTAAGACAAACGCTGCAAATTATTCCACGAAGGTTTATAATTATACATATTATACATTATCTTTATGATTTCCAGAAGTGCCATCAAGGAGCTCAGGGTAGCTCACACAAAGGCAATACCAAAGAAATCATCCAAGCCATATAACCATATTCTTCATATTCATTCTAATAATATGTGATGAGATGATAATTTCCAAAAAATCTTGGTCCACAGTTGTTGAATGACAAAACAGATAGGAGGAATTTGCATCTAGTATTGTATGGTTACCCAAAGGCTTAACTGGTTACCACAGACATAGAAGAACCTACTGAGGGCTAACAGGATATTAGGGAATTGACCAGAGGATCACAGGAACCCACTGAAGCGCTTGCTGGTTGCTTACAGGATTTGGGAACAGAACAGAAGCTTACAGGAGCTCGCAAAGGGCCTTAGAGGATGTTTGGGAACTGACCAGAGGCTTACAAGAACCCACTGAGGCTCTTGTTGGTTGCATACAGGACGTTGAAGGACTGACCAGAGGCTTACAAGAACCCACTGAGCAGCTTGCTGGTTGCTTACAGAATGTTGATGAACTGATTAGAGGCTTGCATGAACCTGCTGAGGAACTTGCTGGTTGCTTACAGGACTTACGGGAATTAACCAGAGGCTTACAGGAGCTCGCTGGTTGCTTAAAGGACTTTGGAGAACTGACCAGAGGCCAATATGAACCCACTTAGGCGCTTGCGCTTACAGAACGTTGAAGAAGTGACCCCAGAGGCTTTCAGAAACCCGCTTAGAAGCTTTTTGGTTGCTTACACGATGTTGGGGAATTTGACCAGAGGCTTACAGGAGCTCACTGCGAGCTCATAGAATCATGGGGAACTGAGAAAACCACTGAGGCGCTTTCTGTGAGCTAACAGGACGTTGGGGATTTGACCTGAAACTTACAGGATCTTGCTGTGGCCATACAGAATGTTGGGAAACTAACCAGAGGCTTACAGCAGGGAGCTAACAACAGTTAGGGGATTCGACTGGAGGCTTACAGTCTTGCGCCATTTCCTCAACTTTCATAAAACTATTTTGTACCAAAATGTAATTTTTTGTTAGTTTTTGAACAAACAGATTTCAGTTACAATACTACGTTGTCTACCTGAGCTTTAGTCGGAATGTCACCGGTAATAAGAAGCCAGAAAAGCCCTTCGGGAAGCGGTTCCTCCCCTCCAGCGGCTTTAGGAAGAGCCTTTTGACACTCGGGAATCGAGTATCCTCTAAATCTGATGCCCTCATCCGCGTCCAGAACTGACGTTTCACAGACGAGACCTTTGATGCCCCTCATGCCTCCATACATCTGTAAAAACCAGATGACATTAATTTTTTATAATTTTTTTTAAGAAAAAATGGAAAATCAAGGCCTTATTGTGCTTTTGTGACAATTGGCATACCATGTCGACAGTGACTTCGCCCACTTTGGTGGCTCCATGCTGTTTTCGGAAATTTTTCACCCTCTCTTGCTCTTTGGGTATTTTGGCGGCGAGAATACCCTTGAGATCGGTGCTTTCGGCTGAGATCGTCCGCTTTAAAAGTTGGTGGACAGCTTGAATCTGCGAAAAAATCAATGATTGTCAGTGACTGTTAAGACAACTTGATACGATGATGAGAAAACTAGTGTACAAATAGAAGGGCTGTTCTGTTTCAAGAGGGTGGACTCTTGAAGTCTTATACAAAGGGGTTGTTAGGATAGGTTGTCACCTTAGTGGACAGCCTTATGGCCGTCCATAACCTTGTGTTTGGGTAACAGACGTCAACAAAAACTTACGAAAATGCCCAAAGTCAGCACCGCAGGTGCAACTGGCAGGTGCATGCCTGCATGGTGGGATCTTTAGGGGACTACAGAAACAAGCAAAGCTCTAACTACATGACAAGGGGAAAGGAGGGCCAAATGGAACCTCCTCTTGAACACCTCTCTGCATGGTGGACACAGCTGGCAAGAGGTTTGAGAAACTTCAGCAAAACCCGACTAAGCTCAGCCATCAGGGAGGCTGTGAATGAGGTGGTGAAAGGGATCAGGAAAAGCCATGAGGGACAAGGCATTGTACAAGACACGAGGGACTGCTGGTAACTCTGGATGCCAAGAATGCTTTGAACTCAGCCAGCTAGCAGGACGTGCTTCAATCACTACATGAGAGTGCTCATAATTAAGAGTAAAATATCTCAGCAGGAGTAGCCCATGGGGCTACTAGGGCTCTGGAATGTTTCCTATGACAGAAATTTTCAACATCAGATGCCAGCAAGCACCTTTGTGGTAGCGTATGCAGACGACGTTGAGGCAGTAATCCTAGCAATAACAACTGACCAAGCCAAGGAGAAGATGAGCACTGATGAGAGCCTGGATGGAAAAGCGCAGCCTGTCATCGGCTGCAGCCAAGACCAAAGTGGTGTTCTTCCAACGTAAGCGCATTATGATTGGGCCAAGCCTGGAGACGTAAACGAAGCCAGGTCTGACAAATCTGGGATCTACTGGATTCCAAGAAGACATTCTGGGAGCGTATCAGGAAAGCTGCTGACTGGGCAGCACAGAAGACAGCAGTCCTCAGTCGCCTTATGGCAAAGTATGGCCTGATCTTAACAAGGAAGACGATCTTTGAAACAGCGCCAACAGGTCATGCCAGCGACTGAGCCTTGAAAAGGGCCTGGACTCAGCCTGAAGTAATGCGCTGAACAGTTCCAGACTGAGCTCTGGAGATCAAGAAAGGTTAGGTTTTAGTGAGGTTGGATTCCTCCAAAACTCGGCGGTACGGTTCCCAAAGAGTATCAGTCCAACAAAGAACATCTAAAAGACCCCCCTGGCAATGTTTTTGATCAGCTGATGATCAACATTGTCCACCAGCAGGTTTCATTGAACCACCCTTTCCAATCGCCTCCATCTACTTTGCTTTTTGAAGCAACTGAGGGCGCGGTAGTGACAAGAACCGCTCAGTAGAAGACCAACCAGAACAATATCATTGCCACTAAACACCGCGTTAAACAAGTGTTACGTCTATTGTAGCCGGCACGTTCGTGACAAACTCATTTGTCTCTCCAACGTCGTTCACAAATGCAAATTATTTCCCCTTCGTTTCAACGACGAGCTCCTCACCGCATTTGTTAGGAAATTGAGGCCGACCAGAGGCTAATTTACGCGATCCTCGAGAACTCGAAAGACCTTACGACCAACTCGTAAAAACTAGCTAGACAGCTCGAAGTTTTCTAATGAGTGACAATTATTTACGAGTTACGACAAAACTAGTGCGTTCAATCTTTGGTTGTTAAACCACAGATTTTGCGGATTTCCAAGTAAATTTTCTGGCAATATAAACCTGAGAAATCCATTGAATCACTGTATACACGAAGAGCTCTAGCGGCTTTGCCAAAATTGATTTCATTTAGCAATTCTTGGCAAACAACTGAACAACCATTGGTGTGTCGTGGATAAGGGGGAGGGGGAGACCCACGCTGGGTCTGAGAAGCCCAGATGATCCCAAGAACTAACTTGAGGGAGACCCCAGTGTTTTGTGTCTGAGCACCCCACAGGGATGCAAAAGGGTGTATTAGTTAGGGAATTCTGCCAGCTGCTTTGAAGACAAGCAGGAAATAAGGACCAGATTACAAAGTAACAGCCACTGATTACAGCTCAAACTGAGCATTGAGGCTTCAACAATTTCATTGCCACATGGTAACTGCCAGCAAGTCTCATGGAGAAAGTGTGACCTGCTACAACCTTGCCACCTATGCTGGGTCTTGGCCTACATGTTTCCAAATTTTCTACCAAAATTGGTTTCTGTTTTCCAAATTACCGAGTTTCCTGTGGGTGTAAGGAGCACCTTCCAGCACACCTCTATAAAGTGGATACTTGAAGCCATTGAAGACTTGACCAACAAGGAAGATGTTGAGGCTCAATGCATCTCAACAATGTCTGTATTGCTAAGTTCCTTTACCTGCCTTGTAGCAGAACCTGCCCTTTTCATGTCTTACTGATATGTTTTTTGAATTGGAATGTGACCTGTAGGTTGAGGATAAATTGGGGATAATAATATATTGTGTAATAAGTAGGAACTGTTCAAGTTTCCATCATCTCATGGGTTCCTCTCAGCCTATTTCAGACCCAATTCTGCCAGCGTTGAAGACGTTTTGTCCATGTTTGTTTCTTTGTGAGCTCATTTATGGAAACAATCTACAAACATCTACCGTTTGCCAGATGATCAACTTGTCTCAACAGGACCAAAACTTTGTTGTTGTTCAAGCCTTCTTGTGGCGCTCTGTGATAACATAATGACAACATCCGTTCAACATGGCGGCTTGAGAACCTCCAACTCCCAACAATGAAGACCAGAAAATCTCCAATTACAGCCATTTAGGTAAATCCACCTGCATCCAACATGGACCCTCTGACAGGTATAAAAGATTCCTCAGGTTGCGCTGCTTCATGGAATAAGGCCTCCTTATTTCATGGCTGCTTCTTGTGGCGCTCTGTGATAACATAATGACAACATCTGTCCAACATGGCGGCTTGAGGACTTCCTACTCCCAGCAATGAAGACCAGTTTTGGTAAACAGCCATTATGGTAAATCCACCTGCATCCAACATGGACCCTCTGACAGGTATGAAAGATTCCTCAGGTTGCGCTTCTCCTCGTCGCTCTGCGATAACATAATGACAACATCCGTCCCACATGGCGGCTTGAGGACCTCCTACTCCCAACAATGAAGACCAGAAAATCTCCAGTCATGGTAAACAGCCTTTTTGGTAAGTCCACCAGCATCCAACATGGACACTGACAGGTATAGAAGATCTCTCAGGTTGCGCTGCACTCAACTCCCATTATTCAGGAATGGCACCACACCTGCCAAACTCACTAGGAGTTCTCCACATTTGATTCAAAGTAGAAACATCTATTATTGACTCAAAGTGAAATGATTCAAATGAAATGGCAACAACACAATGTTGAGCAAATAAATCCAATTCAAACGTAATCACAGCCTCAATTGAGCGATCATGGTTTTTCCCTTTCAGGTTGAGGTTACTGCCAACTGTATCGTTCTAGCTCAAATTTAGTATAAGTTGGCACCGAATCAAAACCTCAGTCGGAAAATAACACCGGGTGAACCACTCAAGGAACAAGAGCCTTTCATAAATACGGCAGCTCTGAACTACGCACGATAAGACGTTTCAAAATATTACCATCGTGGAAATTATTTCACATTTTACGGTATTTAGATATTTTAGATAAATATATTTTTAAATACGTGATAATATTCGTTGAACCCCTCATGAGCCATGACCTATCAATCTTCAGGTCTCTCCATTAAAAAACACACCGGTGTTGATATCTGTTGCAGAATAATTCTAAAAATACGACACAGCGGGGAATCAGTACGACAGGGAAGAATTTATTTCCCAATTTTATATTCAAATTGACGAATAAGGCTCATTTTTGTTCCCTTCAATCAACAATTATAAAATCAATAAACATTTTACGCAGTTGTATAAAAAGCTAACTTGAACGCCACGTGCAAAAATAATAGAGATAACAGGTCAATAAGATACACCGTCTGTCGGTATAGAGCACTCGTCACATTACTTTTTTTTTTTTTTTTTATCAAAAGAGGCAGATTAAAGGGATTTAGCTTCTGGCGTCTACAAAAGCAGCAAACGAGAATTTTAACGATAGGATACCAGGTTTTTTTCTCCTTACACCTGATGATGATATCACACTATACATTACACAAAGGGAACTGTATCACAGAGGGTAGGAGGGGAGAGATTTATTGATAAGGGAAGATAGAGGAGAGGAATCACTATCGTGTTGCTGCCTGTACTTGAATGCAGGTCTGTAACTGAATAAGTTGGTTGACTCAACATGAAAACAGTTTTGTGAAACTGTATTTGAAACTGAATCAAAGGCATAGAAAGACAATTAGAGACATTGAGGGATAGTTTGAAAGGGTTAAGGAGCCCCTACACTATCAAGCTGCTTGATCAAATGCTTGACCAAATTGATTGTATCAAGCGTGATTGATAGTTTAGAAGCCCGTTTAACGCTTGAACCAAGCGTTGACGGTGATTGATAGAAATTTTGAATGACTGAAGCGGCTTGATAGTCTAGGGCGATTTCTGTCAAGCATTGCGAGCATTTCCATTCTAAATCCATGCCAGACAACAGGTACCTCAATGTGATAGACCATCTCTGACTTGCAGGAATCGCTTCACGCATTTTTGTATCTTTCTTCTCAATGTCAGGGCAAAGTAAATCCAGTAGATGATCAAAACTTTCTTGGTCTATTCTCAAAAAGTTCCTGTAGTCCTCTGGTTCTGAATCACACAGGAAGTTTAGGAGATGTTCATGAGTGAAGCGGTTTCTCATTTTGTACCACTCCTAAGACCAACGTCGTTTTCTATTGTTGCGAGCTCGCACCGGCGCCGGTCAAATGGGCTGCTGGCATCGCAAGGTCAACGACCTGTGGAGGATTAAGGGTCTCAAACATTCGGGAACCTCCCCGTTCATTCCAGAACGTTCTCGGCCAGGCAGCAGGTATAAAACGGGCCCAGAAACGCCGCGCAGTTCAGTTCAATTCAGAGTCCGGATATAGACGCTTCAGGTTATAAATAGTGCGACAACCGCGTATTGTGATTCTGTCATTGTGTAAGTGCGCGAACGTGAACAGTGTATGTACTCAAGTGAACGATTGTTAATAAATTAGTTACTAAGAACATAAATCGTTACACTATTTTCCTTCTTTTTCTGCTTCACGGCAACCAATATTGCGATTAAGAAGCCCAAATGTGCATTTAACACCATTTTAATCGAAGAAGCAATTAAAAAAGAGTTATTATTTATTACAATTATTTTTAATCGAAAAAGCAAAAGTACAATCGCAACAAACTCCGTTCTACTTCCACTTCGACTAACAAGAGAGTTTTGATCGAAAGATTGAAGGGTTGATTGAAGCTCCCATCAATCAGAGGGTCAAGCATTTGATCAATGTCTGCCGTCTACGCTGGTAGTAGAAAATTTTCTAAAAATCTGAAATTTGGGTCAGGGGTCCGTTCATGGCTCTAGTTGGTCCTCGAAACTTTTCAACCCGATTGGCACCCACAGGAAGAGGTTATGGGTCAAAATGGCTGTCTATTACCCATTTTGAGTATGTGTTTTCGAGATTTCTGGTACCTAGGCGTGTGGGGTTTCATTTTCCACTAAATTTTGGACCCTGAATCGATTGGAATGACCCGCCACACCCACTGTTTCCCCATTTTCCACATGTTGAAGAAATGAATCTCCATGCGCCTGTTTTATGTTTACGGTAGGACGTGAGAAAAAGAGGAAATCAGCCAAAAGGGCAGTAAAACCTACAAATTCACTCAGTTCAGAGATGAAATTCTTGTAGTATACCGAGTAAGAGAAATATTGCTGAACAATTCAATACAAAAACAAATAAGTTGGTTGATTTTGTAAGTTGAAACTTCAATGTTTTACAGCGCCTACACAATTGTCAACGTTGAATCGTTGGCACTCGGACGTTTCAATGCGAACTTCTATCAAGTTCGCCGAGGCCAGTTGGAAACGTGATGTTGCGTCACGGTCAGTTGAATATACCTCGATGCTGGCGCTGGTTCGGGAATCAGGGAATTTTTTTCAACCGACCTTGAACTGGCTAATACCCCACATCGTATTCTGGTTCGTCAACTCACGGCCAACGTTTGTAACTTATTTTTAAACGCTCCATTAATACGAACAGAGCGAAGATGGGGCAGTAAAAAGACTTTAAGTGCGAAGGTGGTTCATTTTGTCAGGTCGTCGAGTTGATTTTAAAAGCTGCCAAAAATCATTCCACAATTGTTGATAATTCATTGGGTGTGGCAGGCTTCGGACCAATTCCAATCGATTCAGGGTCCAAAATTTAGTGGAAAATGATACCCCACACGCCTAGACTGCCTAAAATCTAGAAAATCCATATTTCGAAATGCACATTTTGACCCCTACCCCTCACAAATTTGGTCCGATTGGGCTGAAAACTTTCGTGGACCGACCTAGGCCGGGAACAGACCCCTGACCCAAATTTCAGATTTTTAGAAAATTTTCTATTACCAAAAACGGCGCGGACGGCGTACGGCGGACGGACATTTGACTTCTTTGATCTTTGACACCTTGAAACGTCCAGAAATGATTTTGGGCCTAATTTAGCATGAAAACATGGTAGATTATTAAAGGAATAACCAACCAAAACAGTGTGTGTTGAGTGACCGGGGCTAATTTCATTGGATTCAGCGTCCAAAATTTATTGGAAAATGATAACCCACACGCCTATTTCTCAGAAAGTCCCCAAAATTGAGTTTCAAAGAATATATTCCCAATCATAATCTCCCCACATTTGGCCCAATCGGGCTGAAATGATTCGGGAACCAACTAGAGCCATAAACAGGTCTCAGGCTAAAATTTTGGATTTTAAGAGAATTTTTTATTGCCAAATTCGAGGAGTGTATGGGTAAAAATGTGTTTTTTGGAAAACTGATTTTCGATATTTTTGGCGATTTTGACGTGTGAGGTATCATTTTCCACTAAATGTTGGACGCTAAATCCAATAGAATGAGTCCCGGGACGATTAGTGCCTTCTGGAGGAGGTTATGGGTCAAAATGGTTATCTATCTACCCATTTTGAATGTGTTTTCAAGATTTCTGGTGCCTAGGCGTGTGGGGTATCATTTTCCACTAAATTATAGACGCCGAATCGAATAAAATGAGTCTGGGACACGCTACTGTTATTCCCATACGCCTACTCCATCAAATAACCAACCATTGTTCAACGTTTTGTTGGCCTTTAAAGAACCAGAATTTATCGACTACAACTCCCCAAGGGCAACTATAGTACACAGCGTAACGACTAAGGGCATTTTCATGCTGCTTTAAATGCAGAAAATACCGCATATGTTACAAAAATGGCTCCTCTTTGAGCCAAGAAGTTCATGACGTCACTGCTTATACGGAAAAACGTGATAACCAGACACGAAGATAAGTGATTTAAATAGCCAAAAATTGCATCTATTTTTACTTGGGATTTCAGTTCTGGATTTTCCTGCACGTTTATAGAAAAGTTGAAATTAAATGATGAACAGGAAAATATTCTGTCATTACCTTGGTAAAACCCGGAGCTATCAAATAATTTCAACGAACCACGTAATCGCTCATTATATTCAGTCAGGTCATACTATTTTGAAAGAAACTATCAACCTTATCAAACCGAGCAAGGCCGCAATATCAATTGATGAAAGCGGGCCAAAAGGGAATGCCTTTCACGAAATACTTTTTCCCTTCCCTGGCATTTCGCCCGGTCTGTCAAGGAAATTCTAAAAATAAGAGAATTATCGCGCCATTCGGAAACTATCGTAAAATGAACCTCTTGCGAAACAAGGTGACGTCTACGGGCAGAACACCTGTGAAAAGTTATCGGTGATATTTAAATTGTTGGCAGTCGTCAAATGGAATAAGAAAATGAATGTTACAGTCTGTAAAGCCAAAATTGAGGGGGAGAAAATGCAACTACAGAGGCATTCAGGTCCCCAAGGAGCACTTATCAATGATAAGTACCCAAGTAAGTGGTGCCTGATGGTTCTACTCATATAACCTCTCGGCACAAGAGACTTTAATTTTTAAGACTTTCAAATTTAGGTTAATTTGTGCTCAGATATCAACCTGTTTTCAAATCAGGGTCTCCAATTTGCTCAAAATTTTACATTTTGTGTCTTAAAATGACTAGATTCTTTCACAAGGGTTGGTTATTCCTCGGACCAGGAGCACTGGGACTCACTATAATCGATTCAGCGTCCAAAATTTTATGAAAAATGATACCCCACACGCCTAGGTACCAGAAATCTCGAAAAAACAGTTCCAAAATAGGTAGAAATATAGCCATTTTGACCCATAACCTCCTCCAGAAGGCACTGACCGTCCCGGGATCCATTTTATTGGATTTAGCGTCCAACATTTAGTGGAAAATGATACCCCACACGCCTAGGTACCAGGAATCTCAAAACATTTATTGGAAATAAGTAGATTTTTTTTAGACAACTAGGCAGATAGGGCATCATTTTCCACTAAATTTTGGACGCAGAATCCATAGAAAAGGGTCCCTGACCAATTGGTGCCCACTGCAGTTGATTATAGGCCAAAATGGCTGCCTACTTACCTATTTCAAAAGCGGATTTTTGAGATTCTTGGGTACCTAGGCATGTGAGGTATCATTTTCCACTAAATTTTGGACGCTGAATCGATTAGAATGAGTCCAGAACACTCCAAACACACTGTTTTCCCAAAAGTGCCTCTCTAAGGAATATCCAACTATAGTGGAAGAATTTGCAGCGTTTTGTTCTATACATCATGTAAGATATACTAACAAACTTTGGTGCCAATTGGAAAAATTTACTGTCATGACTTTGGGCATGATTTCATATGTTGACCATAAAATTAATTAGAAATCATAAAACTGCCGCAGCTGGCTCAAATTTCTCTATAATGGTCTAAAAATCACCAATAAATTATCTGGAATAAAATTAAGGTCATACCAGAGTATGCACTTATGAAATACTTCGTTCCTGATGAATATATTCAATTTGGGTTTGAATTAATTCGAAAAAAATGGCATTTTGGTGGTTTTATTAGTCTCATAATTCAGTAGTTTTAGTACGTTTTGACAAAAACTTGATCAACTGCAACCGCAATAGATTTCCACTAAAATTAAATTTTCTCCAACGCGGAGCTCAATTTTGGGCGTTTCTCGAGGCCTTGACTGACTCAAAACAGACGTGAGACCTTGCCACCACATAATACAAGTGATAAATCTACGTAAGAGCGTGACTCTGCCTAATTAGATCATATTTTGTACAAGACGTTTACAATAGGTTGAATGATATGCTCCATACACGCTTACAAGGCTCAAAAACTCCATTTTGTTCATTAAATTATGCAGAAAATTGCAGCTAATGGGGAAACAAATGGAGTAAGAAATGGGATTTGCGGTGTGACGACGATTATGAAAAATATAAATGCCACTTTACTAGGGAAATTTCAGATTAATAACTCAATTTAGGGTACTTATGGCCAGCTATTACAGACAAGGTGTAATTATGCCGAACTCAGAGGAAAATTATGAGACAAATTACGATGTCGCGCTTTTAGTTTGTGATATTTCCTTAATATTGACGGCGTATAAACATTGATATTGATCCACAGAAGGGTCTAGGTGGCGGGTGCCACTGATATCGTGATATGTAGGTTGCTCTTGGTGAACAAGTGTGACGAGGACAAAATTAGAAATAAGTAGGTGAACGGGGAAACCTTCGAATCAACGATACTGTAGTGAAGTAAACTCGTCTAACGAGAAGTATTCATTACTAATCGACCTTATAATCGAATGAACGGATTAAACTGGGTGGGAATATTATCAAGGAGGGCGAAGGTGGTGAAGTTCAACGTTCGAATAACAAAATTACCTGGTTATTTTCGAGTAGTCGTGGGACTTGAGTACGGAATAAAGCCATCGTTGGAGCGAACGAACTCGAACCGGATCGTTAATTCGAGTGGAAAATTAAAACAAACCGACGGAGCGAAACCGACAGCCGACAGAAGAAGAGGACGAGGAGCCCGCACGAGTAAAATGATCACGTGACGTGACTGAATTGAGCTCTCGGTCAGCGTGGGTAACGGCAACACTGGGGCGCAGGGGGCCAACAGCGCAACGCAATACTTCCAAAAGAAGTTTAATCGATTTAAACATCGATTCAAACTTCCGTTTGTTTCCTGGACACACTAAAAAAAGGGAGAAATGTGGGAAACAGTGGGTGTGGCGGGTCCCTGACCCATTCCAATCGATTCAGGGTCCAACATTTAGTGGAAATTGATACCCCACACGCCTAGGTACCAGAAATCTCGAAAACACATATTCAAAATGGTCAATAGATACCCATTTTTACCCATAACCTCTTCCAGGTGTGCCTGTTGTTCTGGAACCATTTTCATTGGATTCAGCGTCCAGAATTTACTAGAAAATGATACCCCACACACCTAGATTGCAAAAAATCTCAAAAATCCATTTTTAAAAAACACATTTTGACCCCTACCCCACCCAAATTTGGTCCGATCGGGTTGAAAAGTTACGAGGGCCAACTAGAGCCATGAACGGACCCCTGACCAAAATTTCAGATTTTTAGAAAAATTCGAATAATCGACTGTATATCGCATCGGAAGTATCGATTATATTAGAGGTGCAACCCTGATCTTAAGATTAGCCATATCGACTGAATATCGCAACGTATGTATCGATTATTTCAGGTACGTGCCTTGATTGTAAGATTAGACTTATTTTCTTTTTATTTTATTCATTTTCTGATTATTTTTTCATAGTAATGATCCAGTAAGTAATAATTATTAATCTGTTCTGTGGAACACTGGTACGACACAGATAAGAGAAGAAGATGAACCATCAAGAAGGTTTCACATCAGTTACGCGAACCCATCCAGTAACTACAATAACATTTGTAATCGGGATCGTGTAATATGTCGTCGTGTCGATGATTGCAAATTTGACATTTTCTCATCAGCGAATTATATTAAATACGTAAATTTTGGAATATTAAAATATCCACTTGGAAACATGATTTCAGGTAATGATAAATTTTTTGTTCTATAAATTTGCAGGTATATGCACTTGTATTTTTTAAATCTTATAACTAAATTGTACGTATGTTTCCAATGTCTCTTAAAACATTTGAATCACGTCGTGAATTAATCGAATGTCACTTGATTTCAACGATTTGTGTCTATTTTTGAGTTACAGCAGGCATTAATATTGTTAACACTTTTTCGCAGGTTTTTTAAAGGCGAATACGTGATTGTTTTCATGACGACCGAATCGAGTGAGTTCTTTTCGTGAATAAGTTGATTTTGATAGAAATTAGATTGCAGCCTTGCAATTGAACAGTGGTTTTCATTTGTCTCGATTTGAAGGGAAAACGAGACAAATTTTGCCTCTTGCATAGACGACGTTGCTGGCACAAACTTGAAAGTTGGGACGTCGCAGCGTTGGAGGCACTTATTTTATTTATTTTAATGGTAAATGCCAAGAAGAAGGGATCGTTGTCACTGAGTGCAAGTAGTACAAGAGTGGGCCCAGTACACTTCCTTGTGGTACACCAGCGTTAATTTTCATTGGTTCTGAGTGTACACCATCTTGTTTTATAAGTACCTGTCTGGCATGTCACACTCAAGGAGCTCCATGTATCTTATAGGGAGCAATTTCTTGAGTTTGAAGATAAATCCTTCATGCCAAACTTTGTCAAAATCCTGTGAGACATCTTAAATGATAGTAGAGCAGATTTCATTCTCCTAAATGGCCTGCTCAGTGATGTGGTGGAGTATTTTTGGCGAAATCCAAATTGATGATTCAGGATAAGCTTGCATTCTGCTGTACTGGTTAAATGTCTCTTGCTTATCAGCTTTTCAAATAATCTGGAAATTACAGGCAGTAATGAAATAAGCCTGTATGAAGTCATCTGTTCAGTTGGTTTTCCAGGTTTTGGTTTCACGTTAACTTCTGCTTTTGTCCACAGATGAGGTACGTGCCTGTGTTCAATAACTGCATTTATGGCGGCGCTACTCAAAGCGGAAATCGTCGTTAAGGGTGACGACATCGTCGATGTTCCTTCAGATTCCACTGACAGATTGTTGCTCGAGAAATACGTCAAAGCGAAAAAAAAATGGACGGCGTCGCAAACTCACGACGACGACGTCGTCGCCGGTTATTATAAAGAGAAAATCGTCGCCATTTCACGGATTGCCTATCCGGAACGTTCTTACGACTGGGTCGACGAAGAGCCTCGGGAATATATCGTTTTGAGTGGTGAAGGAAAGAAGAGGTTGGACGTTGTAGTGAATTTTGACGAAAATTTGGAGGACAAATTAAAGGAGTTGTTGACGGATTATAAGACTATAGAACAAAAAAAGGAAGAAGAAAGACGCAAAAATGTGTTTGAACGACGAAAAATGTTCAGGTAAATTACATTTTTTCCTGTCTAATCTGCTAAAAAGGTCATGTGACATTCTGTGACGTCACACAGACATTTTTTTTACGGAGTCTTTTGTTCTTCAAGTCTTCTACAATATTTTTTTTCTCTAAAATTTCTTGAATAAACAACTTATGTTTCATGTCAAGGGGGTACTCCACACGCCTAGGTAGCTGAAAATCATGAAAACCCACATTCGAAATCGGTATTTAGGTACCCATTTTGACTTATAACCTCATCCAGAGGGCGCAAATCGTTCCGGGACACGTCTCAATGGATTCAGCGACTAATATCTAGTAGAAAATGATACCCTGCAAGCCCAGATCGCCAGAAATATCAAAATTCGAGTTTCAAATAAAACATTTTCACTCATACTCTCCCCAAATTTGGTTCGATCGTGCTGAAAAAAAGTTCCAATTGCCAACTAGAAGTCCATGACCAAAATTTTTAAAAATTATAGAAAATTGTCTGTTTTTATAAACGGATATTTTGGATTTTTTGGATCTGAACATAAAACACAAATTGTCAAATTTTGACGCCCATTGGACAGGATGACCTCTAGAATGAGAAAGTAGGTTGATTATTCAAGGAAAATTATTTAAATTTTTTGGCCAGGGGCATCTTTTTAGTCGGTACTCAAAACATTTCAGCCCTATTGGTCCAAATTCGGAAAAAGTATGGGTGAAAATGGGTTTTTAAAAATTAGATTTTCGGGATTTTTTGGGAACTAGGCATGTAGAGTATCATTTTCAACCAAGTTTTGGGCGCTAAATCCATTGAGATGGGTCCTGGACCCATTGGTGCCCACTAGAAGATCAAAATGGGTATCTATCTACCTATTTTGAATGTGTTTTTGAGGTGTTTGAGTACCTAGGCGTGTGGGTTATCGTTTTCCATTTTGGACGCCAAACCGATTGTAATGAGTCTTGGACACCCTCCTTTGCCCCATATTCTTGATCCAAGGTATAATAAACCATTGTGGATGAATTTGCTGCATTTTTTCTTCAAATTGCAGTTGGTCTGTATGCCATTCCTTGGCTGAACTATGAAATTAATTCAAAATTCCCATTGGATCACACTATTGCTCTCTTTTGGCACACACTTGCCAGCAAAATCGACCTAAGTCGAACCATTTTGCGAAAATTGTCCGCATTTTGCCTTTTGTTTCACTGTTAACCATACTCGAGTGACCCTAAATCCTTTTTGTTTTTCAGATGGGAGAGATGGCATGCATGTAAGCATCAATTCCTAATCCATAACGCCCAAACGGTACTTCAGGGAAAGACAATAAATGGAGTACACGCTTGTTGGGAACAAAGGTAAAAAACTTACATCGTTGGAGGTTTTAATGGTTTGTAATTTTGATATACATGTTAACTGTTGAGTCTGTTAATGTTATTCAAATTGAGTTAGGCTCAATGACCATGCTCATAGAAGTTGAAGGGGTTTTGAATGAGCATAGTCAGTGACTAGTTTATTTGTTACTGAGCCTGTTGTAAATACAAAGTACTTACTGCTCTTATCAGCTCTGCACTAGTGGAGGCTACTAGGTATGAGGCAATCTAAGCTGTTCATTGCACTTAGCGCCAAAAATGAGCAGTCTCAACTCTCCTGTGAGAGAAAAGGTCCTAAAATCCATGTACAAGGGGCACTGTACCCATTCAGATACCACCTGTACAATATGTGCAAATCAGATACTGCTGACAGTGCTTTGTGGAGGCTGAGCAGCAGGCCACGTCAGCAGCAGAGGCAGAGGTCCTTGGCGACGGATTCCCTAGCCTCAATACAAGATAAGATTCCTCCTAAGATTCTGGCCTATTTTAGGGATGCCGGGATCCGTCAGGCGTTTTATCAGAGCTGTCAGCTACTGATATGGCTGCTATTGGAACAATAGACACATGAAGGTTGCGGTACTAGTGCCTCCCCTCTTATCAAAGGAAAACGGTTTTAAAAATTTAAAAACTGCTCTCATGTGATATGAAGTCTGTCTAAAAGTTCTTAGTCCCCACAAGATACCCCCCTCTGACACAATGCACTTGCCCCAACTGCTTAAGGGCTCTTTCAAAGTATTGTGGTTCCAGGTCCTTCAGTTAAATCTCCTCAATATCCTCCAAATATTGCCCCCGAAGTACCAATTTGGATTTTGGGAATTAAAAAAGAAGTCTCTTGGTGCAAAATCAAAGATGTGTAGGCTGGGGCATTATGGTGCAGGATCCAATGCCAATGCAGGCCAAACACAAGCTTTGAGGCATCTTAGCACTTCAACGTAGAATTTCCCATTCCGGAGGTACAAATTCTTGATGGTCAATCAAGATGGACTATCGAAAAAAATAAAATAAAAAACAATCAGCATTGTTTTGACATTTGAGCTGGATTTTCTTGATTTTTGGTTGGTTATTCATTGAATAGGGGTCGAATTTGTGAATCCCGGGACGATTGGCGCCCACCGGAAGATGTTATGGGTCAAAATGAGTAATCAATCTAAACCAAATTGAATATAGTGTTTTCGATATTTCGTGTTACGCTAGGCGTGGTTGGGTACTATTTTGCGCACTAAATTTTGGACCCTGAATCGATTGGAATGAGTTTCCATGCGCCTGGTCCCAGGAATAACCAACCCCTGTGAACGAATTTTCAGCAGTTTTTGTCCTTGGTTCTCCAGGTGTCTTCCATTCTTTGCCCTGCGATGTCAATTCAACACCAAATTTGTAGAACCAAGACTCATCTCCAGTGATTAATTTGTCCAAAAAGCCCGAGTTTTGAAAGAAATTAGAAAATGACGCCCTCCATGCTGACGAGGGGTAGGTAAAGGGTCCTTGTGGCAAGCCATTTCTCACCATGGGCACATACTGGAGCGTTTTAGGGGTTGTTAGGAAGTGGTAGAGCACCTGAAGGACCTCTCCATTCGCTTTCCACAACTACTAGAACACTTTTATATGAACTTTCTGGAGACAGACCTCGTGTGTGATATTTGTGACTGAGTTGTTTACAAAAAGGTAGTAAAGGTAGCTGCTAAGAGCCATTGTTGTTTCTAATTTAGCAAGCCAGCACCTATGGCTGCTGCTGTTGGATTGAGGTAAACATTTGGCAATCTCAAAGCTAACTATGAGGAGCCTTTATAACAACCTATAATCGTCTGTGACTTTTCTTTCGCCTCGTTCACAAGTTAATCTGCGTTTGTTTTTGTTCTGTTTCTGGGTAACGTTGATCATCAGTAAAACACCGAAGAAAATACGTTATTTCGATTCATTGCCTGAAATCATCCAACCTCCACCGCCTGTAATGACTGCTGCCCCTCTTGTGAGAAATACCGTCGTTAAAACGTCAAATACAACGAACAGCTCATCCGAAGCTACCCTCGACAAACCTGACGAACGTCAAGTGGAAAAAATAGAAAAGGGAAAAAGTGTGAAGAAAGGCAAAAAGAAAAAGAAAAGAAAAAGTTCCAGTTCGAGTGACGATTTAGAAACTCTTGAAAAGAGATCCGAAGCCCGTTTAGGCTTGCGTAAATGAATGTGATTTTTCATTTCTAATTGTATGTCTTTTTAGTGTTTATTTATTTTTAAATTTGACTTCTAATAATTGTTGAACAATTCATCACTGTACATTCATTCGGTCATTGCTCAACTTCCCTATTTTGCATTAGGATGGAGCGAGGAATGTAATATAAGAATAATATTTTATTACCGTTTCGTGTTGGTAGTCGTATAAAATTAAAAATATATTTATTACGTTTGGATATTGTTTCTTCACTGACTCAATATACAAATATCGATAGTTTATGACAATGCAAATCTACTTATGTTTTTTTATTTTTTCCAGCCACTCCAATGTCTTCAAGCAAATCATCTTGGAAACATATCTCTAAACACGTATTTACAATTATTTAGAGTGTAGTGCCCCTGTTTTATCAGAAAGTTTACAAATTACATTATGAAGAGCTCGTCAAAGACATCAATAGGCCTGATGAGCTGGTATTGAAGGTAGACATGCATTTTTCTTTAAAAAGAAATTTACGTTTAATTCATTCACGTAATCATCTCTCCAATCCTCTAGGATGTCCCAATATTGTTTCCTCTGACGTATACTCCTCAATGTCGCCAATGCTATTGACACAACCCAAAATTGGGCCAAAGTTGGCTGATGAAGATGTGACAAATGGCGTCTCCAAAGAGCATTACGCTGGTGATGGCCCCAAATATGACCCCAAGTAGATCATTTTCTTGCTGTTTTGTTGAGTATTGTTCTATTGGCGTCAATATGTGACCTTATCAAAGACTTGTCACAGGTCTATACAGCAAACAGTGGACATTGGGACTGGTTTGTATGAGGAAATTGCTCCTCCAGTCACTCCTCGCAATAGGCAGGGGATGGTTCTGAAAAACAAGCAGTTTTTTGCCTCTCCAATTCAACATGTTGGGCATCTTGTGTTTGATACTTGGCGCAACCATAACATTGACGCAAGGCCAAGGGAAGTAGCAAGAAGCTTATTCCCTAGATCGATCGTCTATGAGTTGGAGTATATAAAAAACGAAAATCGTAAAGTAATGATGGCCGCTCTAGACAAAGAAAGGAAAGCTTTTGAAGACAAGAAAATGATGAAGCAGAGTAAAAGCGATGATGGATCCTTGGGAAAAGTAAATGCCATATAATTTAACTTGAGGTTACTGAACAAGCTTACTGGGGCCAAGAATTGGAGGAGCATACTTGCAGCCATCTTCATTTGTGCTCTGTTCCTCAGGATGCAAGCAATCCTTCCAAACATGAGCCGCCATTTTGGTGGCGTGATTCACCAGGCCTTATCCAACCTCCAATTGAAAAGAGAAATATTATTTGTGATATGGGCCTGCACAGTGATCAAGATCATCAACCTGGAGAAATCCACAAGTAGGTCCCTACAATCATTTACTGGCTGGAAATTCATCTGCATGATCAACATACTGGTAAGACTGCTGACTATTAGAGATTTGGGAGCCAAATTTAGTTCCCTGGTGGTTTCACTTGCTGTCTATGTATGAAATGCCACTGCCAGAAGCATTGAAAACTGAGAGTAGGGCTGATGTAAATCTGTTGACCACATTACCTCAATGCCTAAAATGATTGCTTGGATTGATAAACTTAGCGTTGAAGTAACCAATAAGCAGATTGTAAGTTGTTGCAGCACAAAAAATTTGTGAATTTATATTAATTTGACCTTTTTGTGTTTTTAATTCCATTCTAGTGGGAGAAAAGCACAGATTGATCTGTCAAAAGGTCATAACCACATGCAACAGACTCCTCACAGCTCAATGGAGTATGCACAACATAGTGTTCCAAGTCAATCCAAACCAGAATCTCTCCTAGCCACCAATGCTCCATCCGCTGGCCCTGTATGTTTACGTGTCAAGCTTGATTCATTTTGACTGCTATTCTTACATGTTAAGCTCAAATGTATATCTTCTTGACAGGAATGCATGCAACAATTGGGCTGTCAATGTTGCAACAGACAAATTCATCAGCACCTTGGACAAGTTGCCAATAGCACTGTGTGGCATCCAGTTGTCCAACATGAGAAAGAAGATGCTGCTGAAGTGACTGCTGGTGGTTGCATGTCTGTGTCAAACATCTGCGGTTGCCATTCTTTCAAACAGGTCTGTGGCTGTTTCTTGTCATTCTTCCCTGAAAGGTGGTGGGCTTCAAAACTACCATGAAGTCTTGCTTGAAAACGCCTAACATCACATGATGGCTATGCTATTAGTAGGCAATGCTGCCTTAACTCTAAGAACATACCAGTCATCACAGCTATTTTTGGCAGGCATACAAACCTATGTTGGACTTAGCCCAAGTCAGCTGATGTCACATTGCTCTGAAACTATGTTTAGGGTTTTTGTTCAAATGCGCATGAACAATCAGCTCATTTTCAGGGTAATAGAACACACATTGAGCAGCACCAGACAGAACAGTATGAATTCCCATACAGCAAAATCAAGTAAGTGTTTGTGTTTTTTCAATACTGCAGTAAAGCAATATAGAAGAAATTGTAGTTTTATACTTTTAGGCTCTGTTAAGCAGAGCTGTAACAAAACGACAATGGAAATGCTTGATAAGAAGTAAGGCAGATGGGAATGTGTTGTCCAATGAATGACATCAGTTATCTTCCTAGCAACCTGTCACTTTGGTTGAGTTGATACGCCTGGCTTAAGTATGGCTTTTAGACCATAGAGCCAACATTATTTTAGTGGAAAATGACACCCTGCACGCCAAGGTTGGAAAAAATCCATGTTTCAAGGAATGACCAACCAAAATGCACTGCCTGGGGGTCAAGTTGACCCCAGAACTATTTCTTGGTCATTTCTCAGGAAGCTAGAACATGGCTGAGGGTCGGGTCTACATTTCATTTGGTATGTATGAAGGTAGGAAGCATTTGAGGGGGAGAGGAAGTGACTGTGACTCTCAGAAACCTCTGATTCTCTTCAGATTCTACTCGCTGGGGTCCACCTGACCCAATAGTGTCGTTCTAGGGTTAAATATTAAGACAAGCAGAATGAGGGCTGAACTATTTGCATTGACTATTTGAGGTATACTCCGTACAACGATGAAGAACGGCAGGACGAACTGTTCAAAGTGGGACACCCTTTCAGAACAATGGCCAGCCGATGGATGGACGCAAATAAGGACCCACTCCCTTTTCGGACCACACTCAATGTTGAATCAAAATGACTTTGGGAATAAAAAAAATACATTGGTATTTATGTATGTAAACAGTTATTTTTGGCAACTAATAGTCGTCGTGGTGATGAAATAGCTGTTAATCATTCCAACTTGGGCCAAAGGCAGTTACAATTTGATGAAAACGTCAAGTTGAACGGTTCCCAAGTAGACCCTGAGGTTTTCTTCCGTCGAAGGAAAGATCTTGTCGCTTTTTGTTGAACGCACTCAAATCCAGGGATGTTGCACATCTGTAATATTAACCAGAGAATGTTGTAAGTAGCATCAGACGCAAGTGGCAGGTATGATAAGGCTAGTCATGAGAACACCCTAGGTAGGGGAAAGTGCCCAGGGTTGCCAACCCTGTGGGTACATTTGACCGTTGTCAGGCTTTTAAACCCTTGAAGAGTCCACAATTTAAGGGAGATATCTCTCAGGTTAAACATAAAGCTTCAGACTTCAGAAATGACCCAAGTAAAAACTATAAACTGGAATTTAATTATAATTTAAGCGTTATTATGTTCATACATAGGTACCATTCACAAAGTAAAGGCAATTACTGTGAAAAAAAGTGTACATCATTGTTCAAAGATGTGCAAGTTTGAGGGAAGTTAGGATTCCTGATGGCTAAAGTACAGCCATCCATCATAACCTATTATTGCTAATCTGATATACCACAAAGAGCATGGGTTATCTGTGACCTTTGCACTTTCTCACTGGCAAGAATGACATGTGTGTCAACATTTGCAGGCTAAAAACTGTGGTCCACAGAAGAAATGTCAACCACTGGGCCAATTTCTTAAATACCAACCTCCTCATTTCTGTACTTGATGGAAATGTGTTCACTTTAAAATTGATATCAGATGATAAGGGGTGAGAACTGTAGAGTGCGCTCCAATTGAGCTCCAACATTGCCTTGTTTGGTCATCTATCCTCTTCTTTTGGGTCTAATAGAGTATTTGGTGGGTATAGTTTTTTGCCTGAATCTAAGGTACACCGGCCATCTTTCGATATTCTCTGATGTACAACTTCTATCATTCTATGACTATATTTTCCTGAAGCTTTCAATATTTTTGTTATGTGTTAATATTCAATTGCTCAAAAAAAGGGTTTCAATAATTAGAAATCGTCTTGTAACTAAGTTCCTGGTCGAATGGGAAACTCAGCAGATAAATTCGAAGTTGACACCACAGAGAAGTTATGGGATAGACAGTAGCGCTACCTGGCGGTTCTCTTCGCGCGACAAGTCCCGCGACGGTGGACCCGTCCGGGTGCATATTATCTCGACGTAGTGCGACGGCTCAAATTCGTATGTGTCTTCGGTAAATTCGACTTTCTTTTCTATGTAATTACATAACGGTTTGTAAACCTGTGAAAAATATTCTGATGAGCGAGAGTACAGCAGTCGGGATCATGCTCGATTGTGTTTTGGCGTGATTTGTTATCATGTTGCTTCAATTTTGACTAGTTAAGTCATTCACATCTTACCAGGACAGGATATGAACCAGATAGGATGTGGTGGTTGTGCCATGACGGTGCCATATTGGTCGAAGAAGTCATCATGCTGCAAAAACTATACGTTAGTTTCACGCTCTATTGCGCTACCATTGAGGTTAACTAAATGCGATCATCAGGAGCAGTAAATTTCACTGTAATTCATAAGATTGAAAAGAAAAAAATATCTTACGTCAATTTGCAACTGCCAGGACCCTCTGACAGCCAAGAAAAGAATAAGGAGGGCCCTTACTATGTGGTCCCTCTGAAACACAAGTTAAGAAGCAAGTTTATCATTGTGATATTGCAATTCTGGCAACATTCAATCAGCGGTTGCAGTAGGGTCTATAGATTGGATCTGGAAGGTCTATAGATTGCTCATTGTATGCTGTGTCTGGGACTGCTGGGACCATGAATGCTATGTCGTCCGCAAACTACCATATAAATTGAAGCTACTCAATAGGTAATGAATTCAGTGCGATCAAGTTTTGGTTGGTTATTCCTTGAATAATCAAGCAAAAAGTCAATCTTTCCGATTCTGCCCAACATTTTTTTCTGGGCGTCTCAAGGTGTCTAGAGTCTAGAAATAAGCAAATGTTCGTACGCCGTCCATGCCGATTTTGGTAGTAGAAAATTTTCTAAAAATCTGAAATTGGGGTCTGAGGTCCATTTCCGGCTTTAGTTGGTCCTCGAAACTTTTCAGCCCGATCGGATCAAATTTGGGTGGGGTAGGGGTCAAAATGTGTATTTCGAAAAATGGATTTTCGGCGATTTAGGCGTGTAGGGTATCGTTTTCGGCTGAATTTTGGACACTGAATCCAGTGAAATGGGTCCCGGAATGATTGGAACCACTAGAAGAGGTTATGGGTTAAAATGGGTATCTATTAACCTATTTCGAATGTGTGTTTTCGCGATTTCCTGTACCCAGGCGTGTGGGGTATCATTTTCCTCTAAATTTTGGACGCTAAATGGGTGTCTATGCTCCTGGTCTGAGGAAAAATCAACCCCAATAAATGAATTTTTCAGCTTTTTTTTGCTCTTATTTGGACGGTTTTGGGAGAATGAAGGGGGGAGGGGGCTCTCGAGACACCCTGTATATCGAATGAATTCTGAATAACGTTGAAGATTTGAATTTATTTGAAAAAGTTTGATGAATTCACACCGCTTGAAAAGAGCTCAAGGGCTCCAATGGTGATTTTGATTCATTTCTGATTCCCCTTACCATTTTCCACCACTCCCCTCTTCAAAAAATTCGCAATAAGTAGCTCAAATCATTAACTAAGACAATTGCTCCCAAAGGTAAATAATACCGGGGGGTCCCCTTTGATAAAGCCTTCGCATCGAAAAAGGGAGTCACCGCTAACTGAGGTCAATTGATTGAGGTCATTTTGTTCCTGGCCCCCTATGCTCAGTTGACGAGTATGGTCAGTGCAACACACAACCTTTTAGGCCCTTAAAAGCCCTCAAATTATTAATATAATTATATTCCCCGTTCAATTAATTTCGTGCGACTGTTTTTTTAATTTTTTTTTCAACGTGGCTCTTACGTCACAAAATAATTAAATTACTACAAACGGTGTTTGTGACTACATTTTCGATGGTTGATCTCATCAGGTAACGATTTTCGATGAAACTTTTAAATAAAACTTCGGCGATGTCGTTGGATAAATTGCAGCTGAAACTCAACGGTACTTTACCGTTTTTATCCAGGTACGCCAATTTAATATATTTAATTTGTCACTTGATAGACTAGACATTGATTATTTATTTTGTTATAATTTGACTCTTTTGTCGCCAGTAAAAGCACATTTCGTTGTTGAAATTACGTGGTTTTCGAATCGCGTTTGTCCAAAAATTGTCCCTACTTGACTGGTATGAGAGAATTACGACATTAATTACGGACGTTGGGAGAATATTTTGACAATGAGCGTCATTTTGGGTAATTTGGCTCAAATTCTGACTCTTTGTCGTTGGATTGCAGCCCTAAAATCGATGATACCGCTTCATTCAAAGACATCCCGAGCCATTTATGGTGTTGCTGGCGTATAAGAGGAAGCAGAAAGCATCCATCTTACCAAACAGTAATGCGGATTGTTTATTTTATTTGTAAAAGGGCCCAAATATAGCAAATTGTGCGTAAAAGAGACCAACTTTTCATTACTAGAATGACACACCATTTTATTCACATAATCCTGCTCATTGTTGGATATTTGGACAAACTAAGTGGTTTTTCTTCATCAATGGTTTCTAATAAAATAGACAATAATAAATTTTGACGTGAAACCACATTAAATTGACACAGTTTGTTTAAAAAGATAATTGAAGACACAAGATAATTGAAACCCCATTTTGTGTTATTATTTATTGACAATCAACTTTTCTTTCCATGCCAGAAGCCAATGTTTCCAATTTTTACCAAAATTTGGCATTAAAGTAAATGCAAAACTGTTCAAATGCATGGCAGAGGAATCACTTTTGTAAAATAACCTGTATCAATGAAGTAGCAGTCAGCCATTGTGACAACGCCATTGCATTTTAATGATGGCTTCCTCGCAGACGCCATTGAGCTCTTTGACCAATCCAAATGTCTTTCTAATGTTTGGCTATTTTGGACTTTGAATGTTCCTGGTCATTTCATCATTCTGCCTGTGTCCTCTGTGGATGCAGCAGGAATTCTTCTAGTGAATTGTATCAGTCTATATGATGGTATATATCCCTTGCCAGTCATTGGTAGTGTGATCTTCTTTCCAAAGTCTCTTGTATTAATATTACCTGAGGCATTCATTTTAAGCCCTTTTGGGCCATTGACCCTGTCATTTTGTACTCACCAGTCCCACAATTTGGCCAAATTGAACTGCTAGGACAAGCATTTTTTGCATTTTCATGTGTTTAGACATCATCAATTTTAGACATTTTATGTTCATTACTTTGGCACATGGAACATGCCATTGAAGTAGCGCCTGTTAACGCAGAAGGAGGAATTTGAACTAGAGGAGAAAATCATTTAAAGTACTTCGGATATTAACTGATAGGGGAAGTCTGTCACCACAAATGTCACACCCAGCATTATTTGAGCTCTCAAATTTGGCCTCTTGACGAGTATTGACGAACGCACATGTCTTCAAGTTTCTACTCAAAATAGCCGGATTTGGGAAAAAATGTATACTCTCGGTTCTTCTCAATTTGTATCTAAAATCATGTTCCATTCATTCGTTATTTAGGTACAGATAATTCAAGTTTTCATTAAAATTGAATTCCGCAACCACAAAATGACACTGAGAAGGTATGGAACAGAGAAACGAAAGAAGAAGAGGAAGAAAAGTAAATCTTAATCTAACTGTTGTCCTTTTTCGTTCATTTTATTTTATCTTCAATAACTTTGACTACTTTTTGACATTTTCCTTGCATAGAACGAACACGATTTGTTCAAGTTTGAACGTCTGGGTGAGATTCAAAAGCCCGGAATATTGACGGGGACGGAAAGAGCCTTGAGAGGAGGAATCTCACGTCCAACGGGAGTTTATGTCGTTCCCCTCCTCCCAGGATGCCCGTTAATCTTTATAATCGAGCCTTGTTGTGAATGCAGAAGGAGAATGACGAGAGGACCACACAACGAGCTAAGCCCTTTGCGACGAGTTCCCTTGGAGACAAAGGAAAATAGGACTAATCAGATCCCGATAAGACTAATATCGTACCCATAGGCTACCTAATGTTGAAATAGGTAGGTAGGTACTCATATTGACCCATACCTACCTCTAGGGGGCACCAATCGGTACGGGACCCATGTCAATGGATTCAGCGTCTAAAATGTATTCGAAAATAATACCCCACATGCCTAGTTCGCCAAAAATATCAAAAATCCCTCATTCAAAAAACACATTTTTACCTATACGCTCCTCGAATTTGGGCCGATCGGGCTGAACCGTTTTGAGGACCAACTAGAGCCGAAAAGAGTGTTGTCAAGATCAATATATCCTGACATATTATGTGTACACTGAGTCTTTTATGAATGATTCTTGATAGATTCACGAAACTGATACATGATTGAGCAACTGATTGACTTTAGGCCTTGCTGGCCCACGCGATCTCCTCCATCCCCATATAATCGCGACCAACTCTCACCTTTGATATGCTTTCACCCCTATTCAATATCTGTTATGGATAATGGGTGATTTACTGGTACATCTGGAGGGTGCCTGGGTTGGACAGCCCTTGAAATGTTACTCTATGTAAAATGTATGATTTATAGAAGGAGCGCCTGGGTGGTCAGCCCTCTGAGTGTTATCCCATGCAATATTCGCGCATAGTAGAACCTCTGAATGTTGTACTATGCCAAACATATGCATGATCGAAGGAGTGCCTGGTTGGCCAGCTCCGAGGGTGCCTGGGTGGTCAGCCCTCTGAGAGTTATCCCATACAATATCTGCGCATAGTAGAAGGAGTGCCTGGGTTGGCCAGCTCCGAGGGTGCCTGGGTGGTCAGCCCTCTGAATGTTGTACTATGCCAAATATATGCATGATCGAAGGAGCGCCTGGTTGGCCAGCTCCGAGGGTGCCTGGGTGGTCAGCCCTCTGAGAGTTATCCCATGCAATATCTGCGCATAGTAGAAGGAGTGCCTGGGTTGGCCAGCTCCGAGGGTGCCTGGGTGGTCAGCCCTCTGAATGTTGTACTATGCCAAATATATGCATGATCGAAGGAGCGCCTGGTTGGCCAGCTCCGAGGGTGCCTGGGTGGTCAGCCCTCTGAGAGTTATCCCATGCAATATTTGCGCATAGTAGAAGGAGTGCCTGGGTTGGCCAGCTCCGAGGGTGCCTGGGGTGGTCAGCCCTCTGAATGTTGTACTATGCCAAATATATGCATGATCGAAGGAGCGCCTGGTTGGCCAGCTCCGAGGGTGCCTGGGTGGTCAGCCCTCTGAGTGTTATTCCGTATAAAATTTAAGTATGGTAGAAAGGGCGCCTGGGTTGGACAGCCCCTGAGAACAATGAGAAAGTCCAATCATGGATTGATCAATCCCAAATGAAAGCGAACAGTACCTGTTAACGGGCATGTGTTAAGGCTTCAACATCCTGCTATGACGAGTCATGTTAACTATTTTCCACAAGGCACCAACACTCCCTATAGAAGGAGTGGTGGAAGCCCTTCGCAAACCTTCCCACGGTGGGAGCGATTCCTGGGAGTGGTTCCTGGAGGGAGTGAAGGAAGCTCTCTACGCGTCTTCTCACCCCGTCTGCTCCTGCACTTTACAACCTTCCAAACTCGTCTGCTGCCAAAGGAGACGACAAAGAGGTCCTTGACCATAATTTCACATAGTAGCTACAAACTGGAGGATGGATGGCGGACGGACATTTTGGATCCTTGATCTGGACATAAAAATTAGTCCTGGATTCATTCTAATCGGTTCAGCGTCAACAATTTGGTGGAAAATGATACCCCACACGCCTAGGTACCCAAAAATCTTGAAAATCCACTTTTGAAATAGGTAAGTAGGTACCAATTTTGACCTATAACCAATTGCAGTGGGCACCAATCGGTCAGAGACTGCTTTCAATGGATTGAGCGTCCTAAATTTAGAGGAAAATGACACCCCAAATGCCTAGTTGCCCAAAAAATGCCCTAAAATCGAGTTTTCAAAATAACATTTTTCCTCCCTTCCTTCCCTAATTTGGATTAATCGGCTTGAATAGTTTTCAGAACCAACTTGACCAGAAGCATCTCACCAAAATTTTGGATTTTGGTTGGTTATTCCTTGAATAATCAACCTATGTTTTCATGCAAATGGTCAACCTCTCCGATTCGGCTCAAAATTTTTTTCTGGACGTTTCATGATGTCTAGATCAAAAAAGGTCAATGTCCGTCCGCCGTACGCCGTCCGCCGTCCACGCCGTTTTTGGTAGTAGAAAATTTTCTAAAAATCTGAAATTTGGGTCAAGGGTCTGTTCCCGGCCTAGGACGGTCCTCCAAGCTTTTCAGCCCGATCGGACCAAATTTGGGCGGGGTAGGGGCCAAAATGTGTTTTTTGAAAAATGGATTTTCGAGATTTTTGGCGATCTAGGCGTGTGGGGTATCGTTTTCCACTAAATTTTGGACGCTGAATCAAATTAAGTGGGTCCCAGAACGATCGGCACCCACTGGAAGAAGTTATGGGTCCAATTGGGTATATATTACCCATTTTGAATATGTGTTTTTGATATTTCTGGAACCTAGGCGTGTGGGGTATCATTTTCCGCTAAATCTTGGAAGCTGAATCCAATTAAGTGGGTCCCGGAACGATTGGCACCCACTGGAAGAAGTTATGGGTCAAATTGGGTATATATAACCCATTTTGAATATGCGTTTTCGAGATTTCCGGTACCTGGGCGTGTGGGGTATCATTTTCCACTAAATTTTGGACCCTGAATCGATTGGAATGGTTCCGGGACCCGCCGCATCCACTCTTGTCCCCATTTCCCCCATGTTGAGGAAATGAGTCTCCATACGACTGGTTTGAGGAATAACCAACCCGTGTGTAAGAATTTGCAGCGTTTTGGTTGGTTATTCCTTGAATAATCAACCTATGTTTTCATGATAATGGTCAACCTCTCCGATTCGGCTCAAAATTTTTTTCTGGACGTTTCATGATGTCCTGATCAAAAAAGGTCAATGTCCGTCCGCCGTCCGCCGTCCGCCGTCCGCCGTCCGCCGTACGCCGTCCGCCGTACGCCGTCCATTGTCCACGCCGTTTTTGGTAGTAGAAAATGTTCTAAAAATCTGAAATTTGGGTCAGGGGTCTGTTCCCAGCCGAGATGGGTCCTCGAAACTTTTCAGCCCGATCGGACCAAATTTGGAGGGGGGTAGGGGTCAAAATGTGTTTTTTGAAAAATGGATTTTCGAGATTTTGGGTGATTTAGGCGAGTGGGGTGTCATTTTCCACTAAATTTTGGACGCTGAATCCAATAAAATGGGTCTCAGAACAATTGGCCCCCACTGGAAGAAGTAATGGGTCAAATTGGGTATTTATTACCCATGTGGGTGACTTCAGCCGAATAGACAAACAAAACACATCGTCATATCCTGTTGTTTATAACCAGCTGTTAAACTTAGCAACCAATTTTGAGCAGTTGCCTACAATTCTTTTTACTGTCCGAGCTTTTTATCCGTACCATTCAATTCAATTTAATACAATTATTATAGCCTTCTAAATTACCTACGTTTTCTCAATATTATATTAGTAAATTAGTGTCGTAGTGCCGCATAGATACACCCATCTTGAATATGTGTTTTCGGGATTTCTGCTACCTAGGCGTGTGGGGTGTCATTTTCCACTAAATTTTGGACGCTGAATTCAATGATGTGTGTCCCAGAACGATTGGCACCCACCGGAAGAAGTTATGGGTCAAAATGGGTATGTATCCACCCATTTGGTATGTGTCAGGATTTCTGGTACCTGGGCGTGTGGGGTATCATATTCCACTAAATTTTGGACCCTGAATCGATTGGAATGGGTCTGAGACCCGCCACACCCACTGTTTCCCCCTTTCGAGGAATAACCAACCCGTGTGTAAGAATTTGCAGATTTTTTAGAAATAGGTACCAAAACCGGTGTGGTTGGCTGACAGACATTTTGGTTCCTTGATCTAGACATCTCGAAACGTGTACCGTCAAATTTCAGGACCAATGGGAGAGGTTGCCTCGTATGACTTTGGGCATGATTACTTAGGAATTCATTGATTGTCCAATGATTACTTAGGAATTCATTGACTGTCCAATGATTACTTCGGAATTCTTTGATTGTCCAATGATTACTTAGTAATTATTCTATGATTATATAGGAATTCATTGATTATTCAATGGTTACATAGGAATTCATTGATTATCCAATGATTACTTAGGAATTAATTGATTATTCAATGATTACATAGGGATTCATTGACTATCCAAAGTTTACTTAGGAATTCATTGATTATCCAAAGATTACTTAGGAATTCATTGATTATTTAGGAATTCATTGATTATTCAATGATTACATAGAAATTCAACTATTCATTGATTACATAGGAATTCATTGATTATCCAATGATCACTTATGAATTCATTGATTATTTAGAAATTCATTGATTATTCAATTATTGCAATTCATTGATTATTCAATGATTACAATTCATTGATTATTCAACGAGTACATAGGAATTCATTGATTATTCAATGATTACATAGAAATTCAACTATTCATTGATTACATAAGAATTCATTGATTACTCAATGATTACATAGAAATTCAACTATTCATTGATTACATAGGAATTCATTGATTATTCAATGATTACATTGGACTTCCTTGGTTACCCCTACTATCAGCAAGGACCAAAAGGAAGGGGTGCCACCCTCTGAGGGCAGAGGGAGCGTTAGCCCCTGTGGATAGCCTTATCAATTTATTGACGCATTATTCTCATATTTATTGAGTTTTGCTCGTTAAATCACAACAAAAGGATACTTTGAGTTAAACCTTTGGACATTTTATTGAATTCATGTTGAAGTTTTCAAGAGGTCACCTACCACTGATTCAGTTTTATTTAATTAAATTTCTCCGCTCGCATTTCCGTCCGACAACTCAATTCCGTTTAACTGACCCAATCTTGTACAATTACGGGTAAAAACGAGCGTTTTATCTGCTACTCAAACACAGATATCCTTCGAGAGGATCGTGGGCAGATGGTAACTATCGAGACGAGAGCGTGATCGTCGTAGTGATGAGCTACTTAGACAAATGCCCTTCGTACGAAACGAGCTCAGTTGACAATCGTAGCGCGTCTCATTGGTCGGTTTTCGTCGAAAGAAAAGTCTTCGGTGACGAAAAAGAAAAAAAAAAACGGGTTACGTTAACTTGCGGGATTGTTCTCGTGGAAATTAGTCGGAGAGGTGACAAAAAAAGGTGTTCCACGTTGTTCAAGTAGTCAGCGACGAGCAGTGCCAAGTGTCACTTCGGGGAAAATTTGTTCGAAATTACAACCGTCTTTGTGTACTTTCCTGCCGTGAAATTAAATCATAAATTGGCCGTCAATTGATCCAGTGAATTTGAATCAATTATGACTCAGTGAACGCAAATAACGCGAAGTGTACAAATTTATACAAATTACAACAAAATCGTTATGGAGGAAGAAGCTGAAAAGGATACGATGGAAGAATTGAAAGCTTGGAGGCAAAATTGGAACGATCAACCAGCAAAAGAAGAGCAGACGGATCATCATCGGGGGTTTTTTGAAAACCTCAATATGCTGAGAAGGTACAACCCCCAACCCCCTCATACCTACAATAATTCACGCAAATCATTCCACAATGGTTTACAATTGTACGTGAATCTCTAAACGCGTTTAGGTTCCCAAAATCGTGAAAACCCATTTTGAAAATACACATTTTCACCCATATGTTGGGGAAACCGGAATGAAAATGAGTTAGACACGACTCGAGGACAAAAATTTGAGTATAAGGGCCAGAAATTTCCAGTATTTCAATTTTTTTTTGTCCAACAGACATACATTTTGGATTTGGAATCCCAACATTTAGAAACATGGACAAATGATGAGAGTTTGAGGGAAAAGAATAACGATCCAAAAAAGCCCCTTCTTCCTGCTCTAGGAATCCAAAATGTCAAAGACCCTCCCCCTCCACCAAATACCAATGAGGTGGAAATAAGCAGGTATAAGGTTCAATATGGCACGATGAGGAGCCTCCTAAACATTTATGTTAAATCAATTGGCCAAATTGAACCCTCTCCCTCCCTCCCTAATACGAGTATGCTGCGGGCTTTCATGAATGCCCAAACATGACCCATATCAAACGAAACTCAATGTTTTACACTTTAGTGGCCCCCCCCCTCCTCCATGAATACAAATTAATGAAGGTTCTACACACTCGGGTCTCATTTAGTGGAATGCGCTGAACTGCCAAGCTTGAGCACTCATTGAGCAACATTGCGACAGTGTTTTGGACATCTTCAAAGACCTTATGGCATGTGCTTGGGGAAATTGCATTGTGCAGCCTTATATACAAGGCGCAACAGTCACTGGACCAACTTTGCTTGGGGACCCAGCCTGTTGGGAGGCATGATGGAGGGAGAAGCAACATTGTTTGATATCAGTAGAAGAGACGCGACGCTCCCTCTTGTGTCTACTTCATTGTTTGGGCAGTCCTGCAGCTGGCTCAGTAGGAGAAGAGCCTGTTTGTCAAATAATCGCCTGCAACGAACGCCACATTTTTTGTTCATACTGCTGATAGAATGGTGGAATCCCAGGATAAAGGTCTGCGTTTCTTGTGGGTTGTTGCTTGGAGACCCAGCCTGTTGGAAGGCATGATGGAGGGCAGAGCAACATTGTTTGATATCAGTAGGGTAGACGCCACGCTCCCTCCTGTGTCCACTTCATCGTCCAGGAAGTCCAACAGCTGGCTCAACAGGAGCACAGCCTGTTGCCAAGTTCCAGCAAGTCCAACAGCTGGCTACGACAGGAGCAGCGACTGTTGCCAATGATGCACATGAGCACCAAGCGTAACACTTTGTTCTGATATTTGGAATTAGGAATTCCAGTATAAAGGTCTGGACTCTTGTGGAGCGTTGCCTGGGAACCCAGCCTGTTGGGAGGCATGATAGAGGGAGAAGCAACATTGTTTGTTATCAGTAGAAGAGACGTCCACGCTCTATTGTGTCTCCTTCACTATCCAAGGACAACGCTGTCTCAACAGGTGAAGAGCCTGTTTGCCAAATGATCCCCTGGAAAGAACGCCCCATTTCTTGTTCAAACCGCGATCGTTTTTAGTAGATATAAAGGAAATCCCAGGATAAAGGTCTGCGTCTCTTGTGGGGTGTTGCTCGGAGACCCAGCTGTTCGAAGGCATGATGGAGGGCAGAGAAACATTGTTTGATATCCACAGAAGAGATGCCGACACTCTCTCCTGTCTCCTCCATTGTCCAGGCAGTCCAACAGCTGGCTCAACAGGAGCAGAGGCTGTTTGCCAAATGATCGCCACCAAGGAACGTCACTTTTTTTTTTTTTTGAATGGAATATGGAAATTCCAGGATAAAGGTCTGCGACTCTTGTGGATCGTTGCCTGGAGACCCAGCCTGTTGGGAGGCATGATGGAGGGCAGAGCAAAGTTGTTTGATATCAGTAGAAGAGACGCTGACGCTCTCTCCTGTGTCTCCTCCATTGTCCAGGCAGTCTGCAGCTGGCTCAACAGGAGAAGAGCCTGTTTGCCAAATGATCCTCTGGAAAGAACGCCCTATTTCTTGTCCAAACCACGATCGGTTTTAGTAGATATAATAAGGAAATCCCAGGATAAAGGTCTGCGTCTCTTGTGGGGCGTTGCTCGGAGACCCAGCCTGTTCGAAGGCATGATGCAGGGCAGAGCAACATTGTTTGATATCACATAGAAGAGATGCCGACGCTCTTCCTGTGTCTCCTCCATTGTCCAGGAGTCCTGCAGCTGGTCAACAGGATGCCTGCGACGAACGCCACATTTTTTGTTCATACTGCTTACTGCTGACGGTTTTAGTCGATAGAATGTTGGAATCCCACGATGAAGGTCAGCGTTTCTTGTGGGACGTTTGGGCGATACAAGTTTGATCAGGTTTAACAATTGGCAAGAGGAACGCCGTTGAAGACAAACCTGCCCACAAACTTGATAAATTCCATCATCAACAAGAATATGTGTCAATACGATAATATGAAATTAATAAAAATGGAGGAACGTTCTCCATTACATCTTTATTCTCGGAAAATGGCTGGCGAAGACGATAGCCAATGTTATTTGTGACGTCATGACTCCACTTTTATACGTTCTCCCTTGAAATTGTCATTCTTCTCAAACTACGTCTTCCTTCTCCTTCAATGTAGGAATTTGATATTGTAAAGCGGCAACACGATTGATAAATATCGAAAATTGACGCGAATAACCAATTGGCCTTTCGTTTCCTCACGTCAATAATCCGAATTGTGGGGTGGATAAAATTCCGAATCAAAGGCGATTGCCCTCAATGAGCAATCAAAGCTGTTGTGACACTCACTGCCGCATATCGATGGCCAGTGGTCCGCCAACCGTTGTGTCGATCGCTGTGAGATTTTTATTTTTAATTTTTAAATAAAATACTTCGTCACGATTTGAACAATACAACGCAGCCCAGAAAATGATGTGCTGTTTGCCTCGCGATCCTTTCAGGTTATTTTTTGAGACGAAATGTGCTTTGACTGGCGGTTCCCCTTTGAAAATTCCGACGAGGGAGAATTAATTTAGATTTTTTTCCCTTTGATTGTCGTTTGAAAAGGGAGAAGGATGACCCGCCTGGTATTGTTTTTGAAGAGCGTTCAGGAGTGTTTGGCACCATCAAACGACCCAGGTAAGTTCTATGCTGCCAGCACATTCGGCTTCAACACAAAAAAAACCGATTCCTCGAGGAAATATTCTTATTTTGGCCAATAACTTCAAATAATACGAGCTTCACAGAAAAATGGTATCTTTCTAAAGTTAAAAATCCCTTATTCTAAATACACATTTTGACCCCTACTCCACCCAAATTTGGTCCGATCGGGCTGACAAGTTTCGAGGACCAACTAGAGCCATAAACAGACCCGTAATCAAAATTTCAAATTTTTAGACATTTTTCTACTACCTAAAACGGCGGACGGACATTTGACTTTTTTGATCTGGACACCTTAAAACGCCCAGAAAATGTTTTTGGGGCGAATCGGAGAGAGATATTGATATTTTGCATGGAAAACATAGGTTGATTATTCCAGGAATAACCAACCAAAAACACGATAAAAGTTGGGTCTTACGTCATTGGAGGACTTCATAGTTCCGTCAGTGGACAGCTCAGGCGAGCATACGGATATGATGCAGGACGTGATATTCGCTTACTTTTTATATTGTATTTGTCTCATAACGTAATCTTCGTTTTCATTTCAATTTGACGTGTTGATTTTAGATAAATGGCATCGA